>JAJHSJ010000012.1:38419905-38501165 GCA_021015155.1 Magnolia officinalis
CTTGCTTCTCTCTCTTTCCTTACTCACCAACTGGTCTAATCCGATCCAACTCATTTAGGCCCTGTTTGGACAGTTGCATTAGAGAGTATTAGGGGGGATTGAATTCAAAAAACATAAATATTACCCATGGCAGGGGTTTTGTCCCCTGTTACCATGGGATAAGCTAAATTCTATGCTTTATTTTATGTGGTGGTACATTGAATAGATATACTCACCATCATTTGAAACTATTTAGAATAACACACATGTGTTTACATCTAAATCGTTCATTTGTTTTGTAACCTCATTTTATGGGATAGGCCTAAAAATTAGGTAAATCCAAAACTTACGTGGCCCCAAAGAAGTTTTCAACGATAAGTATTAAATCCCCATTGCTTTCTATGGTGGGGTCCACTAGAGCTTTAGATCTCCCCGATTTTTTCCCTATACTCTAAAATGATCTCGAAAATGGGTGGACGGTTTGGATATAGCCCACACATCATGGTGGGACCTACACAACTTGCTAACATTGAATGAAATTGGCACGAGGACCAATGCGATTCCAGCTAATCTACTTCCAGCTTTTCCAAACATGGAGTGGAATTGGCACATGACCGGATGCAATTCCATCCCCCCTAATACTCTCTAATGCAACTGTCCAAACAGGGCCTTAAGAATCAGATAGGGATATTATAGACCTCCACCCCTTACGGAGTGGTGATCACCACCACTTATCTCTTCACAAATGAATTTTCCTTTCTTAAATCATGGTGTCCACCCAACTCTTCTTTAGATGGTGGTGTACAGTCTCTTTTTACTAAAATGACACTTATACCCACTTTATTACCAAATATACCCTTTTTAATCCTTTTTACTGAATTATTTAAACTACCCCTGGAGATGGATTTTTACTAAAATACCTAAACTACTCTTTCTTGGACATGAATTTTTACCAAGTACCCCCGGAGTGGATTTTTACCGAAATACCCGCAGACATGGAACTACCGAAATATCCCGGACATGGAAATTACCAAAATACCCCCGAACATGGAAATTACCAAATACCCCCGGACATGGAAATTACCAAATAACCCCGAACATGAAAAATTACCAAAATGCCCCCGAACACGGAAATTACCAAAATGCCCCCGGACATGGAATTCTCTGACCACTGCAATGAGATATTTTTTTTTGTGCCTCAACAACGCGATGTAACGGAGATGCCTATAACTCCATCATTGATGGATGTCGGAATGGGTCGATTTTTGGTCATCTGAATGGTACTTTAGTGCTCTTTCATTTTAGACTGGAATCGTCATATTCCGAGACCAATTGAGCATCTTTAAGTTAGATTGCAGTCGTGATCCTAAATGTTTCCATCATCTCCTTGTCCAATAGTAACCCTCCTAACTCTCTCTTCAGAGGTCGAATTTAGACTATTTCAGGTCATTGGAATGGTAACTTGTCAAGCTTCCCAATGGGACCAAATTACCTAATTCAAAGACCGTTCGATATCCAAAAGCACGTTGGAACTCTTTGATCGTCATTTTTAAATATGGATTGTAATATTTTCAAATTGCGCGATCCAACGGTGACGCCTATAACTCCATCATTTGAGGTTAGATTGGGTCAATTTTTTGTCATCTGAATGGTACTTTAGTGCTCTTTCATTCTTGACTGGAATCGTCGTATTCTGAGAACATTTGGGCATCTTTAAGTTGGATCGCAGTCGTGGATCCTGAATGTTTCCATAATCTTCTTGTCCATTAGTAACCCTCATAACTCTCTCTTCAGAGGTCGAATTTAGACTGTTTCAGGTCATTGGAATGGTAACTTGTCAAGCTTCCAAATGGGATTAAAATTTCTAAATTCAGAGACCGTTTGATATCCAAAAGCACGTTGGAACTCTTCGATGTCGTCATTTTTCAATATGGATTTGTAGTCTTTCCAAATTGCGCTATCCAATGGAGACGCCTATAACTCTATCACTAGATGTCGGATCGGTCAATTTTTTGTCATTTTATGGTACTTTAGTGCTCTTTCATTCTTGACTGGAATCGTCGTTTTCCAAGACCATTTGGGCATATTTAAGTTGGATCGTAGTCGTCGGTCCTGAATGTTTCCTTCATCTTCTTGTCCAATAGTAACCCTCATACTCTCTCTCTTCAGAGGTCGAATTTAGACTATTTCAACTCATTGGAATCGTAGCTTGTCAAGCTCCATTTGGGACCAAAATTGCTTAATTCAGAGACCATTAGATATCTCAAAGCACGTTGGAACTCTTTGATGGTCACTTGTCATATGGATTATTAATCTTCCAAAATTGCGCGATCCAAAGGAGACGCCTATAACTCCAACATTTGATGTCGGATTGGGTCAATTTTTGGTCATCTGAATGGTACTTTAGTACCCTTTCATTTCTCACAAGTATCGTCGTATTCCAAGACCATTCGGGCAATTAAAGTTGGATTGCAGTCGTCGGTCCAGATGTTTCCTTCAACTTCTTGTCCAATAGTAACCTTCATAACTCTCTCTACAGAGGTCGAATGTAGACTATTTCTAGTCATTGGTTTGGTAACTACTCGCAGCTCCAAATGGGACCAAATTTACTAAATTCAAAAACTGTTCGATATCCCAAAAGCACGTTGAACTCTTCGATCGTCATTTTTCAATATGGATTGTTAATCTTTCCAAATGCGCGATCCAACGGAGACGCCTATAACTCCATCATTGATGTCGGATTGGGTCAATTTTTAGTCATCTGAATGGTACTTTAGTGCTCTCTCTCTCATTCTTGACTGGAATCGTCGTTTTCTGGGTCCATTTGGGCATCTTTAAGTTAGATTGTAGTCGTGGATCCCGAATGTTTCCATCATCTCCTTGTCCAATAGTAACCCTCATAACTCTCTCTCAGAGGTTGAATTTAGACTATTTCAGGTTATTTGGCATGGTAACTTGTCAAGCTTCTAAATTGGACAAAATTGACTAATTCAGAGACCGTTCGATATCCCAAAAGCACGTTGGAACTCTTCGATCATCATTTTCAGTATGGATTGATAATCATTTCAAATTGCGTGATCCAACGAGACGCTTATGACTCCATCATTTGATTTCGGATTGGGTCAATTTTTGGTCATCTGAATGGTACTTTAGTGCTCTTTCATTCTTGACTGGAATCATCGTATTCCGTGACCATTGGGCATCTTTAAGTTGGATTGCAGTCGTAGATCCTGAATGTTTCCATCTCCTCCTTGTCCAATAGTAGCCCTCATAACTCTCTCTTCAGAGGTCGAATTTAGACTATTTCAGGTCATTGGAATGGTAACATGTGAAGCTTCCAAATGAATTGACTAATTCATAGACCGTTCGATATCCCAAAAGCACGTTGGAACTCTTCGATCGTCATTTTTAAATACGGATTGTTAATCTTTCCAAATTGCGCGATCCAACGGAGACTCCAATAACTCCATCATTTGATTTCAGATTGGGTCAATTTTTGGTCATCTGAATGGTACTTTAGTGCTCTTTCATTCTTGACTGGTGTCGTTGTTTTCCAAGACCATTTGGGCATATTTATGTTGGATGTAGTCGTCAGTCCTGAATGTTTCCTTCATTTTCATGTCCAATAGTAACCCTCATAACTATCTCTTCAGAGGTCGAATTTAGACTATTTCATCTCATTGGAATGGTAAGTTGTCAGCTTTCATTTGGAACCAAAATTGCTTAATTCAGACACCGTCGATATCCCAAAAGCATGTTGGAACTCTTCGATCGTCATTTTTCAATATGGATTGTTAGTCTTTCAAAATTACGAGATCCAATGGAGATGCCTATAACTCCATCATTTGATGTCGGATTGGCTTGATTCTTGGTCATCTGAATGATACTTTAGGACTCTTTCATTCTTGACTAGTATCGTCGTATTCTGAGACCATTTGGGAAACTTAAAGTTGGATCACAGTCGTTAATCCTGAATGTTTTGTTCAACTTCTTGTCCAATAGTAACCCAGATAACAATCTCTTCGGAGGTCGAATTAGACTATTTCACGACATTGTAATGGTAACTTGTCAAGCTTCCAAATGGAACTAAATTTACCTAATTCAGAGACCGTTCGATATCCCAAAAGCACGTTGGAACTTTTCGATCATCATTTTTCAATATGGAATGTTTATCATTCTAAATTGCACATCCTACAAAAATGCCTACAACTCCAACATTTGATGTCGGATTGGGTGGATTTTTGGTCATCTGAATGGTACTTTAGTGCTCTTTCATTCTTGACTGGAATCGTCGTATTCTGAGACCATTTGGACATCTTTAAGTTGGATCGCAGTCGTGGATCCTGAATGTTTCCATCATCTCCTTGTCCAATAGTAACCCTCATAACTCTCTCTTAGAGGTCGAATTTAAACTATTTCAGGTCATTGGAATGGTAACTTGTCAAGCTTCCAAATGGGACCAAATTACCTAATTCAGAAACCGTTCGATATCCCAAAGCACGTTGCAACTCTTCGATCGTCATTTTTCAATATGTGGTTAATCTTTCAAATTACGCGATCCAACGGAGATGCCTATAACTCGATCATTCAATGTCGGATTGGGTCGATTTTTGGCCATCTGAATGGTAATTAGTGCTCTTTCATTCTTGACTGGAATCATCATTTTCAAGACCATTTGGCATATTTAAGTTGGATCGTAGTCGTCGGTCCTGAATGTTACCATCATCTACTTGTCCATAGTAACCCTCATAACTCTCTCTTCAAGGGTCGAATTTAGACTATTTCAGGTCATTGAATGGTAACCTGTCAAGCTTCCAAATCGAACCAAATTGCCTATTTCAGAGACCGTTCAATATCCCAAAGCACGTTGGAACTCTTTGATCGTCATTTTTCAATACGGATTTTTAATGTTTCCAAATTGCGTGATCCAACGGAGACGCCTATAACTCCATCATTTGATGTCAGATTGGGTCAATTTTTTGTCATCTGAATAGTACTTTAGTGCTCTTTCATTCTTGACTGGATCGTCGTATTCTGAGACCATTTGGGCATCTTTAAGTTGGATCGCAGTCGTGGATCCTGAATGTTTCCATAATCTCCTTGTCCAATAGTAACCCATAACTCTCTCTTCAGAGGTCGAATTTAGACTATTTCAGGTCATTGGAATGGTGACTTGTCAAGCTTCCAAATGGGACCAAATTGCTTAATTCAGAGACCGTTCGATATCCCAAAAGCACGTTGGAACTCTGTTTCGACAAGGAAACATAGGTATTTGATTTGGGTGAATTATCTTATTCGAACATAACAACAGAATAATTACAAAGACAATCATCACACTTTATTGATCCTGAATTCATTTACATCCTCTGATATCCCTTGATTCTAAGATAGATTGTTCAAACAATACAAATAATGTTTAAAGATTTGATCCAAATAGCAAATTCGGCAGCATTTTGTCAGGAGTTTCAGTCATCTCCTAGGACTTAGGGGGAATTGCTGATAATCCGATCAACTAATCTTCAAGGAGATAGGAATTTTGACAGCATTCCGGCGCTATTCTGATTATCTCCTAATACTTAGGAAGAATAGATAAATCAATCAACAATCTTCAAGAGAACGAAGATTCCGGCAGCATTTCGGTGCTATTTTGGTCATCTCCTGAAACATAGGAGGAATACATCTCTTCGTCGATGACTCTTCCTTTTCTCCTGAATAAGAAGAACTTGAAGATCTGAAGACTCAAACCATTCTGACAAGCATAGCAGCCCATTGCTGTTATAGACTGCCCACAGTCAGTTTTGCGCGGGTCCGCGCAAACGATATGCTTTGCGCGGATCCGCGCAAACTATATCAACCCATGCCGCTTTGCGCGGTTCCGCGCAAACTTTAGGAGTCCAATACTCCTTTTCGTGCGGTCGCGTAAAGTGCAGGAGTCCATACTCCGCACCTTCTGTCTTCTCTTTCGTCTTTCTTTCACTTCTGAAATCTTTGAACCCCTTTTGAGAGGAGAACGGGGTATTTATAGACATTTTCTTCAATGGAAATCTCTGTTCTGGTCGATGTGGGATAAAATAATCAACCAACCTTTTTTATCCACCGTCATATACTTTGCGCGGACACGCGCCAACGATATGCTTTGCGCGGTCTCGCGCAAACCATCAGTCCCCGCGCAAACTGTCTTCATAATCCCCCGCGCAAACCGTTCACTTTGCGCGATCTGGCGCAACCATTTCACTTTGCGCGAACCCGCGCAAAGTGGTCTTGAAGCTGATTTCTTAATCTTTCAAATTGATTTCTTGATTTTTCTCGTCTTCACTTCCTTGCTTATTTTATGCCTCAACAGATGCCCCCTTGATCCGTTCTTTGTTTTTTTTTAAAAATCAAAGAAAAAGGATCAACCAATTGTTTTCTGCAGGGTTTGCGCGACCCCGCGCAAAGCTCTGGTCGAGTACCGTACTCGGCCATAAAGGCTATAAATAGTCCAACTTCTTAGTCATTTTTACGAACTTCTCTCTGCTGAAACTCTGCTCTGGCGATTTTTTTTCGCGCAAACCTTCCACTTTGCGCGACCCCCGCGCAAACTGTTTCACTTTGCGCGACTTTCTTTTGAACTTGAAGTTTTTCCGCGCAAACTATATACTTTGCACGACCCCCGCGCAAAGTACTCTGTACTTAGCCAATTTTCTTTTTGAACTGTTTCCAACACTTAGCCATTTTTCTCTCTTCTTTTCCTTCTTAC
Organism: Magnolia officinalis; assembly: GCA_021015155.1. Lineage (NCBI taxonomy): Eukaryota > Viridiplantae > Streptophyta > Magnoliopsida > Magnoliales > Magnoliaceae > Magnolia > Magnolia officinalis. The sequence continues at coordinate 38,426,624 of JAJHSJ010000012.1, forward strand.
TTCCTTTATCTTACTTTCATGGCTCGTGTTAAACAAACGGCTCATCTTGTAACTCCTTCTGACTCTCCTTCTGATCAGCCTCCTGCTAAGCGGACAAAGACCACTTCCAGAAATCCCGCTTACTTCAAAGAACCTGTTCTTCCCACTTTCGACTTTTCTGACTGTATTAGATCTTTACCTTCCCCCATTCACAGATCTATATCTTTGGGAGACATCAAATGTCCGCCTAAGCATGGCAGAGAGTATGACTGGGATGAATGGTTGAAGACCACCGCTCATATTCGGACTGATAGTGAGAGAGCACCTCTCCGTGAAGATACTCCTCCTGCTTCTCGCCCAAAGAAAATCACCACAATAAGGCGAAAGAATTTACAGAAAAGATCAAGGAACACAAGAAGAAGAGGCTTCAAAACTCGTGGGACTCAGTACGAGTTGTCGAAGGTATTATGAAGTTTGATAATCCTCATGCGGAGGGCATGACAATCATTCCCATCAAGGTATATCGCCATCAGTCCATGCTAGACTGCGAGTCCAAAGATTACGTCCATGGCGAGAGATTAATGTATACTGAATCATGGACCTCAAGAGAGCCCCGAATCCTGGAGGGAACTATCCAAACTCAGAAACCGCGACAGAGGATAGGAGAAGCTCATCCCATGATCTTCTTAGCTCCTTTCCACAGTCCTCATGATCTCTTTCCTTCTCATTTTTATGAGACGGTGCGACAACGCTTCAGAGATCGAGAGCAACTCTGGGGACAGGCAGAATTCCGCATCAGAGGCATGTTAACTGCTCGTCGATACTATTCTGAATGGGCGGAGGCTATATTGCTGAAGCATACGAGCACTCTTGCAAAGATCGGCCTTTATGATGCAATAGAAGTGACCTCCAAATACTTCTATAGGGAACCCAATATTCTGAAAGGCTTCCTTGAATACTGGTCGCCTACAACCAACTCCTTCCATCTTCCTTATGGTGAAATGAGCATATCACTTTGGGACCTTCATCGCATAGCCGTCTCACAATAACAGGCAAATTCTATGATGAATTCATTCCGACAAACAGAGAATTGGCCTTCGTATCTTCTCCAGATCGCAAGCCTTCCATCTCTGAGACTACTATAGAGTTATTCAAAGAGATGGGCAAATTTCCCAACTTCCACAAAATTCCCCCTCTGCAATGGTTAGCACATTTCTCTAGGGGTCTCAGGTATTTACCAATCCAACAACTGATCTTCCTCCTTGTATTCTTGCTATTTAGCCATTCCTGCATATTAACCTCCTTATTTTCTTTGAAAGTTTCGCGACTGCCACTCTAAAGAACTAACGAAGCTTCGAGATGTAATAAGAAGAAAGCCAGAATATAGTTCTTTCGGAGAGCTTGCAGCGTTCTTGGCTTACTGGCTAAGCTTGGTCGTATTGCCCAGCTCCAAGTGGGCAGATGTTGTTCGTCCCAGTGTCTTCGTTGTGGCTGGTGCTTTAGCGGAGGGCCATAAATATTCTCTTGCTCCTCCCGTATTATGTTCTATCTACAGGGCTCTTGGAGAAGTAGCTACCCACATAAAAGACCCAATTCTTGGAGCTTCGTCTGCGCATACTTCTTGGCATTATATTATGGGGTGGCTTGGAGTTTATTTTCCCTGGACTTTTGAAGCTCCAGAACAAGCATATACTCATCCTTCTCACCTTCCACTCTAGTTCTTTCAGCAAAGAGCGATGGCAAAAAGAGCATATGAGTGGGTTGCCAACAAAATTCGAAATGATGATCAGATAAACTTCTTTCAGTTCCGCCTACATCGCTACACCGAAGATACAGATATGGTGGACAACGAAACACTTACTGCAGCAGAAAGAGCTTTCTTCTTTTCTATTCGCTCATGCAGTTTGCCTCTTCGGGAAGGGACAAAATTCTGGAGAGAACCTTACTCCCCAGTCGCTTTGCTCGTCAATTTGGTTTGATCAAACTGTACCACAAGACTGCGGGCTGGTTACCAGAAAAATGCGCTGCTATGGAACTGGTCCTCTTAACTGGGCCATGATATGGAAACAGTTGCTGAATGGTTGCGTTGGATCCCTCTTCATAATTCCAAGCTGTGATCGCATAGTCCGTACATCATATAGCTGGATGCGATGGTGGGATCACCAATCATACCTAGTTGCTAAATGCTTGCCAGTGGATTCTTCTATCTTTCTTCATCCGCCCAGGCTGAAGGGCAGAAATTTAGAGAGCGGAATTGGCTATATTCCAGAAAAGAGCCATGCATCTCATCTCGGAGAAATTTGTAGGAAGATATCATAGGAAGATCCCATCCGTGAAATCAAGCCCATCAATACTTTGGATGGCTGGTTTGCTCACGGAGATCTGAGAGAATTTGAGAAATCTCGTTGGGACTCTTCAAACCAAGCCGCAGACGATGCTGTAGGTACATCTTCTCCAATTCCTGCAGAGACTGCAGCGGTTCAAGAAGGACCAGCTATTGGTACTTCCATATCTCCTCCACAACCCCTTGGTCCTAGTCCATCTTCTCCGATGACTAGATCAAGAACGCGTTTGCAAACATCATCCCCTATTCCTTCAGAAATGACCCGCCAAGCATCTGCTTCCCCTATGGTCCAAGAGTCTGCACCGGAGAGCAGCCAACCCATTTCTTACAAAGGGAAGCAGGTTATTATTGAAGAAGTTGACGAAGAAAATTTGGAAGATGAAAGTTCAGCTTCATCATCAGATACAACTGAATCTTCACAATACGAAGACAGCGGAGATAGCGATAGTGGTGAAGATAAAGATGATGACTTTGAAGAAGGTGAAGTTGATATTGGCGAAGAAGAGGAAACACTGTGAAAGAAGTTGAGATGGAATCTTCCCCTGCAATTGCTAAGACTTTTCCTGGCGCCAATGTTCCTGCTAAATCTCCTGCAGCTGAGAAAGATGACGAGGATCTTTTAGATTATGGAGAATATGGGTATTCACCAGGTAAAGGAAATTTTCATATGCATATTTTTATTTTAACAACTATTATTTAAAATCATTGCGTCTCCCTTTTTAGGCGCCCAAGTTGCAGAAATAGGTGCTATCTCTTCAATGAACCCTCTTGTGGTAACTTCACCAAAAGCACCCGCAATTCCATTGGTAGTGCAGAGAGTAGTGGCTCGTGAAATCATATTTCCCACAGAGACTACAGACTTGCCAACTCCGACTACCAGAGATTCAAGCACAGAAGCTAGAGCACCATCTTTTGCTGATATGGTGGAACTCGGTCTTTCCATGACTCAGGGAGCTTCTGCCTCTGTAGGTCATATCCAGGTGACAGGTACATATTTATGCACTGATTATCTTCATTCACGACCACATATTTCATAATAATATTTTGAATATCTTTCTTCTTTTATTATAGGAACTCATCCTTGCAGTGGTGCGGCCAGTTCTGATTCTGTGGCCACTACTTCTGAATTGTCATCCTTTGCAAAAATCCCTGTTCATAAAATGCTTATGGTGAAACATTCTTTGTTAGCAATAATCCATATCTTCAGAAATCCCGATCAATGGTTGGATTTGGATGTTGCTATAGAGATTTTGGAGAGCTCTGCCAAGATGGCTAGACTCAATATATCTCCTTTGCGTGATTCACTCCTCAAGTTTCGCGATTCAGTAATTTCTCTGGCGTCGGTAGAGAACGTTACAATTGCCCCTGAGATTTTAGAGTACAAGAAGCAGCTGGCTTCATCTCAAGAACAAGCCTCTCTGACAGCTTCATCAATTTCTAGACTTGAACAAGAGCATATGATTCTTCAAGATCAATTAAAGATTCATATGGATGAAAATAAGACTATCCAAGATCGTATTGCAGCCCTGAAGGAAAAAATTTCTCAACTGGAGAGAAGGAATCATGAAAAAGCCTTGATCATTCAAGATGTTGAAGAAAGGATACAGGCGAATGTTCAATCTATTAATTTTGAAAGCGCAACTTCGAAGTAAAGGAATGATCGCTTCTCTGGAGAACAAACTTGCTGGCGTCCCTGATCAAGCGAAACTTATTCTTGAAGAAAAATCTAAACATGATATAGCCCAGGCACAGTTGAAAGAAGATTTGCGCAGATATTCGGAAGCAGTGGGAATTACAGAAGATCTTTAAAACATGTAATTTTGAACATGTGATTTTTTTTCGTTTTCATGTTTTTTGGACATGTTTTTTTTTTTTTTTATGAAAGCATTTTGAGATGTTTATAATAGCATTTTCTCATTGTATGTTGATGATATTTATACTAACATTATTAAATTATATTCGTACTTTATATAATAATTTCATTACATCCTTTAAAATTTCTAAACCTTTTATGCTTTGTTAGTGCGGGATTCTCTATATGAGTATTTAAATTGGCGGTACTAAGTTTCAATTTAATTAGCCACACACAGTTTAAGCTCATGAGTAGTGGAGCGTGCGCACACACACAGTTTAAGCTCATGAGTAGTGGAGCATTTATGGGTCTTATGTGATGGCCACTGTAACTCTCTAGAGTTCACTTTTGGGCTTTTCACTGCCTTGAGCTCACGGCCAAGGTCCATCAGAGGGGCCCATTGACGCTACCGGGCGGGTGAACTGTTGGTTTTACGCACAGGGTTGGCCACGGTAACTCTCTGGAGTTCGCAGGGCTCGCAAGGCTACCTTTGGGCACCAAATCTAGGGTCGCCAGTCCATCAATGAGTAGGTTTAAGCCCTTCCTCACGAGTTACTACTGAAATCAAACCCTAGATCTGGAGGGTCTTACGCACGGTTGGCATAAAGCTCGCACTGCAGCCCCTATTTTCTTCGTCTGCAAGGTCGAGCCCATTCACAGGAGGGCATTTTCATCCATTCCCTGTGGCGCTGCCGGAAGCTATACAGACGGCATGGGAGTTACGGTGACTAGTCTTCGCGGATTTATGGCCTTTTAGGCTTTGAATCCTTGACTTCGTCAGCTGCCCGCATGGGTGCGCACGATGGTCTTCGCGGGCTGTTTAGGGCCACTGACTCCTCGCCGCTGCCCGAATGGCGATCTTCATAGGTCTTATGTATAGTTGGCCGGCTCTTTTAGAGCTTGATCCTTTGAGAGCATTTTTTTTTTTTTTAGAGCTTGATCTTTTTGATTCTGCTCAATTTAGCTCTTTTAGGATTTGGCTTGGCTATACTGCCCCTTTAACTTATAAGGCAATAATATCTATGATCATCATCATTGCCAGTATAGCAGTAGTAGATATTTCTACTTGAGATAATATCTTCAAGAAGATCCATGCCTTGTAAAGCGATATATATCAATTTTGTCAGTATCTTCAAGATGATATTGATTTTGTCAAACTTGTTTGGCGATGATGATGATCATATTTTCAGATTTGATGCTTGATAATTGACGCGCTTGTGAATTTTATTCACAGCTTCTCTTGTTGATATATGAACATGATCTTATTCATCCTTGCCCCCTTTTGATACAGATTCATTATGCCGATAATATTCTGAATCAAAATCCACATGTCTATCTTTAAGGATAGTATCTTTTGATGAATCGGGCATTGACAAGTATACTGATATCCTGTCCCTCTTGATTTGTGATTCTATATGCCCCATTGGAATATACTTCTTTTACTACATATGGACCGTCCCATTTAGGCTCGAACTTGCCCCCTGTTCGGCGAGTAATCACTATAGGTCTTTTTAGCATTAACACCATATCCCCTTTTTTGAAAGAGCGGTATTTAACCTGTTTATCAAATGCAGCCGATATCCTGGCCTGATATGACTGCAACCGCTGCTGAGCTTCAAGACGTTTCTCATCGAGCAAATCTAACTCTTTCAACCTTATTTTCGCATTTTCGTCATCTGTTATAGATTGATGTACTGCTATCCTGAGTGATGCCACCTGCATTTCGATTGGGATAACTGCCTCTATTCCATAGATTAATGAATAAGGTGTTGCCCCTGTTGCTGTACGATGAGTAGTTCTGTAGGCCCATAATGCTTCTTGTAACTTTTCATCCCAATCACGCTTATTACCTGTCACCGTTTTCTTGATTATTTTGATAATCGTTTTGTTAAATGCTTCAGCTAATCCATTGGCCGGAGGATAGTAAGGTGTTGAAAACGAATGCTGGATGCCGAACTTCTGACACAACTTTTCCATGCCTCTATTTTTAAAAGGGGTGCCATTATCAGTGATGATCTTTTTTGGAATACCATGACGATATATTATAGCATGTCGAATGAAATTGACCACATCTGTTTCTTTAACATTACGCAAGGTGACTGCTTCGGTCCATTTGGAGAAATAGTCTGTTACTGCCAGGATATACTGTTTTCCTTTTGATGAAGGGGGATTTATAGGACCAATCACGTCGAGTCCCCATGCTGAAAAAGGCCAGGAAGCAACAGACTGATGTAATTCTTCTGGAGGAATATGTATTACATCTCCGTGTATTTGACATTCGTGACACCGCTTTGCATATTCTATTGCATCTTTGAACATAGTAGGCCAATAATAACCCATTCGATGCACTCTATGGCATAAATTTCGGCCGGCTTGATGTGCTCCACATTCACCTAAATGTGCCTCCCGCAGCATTTGGTTTGCTTCTTGATTGTCTGAGCACCTTAACAGCATTCCATTATAAGATTTTCTATACAACACTTCGCTGCATATGACAAATTTGCCCGATCGCTGTTTAATCTGCTGTCTTTGTATATTATCTTCTGGCAAGATATTATACTTGAGATAATCAACAAAAGGCTGACGCCAATCATTTGTCATTACCTCCAGACAGGATATTGGAAACATTTCTACAGTTTCTTCGATAACCTCTGCAGACGGCAGGAACCTTCTTTCTTCTATAGTTACCTGAAGAGGACTTCGTTTTGTGCAGGACAGAGCTGCTGCCAGACCGGCTAAAGCATCTGCTTTTGTATTCTCCGACCGCAGTATGTGTTTAATTTCTACATGAGAAAACTGTTCAAGCAACCGTTGTGCCTTCCGATAATAGGGTAGGAGTTCTTCTTTCCTTACTTCAAATTCTGTTGTCAATTGATTTATAACCAATTTAGAATCTCCGAAGATATGCAATAATTTTATTTCCATTTGCTAGGCTATTTCCATTCCGATGATAAGAGCTCTGTATTCAGCTTCATTGTTTGTGCATGCGGTGCCCAATGTGAAGGAATATGGCAATAAATCGCCTTGAGGTGTAATGAATATTATTCCTGCCCCCGCTCCCGATATTCGAGCAGCACCATCAAAATACATTTGCCAAAGATTCTGAGATTCAGCCAACATAACCTGTTCATCTGGAAATTCGTCATTAATTTCTTCACTTTCTGCTATAGGATGTGCTGCGAGGAAATCTGACATAGCTTGCCCTTTTACTGCTTTCGCCGGTTTATATGAAATAGTATATTCTGATAACAATAACATCCACTTGGCTAGTCTTCCCGACAACATTGGCCCGGTCATCAAAAATTTTATCGGATCTGCTCTTGAGATTAGAGTTATATCATGGGAGAGACAATAATGCCTCAATTTTTGTACAGCGAATATTAGCGCCAAACATTCTTTTTCGATCGAAGAATAATTGCATTCTGCCCCCATCAATGTTCGGCTTAGATAATAAAGAGCAGTCTCTTTTCCGGCTTCGTTCACCTGTGCTAACAAAGCACCCAAGGAATTTGTAGCTGCAGCCGTATATAAGATAAGTGGCTTACCTTTTATTGGAGCTGTTAACACCGGCGGCTGTCTTAATAATTCCTTGATTGAGTCAAATGCATTTTGACAGGCGTGATCCCATACAAATTCTGTATCTTTCTTCATTAACCGAGAAAATGGCTGACACCTTCCTGCGAGGTTTGAAATGAAACGGCGAATGTATGCCAATTTTCCTTGTAAGCTTTTTAATTCTTTCAACGTCGTTGGTGGCGGCATATTTTGAATAGCCTTAATTTTTTCTGGATCAATCTCGATCCCTCTATGTCATACAACAAAGCCAAGGAATTTGCCAGAAGATACTCCAAATGCGCACTTAGCAGGGTTCATCTTTAGTTGCTTCTTTCTGAGACGACGGAAAACAGATGCTAAATGTTCGCGATGTTCTTGATGATCTCCTGACCTGACCACCAAGTCATCAACATAACATTCAACATGTTTATGCATCATATCATGAAAAATGTTTTTCATCGCCCTTTGATATGTTGCCCCAGCATTTTTGAGACCGAAAGGCATAACTTTATAACAATAAATTCCAAGCGGTGTTCTGAAAGCCGTTGCCTCTTCATCTTCGGGTGCCATCCTGATTTGATTATAACCCGCGTATCCGTCCATAAAGGACATAATAGCATACTGAGTAGTGCTATCAATTAATAATTCTGTTATCGAGAGAGGGAAGTCATCTTTTGGACATGCTTCATTCAGATCTCTGAAGTCGATGCATACTCTAATCTACCCATTTTTCTTTTTCACCGAAACAATGTTTGATATCCACTTAGGATATTTAACTTCTCTGACGAATCCAACCTTTATTAATTTATTTACTTCTTTTTCGATTAATGGATCAGGTCTGGGTGGAATCGCCTTTGTGCTTGCTTTACTGGTTTCTTTTCTTTGGAAATATTTAATCGATGCATTGCTACAGAGGGTTCCAATCCTGGCATTTCTTCATATGTCCAAGCGAAGACGTCTTTATTTTCTCTGAGAAGCTGGCCATATTTCTCAAATTCCTAATCTGAAAGACTGACACTGATAAATGTGTTCCTTGGCTCTTCTGCTGTTCCCAAATTTATTTCTCGCAAGTCATCTATCGTCGGCTGTCCTCCGTCTTCTATTTGTCTTGGAGCGTTTTCAGGACACTTAACTACCTTAGCATCTTGTTCTGACATCTGTTCGGCTGGAGTCATATCTACTGATACCATATTTACTGATGATTCTGCTCCTAATCCTTGGAATTTTCTCCGTTTTTCTTGATTAACTCCGAGAGGGATTTGAATTCCTTTCCCATGATTCAGTCCAGTGGGTTTGTCACAATCAAAACCCATATTTCTCATGATTTTCTTGCATACTGCACTGTATTTTCTCAAATTCTGCGGTGCTAACTCTCCATGATATATATTGCTTGTGTTTTCATTCTTCACCTCTGCTGCAACGTGGAACTTTATTGCTTCAGGATATTTAGCACTGGCTCTGACTTGAAATGTGCCTGGGGCGGCTGCAAATGGCTTACATCTTTCGATATTGGGTAAGGGCATCGTGTAATTGGACTGTAAGACTTTCAACTGTTCTGTCGACAACAATGTCAACGGCGGTTGTCCCGGTTGTCTCAGGCGCTTTGGTACAAAATAAAACTTTTTCCTTGCTCCTGTAGTCTCAGAAGACTCCGCCCTTTCTTCTCTAGCTTTATTTATTTGGACATCTTTCAAGATTCCCTTTCTATCATCATTTCCCGCTTCTTTGGAGAAACATTTATAATAGCTAGCATCCGCAAAGAAAGACTCAGCTTCTGTATATGGTTTCGCATCAGCTATTACTTTACACTGCATTCCATCCTTGTAGTATTTGAAACATTGGTGTAGAGTAGAAGGTACAATATTGTACTGATGTATCCATGGCCTTCCCAAGAGAAGGTTATATGTCGTCACAGCATTTATAACGTGACATACAACAGAAGTGATTAATTCTCCTACTTCCAATGTTACTGTAATTTTACCGAGCGCGCATTGTCCATCTTGATTAAACCCTTGTATCATCATTCCGTTGGGGCGCAAATCTGAACGGTGATAACCCAATTTAGTAATCATGGAGAGTGGCAAAAGATTCACTGCTGACCCATTGTCTATCATGATCCGTTTTATCTTCTTTTCACAAATGTACCCTTCTATCATCAATGGCCTGTTATGTTTTGTTTCACCAATTAAATCATCATCAGAAAAAGATATTACTGGCAGACAATCCACCTTTTCCTTGCTTCTTTCATTCTTTATTTCTGTCAGTAAAGTTTCTCTCACATCGTGATCAGACAGTGCTTGAATCAAACTCTGTCGAAACTCTTCTGATAACTTGAGCGCATCATAAATACTCAAGCGTGCCGATATACCTTTCAAGTGACTAACTACATCGTAAGCCACTTTTGTCGCTGTATCTTCATTTCTACTTCTATCCTTGATGTTCCGCTTTTCAGTCACTTCTTTCCTTATAATTTCTGTTTTTTGCTTTATCGGACTCGTTATCTGCTTCCCCGATCGCAACGTAATCATTGTCGCATTTCTTATCGGCCTTCGGTCTCCCTTCTCTTTCATTCCTTGAGTCTTTTCTTGAATTGACAATACATTTACTGTCGCATTGTATTCTTTTCTTTACTTTCGCTGGTTATTATATCTCCTCTATTTATCATTCACTGTATGATGCACTTTAACGTGTAACAATTTTCTGTCGGATGTCCCACTAAACGATGATAACGGCAAAAGTTTCTTTCTTGGGTTCTTGTCACATCTTTAGGGCGTTTCGGTTCCGGTAATTCCAGGGTACCTGCTTTTAACAATTGTTGCATCATAGGCACCACGTCCTCTCTGTCAAACTCAAATCCTTCATGAGAATCGAGCATTCTAAGCTTTTTTCCACCGTATCTGTCCCTTGATTGATTCCAGTTTTCTTTTCCTTCCGGCCTTCTGTCTCTTGAGCCCTTCATCTCTTGATTTTTCTTATCCCGATCGATGGTGTTGACGGTTGTCCTGCCAGGTATTCTTCTGGCAGTTTCATGATGAAATGCTGGCATCTTACGAGCCATTAATTCCAATGCATGGGCTTTGGTAGCCAAATCGCGAAAGGTTCCGATATCAGCGCTGGTGAGTCCGAACGCAATTCTTGTCTCCATAGAGTTCAGACACATTTTGACTTGTTCCTTTTCTTCTGGCAACTGCCTACACGATGCCCCCAGCGTCTTCCATCTGTCTATGAATTTTTCAACTGGTTCTCCTTCTCGCTGTCGTACTGAAGCTAATTCTGTGATACTAACATCGCGTTCTGATGAGAAGAAGTTTGACATGAAAGCATCTTGCATTTCTTCCCATGTGCGTATAGATCCTGGTGCTAAATTTGAATACCACCTGAAAGCTTTACTTGTCAATGATGATCCAAATAAGCGTAAACAATATTGAGGTATTGTGGAGAAGTTTCCCATGCTGGTGATGAAATGCATCAGGTGTTCTTCTGGTAATCCTTCCCCATTAAATTTCTAGAAATCTGGATGCTTAAAATTGGCTGGAAACGGAACATCCTCTACCTCTCTCGGGTAGGGTGTTCGGTATCTGAAACGACCGGTATTCGCTCGCTCTCTTTCTATTCTGACTGCTTCTTCGACGACTTGTCTTACATCATCTTGTGTTATAGCTCTTGCTGCTGGAACTGATCCTCGTGATCCTATCTCTTGTGGACGAGAGCCTTCAGGTTGGTTTTCTTGTCCATTCGTTGCCCCCATCATGGGTGGAGCCACTATTTGGGCTACATTATGTGCCAGAGTTGCCAGAGCTTCTCTGAGGTTCCGGCATTCATCCATTAGCACTCTTTGTGCCTCTACCATTTGATCAACACGTTCTTCAGTAGATGGCCTATTTCCTTGACCCGTTTCTGCCATATATACTGCGGCCTCTTGACTGTTTGTCGAAGCTGCTTTTTGAGTAAAACGCGAGTATGTTGACGTAACAGGACTTATAAAGAGGGGAGACATTGGAGTCTCGTTTGATTCTTGTGTACTTCCCGTGCTTTTAACCGATCGAGGTGATACAGTTATGGGCGAGCTTGTTTGAGGTGACACAAGCATCGGTGATCCTATCATCAGTGCTTTGCCTTTCTGCGATTCTGTCCATTTAGTCTTTGGAGCAACCAAAGCCGGAAAATCACGCAACGAGAACTGCGAAGTAGCTTGTTCGGGATAAATTGCCGGAGGAGCGAGCTCAGGTTTTCTTCTAGCAATGCTACGCATGACCGGTCCCTCAGTTCTTGGTACAAGTACTTTCGCTTTGCGGTTCTTTAAAGTCTTTGCTTTTGTCTTCTTGGACAGGACCAAAGTCCAATTCTCATCACTTTCTTGTGGTTGAGGTGAGACGGAAATAACTCCCACTGTTACTTGAGTCGCTTTGCGCCTGCTTGTAGTGCTTGCTTTCGTATGCTCAGGAGTTTGGTTCGGCGCATATTCAATTACAAATCCAGTAGCGGTGAATCGGAAGTTCACTTTTCTCGCAACGTTAGCCATTAGCAATGTAGTGTGATTGAATTTGGGTACCTTCAATAACAAAACATTCATGAAATTAGTATATGGAAAATTAAGTAAACTATCTTAGAGATGAAGGGGAGGATGTTCCCACTGAGAGTCGCCATTTTGGTGTCTGGAAGACGCCAAAAACAGTAATGAGAGTCTTGCAACTTTCCAATGTTAGTGTTAAATAAGATATAAGTCCCCAGTGGAGTCGCCATTTTGTTTCGACAAGGAAACATAGGTATTTGATTTGGGAGAATTATCTTATTCGAACATAACAACAGAATAATTACAAAGACAATCATCACACTTTATTGATCCTGAATTCATTTACATCCTCTGATATCCCTTGATTCTAAGATAGATTGTTCAAACAATACAAATAATGTTTAAAGATTTGATCCAAATAGCAAATTCGGCAGCATTTTGTCAGGAGTTTCAGTCATCTCCTAGGACTTAGGGGGAATTGCTGATAATCTGATCAACTAATCTTCAAGGAGATAGGAATTTTGACAGCATTCCGGCGCTATTCTGATTATCTCCTAATACTTAGGAAGAATAGATAAATCAATCAACAATCTTCAAGAGAACGAAGATTCCGGCAGCATTTCGGTGCTATTTCGGTCATCTCCTGAAACTTAGGAGGAATACATCTCTTCGTCGATGACTCTTCCTTTTCTCATGAACAAGAAGAACTTGAAGATCTGAAGACTCAAACCATTCTGACAGCATAGCAGCCCATTGCTGTTATAGACTACCCAGCAGTCGGTTTGCGCGGGTCCGCGCAAACGATATGCTTTGCGCGGATCCGCGCAAACTATATCAACCCAGTGCCGCTTTGCGCGGTTCCGCGCAAACTTTAGGAGTCCAATACTCCTTTTCGCGCGGTCGCGCAAAGTACAGGAGTCCAATACTCCGCACCTTCTGTCTTCTCTTTCGTCTTTCTTTCACTTCTGAAATCTTCGAACCCCTTTTGAGAGGAGGAACGGGGTATTTATAGACATTTTCTTCAATGGAAATCTCTGTTCTGGTCGATGTGGGACAAAATAATCAACCAACCTTTTTGATTCCACCGTCATATACTTTGCGCGGACACGCGCCAACGATATGCTTTGCGCGGTCTCGCGCAAACCATCAGTCCCCGCGCAAACTGTCTTCATAATCCCCCGCGCAAACCGTTCACTTTGCGCGATCTGGCGCAACCATTTCACTTTGCGCGGGTTCGCGCAAAGTGGTCTTGAAGCTGATTTCTTGATCTTTCAAATTGATTTCTTGATTTTTCTCGTCTTCACTTCCTTGCTTATTTTATGCCTCAACAAACTCTTTGATCATCATTTTTAAATATGGATTGTTAATCTTTCCAAATTGCGTGATCCAACGGAGACGCCTATTACTCTATCATTTGATGTCGGATTGGGTCGATATTTGGTCATCCGAATGGTCTTTAGTACTCTCTCATTCTTCACTTGTATCGTCGTATTCTGAGACCATTTGGACATTTTAAGTTGGATCGCAGTCGTCGGTCCTGAATGTTTCCTTCAACTTCTTGTCCAATAGTAACCCTCATAACTCTCTCTTCAGAGGCTGATTTAGAGCATTTTAGGTCATTGGAATGGTAACTTGTCAAGCTTCCAAATGAGACCAAAATTGCTAATTCAGAGACCGTTCGATATCCCAAAAGCACGATGGGACTCTTCGATCGTCATTTTTCAATATGGATTGTTAATCTTTCCATATTGCGCAATCCAACAGAGACGCCTATAAATCCGTCATTTGATGTCGTATTGGGTCAATTTTTGCTCATCTGAATGGTACTTTAGTGCTCTTTCATTCTTGACTGGAATCATTGTATTCTGAGACCATTTGGGCATCTTTAAGTTGGATCGCAGTCGTGGATCCTGAATGTTTCCATCATCTACTTGTCTAATAGTAACCCTCATAACTCTCTCTTCTGAGGTCGAATTTAAACTATTTCAAGTCATTGGAATGGTTACTTGTCAAGCTTCCAAATTGGACCAAAATTGCCTAATTCAGAGTCCGTTCGATATCCCAAAGGCATGTTGGAACTCTTCGATCGTCATTTTTCAATATGGATTGTTAATCTTTCCAAATTGCGCGATCCAACGGATACGCCTATTACTCCACCACTAGATGTCGGATTGGGTCAATTTTTTGTCATCTGAATAGTACTTTAGTGCTTTTTCATTCTTGACTGGAATCGTCATTTTCCAAGACCATTTGGGCATATTTAAGTTAGATCGTAGTTGTCAATCCTGAATGTTTCCTTCATCTTCTTGTCCAATAGTAACCCTCATAACTCTCTCCTCAGAGGTCGAATTTAGACTATTTCAACTCATTGGAATGGTAACTTGTCAAGCTTCCAAATGGGACCAAAATTGCTTAATTCAGAGACCGTTCGATATCCCAAAAGCACGTTGGAACTCTTCGATCGTCATTTTACAATATGGATTGTTAATCTTTCCAAAGTGCGTGATCCAACGAAGACGCCGATGACTCCATCATTTGATGTCGGATTGGGTCGATTTTTGGTCATCCGAATGGTCTTCAGTGCCCTTTAATTCTTCACTATATTGTCGTATTCTGAGACCATTTGGACATTTTAAGTTGGATCGCAGTCATTGGTCCTAAATGTTTCCTTCAACTTCTTGTCCAATAGTAACCCTCATAACTCTCTCTTCAGAGGTCGAATGTAGACTATTTCAGGTCATTGGATAGGTAACTTGTCAAGCTTCCAAATGGGACCAAATTTACCAAAATTCGGGGACCGCTCAATTTGCCAAAAACACGTTGGAACTCTTCGATTATCATTTTACATTATGGATTGTTAATCTTTCCAAATTGATCAATCCAATGGAGACGCCTATAACTCCATCATTTGATGTCGGATTGGGTCATTTTTTGGTCATCTGAAGGGTACATTAGTGCTCTTTCATTCTTGACTGGAATCATATTATTCTGGGACCATTTAGGCATCTTTAAGTGGGATCGCAGTCGTCGATCCTGAATGTTTCCATTATCCTCCTTGTCCAATAGTAACCCTCATAACTCTCTTCAGAGGTCGAATTTAAACTATTTTAGGTCATTAGCGTGGTAACTTGTCAAGCTTCCAAATGGGTCCAAAATTGCCTAATTAAGAGACCGTTCGATATCCCAAAAGCATGTTGGAACTCTTCAATCGTCATTTTTCAATATGGATTGTTAATCTTTCCAAATTGAGTGATCCAACGGAGACGCCTATAACTCCATCATTTGATGTCAGATTGGGTCGATTTTTGGTCATCCGAATGGCCTTTAGTGCTCTTTCATTCTTGACTGGTATTGTCATATTCCGAGACCATTTGGGCATCTTTAAGTTGGATCACAGTCGTCGGTCGTGAATGTTTCCTTCATCTCCTTGTCTAATAGTAACCCTCATGACTCACTCTTCGGAGGTTGAATTTAGACTATTTCAGGTCATTGGAATGGTAACTTGTCAAGCTTCCAAATGGGACCAAAATTGCCTAATTCAGAGACCGTTCGATATCCCAAAAGCACATTGGAACTCATCGATCGTCACTTTTCAATATGGATTGTTAATCTTTCCAAATTGCCCAATCCAATGGAGACGCCTATAACTCCATCATTTGATGTCGGATTGGGTCGATTTTTAGTGATCTGAAAGGTACTTTAGTACTCTTTCATTCTAGACTGGAATCGTCGTATTCCGAGACCATTTGGGCATCTCTAAGTTAGATAGCAGTCGTGGATCCTACATGTTTCCATCATCTCCTTGTCCAATAGAAACCCTCGTAACTCTCTCTTCAGAGGTCGAATTTAGACTATTTCAGGTCAATGGAATGGTAACTTGTTAATCTTCCAAATGGGACTTAAATTGCCTAATTCAAAGACCGTTCGATATCCCAAAAGCACGTTGGAACTCTTCGATCGTCATTTTTCAATACGAATTGTTAATGTTTCCAAATTACGTGATCCAACGGAGATGCCTATAACTCCATCATTTGATGTCAGATTGGATCAAGTTTTTGTCATCTGAATGGTACTTTAGTGCTCTTTCATTCTTGACTGGAATCATCGTATTCCGAGACCATTTGGGCATCTTTAAGTTGGATCGCAGTCGTGGATCCTGAATGTTTCCATCATCTCCTTGTCCAATAGTAACCCTCATAACTCTCTCTTCAGAGGTCCAATTTAGACTATTTCAGGTCATTGGAATGGCCACTTGTAAAGCTTCCAAACTGGACTAAAATTGCCTATTTCAGACACCGTTCGATATCCCAAATGCACTTTGGAACCCTTCGATCGTCATTTTTAATTATGGATTGTTAGTCTTTCCAAATTGCGCGATCCAACGGAGACACCTATAACTCCATCCTATGATGTCGGATTAGGTCAATTTTTGGTCATCTGAATGGTACTTCAGCGCTCTTTCATTCTTGACTCGAATCGTCGCATTCTGAGACCATTTGGGCATCTTTAAGTTAGATTGCAGTCATGGATCCTGAATGTTTCCCTCATCTCCTTGTCCAATAATAATAACCCTCATAACTCTCTCTTCAGAGGTTAAATTTAAACTATTTCAGGTCATTGGAATGGTAACTTGTCAAGCTATCAAATGGGACAAAAATTGCCTAATTCAGAGACCGTTCGATGTCCCAAAAGCACGTTGGAACTCTTCGATCATCATTTTTCAATACGAATTGTTAATCTTTCAAAATTGCGCAATCCAACGGAGACGCGTATAACTTCATCATTTGATGTCGGCTCGGGTCGATTTTTGGTCCTCTGAATGGTACTTTAGTACTCTTTCATTCTTGACAGGAATTGTCGTATTCTAAGACCATTTGGGCATCTTTACGTTAGATTGTAGTCATGGATCATGAATGTTTCCCTCATCTCCTTGTCCAATAGTAATAACCCTCATAACTCTCTCTTTAGAGGTTAAATTCAAACTATTTCAGGTCATTGGAATGGTAACTTGTCAAGCTATCAAATAGGACAAAAATTGCCTAATTCACAGACCGTTCGATGTCCCAAAAGCACGTTGGAACTCTTCGATCTTCATTTTTCAATACAGATTGTTAATCTTTCAAAATTCCGCGATCCAACGGAGACACCCATAACTCCATCATTTGATGTTGGCTTGGGTAGATTTTTGATCATCTGAATGGTACTTTAGTGCTCTTTCATTCTTGAATGGAACCATCGTATTCTGAGACCATTTGAGCATGTTTAATTTTGATTGCAGTCATGGATCCTGAATGTTTCCCTCATCTCCATGTCGAATAATAGTAGCCCTTATAACTCTCTCTTCAGAGGTCGAATTTAAACTATTTCAGGTCATTCGAATAGTAACATGTCAAGCTTCCAAATGGGATCAAAATTGCCTAATTCAGAGACCGTTCGATATCCCAAAAGCACGTTGGAACTAATCGATTGTCATTTTTCATTATGGATTGTCAATCATTCGAAATTGTGCAACCCAACGGAGACGCCTATAACTCCATCATTTGATGTCGGATTGGGTCGATTTTTGGACATCTGAATGGTACTTTAGTGTTCTTTCATTCTCGACTAGAATCATCATATTATGAGACCATTTGGGCATCTTTAAGTTTGATCACAGTCGTGGATCCAATAGTAACCCTCATAACCATCTCTTCAGAGCTCGAATTTAGGCTATTTCAGATCATTGGAATGGTAACTTATCAAGCTTCCAAATGGGACAAAATTTGCCTAATTTAGAGACCGTTCGATGTCCCAAAAGCACGTTAGAACTCTTCGATCGTCATTTTTCAATACGGATTGTTAATCTTTCAAAATTGCGCGATCCAACGGAGACGCCTATAACTCCATCGTTTGATGTCGGCTTGGGTCAATTTTTGATCATCTGAATGGTCCTTTAGTACTCTTTCATTCTTGACTGGAATCGTCGTATTCTGAGACCATTTGGGCATCTTTAAGTTAGATTGTAGTCGTGGATCCTGAATGTTTCCCTCATCTCCTTGTCCAATAATAATAACCCTCATAACTCTCTCTTCAGAGGTTAAATTTAAACAATTTCAGGTCATTGGAATGGTAACTTGTCAAGCTATCAAATGGGACAAAATTTACCTAATTCAGAGACCGTTCGATGTCCCAAAAGCACGTTAGAACTCTTCGATCGTCATTTTTCAATACGGATTGTTAATCTTTCAAAATTGCTCGATCCGACGGAGACGCCCATAACTCCATCATTAGATGTTGGCTTCGGTCGATTTTTGGTCATCTGAATTGTACTTTAGTGCTCTTTCATTCTTGACTGGAATCATCGTATTCTGAGACCATTTGGGCATGTTTAAGTTTGATTGCAGTCGTGGATCCTGAATGTTTCCCTCATCTCCACGTCTAATAATAGTAACCCTCATAACTCTCTCTTCAGAGGTCGAATTTAAACTATTTCAGGTCATTGGAATGGTAACTTATCAAGATTCCAAATGGGATCAAAATTGCCTAATTCAGAGACCGTTCGATATCCCAAGAGCACGTTGGAACTGATCGATTGTCATTTTTCATTATGGATTGTCAATCATTCGAAATTGTGCGACCCAACGGAGACGCCTATAACTCCATCATTTGATGTCGGATTGGGTCAATTTTTGGACATCTGAATGGTACTTAGTGTTCTTTCATTCTTGACTGGAATCATCGTATTATGAGACCATTTGGACAACTTTAAGTTGGATCGCAGTCGTGGATCCTGAATGTTTCCATCATCTCCTTGTCCAATAGGAACCCTCATAACTCTCTCTTCAGAGCTCGAATTTAGGCTATTTTAGGTCATTGGAATGGTAACTTGTCAAGCTTCCAAATGGAACAAAATTACCTAATTCAGAGACCGTTCGATGTCCCAAAAGCATGTTGGAACTCTATGATCGTCATTTTTCATTACGGATTGTTAATCTTTCAAAATTGCGCGATCCAACGGAGACGTCTATAACTCCATCATTTGATGTCGGCTTGGGTCGATTTTTGGTCATCTGAATGGTACTTTAATACTCTTTCATTCTTGACTGGAATCGTCGTATTCTGGGACCATTTGGGCATCTTTAATTTAGATTGTAGTCGTGGATCCTGAATGTTTCCCTCATCTCCTTGTCCAATAATAAAACCCTCATAACTCTCTCTTTAGAGGTTAAATTTAAACTATTTCAGGTCATTGGAATGGTAACTTGTCAAGCTATCAAATGGGACAAAATTTGCCTAATTCAGAGACCGTTCGATGTCCCAAAAGCACGTTAGAATTCTTCGATCGTCATTTTTCAATACGAATTGTTAATCGTTCAAAATTGCGCGATCCAACGGAGACGCCCATAACTCCATCATTTGATGTTGGCTTGGGTCAATTTTTGATCATCTGAATTGTACTTTAGTGCTCTTTCATTCTTGACTGGAATCATCGTATTCTGAGACCATTTGGGCATGTTTAAGTTTGATTGCAATCGTGGATCCTGAATGTTTCCCTCATCTCCACGTCTAATAATAGTAACCCTCATAACTCTCTCTTCAGAGGTCGAATTTAAACTATTTCAGGTCATTGGAATGGTAACTTATCAAGCTTCCAAATGGGATCAAAATTGCCTAATTCAGAGACCGTTCGATATCCCAAGAGAACGTTGGAACTCATCGATCGTCATTTTTCATTATGGATTGTCAATCATTTGAAATTGTGCGACCCAACGGAGACGCCTATAACTCCATCATTTGATGTCGGATTGGGTCGATTTTTGGACATCTGAATGGTACTTTAGTGTTCTTTCATTCTTGACTAGAATTGTCGTATTATGAGACCATTTGTGAATCTTTAAGTTGGATCACAGTCGTGGATCCTGAATGTTTCCTTCATCTCCTTGTCCAATAGTAACCCGCATAACTCTCTCTTCAGAGGTCGAATTTAGGCTATTTCAAGTCATTGGAATGGTAACTTGTCAAGCTTCCAAATGGGACAAAAATTGGCTAATTCAGAGACCGTTCGATGTCCCAAAAGCACATTGGAACTCTTCGATCGTTATTTTTCAATACAGATTGTTAATCTTTCAAAATTGCGTGATCCAACGGAGACGCCTATAACTCCATCATTTGCTGTCGGCTTGGGTCAATTTTTGATCATCTGAATGGTACTTTAGTACTCTTTCATTCTTGACTGGAATCGTCGTATTCTGAGACCATTTGGGCATCTTTAAGTTAGATTGCAGTCATGGATCCTGAATGTTTCCCTCATCTCCTTGTCCAATAATAATAACCCTCATAACTCTCTCTTCAGAGGTTAAATTTAAACTATTTCAGGTCATTGGAATGGTAACTTGTCAAGCTATCAAATGGGACAAAAATTGCCTAATTCAGAGACTATTTGATGTCCCAAATGCACGTTGGAACTCTTTGATCATCATTTTTTAATACGGATTGTTAATCTTTCAAAATTGCGTGATCCAACGGAGACGCCCATAACTCCATCATTTGATGTTGGCTTGGGTCGATTTTTGATCATCTGAATGGTACTTTAGTGCTCTTTCATTCTTGACTAGAATCATCGTATTCTGAGACCATTTGGGCATGTTTAAGTTTGATTGCAGTCGTGGATCCTGAATGTTTCCCTCATCTCCATGTCGAATAATAGTAACCCTCATAACTCTCTCTTCAGAGGTCGAATTTAAACTATTTCAGGTCATTGGAATTGTAACGCCCTGAAAATCGGGGGTCGAGTATAACTCAACTCCCGAGTTCTAACGCATCACATATGCAACATAGATACTACTGATTAAATGTTGTCTGTGTTAGAACAATAAACATGAGTGAGATTATACCAAAAATAGTAATTCATACTCCAGATCATTTGTATAAAGGCAAGCGGAAGACTGAACTACATATACATGTATGTAAAGAAACAAAAATCATTTTTGTTCTCCAGAGTATGAATCTATCTGAGTTACCATATACATATGTTTGTTTGCAAATAAAATGTCAAAAATAATCTAAGGAGTGATCCCTGCAAATCTCGTCAGTGCGGCAGCCTAGTTGAAGCCGCCATAGTACTGCATATACGAGAACTCCTCCTGATCCTCGTCATAATCAGGCTCCGCCTCCAGAGTCGTCGGCTCGTCTAAACCTGAGACAGAGTCTGGTTGGTGTGCGCAACACCGTCCCATAACGTGGGAGTGAGTAGCTAACTCAGTGGAACAATAAAGCATAGGTTAACATGTTATCAATACAGTCAAGCAATAATGATAAAGCAGTAAAATCAAACACTCCTAGCTACTCTTATTAATGCAAGTATGAATGCAGGTATGATGGATGCCCTCACTGACATACTCCCTCATGCGACACCATCTCACGCTCGCGGCATGCTTTCATCCCACAGTGCTCCACATCTTTCAGGCACATGCAATGCATGATGAGCATGATTACCGAGTTATTAATTAGTCCATTCAAACAACAGGATTGGGAAACTAAGGTACCTCCCTTGTATCATTCCCAAACATGATCCATTCTAGAGTCGTCAGTCCTAGTTAATATCAGACGATGGTGTGTTTTCTAGGTCACTACAGATGTTGTCAGGGCTGTTATGCACAAAGGTTACACCACTCCCCCATCACCCCTTAAATGATTCATCACAATACAGAAACAGGCCTAGTTCATACTCTATATATCGCGGCGAACCCTAAGGCGCACTGCGTTTTTAGAGTATGCTCGAGGTCACTACAAAGGGCTGCCAAGGCTGTTACGCACAAAGGTTGCACCACTCCCCCATCACCTTATCAATGTAGGCTGACAGCACGAATATAGTGTCCCATACCACCATAATCGGCTCACGAGTTTGGTTGCTCACTGGTCACTACGGGGAGGCATGTGGCCCCAGCGTAGGCCGACAGCTCGACCATGGTGTCCCATACCACCATGCCAGGCTCATGAGTCTTAGCAAATCGAGGTACCATGGTTAACGGGATTCTCACTGGTAAGTTTGGTACCCTAGGTTCAAGCATTAGCGACCGAACATAGTGAACATACATAAGACACACGGGTTACTTGACGTGCTCGACTAGCTTGAGCGCACAACAAGTTGAGTGATATGAAGCGCAGAAGCACTTCGTGTGGCCAACCACTATCGTCAACCGAAGTACGACACGGGTTCGCCAAACACATCATGTGTGGCGAGATGAATCTCAACCACGATTCCAAGTCTGGTACCGAATGTCTGGACTATGGACATAGTCCTAAGCTCCATCAATTCTCAACCATAACATGTGAAGTAAAGCATGATAAGCAAAGTAATTCAAGCACACTAGCAAGCATGTCATAAAGCATATTATAAAGCATGTTATGAAACAAGTTATAAAGCATGTTAAAAAGCATGTTATAGAGCACTATACAAATAGGGACACAAACACATATATTTCATAAGTGAGTGGTTAGAGTAAATAACCACGTGGAGGGTATCATACGTGACTCTAAGGTAGTTGAGAACCCCATCTCAGCACCTACCTAAGGCACTAACACCTAAGCACTTACACCCACAAGCAATTTCACAAACACTTAGTGCACTATTACAACATACATGACGTATGTTAGTAATATATGTATTAGGGCTGTCCTTTCTCTGAACTAGTATTTTATCTATATATATCATATTCATACAGCAAATAATCATGACAATTACATCTCCAAAATTTATACGTATACGGTATTTTCTAGAATACACAATTTTAACATACATAGTGTATATAAGCAAACATGTATTATGGCGAATCCTTTCGCCAAACAAGTATTTTATCTATATACCATATATTCATACATCAAATAATCATGGCAAACACATTTCCAAAATGTGTACGTATATGGTATTTCTACGTATACCTAGAGTATGTAAAATTCCATATTTTGCATCTTTAATCGAAACAGAAAACGGAAAGCACTTTGTACATGTGCAATTACATACAGATCATGAATCTATCATTATCTGACATTGAAAGCATTGAAAACAATAACTTATACACCTAAAGTCCTCACCTTGCACCTTAAAATCACAACAAATCAGCAAGGTTCAAAGGGCTTCCGTATTCGGCAGTTTTATCGCCTAGAGAGTGAAATCGGTTAGCTATTTCATAACCTATAACCCTCGCTCACCCAAACAGATCTAGGGTTAGGGTTTCTTACCTTAAAACGGAGTCGGTATCGCCGGGAAAGCGTCTAGGAAGAGGTGGTGCAGCCCGTGTGGAGATCGAAAGCAGTAGGAGGAAGATGCTCCCATAACTCTTAAGCTCTCTCTCTCTTTTTCCTCTCTCTCCTTAGGGTTTTATCCCAAATTCGTATGGCTGTGAGAGGGGCTGTTCTAAGGCCCTTATATAGCCTAAAAACTCTCAGGAATAGACTTATGTTCAAGGCTTACTTACTTTGTAAGCAAATCGGCGTTGTTCCAACTCAAAAGAGGGTTTCTGGCGGCCCTCCTTGAGCCAAACGTTGGACTTAAGCTCACAATCCATGGATCTACGTGGGGTTATGTTTTCATCTCGATCGGATTCCCAGATCACACGTGGCGGACCATTTTCAGTTCAACGGTCAGTGGGCCTCGATCTGAAATTCCAAGTACATGTAAATGTTCCTGAAATTTTTCCTGATCCGAGGGTGTAATTTGGTCTGATTCTGACGGTCTGGTTGCTTAATACTGATCCGCAAGTGAGTGGTGCCAGATCACTATTCAAGATATTTATTTTGTAAAGAAAACAGAGGTTTTCACACTCCCTCATTCCGGACTCAAGCGAATGGCCGTGGGACATCGTTTGGACTTGATTTCTGAGATGGTTGTCAAGCCCAGTGAGGCGGTCCTAGTTCCTTAACTTCGTGTTCATCAGACTTTCGATGTGCAGTCTAGACCTGATACGGAGTATCAATTCATTCCCGAGAGCAGTCGGGTAATGAGTTTGATCCTAGACTTTAGGGTAACCTAGAGTCAATAATTTTGCAAGTTTTGGGTCTTGCAGATCGTATTTAAAGCGATTCCATCCGATTTCATGGCTAATCTAGTTTAGCACTTAGTTAACTTTGTTAAATTTCTGAAGGATTTAACCCTAAGTGATTTTTGGTCGAGGTGGTACTAGAACCATAGTACGAAAATTTATGGGTCGTTACAGGAATGGTAACTTGTCAAGCTTCCAAATGGGATCAAAATTGCCTAATTCAGAGACCGTTCGATATCCCAAGAGCACATTGGAACTCATCGATCGTCATTTTTCATTATGGATTGTCAATCATTCGAAATTGTGCGACCCAACGGAGACGCCTATAATTCCATCATTTGATGTCGGATTGGGTTAATTTTCGGACATCTGAATGGTATTTTAGTGTTCTTTCATTCTTGACTGGAATCATCCTATTATGAGACCAATTGGGCATCTTTAAGTTGGATCGCATTCGTGGATACTGAATGTTTCCATCATCTCCTTGTCCAATAGTAACCCTCATAACTCTCTCTTCAGAGGTCGAATTTAGACTATTTCAGGTCATTGAAATGGTAACTTATCAAGCTTCCAAATGGGACCAAAATTGCCTAATTCAGAGACCGTTTGATATCCCAAAAGCACGTTGGAACTCTTCGATCGTCATTTTTCAATATGGATTGTTAATCTTTCAAAATTGCGTGATCCAACGGAGACGCCTATAAATCCATCATTTGATGTCGGCTTGGGTCGATTTTTGGTCATCTGAATGGTACTTTAGTGCTCTTTCATTCTAGACTGGAATCGTCATATTCTGAGACAATTTGGGCATCTTTAAGTTAGATTGTAGTCGTGGATCCTGAATGTTTCTATCATCTCCTTGTCCAATAGTAACCCTCATAACTCTCTCTTCAGAGGTCGAATTTAGACTATTTCAGGTCATTGGAATGGTAACTTGTCAAGCTTCCAAATGGGACCAAAATTGCCTAATTCAAAGATCGTTCGATATCCCAAAAGCACGTTGGAACTCTTCCATCGTCATTTTTCAATACGGATTGTTAATGTTTCCAAATTACGTGATCCAATGGAGACGCCTATAACTCCATCATTTGATGTCGGATTGGGTCAATTTTTTGTCATCTGAATGGTGCTTTAGAGCTCCTTCATTCTTGACTGGAATCGTTGTATTCTGAGACCATTTGGGCATCTTTAAGTTGGATCACAGTCGTGGATCCTGAATGTTTCCATCATCTCCTTGTCCAATAGTAACCCTCATAACTCTCTCTTCAGAGCTCGAATTTAGGCTATTTTAGGTCATTGGAATGGTAACTTGTCAAGCTTCCAAATGGGACAAAAATTGCCTAATTCAGAGACCGTTCGATGTCCCAAAAGCACGTTGGAACTCTACGATCGTCATTTTTCAATACGGATTGTTAATCTTTCAAAATTGCGCGATCCAACGGAGACGCCTATAACTCCATCATTTGATGTCGGCTTGGGTCAATTTTTGGTCATCTGAATGGTACTTTAGTACTCTTTCATTCTTGACTGGAATCGTCGTATTCTGGGACCATTTGGGCATCTTTAAGTTGTATCGCAGTTGTGGATCCCGAATGTTTCCCTCATCTCCTTGTCCAATTATAATAACCCTCATAACTCTCTCTTCAGAGGTCAAATTTAAACTATTTCAGGTCATTGGAATGGTAACTTGTCAAGCTATCAAATGGGACAAAAATTGCCTAATTCAAAGACCGTTCGATGTCCCAAAAGCACGTTAGAACTCTTCAATCGTCATTTTTCAATACGGATTGTTAATCTTTCAAAATTGCGCGAGCCAACGGAGACGCCCATAACTCCATCATTTGATGTTGGCTTTGGTCGATTTATGATCATCTGAATTGTACTTTAGTGCTCTTTCATTCTTGACTGGAATCGTCGTATTCTGAGACCATTTGGCATCTTGAAGTTGGATCGCAGTCATGGATCCTGAATGTTTCCATCATCTCCTTGTCCAATAGCAACCCTCATAACTCTCTCTTCAGAGGTCGAATTTAAACTATTTCAGGTCATTGGAATGGTAACTTATCAAGCTTCCAAATGGGATCAAAATTGCCTAATTCAAAGACTGTTCGATATCCCAAGAGCACGTTGGAACTCATCGATCGTCATTTTTCATTATGGATTGTCAATCTTGTGCGACCCAACGGAGACGCCTATAACTCCATCATTTGATGTCAGATTCGGTCGATTTTTGGACATCTGAATGGTACTTTAGTGTTCTTTCATTCTTGACTGGAATCGTCGTATTATGAGACCATTTGTGCATCTTTAAGTTGGATCGCAGTCATGGATCCTGAATGTTTCCATCATCTCCTTGTCCAATAGTAACCCTCATAACTCTCTCTTCAGAGGTCGAATTTAGGCTATTTCAGGTCATTGGAATGGTAACTTGCCAAGCTTCCAAATGGAAAACAAATTGCCTAATTCAGAGACCGTTCGATGTCCCGAAAGCACGTTGGAACTCTTCGATCGTTATTTTTCAATACGGATTATTAATCTTTCAAAATTGCACGATCCAACAGAGATGCCTATAACTCCATCATTTGATGTCGGCTTGGGTCGATTTTTGATCATCTGAATGGTACTTTAGTACTCTTTCATTCTTGACTAGAATCGTCGTATTCTTAGACCATTTGGGCATGTTTAGGTTTGATTGCAGTCGTGGATCCTGAATGTTTCCCTCATCTCCATGTCGAATAATAGTAACCCTCATAACTCTCTCTTCAGAGGTCGAATTTATACTATTTCAGGTCATTGGAATGGTAACTTGTCAAGCTTCCAAATGGGATCAAAATTGCCTAATTCAGAGACCGTTCGATATCCCAAGAGCACGTTGGAACTCATCGATCGTCATTTTTTATTATGGATTGTCAATCATTCGAAATTGTATGACCCAACGGAGATGCCTATAATTCCATTATTTGATGTCGAATTGGGTCGATTTTTGGACATCTGAATGGTACTTTAGTGTTCTTTCATACCTGACTGGAATCATCGTATTATGAGACCAATTGGGCATCTTTAAGTTGGATTGCATTCGTGGATCCTGAATGTTTCCATCATCTCCTTGTCCAATAGTAACCCTCATAACTCTCTCTTCAGAGGTCGAATTTAGACTATTTGAGGTCATTGGAATGGTAACTTATCAAGCTTCCAAATGGGACCAAAATTGCCTAATTCAGAGACCGTTTGATATCCCAAAAGCACGTTGGAACTCTTCGATCGTCATTTTTCAATAGGGATTGTTAATCTTTCGAAATTGCGTGATCCAACGGAGACGCCTATAACTCCATCATTTGATGTCAGCTTGGGTCAATTTTTGGTCATCTGAATGGTACTTTAGTGCTCTTTCATTCTAGACTGGAATCGTCATATTCTAAGACAATTTGGGCATCTTTAAGTTAGATTGTAGTCGTTGATCCTGAATGTTTCCATCATCTCCTTGTCCAATAGTAACCCTCATAACTTTCTCTTCAGAGGTTGAATTTAGACTATTTCAGGTCATTGGAATGGTAACATGTCAAGCTTCCACATGGGACCAAAATTGCCTAATTCAAAGACCGTTCGATATCCCAAAAGCACATTGGAACTCTTCGATCGTCATTTTTCAATACGGATTATTAATGTTTCCAAATTACGTGATCCAATGGAGAGGCCTATAACTCCATCATTTGATGTCGGATTGGTTCAATTTTTTGTCATCTGAATGGTACTTTAGTGCTCTTTCATTCTTGACTGGAATCGTAGTATGCTGCGACCATTTGGGCATCTTTAAGTTGGATCGCAGTCGTGGATCCTGAATGTTTCCATCATCTCCTTGTCCAATGTAACCCTCATAACTCTCTCTTTAGAGGTCGAATGTAGACTATTTCAGGTCATTGGAATGGCAACTTGTCAAGCTTCCAAATGGGACCAAAATTTCGTAATTCAGAGACCGTTCCATAACCCAAAAGCACATTGGAACTCTTCGATCGTCATTTTTCAATATGGATTGTTAATCTTTCCAAATTGCGCGATCCAACAGAGTGGCCTATAACTCCATCATTTGACATCGGATTGGGTCGATTTTTCGTCATCTGAATGGTACTTTAGTGCACTTTCATTCTTGACTGAAATAGTCATTTTGCAAGACCATTTGGGCATATTTAAGTTGGATCGTAGTCGTCGGTCCTGAATGTTTCCTTCATCTTCTTGTCCAATAATAACCCTCATAACTCTCTCTTCAGAGGTCAAATTTAGACTATTTCAACTCATTGGGATGGTAACTTGTTAACCTTCCATTTTGGACCAAAATTGCTTAATTCAGAGACCGTTAGATATCCCAATAGCACGTTGGAACTCTTCGATCGTCACTTTACAATATGGATTGTTAATCTTTCCAAATTGTGCGATCCAACAGAGACGCCTATAACTCCAACATTTGATGTCGGATTGGGTCAATTTTTGGTCATCTGAATGGTACTTTTGTACTCTTTCATTCTTGATGGGTATCGTCGTATTTCGAGACCATTCGGGCAATTAAAAGTTGGATCGCAGTCGTCGGTCCAGAATGTTTCCTTCAACTTCTTGTCCAAGAGTAACCCACATAACGCTCTCTACAGAGGTCGAATGTAGACTATTTTAGGTCATTGGATTGGTAACTTCTCAAGCATCCAAGTGGGACCAAATTTACTAAATTCAGAAACTGTTCGATATCCTAAAAGCACGTTGGAACTCTGCGATCGTCATTTTTCTATATGGATTGTTAATCTTTCCAAATTGCACGATCCAACGGAGACGCCTATAACTCCATCATTTGATGTCGAATTGGGTCGATTTTCGGTCATCTGAATGGTACTTTATCGCTCTTTCATTCTTGACTAGAATCGTCGTATTCTGAGACCATTTGGGCATCTTTAAGTTGGATCGCAGTCGTTGATCCTGAATGTTTCCTTAATCTCCTTGTCCAATAGTAACCCTCATAACTCTCTCTTCAGAGGTGGAATTTAGACTATTTCAGGTCATTCGAAAGGTAACTTGTCAAGCTTCCAAACGGGACCAAAATTTCCAAATTCAGAGACCGTTCGATATCCCAAAAGCACGTTGGAACTCTTCGATCATCATTTTTCAATATGGATTGTTAATCATTCTAAATTGCTCGATCCAATGGAGACGCCAATGACTCCATCATTTGATGTCGGATTGGGTCGATTTTTGGTCATCGGAATGGTCTTTAGTGCTCTTTCATTCTTGATTGGTATCGTCGTATTCCGAGACCTTTTGGGCAGTCGTCGGTCCTGAATGTTTCCTTCATCAATAGTAACCCTCATAACACACTCGGAGGTCGAATTTTATTTCAGGTCATTGGAATGGGAACTTGTCAAGCTTCCAAATGGGACCAAAATTGCCAAATTCAGAGACCGTTCGATATCCCAAAAGCACATTGGAACTCTTCGATCGTGATTTTTCAATATGGATTGTTAATCTATCTAAATTGCGCGATCCAACGGAGACGCATATAACTAAATCATTTGATGTCGACTTGGGTGGATTTTGGGCCATCTGAATGGTACTTTAGTGCTCTTTCATTCTTGACTGGTATAGTCATATTCCAAGACCATTTGGGCATCCTTAAGTTGGATCGCAGTCATCGGTCCTGAATGTTTCCTTCATTTCCTTGTCCAATAGTAACCCACATAACTCTCTCTTCATAGGTCAAATTTATACTATTTCAAGTCATTCGAATGATAACTTGTCAAGCTTCCAAATGGGACCAAATTTTCCAAATTCGGAGACATTTCGATATCCCAAAAGCACGTTGGAACTCTTAGATCATCATTTTTCAATATGGATTAATAATCATTCCAAATTGCGTGATCTAACGGAGACGCTTATGACTCTATCATTTGATTTCGGATTGGGTCGATTTTTGGTCATCTGAATGGTACTTTAGTGCTCTTTAATTCTTGAATGGAATCGTTGTATTCTGAGACCATTTGGGCATCTTTAAGTTAGATTGCAATCGTAGATCCTGAATGTTTCCATCTCCTTATCCAATAGTAACCCTCATAACTCTCTCTTCAGAGGTCGAATTTAGACTATTTCAGGTCATTGGAATGGTAACTTGTGAAGCTTCCAAATGGGACCAAAATTGACTAATTCAAAGACCGTTCGATATCCCAAAAGCATGTTGGAACTCTTCGATCGTCATTTTTCAATACGGATTGTAAATCTTTCCAAATTACGGATCCAATGTAGATGCCAATAACACCATCATATGATGTCTAATAGGGTCAATTTTTGGTCATCTGAATGGTACTTTAGTGTTCTTTCATTCTTGACTGGTATCGTCATTTTCCAAGACCATTTGGGCATATTTAAGTTGGATTGTAGTCGTCGGTCCTGAATGTTTTCTTCATCTTCTTGTCCAATAGTAACCCTCATAACTCTCTCTTCAGAGGTTGAATTTAGACTATTTCAACTCATTGGAATGGTAACTTGTCAAGCTTCCAAATGGAACCAAAATTTCTTAATTCAGAGACCGCTCGATATCCCAAAAGCACGTAAAACTCTTCGATCATCATTTTTCAATATGGATTGTTAGTCTTTCAAAATTACGCGATCCAACGGAGACGCCTATAACTCCATCATTTGTTGTCGGATTGGGTCGATTTTCGATCATCTGAATGCTACTTTAGTACTCTTTCATTCTTGACTGGTATCGTCATATTCCGAGACTATTTTGGCAACTTAAAGTTGGATCACAGGCGTCGGTACGGAATATTTCGTTCAACATCTTGTCCAATAGTAACCCTCATAACTATCTCTTCAGAGGTCAAATTAGACTACTTCAGGACATTGGAATGGTAACTTGTCAAGCGTCCAAATGGGACCAAATTTACATAATTCAGAGACCGTTCGATATCCCAAAAGCATGTTGGAACTCTTCGATCGTCATTTTTCAATATGGATTGTTAATCTTTCCAAATTGCATGATCCAATGGAGACGCCTATAACTCCATCATTTGATGTCGGATTGGGTCGATTTTTGGTAATCTAAATGGTACTTAAGTACTCTTTCATTCTTGACTAGAATTGTCGTATTCTGAGACCATTTGGGCATCTTTAAGTTGGATCACAGTCGTGGATCCTGAATGTTTTCATCATCTCCTTGTCCAATAGTAACCCTCTTAACTCTCTCTTCAGAAGTCGAATGTAGACTATTTCAGGTCATTGGAATGGTAACTTGTCAAGCTTGCAAATGGGACCAAAATTGCCTAATTCAGAGACCGTTCGATATCCCAAAAGCATGTTAGAACTCTTCGATCGTCATTTTTCAATATGGATGGTTAATCTTTCCAAATTGCGCGATAGAATGGAGAGGCCTATAACTCGATCATCTGATGTAGGATCGGGTCAATTTTTGGCCATCTGAATGTTAATTTAGTGCTCTTTCATTCTTGACTGGAATCATCATTTTTCAAGACCATTTTGGCATATTTAAGTTGGATCGTAGTCGTCGGTCCTGAATGTTTCCTTCATCTTCTTGCTAATAGTAACCCTCATAACTCTCTCTTCAGAGGTCGAATTTAGACTATTTCAACTCATTGGAATGGTAACTTGTCTAGCTTCCATTTAGGAGCAAAATTGGTTAATTCAGAGACCGTTCGATATCCTAAAAGCACATTGGAACTCTTCGATCGTCATTTTTCAATATGTATTGTTAATCTTTCACAATTGCGCGATCCAACGGAGACGCCTATAACTCCATCATTTGATGTCGGATTGGGTCGATTTTTGGTCATCTGAATGGAACTTTAGTACTCTTTCATTCTTGACTGGTATCGTCGTATTCCGAGACCATTTGGGCAACTAAAAGTTGGATCGCAGTCGTCGGTCCTGAATGTTTCCTTCAACTTCTTGTCCAATAGTAACCCACATAACTCTCTCTTCAGTGATCGAAAGTAGACAATTTCAGGTCATTGGATTGGTAACTTCTCAAGTTTCCAAATGGGACCAAATTTACATAATTCAGAGACGGTTCAATATCCCAAAAGCACGTTGGAACTCTTCGATCGTCATTTTTCAATATAGATTGTTAATCTTTCCATATTGTGCAATCCAATGGAGACCCCTATAACTCCATCATTTGATGTCGGATTGGGTGGATTTTTTGTCATCTGAATGGTACTTTAGTGCTCTTTCATTCTTGACTGGAATCATCATATTTTGAGACCATTTGGGCATCTTTAAGTTGGATTGCAGTAGTGGATCCTGAATGTTTCCATCATCTCCTTGTCCAATAGTAACGCTCATAACTCTCTTCGGAGGTCGAATTTAGACTATTTCAAGTCATTAGCATGGTAAATTGTCAAGCTTCCAAATGGGTCCAAAATTGCCTAATTGAGAGACAGTTCGATATCCCAAAAGCACGTTAGAACTCTTCAATCGTCATTTTTCAATATGGATTGTTAATCTTTCCAAATTTCGTGATCCAACGGAGACGCCTATAAATCCATCATTTGATGTCGGCTTGGGTCGATTTTTGGTCATTTGAATGATACTTTAGTACTATTTCATTCTTGACTGGAATCGTCGTATTCTGAGACCATTTGGGCATCTTTAAATTAGATTGCAGTCATGGATCCTGAATGTTTCCCTCATCTCCTTGTCCAATAATAATAACCCTCATAACTCTCTCTTCAGAGGTTAAATTTAAACTGTTTCAGGTCATTGGAATGGTAACTTGTCAAGCTATCAAATGGGACAAAAATTGCCTAATTCAGAGACTGTTCAATGTCCCAAAAGCACGTTGGAACTCTTCGATCGTCATTTTTCAATATGGATTGTTAATCTTTCAAAATTGCGCGATCCAACGGAGACGCCCATAACTCCATCATTTGATGTAGGCTTGGGTCGATTTTTGATCATCTGAATGGTACTTTAGTGCTCTTTCATTCTTGACTGGTATCATCATATTTCGAGACCATTTAGGCATCTTTAAGTTAGATTGCAGTCATGGATCCTGAATGTTTCCCTCATCTCCTTGTCCAATAATAATAACCCTCATAACTCTCTCTTCAGAGGTTAAATTTAAACTATTTCAGGTCATTGGAATGGTAACTTGTCAAGCTATCAAATGGGACAAAATTTGCCTAATCCAGAGACCGGTCGATGTCCCAAAAGCACGTTGGAACTCTTCGATTGTCATTTTTCCATACGGATTGTTAATCTTTCAAAATTGCGCGATCCAACGGAGACGCACATAACTCCATTTGATGTTGGCTTGGGTCGATTTTTGATCATCTGAATGGTACTTTAGTGCTCTTTCATTCTTGACTGGAATCATCGTATTCTGAGGCCATTTGGGCATGTTTAAGTTTCATTGCAGTCGTGGATCCTGAATGTTTCCCTCATCTCCATGTCGAATAATAGTAACCCTCATAACTCTCTCTTCAGAGGTCAAATTTAAACTATTTCAGGTCATTGGAATGGTAACTTGTCAAGCTTCAATATGGGATCAAAATTGCCTAATTCAGAGACCGTTCGATATCCCAAGAGCACGTTGGAACTCATCGATCATCATTTTTCATTATGGATTGTCAATCATTTGAAATTGTGTGACCCAACGGAGACGCCTATAACTCCATCATTTGATGTCGGATTGGGTCGATTTTTGGACATCTGAATGGTACTTTAGTGTTGTTTCATTCTTGACTGGAATCGTCATATTATGAGACCATTTGGGCATCTTTAAGTTCGATCGCAGTCGTGGATCTAGAATGTTTCCATCATCTCCTTGTCCAATAGTAACCCTCATAACTCTCTCTTCAGAGCTCGAATTTAGGCTATTTCAGGTCATTGGAATGGTAACTTGTGAAGATTCCAAATGGGACCAAAATTGCCTAATTCAGAGACCGTTTGATATCCCAAAAGCATGTTGGAACTCTTCGATCGTCATTTTTCAATATAGATTGTTAATCTTTCAAAATTGTCTGATCCAACGGAGACGCCTATAACTCCATCATTTGATGTCGGCTTGGGTCGATTTTTGGTCATCTGAATGGTACTTTAGTGCTCTTTCATTCTAGACAGGAATCGTCATATTCTGAGACAATTTGGGCATCTTGTTGAGGCATAAAATAGTAAAGAAGTGATGAAAAGAAATGTCTAGAAAATCAGTTTGAAGATGACTTTGCGCGGGTTCGCAAAGTCATCATTTGATGTCGGCTTGGGTTGATTTCTGGTCATTTGAATGGTACTTTAGTACTATTTCATTCTTGACTGGAATCGTCGTATTCTGAGACCATTTGGGCATCTTTAAGTTAGATTGCAGTCATGGATCCTGAATGTTTCCCACATCTCCTTGTCCAATAATAATAACCCTCATAACTCTCTCTTCAGAGGTTAAATTTAAACTGTTTCAGGTCATTGGAATGGTAACTTGTCAAGCTATCAAATGGGACAAAAATTGCCTAATTCAGAGACTGTTCGATGTCCCAAAAGCACGTTGGAACTCTTCGATCGTCATTTTTCAATACAGATTGTTAATCTTTCAAAATTACGCGATCCAACGGAGACACCCATAACTCCATCATTTGATGTTGGATTGGGTCGATTTTTGATCATCTGAATGGTACTTTAGTGCTCTTTCATTCTTGACTGGAATCATCGTATTCTGAGACCATTTGGGCATGTTTAAGTTTGATTGCAGTCGTGGATCCTAAATATTTCCCTCATCTCCATGTCGAATAATAGTAACCCTCATAACTCTCTCTTCAGAGGTCGAATTTAAACTATTTCAGGTCATTGGAATGGTAACTTGTCAAGCTTCCAAATGGGATCAAAATTGCCTAATTCAGAGACCGTTCGATATCCCAAGAGCACGTTGGAACTCATCGATCGTCATTTTTCATTATGGATTGTCAATCATTCGAAATTGTGTGACCCAACGGAGACACCTATAACTTCATCATTTGATGTCAGATTGGGTCGATTTTTGGACATCTGAATGGTACTTTAGTGTTCTTTCATTCTTGACTGGAATCGTCGTATTATGAGACCATTTGGGCATCTTTAAGTTCGATCGCAGTCGTGGATCCTGAATGTTTCCATCATCTCCTTGTCCAATAGTAACCCTCATAACTCTCTCTTCAGAGCTCGAATTTAGGCTATTTCAGGTCATTTGAATGGTAACTTGTCAAGCTTCCAAATGGGATAAAAATTACCGAATTTAGAGACTGTTTGATGTCCCAAAAGCACGTTGAAACTCTTCGATCGTCATTTTTCAATACGGATTGTTAATCTTTCAAAATTGCATGATCCAATAGAGACGCCTATAACTCCATCATTTGATGTCGGCTTGGGTCAATTTTTGGTCATCTGAATGGTACTTTAGTACTCTTTCATTCTTAACTGGAATCGTCGTATTCTGAGACCATTTGGGCATCTTTAAGTTTGATTGCAGTCGTGGATCCTGAATGTTTCCCTCATCTCCATGTCGAATAATAGTAACCCTCATAACTCTCTCTTCAGAGGTCAAATTTAAACTATTTTAGGTCATTGGAATGGTAACTTGTCAAGCTATCAAATGGGACAAAAATTGGCTAATTTAGAGACCGTTCGATGTCCCAAAAGCACGTTGGAACTCTTCGATCGTCATTTTTCAATACGGATTGTTAATCTTTCAAAATTGCGTGATCCAACGGAGACGCCCATAACTCCATCATTTGATGTTGGCTTGGGTCGATTTTTTATCATCTGAATAGTACTTTAGTGCTCTTTCATTCTTGACTGGAATCATCGTATTCTGAGACCATTTGGGCATGTTTAAGTTTGATTGCAGACGTGGATCCTGAATGTTTCCCTCATCTCCATGTCGAATAATAGTAACCCTCATAACTCTCTCTTTAGAGGTCGAATTTAAACTATTTCAGGTCATTGGAATGGTAACTTGTCAAGCTTCCAAATGGGATCAAAATTGCCTAATTCAGAGACCGTTCGATATCCCAAGAGCACGTTGGAACTCATCGACCGTCATTTTTAATTATGAATTGTTAATCATTCGAAATTGTGCGACCCAACGGAGATGCCTATAACTACATCATTTGATCTCGGATTGGGTTGATTTTTAGACATCTGAATGGTACTTTAGTGTTCTTTCATTCTTGACTGGAATCGTCGTATTATGAGACCATTTGGGCATCTTTAAGTTCGATCGCAGTCGTGGATCCTGAATGTTTCCGTCATCTCCTTGTCCAATAGTAACCCTCATAACTCTCTCTTCAGAGCTCGAATTTAGGCTATTTCATGTCATTGGAATGGTAACTTGTGAAGATTCCAAATGGGACCAAAATTGCCTAATTCAGAGACCGCTTGATATCCCAAAAGCATGTTGGAACTCTTCGATCGTCATTTTTCAATATGGATTGTTAATCTTTCAAAATTGTGTGATCCAACGGAGACGCCTATAACTCCATCATTTGATGTCGGCTTGGGTCGATTTTTGGTCATCTGAATGGTACTTTAGTGCTCTTTCATTCTAGACAGGAATCGTCATATTCTGAGACAATTTGGGCATCTTGTTGAGGCATAAAATAAGTAAAGAAGTGAAGAAAAGAAATGTCTAGAAAATCAGTTTGAAGATGACTTTGCGCGGGTTCGCGCAAAGTGAATTGATTGCGCAGGACCGCGCAAAGTAAATGAGTTGCGCGGGTTGATCAGTGGAGGCAGTTGCGCGGGGATGGTAGGTTGCGCTGGACCGTGCAAAGCATATCGATTGTGCTGGTCCGCGCAAAGTGTTTTACGGAGGTATAAAAAAGGTTGGATGTTATTTTGTCCCACATCGACCAGAACAGAGATTTACACCAGTAAAAATGTCTATAAATACCCTGTTCTTTCTCTCAAAAGGGGTTAGAAGATTTTCAGAGTGAAAGAAAGACGAAGAAGAAGATAGAAGGTGCAGAGCATTGGGCTCCTGTAGTTTGCGCGGACCCGCGCAAAGGAGCATTGGGCTCCTGTCGTTTGTGCGGACCCGCGCAAAGTCTATAGTTTGCACAGACCCGCGCAAACCGACTGCTAGACAGTTTATAACAGCAATGGGCTGTTATGCTGCTAGAATGGCTAGAGTCTTCAAGTCTTCAAGTTCTTCTTGTTCAGGAGAAAAGGAAGAAAATGCGTATTCCTCCTAAGTTTTAGGAGATGACTGAAATAGCGTTGTTATACTGCCGGAATCTCCGTCCTCTTGAAGACTATTGGTCGATTTGTTTATTCCTCCTAAGTCATAGGAGATGATTCAAATAGCACTGTTATGCTGCCGAAATTTATATTTAACTGCGATAATCGTAACTTGCAATGAATTCTTTGTAAACTATCTTAGAATCAAGGGATACTTGAGGATGTAAATGAATTCAGAATCAATAAAAATGTGATGATTGTTTCTGTAACTATTTCATTGTTATGTTTGAATAAGATAATTCCCAAATCAAATACTTTTGTTTTCTTGTCGAAACAAAATGGCGACTTCGCTGGGGATTTATCATATCTTATTTAACACTAACATTGGGAAAGTTACAAGACTCTCATTACTATTTTTGGCGTCTTCCAGACGCCAAAATGGCGACTCTCAGTGGGAACATCCTCCCCTTCATCTCTAAGATAGTTTACTTAATCTTCCATATACTAATTTCATGAATGTTTTATTATTGAAGGTACCCAAATTCAATCACACTACATTGCTAATGGCTAACGTTGCGAGAAAAGTGAACTTCCGATTCACCGCTACTGGATTTGTAATTGAATATGCGTCGAGCCAAACTCCTGAGCATACGAAAGCAAGCACTACAAGTAGGCGCAAAGCGACTCAAGTAACAGTGGGAGTTATTTCCATCTCACCTCAACCACAAGAAAGTGATGAGAATTGGACTTTGGTCCTGTCCAAGAAGACAAAAGCAAAGACTTTAAAGAACCGCAAAGCGAAAGTACTTGTACCAAGAACTGAGGGACCGATCACGCGTAGCATAGCTAGAAGAAAACCTGAGCTCGCCCCTCCTGCAATTTATCCCGAACAAGCTGCTTCGCAGTTCTCGTTGCACGATTTCCCGGCTTTAATCGTTCCAAAGACCAAATGGACAGAGTCGCAGAAAGGCAAAGCACTGATGATAGGATCACCAATGCCTATGTCACCTCAAACAAGCTCGCCTATAACTATATCACCTCGATCGGTTGAAAGCACAGGAAGTACACAAGAATCAAACAAGACTCCAATGTCTCCCCTCTTTATAAGTCCTGTTACGTCAACATACTCGCGTTTTACTCAAAAAACAGCTTCGACAAACAGTCAAGAGGCCGCAGTATATATGGCAGAAACGGGTCAAGGAAATAGGCCATCTACTGAAGAACGTGTTGATCAAATGGTAGAGGCACAAAGAGTGCTAATGGATGAATGCCGGAACCTCAGAGAAGCT
Source organism: Magnolia officinalis (assembly GCA_021015155.1). Taxonomy (NCBI): domain Eukaryota; kingdom Viridiplantae; phylum Streptophyta; class Magnoliopsida; order Magnoliales; family Magnoliaceae; genus Magnolia; species Magnolia officinalis. The sequence goes on from JAJHSJ010000012.1 coordinate 38,465,370, forward strand.
CTGGCAACTCTGGCACATAATGTAGCCCAAATAGTGGCTCCACCCATGATGGGAGCAACGAATGGACAAGAGAACCAACCTGAAGGCTCTCATCCGCAAGAGATAGGATCACGAGGATCAATTCCAGCAGCAAGAGCTATAACACAAGATGATGTAAGACAAGTCGTCGAAGAAGCAGTCAGAATAGAAAGGGAGCACGCGAATACCGGTCGTTTCAGGTACCGAACACCCTACCCGAGAGAGGTAGAGGATGTTCCGTTTCCAGCCAATTTTAAGCATCCAGATTTCCAGAAATTTAATGGGGAAGGATCACCAGAAGAACACCTGATGCATTTCATCACCAGCATGGGCAATTTCTCCACGATACCTCAATACTGTTTACGCTTATTTGGATCATCATTGACAAGTAAAGCTTTCAGGTGGTATTCAAATTTAGCACCAGGATCTATACACACATGGGAAGAAATGTAAGATGCTTTCATGTCAAACTTCTTCTCATCAGAACGCGATGTTAGTATCACAGAATTAGCTTCAGTGCGACAGCGAGAAGGAGAACCAGTTGAAAAATTCATAGACAGATGGAAGACACTGGGGGCATCATGTAGGCAGTTGCCTGAAGAAAAGGAACAAGTCAAAATGTGTCTGAACTCTATGGAGACAGGAATTGCGTTCGAACTCACCAGCGCTGATATCGGAACCTTTCGCGATTTGGCTACCAAAGCCCATGCATTGGAATTAATGACTCGTAAGATGTCAGTATTTCATCATGAAACTGTCAGAAGAATACCTAGCAGGACAACCGTCAACACCATCGATCGGGATAAGAAAAATTAAGAGGTGAAGGGCTCAAAAGACAAAAGGCTGGAAGGAAAAGAAAACTAGAATCAATCAAGGGATAGATACGGTGGAAAAAAGCTTAGAATGCTCGATTCTCATGAAGGATTTGAGTTTGACAGAGAGGACGTGGTGCCTATGATGCAACAATTGTTAAAAGCAGGTACCCTGGAATTACCGGAACCGAAACGCCCTGAAGATGTGACGAGAACCCGAGAAAGAAACTTTTGCCGTTATCATCGTTTAGTGGGACATTCGACAGAAAATTGTTACACGTTAAAGTGCATCATACAGCGAATGATAAATAGAGGAGATATAATAACCAGCGAAAGCAAAGAAAAGAATACAAGGGTGACAGTAAATGTATTGTCAATTCAAGAAAAGACTCGAGGAATGAAAGAGAAGGGAGACCGAAGGCCGATAAGAAATGCGACAATGATTACGTTGCGATCGGGGAAGCAGATAACAAGTCCGGTAAAGCAAAAAGCAGAAATTATAAGGAAAGAAGTGACTAAAAGACAGAACATCAAGAATAGAAGTGGAAATGAAGATACAGCGACAAAAGTGGCTTACGATGTAGTTAGTCACTTGAAAGGTATATCTGCACGTTTAAGTATTTATGATGCGCTCAAGTTATCAGAAGAGTTTCGACAGAGTTTGATTCAAGCACTGTTTGATCACGATGTGAGAGAAACTTTACTGACAGAAATGAAGAATGAAAGAAGCAAGGAAAAGGTGGATTGTCTACCAGTAATATCTTTCTCTGATGATGACTTAATTAGTGAAACAGAACATAACAGGCCATTGATGATAGAAGGGTACATTTGCGAAAAGAAGATAAAACGAATCATGATAGACAATGGGTCAGTAGTGAATCTTTTGCCACTTTCCATGATCACTAAATTGGGTTACCGCCGTTCAGATTTGCGCCCCAGTGGAATGATGATACAAGGGTTTAATCAAGATGGACAGCGCGCACTCGGTAAAATTACAATAATATTGGAAGTGGGAGAACTAATTACTACTGTTGTATGTCATGTTATAAATGCTGTGACAACATATAATCTTCTCTTAAGCAGGCCATGGATACATCAGTACAATATTGTACCTTCCACTCTACACCAATGTTTCAAATACTATAAGGATGGAATGCAGTGTAAAGTAATAGTTGATGCGAAACCATATACAGAAGCTGAGTCTTTCTTTGCGGATGCTAGCTATTATAAATGTTTCTCCAAAGAAGCGGGAAATGATGATAGAAAGAGAGTCTTGAAAGATGTCCAAATAAATAAAGCTAGAGAAGAAAGGGCGGAATCTCCTGAGACTACAGAAGCAAGGAAAAAGTTCTATTTTGTACCAAAGCGCCTGAGACAACCGGGACAACCGCCGTTGACATTGTTGTCGACAGAACAGTTGAAAGTCTTACAGTCCAATTACACGATGCCCTTACCCAATATCGAAAGATGTAAGCCATTTGCAGCTGCCCCAGGCACATTTCAAGTCAGAGCCAGTGCTAAAATTTCCTGAAGCAATAAAGTTCCACGTTGCAGCAGAGGTGAAGAATGAAAACACAAGCAATATATATCACGGAGAGTTAGCACTGCAGAATTTGAGAAAATACAGTGCAGTAAGCAAGAAAATCATGAGAAATATGGGTTTTGATTGTGACAAGCCCACTGGACTGAATCATGGGAAAGGAATTCAAATCCCTCTCGGAGTTAATCAAGAAAAACGGAGAAAATTCCAAGGATTAGGAGCAGAATCATCAGTAAATATGGCATCAGTAGATATGACTCCAGCCGAACAGATGTCAGAACAAGATGCTAAGGTAGTCAAGTGTCCTGAAAACGCTCCAAGACAAATAGAAGATGGGGGACAGCCGACGATAGATGGCTTGCGAGAAATAAATTTGGGAACAGCAGAAGAGCCAAGGAACACATTTATCAGTGTCAGTCTTTCAGATCAGGAATTTAAGAAATATGGCCAGCTTCTCAGAGAAAATAAAGACGTCTTCACTTGGACATATGAAGAAATGCCAAGATTGGAACCCTCTGTAGCAATGCATCGATTAAATATTTCCAAAGAAAAGAAACCAGTAAAGCAAGCACAAAGGCGATTCCACCCAGACCTGATTCCATTAATCGAAAAAGAAGTAAATAAATTAATAAAGGTTGGATTTGTCAGAGAAGTTAAATATCCTAAGTGGATATCAAACATTGTTCCGGTGAAAAAGAAGAATGGGCAGATTAGAGTATGCATCGACTTCAGAGATCTGAATGAAGCATGTCCAAAAGATGACTTCCCTCTCCCGATAACAGAATTATTAATTGATAGTACTACTCAGTATGCTATTATGTCCTTTATGGATGGATACGCGGGTTATAATCAAATCAGGATGGCACCCGAAGATGAAGAGGCAACGGCTTTCAGAACGCCACTTGGAATTTATTGTTATAAAGTTATGCCTTTCGGTCTAAAAAATGTTGGGGCAACATATCAAAGGGCGATGAAAAACATTTTTCAAGATATGATGCATAAACATGTCGAATGCTATGTTGATGACTTGGTGGTCAAGTCGGGAGATCATCAAGAACACCGCGAACATTTAGCATCAGTCTTCCGTCGTCTCAGAAAGAAGCAATTAAAAATGAACCCTGCTAAGTGTGCATTTGGAGTATCTTCTGGCAAGTTCCTCGGCTTTGTTGTACGACACAGAGGGATCGAGATTGATCTAGAAAAAATTAAGGCTATTCAAAATATGCCACCACCAACGACGTTGAAGGAATGTTTCGACAAGAAAACAAAAGTATTCGATTTGGGAATTATCTTATTCAATCATAACAATGAAATAATTACAGAAACAATCATCACACTTCATTGATTCTGAATTCATTTACATCCTCAAGTATCCCTTGATTCTAAGATAGTTTACAAAGAATTTATTACAAGTTACAGTTATCGCAGTTAAATATAAATTTCGGCAGCATAACAGCGCCGATCTCAATCATCTCCTATGACTTAGGAGGAATGGATAAATCGACCACTAGTCTTCAAGAGGACGGAGATTCCGGCAGCATAACAGCGCTATTTCAGTCATCTCCTGAAACTTAGGAGGAACACGCCTTTTCGTCAATGATTCTTCCTTTTCTCCTAAACAAGAAGAACCTGAAGACTTGAAGACTCTAGTCATTCTAACAGCATAACAGCCCATTGCTGTTATAGACTGTTCAGCAGTCGGTTTGCGTGGGTCCGCGCAAACAATATGCTTTGCGCGGGTCCGCGCAAACTATATCAACCCTGTGCCGCTTTGCGCTGGTCCGCGCAAACTTTAGGAGTCCGATACTCCTTTGTGCGCCGTCGCGCAAAGTGCAGGAGTCCAATACTCCGCACCTTCTGTCTTCTCTTTCGTCTTTCTTTCACTTTTGAAATCTTCGAACCCCTTTTGAGAGGAGGAACAGGGTATTTATAGACACTTTCTTCAATGGAAATCTCTGTTCTGGTCGATGTGGGACAAAATAATCAACCAACCTTTTTTGATCCCACCGCCATATACTTTGCGCGGACACGCGCAAACGATATGCTTTGCGCGGTCTCGCGCAAACTATCAGTCCTCGCGCAAACTGTCTTCATAATCTCCCGCGCAAACCATTCACTTTGCGCGGTCTGGCGTAACCATTTCACTTTGCGCGAACCCGCGCAAAGTGGTTTTGAAGCTGATTTCTTGATCTTTCAAATTGATTTTTTGATGTTTCTCGTCTTCACTTCCTTGCTTATTTTATGCCTCAACAGATGCCCCCTTGATCCGTTCTTTGTGTTTTCCGAAAATCAAATCAAAGAAAAAGGATCAACCAGTTATCTTCTGCAGGGTTTGCGCGACCCCGCGCAAAGCTCTGGTCGAGTATCGTACTCGGCCATAAAGGCTATAAATAGTCCAACTACTTAGTCATTTTTACGAACCGTTCTCTGCTGAAACTCTGCTCTGGCGATTTTCTTCCGCGCAAACCTCCCACTTTGCGCGACCCCGCGCAAACCGTTTCACTTTGCGCGATTTTCTTTTGAACTTGAAGTTTTTCCGGGCAAACTGTATACTTTGCGCGACCCCGCGCAAAGTACTCTGTACTTAGCCAATTTTTCGTTTTGAACTGTCTCCAACACTTAGCCATTTTCTCTCTTCTTCCTTTCTTACTTCCTTTATCTTACTTTCATGGCTCGTGTTAAACAAACGACTCGTCTTGTAACTCCTTCTGACTCTCCTTCTTCTGATCAGCCTCCTGCTAAGCGGACAAAGACTACTTCCAGAAATCCCGCTTACTTCAAAGAACCTGTTCTTCCCACTTTCGACTTTTCTGACCGTATTAGATCTTTACCTTCCCCCATTCACAGATCTATATCTTTGGGAGACATCAAATGTCCGCCTAAGCATGGCAGAGAGTATGACTGGGATGAATGGTTGAAGACCACTGCTCATATTCGGACTGATAGTGAGAGAGCACCTCTCCGTGAAGATACTCCTCCTGCTTCTCGTCCAAAGAAAATTCATCCTAATAAGGCGAAAGAATTTGCAGAAAAGATCAAGGAACACAAGAAGAAGAGGCTTCAAAACTCGTGGGACTCAGTACGAGTTGTCGAAGGTATTATGAAGTTTGATAATCCTCATGCGGAGGGCATGAAAATCATTCCCATCAAGGTATATCGCCATCAGTCCATGCTAGACTGCGAGTCCAAAGATTACGTCCATGGCGAGAGATTAATGTATACTGAATCATGGACCTCAAGAGAGCCCCGAATCTTGGAGGGAACTATTCGAACTCAGAAACCGTGACAGAGGATAGGAGAAGTTCATCCCATGATCTTCTTAACTCCTTTCCACAGTCCTCATGATCTCTTTCCTTCTCATTTTTATGAGATGGTGCGACAGCGCTTCAGAGATCGGGAGCAACTCTGGGGACAGGCAGAATTCCGCATCAGAGGCATGTTAACTGCTTGCCGATACTATTCTGAATGGGCGGAGGCTATATTGCTGAAGCATACGAGCACTCTTGCAAAGATCGGCCTTTATGATGCAATAGAAGTGACCTCCAAATACTTCTATAGGGAACCCAATATTCTGAAAGGCTTCCTTGAATACTGGTCGCCTACAACCAACTCCTTCCATCTTCCTTATGGTGAAATGAGCATATCTCTTTGGGACCTTCATCGCATAGCCGGTCTCACAATAACAGGCAAATTCTATGATGAATTCATTCCGACAAACAAAGAATTGGCCTTCTTATCTTCTCCAGACCGCAAGCCTTCCATTTCTGAGACTACTATAGAGTTATTCAAAGAGATGGGCAAATTTCCCAACTTCCACAAAATTCTCCCTCTTCAATGGGTAACACATTTTTCTAGGGGTCTCAAGTATTTACCAATCCAACAACAGATCTTCCTTGTATTCTTGCTATTTAGCCATTCTTGCATATTAACCTCCTTATTTTCTTTGAAGGTTTCGCGACTGCCACTCTAAAGAACTAACGAAGCTTCGAGATGCAATAAGAAGAAAGCCAGAATATAGTTCTTTCGGAGAGCTTGCAGCATTCTTGGCCTACTGGCTAAGCTTGGTTGTATTGCCCAGCTCCAAATGGGCAGATGCTATTCGTCCCAGTGTCTTCGTTGTGGCTGGTGCTTTAGCGGAGGGTCATAAATATTCTCTTGCTCCTCCCGTATTATGTTCTATCTACAGGGCTCTTGGAGAAGTAGCTACCCACATAAAAGACCCAATTCTTGGAGCTTCGTCTGCGCATACTTCTTGGCATTATATTACGAGGTGGCTTGGAGTTTATTTTCCCTGGACTTTTGAAGCTCCGGAACAAGCATATACTCATCCTTCTCACCTTCCACTCTGGTTCTTTCAGCAAAGAGCGATGGCAAAAAGGGCATATGAGTGGGTTGCCAACAAAATTCGGGATAATGATCAGATAAACTTCTTTCAGTTCCGCCTTCATCGCTACACCGAAGATACAGATATGGTGGACAACGAAACACTTACTGCAGCAGAAAGAGCTTTCTTCTTTTCTATTCGCTCATGCAGTTTGCCTCTTCGGGAAGGGACAAAATTCTGGAGAGAACCTTACTACCCCAGTTGCTTTGCTCGTCAATTTGGTTATGATCAAACTGTACCACAAGACTGCGGGCTGGTTACCAGAAAAATGCGCTGCTATGGAACTGGTCCTTTTAACTGGGCCATGATATGGAAACAGTTGCTGAATGGTTGCGTTGGATCCCTCTTCATAATTCCAAGCTGTGATCGCATAGTCCGTACATCATATAGCTGGATGCGATGGTGGGATCATCAATCATACCTGGTTGCTAAATGCTTGCCATTGGATTCTTCTATCTTTCTTCATCCGCCCAGGCTAAAGGGCAGAAATTTAGAGAGCAGAATTGGCTATATTCCAGAAAAGAGTCATGCATCTCATCCCGGAGAAATTTGTAGGAAGATATCATTGGAAGATCCCATTCGTGAAATCAAGCCCATCAATACTTTGGATGGCTGGTTTGCTCACGGAGATCTGAGAGAATTCGAGAAATCTCGTCGGGACTCTTCATACCAAGCCGCAGACGATGCTGTAGGTACATCTTCTCCAATTCCTGCAGAGACTGCAGCAGTTCAAGAAGGACCAGCTATTGGTACTTCCGTATCTCCTCCACAACCCCTTGGTCCTAGTCCATCTTCTCCGATGACTAGATCAAGAACATGTTTGCAAACATCATCCCCTGTTCCTTCCGAAATGACTCGCCAAGCATCTGCTTCCCCTACGGTCCAAGAGTCTGCACCGGAGAGCAGCAAACCCATTTCTTACAAAGGGAAGCAGGTTATTATTGAAGAAGTTGACGAAGAAAATTTGGAAGATGAAAGTTCAGCTTCATCATCAGATACAACTGAATCTTCACAATACGAAGACAGCGGAGATAGCGATAGTGGTGAAGATAAAGATGATGACTTTGAAGAAGGTGAAGTTGATATTGGCGAAGAAGAGGAAACAGCTGTGAAAGAAGCTGAGATGGAATCTTCCCTGCAATTGCTAAGACTTTTCCTGGCGCCAATGTTCCTGCTAAATCTCCTGCAACTGAGAAAGATGACGAGGATCTTTTAGATTATGGAGAATATGGGTATTCACCAGGTAAAGGAAATTTTCATATATATATTTTTATTTTAACAACTATTTTTATTTTAATCATTGCGTCTCCCTTTTTAGGCGCCCAAGTTGCAGAAATAGGTGCTATCTCTCCAATGAACCCTCTTGTGGTAACTTCACCAAAAGCACCCGCAATTCCATTGGTAGTGCAGAGAGTAGTGGCTCGTGAAATCATATTTCCCACAGAGACTACTGACTTGCCAACTCCGGCTACCAGAGATTCAAGTACGGAAGCTAGAGCACCATCTTTTGCTGATATGGTGGAATTGGGCCCTTCCATGACTCAGAGAGCTTCTCCTTCTATTAGTCGCATTCCTGTAACAGGTATACATATAGGCATTGATTATTTTACCCAATACTACCTATTTCATAATAGTATTTTAAATATTTTTCTTCTTTTGCTATAGGAACTTATTCTTGCAGTGGCGCGGCCAGTTCTGATTCTGTGACCACTATTTCTGAATTGTCGTCTTTCGCGAAAATTCCTGTTCATAAAATGCTCATGGTGAAACATTCCTTGTTAGCCATAATCCGTATCTTCAAAAATCCTGATCAATGGTTGGATTTGGATGTTGCCATAGAGATTTTGGAGAGCTCTGCCAAGATGGCTAGAATAAACATATCTCCTTTGCGGGATTCCCTCCTCAAATTTCGTGATTCAGTAATTTCTCTGGCGTCAGTAGAGAATGTCACAATCGCACCTGAAATTTTAGAATACAGGAAGCAGCTGACTTTATCTTAAGAACAAGTTTTTCTGTCGGCTTCATCGATTTCTAAACTTGAACAAGATCGTATTGCAGCTCTGAAGGAGGAAATCTCTCAACTGGAGAGAAGGAATCGTGAGCAATCCTTAGCCCTTCAAGATGTTGAAGAAAAGATACGAGCAAATGCTCAATCCATTGATATTGAAAAATCTGCACAACTTCAAGGAAAAGAAATGATCGCTTCTTTGGAGGATAAGCTTACTGGCGTTCCTGATCAAGCAAGACTTATTTTTGAAGAGAAATCTAAACATGATGCAGCTCAGGCACAATTGAAAGAAGATTTGCGTAGATATTCAGAAGCAGTGGGGATTACAGAAGATCTTTAAGCATGTAATTTTGAACATGTAATCTTTGCTTTCATGTTTCTTTTGGACATAATTTATTTGACTTTTTGCTTTCATGTTTCTTTTGGACATTTTATTGACTTTCTTCATTTTCTTGGTTTTTTTGACATAATTTATTTAGCTTTACATATGCTTCATGATAGCATTTTGAGATGTTTATAATAGCATTTTTATATTGTATGTCATATTGTATGTTTATACTTAATATTATTAGATTATATTTATACTCTATACAGTAATTTCATTACATCCTTTACAATTTCTAAACCTTTTATGCTTTGTTAGTGCGGGACTCTCTATGTGAGTATTTAGATTGGCGGTACTAAGTTTTGATTTAATTAGCCACACACAGTTTAAGCTCAGAGTAGTGGAGCGTGCGCACACACACAGTTTAAGCTCATGAGTAGTGGAGCATTTATGGGTCTTATGTGATGGCCACTGTAACTCTCTAGAGTTCTCTTTTGGGCTTCTCACTGCCTTGAGCTCACGGTCACGGTCCATCAGAGGGGCCCATTGACGCTACCGGACGGTGAACTGTTGGTTTTACGCACAGGGTTGGCCACAGTAACTCTCTAGAGTTCGCAGGGCTCGCAAGGCTACCTTTGGGCACCAAATCTAGGGTCACCAGTCCATCAATGAGTAGGTTTAAGCCCTTCCTCACGAGTTACTACTGAGATCAAACCCTAGACCTGGAGGGTCTTACGCACGGTTGGCTTAAAGCTCGCACTGCGGCCCCTGTTTTCTTCGTCTGCAAGGTCGAGCCCATTCACAGGAGGGCATTTTCATCCGTTCCCCGTGGCGCTGCCAGAAGCTATACAGACGGCATGGGAGTTACGGTGACTAGTCTTCGCGGATTTATGGCCTTTTAGGCTTTAAATCCTTGACTTCGTCAGCTGCCCGCATGGGTGCGCACGATGGTCTTCGCGGGCTTTTTAGGGCCACTGACTCCTCGCCGCTGCCCGAATGGCGATCTTCATAGGTCTTATGTATAGTTGGCCGGCTCTTTTAGAGCTTGATCCTTTGAGAGCTTTTTTTTTTTTTTTTTTTTTTTTTTTTTTTTTTCGAGCTTGATCTTTTTTGATTTGGCTCAATTTGGCTCTTTTAGGATTTGGCTTGGCTATACTGCCACTTTGATTGTTATATGTGTATATATATATATATATATATATATATATATATATATATATATATGATCATCATCATTTGCAAAATATGGTAGATATTTTCGAAATATCTTTAAGAAGACTCATGCCTTGTAAGGCAGAATATTTTCAGCTTAAATAATATCTTCAAGAGAATCTTCGAGATGATATTAACTTTGTCAATCTTATTTGATGATGATGATGATCATATATATATTTTTCAGATTTGATGCTTGATAATTGACATGTTTGTGAACTTTTTCTTCATAGTTTCTTTTTTGTTGCCATATAGACATGATCTTATTCATCCTTGCCCCCTTTTGATACAGAATCATTATGCCGATAATATTCGGGGTCAAAATCAGCATGTCTATCTTCAGGGGTAGTATCTTTTGATGAAACGGGCGTTGACAGGTATACTGATACCCTGGCCCTCTTGATTTGCTATTCTATATGCCCCATTGGAGTATACTTCATTTACTACATATGGACCGTCCCATTTAGGCTCGAACTTGCCCCCTGTCCGGCGAGTGACCACGTCTTTTCAACATTAACACCATATCCCTTTTTTAAAAAGCGGTATTTAACCTGTTTATCAAAGGCAGCCGATATTCTGGCCTGATATGACTGCAGCCGCTGCTGAGCTGCAAGACGCTTCTCATCGAGCAAATCTAATTCTTTCAGCCTTATTTTTGCATTTTCATCATCTGTTATAGACTGATGTACTGCTATCCGGAGTGATGCCACCTGCATTTCAATTGGGATAACTGCCTCTATACCATAGATTAATGAATACGGTGTCGCCCCTGTTGCTGTACGATGGGTAGTTCTGTAGGCCCATAATGCTTCTTGTAACTTTTCATCCCAATCGCGTTTATTGCCTGTCACCGTTTTTTTTCATTATTTTGACGATCGTTTTGTTAAACGCCTCTGCTAGTCCATTGGCCGGAGGATAATAAGGTGTTGAAAAAGAATGCTGGATGCCAAACTTCTGACATAACTTTTCTATGCCTCTATTTTTAAAAGGGGTACCATTATCAGTGACGATCTTTTTCGGAATACCATGACGGTATATTATAGCATGCCGGATGAAATTGACCACGTCTTTCTCTTTAACATTACGCAAGGCGACTGCTTCGGTCCATTTGGAGAAATAGTCTGTTGCTGCTAAGATATACTGTTTTCCTTTTGATGAAGGGGGATTTATAGGACCAATCACGTCGAGTCCCCATGCTGAAAAAGGCCAGGAAGCAACAGACTGATGTAATTCTTCTGGAGGAACATGTATTACATCTCCGTGTATTTGACATTCGTGACACCGCTTTGCATATTCTATTGCATCTTTGAACATAGTAGGCCAATAATAACCCATTCGATGCACTCTATGGCATAAATTTCGGCTGGCTTGATGTGCTCCACATTCACCTGAATGTGCTTCCCGTAGCATTTGGTTTGCTTCTTGCTTATCTAAGCATCTTAGTAGCATTCCATTGTAAGATTTTCTATACAATACTTCACTACATATGACAAATTTGCCTGATCGCTGCTTAATCTGCTGCTTTTGCGCATTATCTTCTGGCAAGATATCATATTTTAGATAATCAACGAAAGGCTGACGCCAATCGTCCATCGTTACTTCTAAACAAGATATAGGAAACATTTCTACGGTTTCTTCGATAACTTCTGCAGACGGTAGGAATCTTCTTTCTTCTATAGTTACCTGAAGAGGACTTCGTTTTGTGCAGGACAGAGCTGCTGCTAGACCGGCTAAAGCATCTGCTTTTGTATTCTCTGACCGCGGTATGTGTTTAATTTCCACATGACAAAATTGTTCAAGCAACTTTTGTGCCTTCCTATAATAGGGCAGAAGTTCTTCTTTCTTACTTCGAATTCTGTCGTTAACTGATTTATAATCAATTTAGAATCTCCAAAGATATGCAATAAATTTATTTCCATTTGCTGGGCTATTTCCATTCCGATGATAAGAGCTCTGTATTCAGCTTCATTGTTTGTACATGCGGTACCCAGTGTGAAGGAATATGGTAATAAATCGCCTTGAGGTGTAATGAATATTATTCCTGCCCCCGCTCCCGATATTCGAGCAGCACCATCAAAATACATTTGCCAAAGATTCTGAGATTCAGCCAACATAACCTGTTCATCTGGAAATTCGTCATTAATTTCTTCACTTTCTACTATAGGATGTGCTGCGAGGAAATCTGCCATAGCTTGTCCTTTTACTGCTTTCGCCGGTTTATATGAAATAGTATATTCTGACAGCAATAACATCCACTTGGCTAGTCTTCCTGACAACATTGGCCTGGTCATCAAAAATTTTATCGGATCTGCTCTTGAGATTAGAGTTATATCATGGGAGAGACAATAATGCCTTAACTTTTGTACAGCGAATATCAGTGCCAAACACTCTTTTTCGATTGAGGAATAATTGCATTCTGCCCTCATTAATGTTCGGCTTAGATAATAAAGAGCAGTCTCTTTTCCGGCTTCGTTTACCTGTGCTAACAAAGCACCCAAAGAATTTGTAGCTGCAGATGTATATAAGATAAGTGGCTTACCTTTCACTGGAGCTGTTAACATCGGCGGCTGTTTCAACAATTCCTTGATTGAGTCAAAGGCATTTTGACAGGCGTGATCCCATATAAATTCTGTGTCTTTCTTCATTAACCGAGAAAATGGCTGACACCTTCCTGCGAGGTTTGAAATGAAACGGCGAATGTATGCCAATTTTCCTTGTAAGCTTTTTAATTCCTTCAACGTCGTTGGTGGCGGCATATTTTGAATAGCCTTAATTTTTTCTGGATCAATCTCGATCCCTCTATGTCGTACAACAAAGCTAAGGAATTTGCCAGAAGATACTCCAAATGCGCACTTAGCAGGGTTCATCTTTAGTTGCTTCTTTCTGAGACGACGAAAAACTGATGCTAAATGTTCGCGGTGTTCTTGATGATCTCCCGACCTGACCACCAAGTCATCGACATAGCATTCGACATGTTTATGCATCATATCTTGAAAAATATTTTTCATTGTCCTTTGATATGTTGCTCCAGCATTTTTGAGACCGAAAGGCATAACTTTATAACAATAAATTCCAAGCGGTGTTCTGAAAGCCGTTGCCTCTTCATCTTCGGGCGCCATCCTGATTTGATTATAACCTACGTATCCGTCTATAAAAGACAAAATAGCATACTGAGTAGTGCTATCAATTAATAATTCTGTTATCGGGAGGGGGAAGTCATCTTTTGGACATGCTTCATTCAGATCTCTGAAGTCGATGCACACTCTAATCTGCCCATTCTTCTTTTTCACTGGAACAATGTTTGATATCCACTTGGGATATTTAACTTCTCTGACGAATCCAACCTTTATTAATTTATTTACTTCTTTTTCGATTAATGGAATCAGGTCTGGGTGGAATCACCTTTGAGCTTGCTTTACTGGTTTCTTTTCTTTAGAAATATTTAATCGATGCATTGCTACAGAAGGTTCCAATCCTGGCATTTCTTCATATGTCCAAGCGAAGACATCTTTATTTTCTCTGAGAAGCTGGCCATATTTCTCAAATTCCTGATCTGAAAGACTGACACTGATAAATGTGTTCCTTGGCTCTTTTGCTGTCCCCAAATTTATTTCTCGCAAGCCATCTATCGTCGGCTGTCCTCCGTCTTCTATTTGTCTTGGAGCGTTTTTAGGACACTTAACTACCTTAGCATCTTGTTCTGACATCTGTTCGGCTGGAGTCATATCTACTGATACCATATTTACTGATGATTCTGCTCCTAATCCTTGGAATTTTCTCCGTTTCTCTTGATTGACTCCGAGAGGGATTTGAATTCCTTTCCCATGATTCAGTCCAGTGGGTTTGTCACAATCAAAACCCATATTTTTCATGATTTTCTTGCTTACTGCACTGTATTTTCTCAAATTCTGCGGTGCTAACTCTCCATGATATATATTGCTTGTGTTTTCATTCTTCACCTCTGCTGCAACGTAGAACTTTATTGCTTCAGGATATTTAGCACTGGCTCTGACTTGAAATGTGCCTGGGGCGACTGCAAATGGCTTACATCTTTCGATATTGGGTAAGGGCATCGTGTAATTGGACTGTAAGACTTTCAACTGTTCTGTTGACAATAATGTCAATGGCGGTTGTCCAGGTTGTCTCAGGCATTTTGGTACAAAATAAAACTTTTTCCTTGCTCTTGTAGTCTCAGAAGACTCCGCCCTTTCTTCTCTAGCTTTATTTATTTGGACATCTTTCAAGATTCCCTTTCTATCATCATTTCCCGCTTCTTTGGAGAAACATTTATAATAGCTAGCATCCGCAAAGAAAGACTCAGCTTCTGTATATGGTTTCGCGTCAGCTATTACTTTACATTGCATTCCATCTTTGTAGTATTTGAAACATTGGTGTAGAGTAGAAGGTACAATATTGTACTGATGTATCCATGGCCTTCCTAAGAGAAGGTTATATGTCGTCACAGCATTTATGACGTGACATATAACAGAAGTGATTAATTCTCCCACTTCCAATGTTACTGTAATTTTACCGAGCGCGCGTTGTCCATCTTGATTAAACCCCTGTATCATCATTCCGCTGGGGCGTAAATCTGAACGGCGATAACCCAATTTAGTAATCATGGAGAGTGGCAAAAGATTCACTGCTGACCCATTGTCTATCATGATCCGTTTTATCTTCTTTTCACAAATGTACCCTTCTATCATCAATGGCCTGTTATGTTCTGTTTCACCAATTAAATCATCATCAGAAAAAGATATCACTGGTAGACAATCCACCTTTTCCTTGCTTCTTTCATTCTTCATTTCTGTCAGTAAAGTTTCTCTCACATCGTGATCAGCCAATGCTTAAATCAGACTCTGTTGAAACTCTTCTGATAACTTGAGTGCATCATAAATACTCAAACGTGCGGATATACCTTTCAAGTGACTAACTACATCGTAAGCCACTTTTCTCGATGTATCTTCATTTCTACTTCTATCCTTGATGTTCCCATTTCAGTCACTTCTTTCCTTATAATTTCTGCTTTTTGCTTTATCGGACTCGTTATCTGCTTCCCTGATCGCAACGTAATCATTGTCGCATTTCTTATCGGCCTTCGGTCTCCCTTTTCTTTCATTCCTCGAGTCTTTTCTTGAATTGACAATACATTTACTGTCGCCCTTGTATTCTTTTCTTTGCTTTCACTGGTTATTATATCCCCTCTATTTATCATTCGCTGTATGATGCACTTTAACGTGTAACAATTTTCTGTCGGATGTCCCACTAAGCGATGATAACGGCAAAAGTTTCTTTCTCGGGTTCTTGTCACATCTTCAAGGCGTTTCGGTTCCGGTAATTCCAGGGTACCTGCTTTTAACAATTGTTGCATCATAGACACTACGTCCTCTCTGTCAAACTCAAATCCTTCATGAGAATCGAGCATTCTAAGCTTTTTTCCACCGTATTTGTCCCTTGATTGATTCCAGTTTTCTTTTCCTTCCGGCCTTTTGTCTCTTGAGCCATTCACCTCTTGATTTTTCTTATCCCGATCGATGGTGTTGACGGTTGTCCTGCCAGGTATTCTTCTGACAGTTTCATGATGAAATGCTGGCATCTTACGAGTCATTAATTCCAATGCATGGGCTTTGGTAGCCAAATCGCGAAAGGTTTCGATATCAGCGCTGGTGAGTCCGAACGCAATTCCTGTTTCCATAGAGTTCAGACACATTTTGACTTGTTCCTTTTCTTCTGGCAACTGCCTAGACGATGCCCCCAGCGTCTTCCATCTGTCTATGAATTTTTCAACTGGTTCTCCTTCTCGCTGTTGTACTGAAGCTAATTCTGTGATACTAACATCGCGTTCTGATGAGAAAAATTTTGACATGAAAGCATCTTGCATTTCTTCCCATGTGCGTATAGATCCCGGTGCTAAATTTGAATACCACCTGAAAGCTTTACTTGTCAATGATGATCCAAATAAGCGTAAACAGTATTGAGGTATTGTGGAGAAGTTTCCCATGCTGGTGATGAAATGCATCAGGTGTTCTTCTGGTGATCCTTCCCCATTAAATTTCTGGAAATCTGGATGCTTAAAATTGGCTGAAAACTGAACATCCTCTACCTCTCTCGGGTAGGGTGTTCGGTATCTGAAACGACCGGTATTCGCTCGCTCTCTTTCTATTCTGACTGCTTCTTCGACGACTTGTCTTACATCATCTTGCGTTATAGCCCTTGCTGCTGGAACTGATCCTCGTGATCCTATCTCTTGCGGACGAGAACCTTCAGGTTGATTCTCTTGTCCATTCGTTGCTCCCATCATGGGTGGAGCCACTATCTGGGCTACATTATGTGCCAGAGTTGCCAGAGCTTCTCTGAGATTTCGGCATTCATCCATTAGCACTCTTTGTGTATCTGCCATTTGATCAACACGTTCTTCAGTAGATGGCCTATTTCCTTGACCCGTTTCTGCCATATATACTGCGGCCTCTTGACTGTTTGTCGAAGTTATTTTTTGAGTAAAACGAGAATATGTTGACGTAACAGGACTTATAAAGAGGGGAGACATTGGAGTCTCGTTTGACTCTTGTGTACTTCCCGTGCTTTTAACCGATCGAGGTGATGCAGTTATGGGCGAGCTTGTTTGAGGTGACACAGGCATCGGTGATCCTATCATCAGTGCTTTGCCTTTCTGCGGTTCTGTCCATTTGGTCTTTGGAGCAACCAAAGCTGGAAAATTATGCAACGAGAACTGCGAAGTAGTTTGTTCGGGATAAATTGTCGGAGGAGCGAGCTCAGGTTTTCTCTTAGCTATGCTGCGCGTGACCGGTCCCTCAGTTCTTGATACAAGTACTTTCGCTTTGTGGTTCTTTAAAGTCTTTATTTTTGTCTTCTTGGACAGGACCAAAGTCCAATTCTCATCACTTTCTTGTGATTGAGGTGAGACGAAAATAACTCCCACTGTTGCTTGAGTCGCTTTGCGCCTGCTTGTAGTGCTTGCTTTCGTATGCTCAGGAGTTTGATTCAGCGCATATTCAATTATAAATCCGGCAGCGGTGAATCGGAAGTTCACTTTTCTCGCAACGTTAGCCATTAGCAATGTAGTGTAATTGAATTTGGGTACCTTCAATAACAAAACATTCATGAAATTAATATATGGAAGATTAAGTAAACTATCTTAGAGATGAAGGGGAGGATGTTCCCACTGAGAGTCGCCATTTTAGCGTCTAAAAGACGCCAAAAACAGTAATGAGAGTCTTGCAACTTTCCAATGTTAGTGTTAAATAAGATATAAGTCCACAGCAGAGTCGCCATTTTGTTTCGACAAGAAAACAAAATTATTTGATTTGGGAATTATCTTATTCAATCATAACAATGAAATAATTACAGAAACAATCATCACACTTCATTGATTCTGAATTCATTTACATCCTCAAGTATCCCTTGATTCTAAGATAATTCCCAAATCAAATACTTTTGTTTTCTTGTCGAAACAGCTCCACTACTCATGAGCTTAAACTGTGTGTGTGCGCACGCTCCACTACTCATGAGCTTAAACTGTGTGTGGCTAATTAAATTGAAACTTAGTGCCGCCAATTTAAATACTCACATAGAGAATCCCGCACTAACAAAGCATAAAAGGTTTAGAAATTTTAAAGGATGTAATGAAATTATTATATAAAGTACGAATATAATTTGATAATGTTAGTATAAATATCATCAACATACAATGAGAAAATGCTATTATAAACATCTCAAAATGCTTTCAAAAAAAAAAAAAAAAAAAAAACATGTCCCAAAAACATGAAAACAAAAATCACATGTTCAAAATTACATGTTTTAAAGATCTTCTGTAATTCCCACCGCTTCCGAATATCTGCGCAAATCTTCTTTCAACTGTGCCTGGGCTATATCATGTTTAGATTTTTCTTCAAGGATAAGTTTCGCTTGATCAGGGATGCCAGCAAGTTTATTCTCCAGAGAAGCAATCATTCCTTTACTTCGAAGTTGCGCGGATTTTTCAATATTAATAGATTTAACATTCGCATGTATCCTTTCTTCAACATCTTGAATGATCAAGGCTTTTTCGTGATTCCTTCTCTCCAGTTGAGAAATTTCTTCCTTCAGGACTGCAATACGATCTTGGATAGTCTTATTTTCATCCATATGAATCTTTAATTGATCTTGAAGAATCATATGCTCTTGTTCAAGTCTAGAAATTGATGAAGCTGTCAGAGAGGCTTGTTCTTGAGATGAAGCCAGCTGCTTCTTGTACTCTAAAATCTCAGGGGCAATTTTAACGTTCTCTACCGACGCCAGAGAAATTACTGAATCGCGAAACTTGAGGAGTGAATCACGCAAAGGAGATATGTTGAGTCTAGCCATCTTCGCAGAGCTTTCCAAAATCTCTATAGCAACATCCAAATCCAACCATTGATCGGGATTTCTGAAGATATGGATTATTGCTAACAAAGAATGTTTCACCATAAGCATTTTATGAATAGGGATTTTTGCAAAAGATGACAATTCAGAAGTAGTGGCCACAGAATCAGAGCTGGCCGCACCACTGCAAGGATGAGTTCCTATAGTAAAAGAAGAAAGATATTCAAAATATTATTATGAAATATGTAGTCGTGAATGAAGATAATCAGTGCATAAATATGTACCTATCACCTGGATATGACCTACAGAGGCAGAAGCTCTCTGAGTCATGGAAAGACCAAGTTCCACCATATCAGCAAAAGATGGTGCTCTAGCTTCTGTGCTTGAATCTCTGGTAGTCGGAGTTGGCAAGTCTGTAGTCTCTTTGGGAAATATGATTTCACGAGCCACTACTCTTGGTACTACCAATGGAACTATAGGTGCTCTTGGTGAAGATACCACAAGAGGACTCGCTGAAGAGACAACACCTATTTCTGCAACTTGAGCGCCTAAAAAAGGAGATGCAATGAAAGGGAGACATAAGAATAAAATAATAAATTATTAAAATATAGATAGATATGCATGTGGAAATTAAATCTCCTTTACCTGGTGAATACCCATATTCGCCATAATCTAAAGGTTCTTCCTCATTTTCTTCAGTTGCAGGAGATTTAGCAGGATCATTCACACCGAGAAGAGTCTTAACGGTTGCAGGGGAAGATTCCATCTCGACCTCTTTCGCAGCTGTTTCTTCATCTCCATCAATGTCAACTTCGCCTTCTTCAAAGTCATTATCTTTATCTTCACAGCCGTCGCTATCCTCGCTGTCTTCATATTGTGAAGATTCAGCAGTATCTGACGATGAAGCTGAACTCTCATCTTCCAAAATTTCTTCATCAGCTTCTTCAATGACAACCTGCTTCCCTTTGTAAGAAACGGGTTGACTGCTCTCCGGTACAGGCTCTTGGACTGTAGGAGAACAGGGGATGATGTTTGGCGGGTCCTTTCTGGAAGAACAGGGGATGATGTTTGCAAACGCGTTTTTGATCTAGTCATTGGAGAAGATGGACTAGGACCAAGGGGTTGTGGAGGAGATATGGAAGTACCAATAGCTGGTCCTTCTTGAACCGCTGCAGTCTCTACAAGAATTGGAGAAGATGTATCAGCATCGTCTGCAGCTTGGTTTGAAAAATTCCGACGAGATTTTTCAAATTCTCTCAGAACTCCGTGAGCAAACCAGCCATCCAAGGTGTTAATAGGCTTGATTTCACGGATGGGGTCTTCCAATGATATCTTCCTACAAATTTCCCCCGGATGGGAAGCATGGCTCTTTTCTGGAGCATAGCCTATTCCGCTCTCTAAATTTCTGCCCTTCAGCCTGGGCGGATGAAGAAAGATAGAAGAATCCACTGGCAAGCATTTGGTGACTAGGTATGATTGGTGATCCCACCATCGCATCCAGCTATATGATGTCCGGACTATGCGATTACAGCCTGGAATTACGAAAAGAGATCCAACACAGCCATTCAATAGTTGTTTCCATATCATGGCCCAGTTAAGAGGACCAGTTCCATAACAGTGCATTTTTCTAGTAACCAACCCGCAGTCTTGAGGCACGGTTTGATCATAACTAAATTGACGAGCAAAGCGACTGGGGTAGTAGGGTTCTCTCCAAAATTTTGTTCCTTCCCGAAGAGGTAAACTGCATGAGCGAATAGAAAAGAAGAAAGCTCTCTCTGCTGCAGTAAGTGTTTCTTGGTCCACCATATCCGTATCTTCAGTATGGCGATAAAGGCGGAACTGAAAGAAGTTTATCTGATCATCATCTCGAATTTTATTGGCAACCCACTCATACGCTCTTTTTGTCATTGCTCTTTGCTGAAAGAACCAGAGTGGAAGGTGAGAAGGATGAGTGTATGCTTGCTCTGGAGCTTCAAAAGTCCAAGGAAAATAGACCCCTAGCCATCCTGTGATGTAATGCCAAGAAGTATGTGCAGACGAGGCTCCAAGAATAGGATCTTTCACATGGATAGCTACCTCTCCAAGGGCCCTATAAATAGAGCATAATACTGGAGGAGCAATGGAGTATTTAAGGCCTTCCGCCAAAGCGTCAGCTACAGTGAAGACAGTAGGATGAACAGCATCTGCCCATTTAGAACTAGGCAATACGACCAAACTCAGCCAATAGGCTAAGAAAGCTGCAAGTTCTCCGAAGGAGCTATATTCCGGCCTTCCCTTTATTATGCCTCGAAGCTTTGTCAGTTCCTTGGATTGACAGTCACGAAATCTTCAAAGAAAAAATAAAAAGAGAGGGTGAATATGGAGAAATTGCCAATATAAGGAGAAAGTTGATTATCAAATTAATAAATACCTGAGGCCTCTTGAAAAATGTGCTAGCCACTGCAAAGGGGGGATCTTGTGAAAACTGGAAAATTTACTCATCTCCTTGAACAGTTCAATAGTAGTTTCGGAGATCGAAGGTTTGCGATCAGGAGAGGATACAAAGGCCAGTTCCCTATTGGTTGGAATAAATTCATCGTAGAATTTACCTGTTATAGGGAGATCGGCTATGCGGTGAAGATCCCAAAGTGTTATGCTCATTTCACCATAGGGCAAGTGGAAAGAGTTGGTTGTGGGCGACCAGTACTCAAGGAAACCTTTCAGTACAGTAGGTTCTCTACAGAAGTATTTAGAAGTCACTTCTATAGCATCATAAAGACCAATTTTTGCAAGTGTGCTCGTATGCTTCAATAAAATAGCTTCCACCCAATCAGAGTAATAACGTCGAGCAGTTAACAGGCCTCTGATGCGAAATTCTGCTTGTCCCCAGAGTGGTTCCCGATCTCGGAAACGTTGTCGGACTGTTTCATAAAAATGTGAAGGAAAGAGGTCGTGAGGGCTATGGAAAGGAGCTAAGAAAATCATGGGATGAATTTCTCCTATCCTTTGACGCGGCTTCTGTGTTTGAATGATTCCTTCAAGAATCCTGGGTTCTTTGGTGGCCCATGATTCAGTATACATCAACCTTTCGCCATGAACACAATCCTTGGGTTCGCAGTCAAGCATGGACTGATGGCGATAGACATTGATGGGAATTATTGTCATGCCTTCTGAATGAGGGTTGTCAAATTTCATAACACCTTCAACAACCCGTACTGAATCCCATGAATTCTGAAGCCTCTTCTTCTTGTGGTCTTCGATCTTCTCTGCAAATTCTTTCGCCTTATTGCGGCGAGTTTTCTTCGAACGAGAAGCCGGAGGAGTGTCTTCACGAAGAGGGGGTCTTTCACTATCAGTACGAATGTGAGCCGTGGTCTTTAACCACTCATCCCAATCGTATTCTCTACCATGCTTTGGCGGACATTTGATATCTCCTAAAGATATGGATCTATGGATGGGGGATGGAAGAGATTTGATACGGTCAGAAAAGTCAAAGGTTGGAAGAACAGGTTCTTTGAAATAAGGAGTCCTAAAGGTGGTCTTTGTTCGTTTGGCAGGAGGTTGATCGGAAGAAGGTTGGTCGGAAGGAGGGCGAGCTGTTTGTTTTATACGAGCCATGAAAATAAGTCAAAGAAAGGAAGATAAAGGTTGGAATAAGAAAGGAAGAAAGAAGAAAATGGCTAAGTGGTTGGAGACAGTTCAAAAAGAAAATTGGTTAAGTACGAAGTACTTTGCGCGAGTCCGCGCAAAGTCAAAGGTTTGGGCGGAAAATCCCCAAGTTCGAAAGACTCCGCGCAAAGTGAAATGGTTTGCGCGGGTTCGCGCAAAGTAAAAGGTTTGCGCGGGAGAAAATCGCCAGAGCAAAAAGGGTTCGTGCAAATGACTAAGTTGTTGGACTATTTATAGGATTCATGGCCGAGCACGGTACACGACCGAGCTTTGCGCGGGGTCGCGCAAACCCTAGAAAATGAATGGTTTTGATCCTTTTCTTTGATTTCCTGAAAAAACAAAGAACGGATCAAGGGGGCATCTGTTGAGGCATAAAATAAGTAAAGAAGTGAAGAAAAGAAATGTCCAGAAAATCAGTTTGAAGATAACTTTGCGCGGGTTCGCGCAAAGTGAATTGATTGCGCAAGACCGCGCAAAGTAAATGAGTTGCGCGGGTTGATCAGTGAAGGCAGATTGCGTGGGGATGGTAGGTTGCGCTGGACCGCGCAAAGCATATCGATTGCGCTGGTCCGCGCAAAGTGTTTTACGGAGGTATAAAAAAGGTTGGATGTTATTTTGTCCCACATCGACCAGAACAGAGATTTACACCAGTAAAAATGTCTATAAATACCCTGTTCTTTCTCTCAAAAGGGGTTAGAAGATTTTCAGAGTGAAAGAAAGACGAAGAAGAAGATAGAAGGTGCAGAGCATTGGGCTCCTGTAGTTTGCGCAGACCCGCGCAAAGGAGCATTGGGCTCCTGTCGTTTGCGCGGACCCGCGTAAAGTCTGTAGTTTGTGCGGACCGGCGCAAACCGACTGCTAGACAGTCTATAACAGCAATGGGCTGTTATGCTGCTAGAATGGCTAGAGTCTTCAAGTCTTCAAGTCTTCAAGTTCTTCTTGCTCAGGAGAAAAGGAAGAAAAGGCGTATTCCTCCTAAGTTTTAGGAGATAACTGAAATAGCGTTGTTATACTGCCGGAATCTCCGTCCTGTTGAAGACTATTAGTCGATTTGTTTATTCCTTCTAAGTCATAGGAGATGATTCAAATAGCACTGTTATGCTACCGAAATTTATATTTAACTACGATAACCGTAACTTGCAATGAATTCTTTGTAAACTATCTTAGAATCAAGGGATACTTGAGGATGTAAATGAATTCAAAATCAATAAAAATGTGATGATTGTTTCTGTAACTATTTCATTGTTATGTTTGAATAAGATAATTCCCAAATCAAATACTTTTGTTTCTTGTCGAAACACATGTTTAAGTTAGATTGTAGTCGTGGATCCTGAATGTTTCCATCATCTCCTTGTCCAATAGTAACCCTCACAACTCTCTCTTCAGAGGTCGAATTTAAACTATTTCACGACATTGGAATGGTAACTTGTCAAGCTATCAAAGGGGACAAAAATTGCCTAATTTAGAGACCGTTCGAGGTCCCAAAAGCACGTTGGAACACTTCGATCGTCATTTTTCAATACAGATTGTTAATCTTTCAAAATTGCGCGATCCAACGGAGACGCCCATAACTCCATCATTTGATGTTGGCTTGGGTCGATTTTTGATCATCTGAATGGTACTTTAGTGCTCTTTTCATTCTTTACTGGAATCGTCGTATTCTGACACCATTTGGGCATCTTTAAGTTGGATCGCAGTCGTGGATCCTGAATGTTTCCATAATCTCCTTGTCCAATAGTAACCCTCATAACTCTCTCTTCAGAGGTCGAATTTAGACTATTTCAGGTCATTGGAATGGCAACTTGTCAAGCTTCCAAATGAGACCAAAATTTCCTAATTCAGAGACCGTTCCATAACCCGAAAGCACATTGGAACTCTTCGATCGTCATTTTTCAATATGGATTTTTAACTTTTCCAAATTGCGAGATCCAACGGAGATGCTTATAACTCCATCATTTGATGTCGGAATGGGTCGATTTTTGTCATCTGAATGGTACTTTAGTGCTCTTTCATTATTGACTGGAATCGTCGTATACTGAGACCATTTGGGCATCTTTAAGTTGGATCGCAGTCATGGATCCTGAATGTTTCCATCATCTCCTTGTCCAATAGTAACCCTCATAACTCTCTCTTCATAGGTCAAATTTAGGCTATTTCAGGTCATTGGAATGGTAACTTGTCAAGCTTCCAAATGGGACCAAAATTGCCTAATTCAGAGACCGTTTGATATCCCAAAAGAACGTTGGAACTCTTCGATCGTCATTTTTCAATATGGATTGTTAATCTTTCCAAATTGCGCGATCCAACGGAGTCGCCTATAACTCCATCATTTGACATAGGATTGGGTCAATTTTTCGTCATTTGAATGGTACTTTAGTGCACTTTCATTCTTGACTGGAATAGTCATTTTCCAAGGCCATATGGGCATATTTAAGTTGGATCGTAGTCGTCGGTCCTGAATGTTTCCTTCATCTTCTTGCCAATAGTAACCCTCAT
This sequence comes from Magnolia officinalis, assembly GCA_021015155.1. Classification (NCBI taxonomy): domain Eukaryota; kingdom Viridiplantae; phylum Streptophyta; class Magnoliopsida; order Magnoliales; family Magnoliaceae; genus Magnolia; species Magnolia officinalis. The sequence goes on from JAJHSJ010000012.1 coordinate 38,490,174, forward strand.
AACTCTCTCTTCAAAGGTCGAATTTAGACTATTTCAACTCATTGGAATGGTAACTTGTCAAGTTTCCATTTAGGAGCAAAATTGGTTAATTCAGAGACCGTTCGATATCCTAAAAGCACGTTGAAACTCTTCGATCGTCATTTTTCAATATGGTTGTTAATCTTTCACAATTGCGTGATCCAACAGAGATGCCTATAACTCCATCATTTGATGTCGTATTGGGTCGATTTTTGGTCATCTGAATGGAACTTTAGTACTCTTTCATTCTTGACTGGTATTGTCGTAATCCTTGACCATTTGGGCAACTAAAAGTTGGATCGCAATCGTCGGTCCTGAATGTTTCCTTCAACTTCTTGTCTAATAGTAACCCCCATAACTCTCTCTTCAGTGGTCGAAAGTAGACACTTCAGGTCATTGGATTGGTAACTTCTCAAGCTTCCAAATGGGACCAAATTTACATAATTCAGAGACGGTTCAATATCCCAAAAGCACGTTGGAACTCTTCGATTGTCATTTTTCAATATGGATTGTTAATCTTTTCATATTGCGCAATCCAACGGAGACGCCTATAACTCCATCATTTGATGTCGGATTGGGTCAATTTTTGGTCATCTGAATGGTACTTTAGTGCTCTTTCATTCTTGACTGGAATCATCGTATTCTGAGACCATTTGCACATCTTTAAGTTAGATTGCAGTCGTGGGTCCTGAATGTTTCCATCATCTCCTTGTCCAATAGTAACCCTCATAACTCTCTCTTTAGAGGTTGAATTTAGACTATTTCAGGTCATTGGAATGGTAACTTGTCAAGCTTCCAAATGGGACCAAAATTACCTAATTCAGAGACCGATCAATATCCCAAAAGCACGTTGGAACTCTTCGATTGTCATTTTTCTGTATGGATTGTTAATCTTTCCAAATTTCACGATCCAACGGAGACGCCTATAACTCTGTCATTTGATGTCGGATTGGGTCGATTTTTGGTCATCTGAATGATACTTTAGTGCTCTTTCATTCATGACTGGAATCATCATTTTCCAAGACCATTTGTGCATATTAAGGTTGGATCGCAGTCGTCGGTCCAGAATGATTCCTTCATCTTCTTGTCCAATCGTAACCCTCATAACTCTCTCTTCAGAGGTCGAATTTAGACTATTTAAACTCATTGGAATGGTAACTTGTCAAGCTTCCAAATGGAACCAAAATTTCTTAATTTTGACACCGTTCGATATCCCAAAAGCACGTAAAACCCTTCGATCATCATTTTTCAATATGGATTGTTAGTCTTACAAAATTACACGATCAAACGGAGACGCCTATAACTCCATCATTTGTTGTCAGATTGGGTCAATTTTTGGTCATCTGAATGGAACTTTAGTACTCTTTCATTCTTGACTGGTATCGTCGTATTTCGAGACCATTTGGGCAACTAAAAGTTGGATCGCAGTCGTCGGTCCTGAATGTTTCCTTCAACTTCGTGTCCAATATTAACCCCCATAACTCTCTCTTCAGTGGTCGAAAGTAGACAATTTCAGGTCATTGGATTGGTAACTTCTCAAGCTTCCAAATAGGACCAAATTTACATAATTCAGAGACGGTTCAATATCCCAAAAGCACATTGGAACTCTTTGATCGTCATTTTTCAATATGGATTGTTAATCTTTCCAAATTGCGTAATCCAACGGAGACGCCTATAACTCCATCATTTGATGTCGGATTGGGTGGATTTTTGGTCATCTGAATGGTACTTTAGTGTTCTTTCATTCTTGACTGGAATCATCGTATTCTGAGACCATTTGGGCATCTTTAAGTTAGATTGCAGTCGTGGATCCTGAATGTTTCCATCATCTCCTTGTCCAATAGTAACCCTCATAACTCTCTCTTCAGAGGTTGAATTTAGACTATTTCAGGTCATTGGAATGGTAACTTGTCAAGCTTCCAAATGGGACCAAAATTACCTAATTCAGAGACCGTTCAATATCCCAAAATCACACTGGAACTCTTCGATCATCATTTTTCTGTATGGATTGTTAATCTTTCTAAATTGCGTGATCCAACGGAGACGCCTATAACTCCATCATTTGATGTCGGATTGGGTCAATTTTTGGTAATCTGAATAGTACTTTAGTGCTCGTTCATTCTTAACTGGAATCGTCGTATTCTGAGACCATTTGGGCAACTTTAAGTTTGATTACAGTCGTGGATCCTGAATATTTCCATCATCTCCTTGTCCAATAGTAACCCTCATAATTCTCTCTTCACAGGACGAATTTAGACTATTTTAGGTCATTGGAATCGTAACTTGTCAAGCTTCCCAATGGGACCAAAATTGCCTAATTCAGAGGCCGTTCAATATCCCAAACGTACGTTGGAACTCTTCGATCATCATTTTTCAATAGGGATTGTTAATCTTTCCAAATTTCGTGATCCAACGGAGACGCCTATAACTCAATCATTAGATGTTGGATTGGGTCGATTTTTGGTCATCTGAATGGTACTTTAGTGCTCTTTCATTCATGACTGGAATCGTCATTTTCCAAGACCATTTGGGCATATTTAAGTTGGATCGTAGTCGTCGGTCCTGAATGTTTCCTTTATCTTCTTGCCAATAGTAACCCTCATAACTCCCACTTCTGAGACCACTTTAGTGTTGTTTCATTCTTGACTGGAATCGTCGTATTCTGAGACCATTTGGGCATCTTTAAGTTGGATCCCAGTCGTGGATCCTGAATGTTTCTATCATCTCCTTGTCCAATAGTAACCCTCATTACTCTCTCTTCAGAGGTCGAATTTAGACTATTTCAGGTCATTGGAATGGAAACTTGTCAAGCATCCAAATGGGACCAAAATTGACTAATTCAGAGACCGTTCGATATCCCAAAAGCACGTTGGAACTCTTCGATAGTCATTTTTCAATATGGATTGTTAATCTTTCAAAATTGCGCGATCCAACGGAGACGCCTATAACTCCATCATTTGATGTCGGATTGGGTCAATTTTTGGTCATCTGAATGGTACTTTAGTGCTCTTTCATTCTTGATTTTTATCGTCAATTTTTGGTCATCTGAATAGTACTTTAGTACTCTTTCATTCTTGACTAGTATCGTCGTATTGCTAGAACATTTGGGCAACTAAAAGGTGGATCGCAGTCGTCGGTCCTGAATGTTTCCTTCAACTTCTTGTCCAATAATAACCCCCATAACTCTCTCTTCAGAGGTCGAAGGTTGACTATTTTTGTCATTGGATTGGTTACTTCTCAAGCTTCCAAATGGGACCAAATTTACCAAATTCGGAGACTGTTCGATATCCCAAAACAACGTTGGAACTGTTCGATCGTCATTTTTCAATGTGGATTGTTCATCTTTCCAAATTGCGCGATCCAACGGAGACACCTATAACTCCATCATTTGATGTCTGATTGGGTCAATTTTTGGTCATCTGAATGGTACTTTAGTGCTCTTTCATTCTTGACTGGAAACGTATTATTCTGAGACCATTTGGGCATCTTTAAGTTAAATTGCAGTCGTGGATCCTAAATGTTTCCATCATCTCCTTGTACAATAGTAACCCTCATAACTCTCTCTTCAGAGGTCGAATTTAGACTATTTCAGGTCATTGGAACGGTAACTTGTCAAGCTTCCAAATGGGACCAAAATTGCCTAATTCAGAGGTCATTCGATATCCCAAAAGCATGTTGGAACTCTTCGTTCATCATTTTTTAATATGGATTGTTAATCTTTCCAAATTGCGCGATCCAACGAAGACGCTTATAACTCCATCAATTGATGTTGGATTGGGTCAATTTTTGGTCATCTAAATGGTACTTTAGTGCACTTTCATTCTTGACTGGAATCGTCGTATTTTGAGGCCATTTGGGCATCTTTAAGTTAGATGGCAGTCGTGGATCCTGAATGTTTCCATCATCACCTCGTCCAATAGTAGCCCTCATAACTCTCTCTTCAGAGGTCAAATTTAGACTATTTCAGGTCATTGGAATGGTAACTTGTCAAGCTTCCAAATGGGACAAAGATTGCCTAATTCAGAGGATGTTCGGTATCCTAAAAGCACATTGGAACTCTTCGATCGTCATTTTTCAATACGGATTGTTAATCTTTCCAAATTGCATGATCCAAAGGAGAGACGCCTATAACTACATCATTTGATATCGGATTGGGTTAATTTTTGGTCATCTGAATGGCACTTTAGTGCACTTTCATTCTTGACTGGAATCATCGTATTCTGAGACTATTTAGGCATCTTTAAGTTAGATTGCAGTCGTGGATCCTGAATGTTTCCATCATCTCCTTGTCCCATAGTAGCCCTCACAACTCTCTCTTCAGAGGTTGAATTTAGACTATTTCAGGTCATTGGAATGGTAACTTGTCTTGCTTCCAAATGGGACAAAATTTCCCTAATTCAGGACCGTTTGATATCCCAAAAGCAAGTTGGAACTCTTCGATCATCATTTTTCAATACGGATTGTTAATCTTTCCAATTGCGCGATCCAACGGAGGCGACTATAACTCCATCATTTAATGGCGGATTGGGTCAATTTTTGGTCATTTGAATGGTACTTTAGTGCATTTTCATTCTTGACTGGTATCGTCATTTTCAAAGACCATTTGGGCATATTTAAGTTGGATCGTAGTTGTTGGTCCAGAATGTTTCCATCATCTTCTTGTCCAATAGTAACCCTCATAACTCTCTCTTCAGAGGTCGAATTTAGACAATTTTATCTCATTGGAATGCTAACTTGTGAATCTTCCATTTGGGACCAAAATTGCTTAATTCAGACACCGTTCGATTTCCCAAAAGCACGTTGGAACTCTTCGATCGTCATTTTTCAATATGGATGGTTAATCTTTCCAAATTGCGCGATCCAACGAAGAAGCCTAAAACTCGATCATTTGAAGTTGGATTGGGTCGATATTTGGCCATCTGAATGGTAATTTGGTGCTCTTTCATTCTTGACTGGAATCGTCGGTTTCCAGGACCATTTTAGCATATTTAAGTCGGATCATAGTCGTCGGTCCTGAATGTTTCCTTCATCTTCTTGTCCAATAGTAACCCTCATAACTCTCTCTTCAGATGTCAAATTTAGACTATTTCATCTCATTGGAATGGTAAGTTGTCAAGCTTCCATTTGGGACCAAAATTGCTTAATTCCGACACCATTCGATATCCCAAAAGCACGTTGGAACTCTTCGATCGTCATTTTTTAATATGGATTGTTAATCTTTCGAAATTGCGCGATCCAACGGAGACGCCTATAACTCCATCATTTGACGTTAGATTTGGTCAATTTTTGGTCATCTGAATGGTCCTTTAGTACTCTTTCATTCTTGACTGGAATACTCATATTCCGAGACCATTTAGGACCGGAATACGACGATCGCAGTCGTCGGTCCTGAATGTTTCCTTCAACTTCTTGTCCAATAGTAACCCCCATAACTCTTCGGTGGTCGAATGTAGATTATTTCAGGTCATTGGATTGGTAACTTCTCAAGCTTCCAAATGGGACCAAATTACAAAATTTGGAGACCGTTTGATATCCCAAAAGCACGTTAGAACTCATCCATCGTCATTTTTCAATATGGATTGTTATCTTTCTAAATTGTGCGATCCAACGAAGACGCCTATGACACCATCATTTGATGTCGGATTGGGTCGATTTTTGGTCATCTGAATGGTACTTTAGTGCTGTTTCATTCTTGACTGGAATCGTCGTATTCTGAGACCATTTGGGCATCTTTAAGTTGGATCCCAGTCGTGGATCCTGAATGTTTCTATCATCTCCTTGTCCAATAGTAACCCTCATTACTCTCTCTTCAGAGGTCGAATTTAGACTATTTCAGGTCATTGGAATGGAAACTTGTCAAGCATCCAAATGGGACCAAAATTGACTAATTCAGAGACCGTTCGATATCCCAAAAGCACGTTGGAACTCTTCGATAGTCATTTTTCAATATGGATTGTTAATCTTTCAAATTGCGCGATCCAACGGAGACGCCTATAACTCCATCATTTGATGTCGGATTGGGTCAATTTTTGGTCATCTGAATGGTACTTTAGTGCTCTTTCATTCTTGATTTTTATCGTCAATTTTTGGTCATCTGAATAGTACTTTAGTACTCTTTCATTCTTGACTAGTATCGTCGTATTGCTAGAACATTTGGGCAACTAAAAGGTGGATCGCAGTCGCGGTCCTGAATGTTTCCTTCAACTTCTTGTCCAATAATAACCCCCATAACTCTCTCTTCAGAGGTCGAAGGTTGACTATTTTTGTCATTGGATTGGTTACTTCTCAAGCTTCCAAATGGGACCAAATTTACCAAATTCGGAGACTGTTCGATATCCCAAAACAACGTTGGAACTGTTCGATCGTCATTTTTCAATGTGGATTGTTCATCTTTCCAAATTGCGCGATCCAACGGAGACACCTATAACTCCATCATTTGATGTCTGATTGGGTCAATTTTTGGTCATCTGAATGGTACTTTAGTGCTCTTTCATTCTTGACTGGAAACGTATTATTCTGAGACCATTTGGGCATCTTTAAGTTAAATTGCAGTCGTGGATCCTAAATGTTTCCATCATCTCCTTGTACAATAGTAACCCTCATAACTCTCTCTTCAGAGGTCGAATTTAGACTATTTCAGGTCATTGGAACGGTAACTTGTCAAGCTTCCAAATGGGACCAAAATTGCCTAATTCAGAGGTCATTCGATATCCCAAAAGCATGTTGGAACTCTTCGTCATCATTTTTTAATATGGATGTTAATCTTTCCAAATTGCGCGATCCAACGAAGACGCTTATAACTCCATCAATTGATGTTGGATTGGGTCAATTTTTGGTCATCTAAATGGTACTTTAGTGCACTTTCATTCTTGACTGGAATCGTCGTATTTTGAGGCCATTTGGGCATCTTTAAGTTAGATGGCAGTCGTGGATCCTGAATGTTTCCATCATCACCTCGTCCAATAGTAGCCCTCATAACTCTCTCTTCAGAGGTCAAATTTAGACTATTTCAGGTCATTGGAATGGTAACTTGTCAAGCTTCCAAATGGGACAAAGATTGCCTAATTCAGAGGATGTTCGGTATCCTAAAAGCACATTGGAACTCTTCGATCGTCATTTTTCAATACGGATTGTTAATCTTTCCAAATTGCATGATCCAAAGGAGAGACGCCTATAACTACATCATTTGATATCGGATTGGGTTAATTTTTGGTCATCTGAATGGCACTTTAGTGCACTTTCATTCTTGACTGGAATCATCGTATTCTGAGACTATTTAGGCATCTTTAAGTTAGATTGCAGTCGTGGATCCTGAATGTTTCCATCATCTCCTTGTCCCATAGTAGCCCTCACAACTCTCTCTTCAGAGGTTGAATTTAGACTATTTCAGGTCATTGGAATGGTAACTTGTCTTGCTTCCAAATGGGACAAAATTTCCCTAATTCAGGACCGTTTGATATCCCAAAAGCAAGTTGGAACTCTTCGATCATCATTTTTCAATACGGATTGTTAATCTTTCCAATTGCGCGATCCAACGGAGGCGACTATAACTCCATCATTTAATGGCGGATTGGGTCAATTTTTGGTCATTTGAATGGTACTTTAGTGCATTTTCATTCTTGACTGGTATCGTCATTTTCAAAGACCATTTGGGCATATTTAAGTTGGATCGTAGTTGTTGGTCCAGAATGTTTCCATCATCTTCTTGTCCAATAGTAACCCTCATAACTCTCTCTTCAGAGGTCGAATTTAGACAATTTTATCTCATTGGAATGCTAACTTGTGAATCTTCCATTTGGGACCAAAATTGCTTAATTCAGACACCGTTCGATTTCCCAAAAGCACGTTGGAACTCTTCGATCGTCATTTTTCAATATGGATGGTTAATCTTTCCAAATTGCGCGATCCAACGAAGAAGCCTAAAACTCGATCATTTGAAGTTGGATTGGGTCGATATTTGGCCATCTGAATGGTAATTTGGTGCTCTTTCATTCTTGACTGGAATCGTCGGTTTCCAGGACCATTTTAGCATATTTAAGTCGGATCATAGTCGTCGGTCCTGAATGTTTCCTTCATCTTCTTGTCCAATAGTAACCCTCATAACTCTCTCTTCAGATGTCAAATTTAGACTATTTCATCTCATTGGAATGGTAAGTTGTCAAGCTTCCATTTGGGACCAAAATTGCTTAATTCCGACACCATTCGATATCCCAAAAGCACGTTGGAACTCTTCGATCGTCATTTTTTAATATGGATTGTTAATCTTTCGAAATTGCGCGATCCAACGGAGACGCCTATAACTCCATCATTTGACGTTAGATTTGGTCAATTTTGGTCATCTGAATGGTCCTTTAGTACTCTTTCATTCTTGACTGGAATACTCATATTCCGAGACCATTTAGGACCGGAATACGACGATCGCAGTCGTCGGTCCTGAATGTTTCCTTCAACTTCTTGTCCAATAGTAACCCCCATAACTCTTCGGTGGTCGAATGTAGATTATTTCAGGTCATTGGATTGGTAACTTCTCAAGCTTCCAAATGGGACCAAATTACAAAATTTGGAGACCGTTTGATATCCCAAAAGCACGTTAGAACTCATCCATCGTCATTTTTCAATATGGATTGTTAATCTTTCTAAATTGTGCGATCCAACGAAGACGCCTATGACACCATCATTTGATGTCGGATTGGGTCGATTTTTGGTCATCTGAATGGTACTTTAGTGCTGTTTCATTCTTGACTGGAATCGTCGTATTCTGAGACCATTTGGGCATCTTTAAGTTGGATCCCAGTCGTGGATCCTGAATGTTTCTATCATCTCCTTGTCCAATAGTAACCCTCATTACTCTCTCTTCAGAGGTCGAATTTAGACTATTTCAGGTCATTGGAATGGAAACTTGTCAAGCATCCAAATGGGACCAAAATTGACTAATTCAGAGACCGTTCGATATCCCAAAAGCACGTTGGAACTCTTCGATAGTCATTTTTCAATATGGATTGTTAATCTTTCAAAATTGCGCGATCCAACGGAGACGCCTATAACTCCATCATTTGATGTCGGATTGGGTCATTTTTGGTCATCTGAATGGTACTTTAGTGCTCTTTCATTCTTGATTTTTATCGTCAATTTTTGGTCATCTGAATAGTACTTTAGTACTCTTTCATTCTTGACTAGTATCGTCGTATTGCTAGAACATTTGGGCAACTAAAAGGTGGATCGCAGTCGCCGGTCCTGAATGTTTCCTTCAACTTCTTGTCCAATAATAACCCCCATAACTCTCTCTTCAGAGGTCGAAGGTTGACTATTTTTGTCATTGGATTGGTTACTTCTCAAGCTTCCAAATGGGACCAAATTTACCAAATTCGGAGACTGTTCGATATCCCAAAACAACGTTGGAACTGTTCGATCGTCATTTTTCAATGTGGATTGTTCATCTTTCCAAATTGCGCGATCCAACGGAGACACCTATAACTCCATCATTTGATGTCTGATTGGGTCAATTTTTGGTCATCTGAATGGTACTTTAGTGCTCTTTCATTCTTGACTGGAAACGTATTATTCTGAGACCATTTGGGCATCTTTAAGTTAAATTGCAGTCGTGGATCCTAAATGTTTCCATCATCTCCTTGTACAATAGTAACCCTCATACTCTCTCTTCAGAGGTCGAATTTAGACTATTTCAGGTCATTGGAACGGTAACTTGTCAAGCTTCCAAATGGGACCAAATTGCCTAATTCAGAGGTCATTCGATATCCCAAAAGCATGTTGGAACTCTTCGTTCATCATTTTTAATATGGATTGTTAATCTTTCCAAATTGCGCGATCCAACGAAGACGCTTATAACTCCATCAATTGATGTTGGATTGGGTCAATTTTTGGTCATCTAAATGGTACTTAGTGCACTTTCATTCTTGACTGGAATCGTCGTATTTTGAGGCCATTTGGGCATCTTTAAGTTAGATGGCAGTCGTGGATCCTGAATGTTTCCATCATCACTCGTCCAATAGTAGCCCTCATAACTCTCTCTTCAGAGGTCAAATTTAGACTATTTCAGGTCATTGGAATGGTAACTTGTCAAGCTTCCAAATGGGACAAAGATTGCCTAATTCAGAGGATGTTCGGTATCCTAAAAGCACATTGGAACTCTTCGATCGTCATTTTTCAATACGGATTGTTAATCTTTCCAAATTGCATGATCCAAAGGAGAGACGCCTATAACTACATCATTTGATATCGGATTGGGTTAATTTTTGGTCATCTGAATGGCACTTTAGTGCACTTTCATTCTTGACTGGAATCATCGTATTCTGAGCTATTTAGGCATCTTTAAGTTAGATTGCAGTCGTGGATCCTGAATGTTTCCATCATCTCCTTGTCCCATAGTAGCCCTCACAACTCTCTCTTCAGAGGTTGAATTAGACTATTTCAGGTCATTGGAATGGTAAGGTCTTGCTTCCAAATGGGACAAAATTTCCTAATTCAGGACCGTTTGATATCCCAAAAGCAAGTTGGAACTCTTCGATCATCATTTCAATACGGATTGTTAATCTTTCCAATTGCGCGATCAAACGGAGGCGACTATAACTCATCATTTAATGGCGGATTGGGTCAATTTTTGGTCATTTGAATGGTACTTTAGTGCATTTCATTCTTGACTGGTATCGTCATTTTCAAAGACCATTTGGGCATATTTAAGTTGGATCGTAGTTGTTGGTCCAGAATGTTCCATCATCTTCTTGTAATAGTAACCCTCATAACTCTCTCTCAGAGGTCGATTTAGACAATTTTATCTCATTGGAATGCTAACTTGTGAATCTTCCATTTGGGACCAAAATTGCTTAATTCAGACACCGTTCGATTTCCCAAAGCACGTTGGAAACTCTTCGATCGTCATTTTCAATATGGATGGTTAATCTTTCCAAATTGCGCGATCCACGAAGAAGCCTAAAACTCGATCATTTGAAGTTGGAT
>JAJHSJ010000012.1:38501265-38709735 GCA_021015155.1 Magnolia officinalis
TGCGTGATCCAACGGAGATCCCTATAACTCCATCATTTGATGTCGGATTGGGTCAATTTTTGGTCATCTGAATGGACTTTAGTGCTGTTTCATTCTTGACTGGAATCGTCCTATTTGAGACCATTGGGAATCTTAAGTTGGATCGAGTTGGGGATCCTGAATGTTTCCATCATCTCCTTGTCCAATAGTAACCTCATAACTCTCTCTTCAGAGGTCGAATTTAGACTATTTCAGGTCATTGGAATGGTAACTTGTGAAGCTTCCAAATGGGACCAAATTACCTAATTCAGAGAACGTTCGATATCCCAAAGCACATTGGAACTCTTTGATCGTCATTTTTCAATATGGATTGTTAGTCTTTACAAATTGCGTTATCCAATGGAGATTGCTATAACTCCATCATTTGATGACGATTGGCTGATTTTTAGTCATCTGAATGGTACTTTAGTGCTCTTTCATTCTTGACTGGAATCGTCGTATTCCGAGACCATTTGGGCATCTTTGAGTTGGATCGCAGTTGTGGATCTTGAATATTTCCATAATCTCCTTGTCCAATAGTAACCCTCATAACTCTCTCTTCAGAGGTTTGAATTTAAACGATTTCAGTTCATTGTAATGGTAACTTGTCAATCTTCCAAATGGGACCAAAATTTACCAAATTCAGAGACGTTCGACATCCCAAAAAGCACGTTGGAACTCTTCGACCGTCATTTTTCAATATGGAATGTTAATCTTTCCAAATTGCCCGATCCAACGGAGACGCCTATAACTCCATCATTTGATGTCGGATTGGGTCGATTTTTGGTCATCTGAATGGTACTTTAGTGCCCTTTCATTCTTGATGGGAATCGTCGTATTCTAAGACCATTGGGCATCTTTAAGTTGGATCGCACTCGTGGATCCTGAATGTTCAATCATCTCTTGTCCAATAGTAACCGTCATAAATCTCTCTTCAGAGGTCAAATTTAGGCTATTTCAGGTCATTGGAATGGTAACTTGCCAAGCTTCCCATGGGACCAAAATTGCCTAATTCAGAGACTGTTCGATATACCAAAAGCACGTTGGAACTCTTCGATCATCATTTTTCAATACGAATTGTTAATCTTCCAAATTGCGCGATCCACCGGAGACGCCAATAACTCCATTTGAAGTCGGATTGGGTCAATTTTTGGTCATCTGAATGGTACTTTAGTGCTCTTTCATTATTGACTAGAATCATTGTTTTCCAAGACCATTTGGACATATTTAAGTTGGATTGTAGTCGTCGGTCCTGAATGTTTCCTTCATCTTCTTGTCCAATAGTAACTCTCATAACAATCTCTTCAGAGGTCAAATTTAGACTATTTCATCTTATTGGAATGGTAACTTGTCAAGCTTCCATTTGGGACCAAAATTGCTTAATTCAGACACCATTCGATATCCCAAAAGCACGTTGGAACTATTCGATCTTCATTTTTCAATATGGATTGTTAGTCTTTCAAATTGCGCGATCCAACGGAGAGACGCCTATAACTCCATCATTTGATGTCGGATTGGGTCAATTTTTGGTCATTTGAATGGTACTTTAGTACTCTTTCATTCTTGACTGGTTATAATCATATTTCGAGACCACTTGGGCAACTAAAAGTTAGATCGCAGTCATCGGTGCTGAATGTTTCCTTCAACTTCATGTCCAATAGTAACCCACATAACTATCTCTTCAGAGGTCGAATGTAGACTATTTCAGGTCATTGGATTGGTAACTTGTCAAGCTTCCAAATAGGACCAAATTTACCAAATTAGAGACCGATCGATATCCTAAAAGCACGTTGGAACTGTTCGATCGTCATTTTCAATATAGATTGTTAATCTTTCCAAATTACGTGATCCAACGGAGACGCCTATGACTCCATCATTTGATGTCGGATTGGTCGATATTTGGTCATCCTAATGGTTGTAGTGCTCTTTCATTCTTGACTGGAATCGTCATATTCCACGACCATTTGGGCATCTTTAAGTTGGATCGTAGTCGTGGATCCTGAATGTTTCCATATCTCCCTTGTCCAATAGTAATCCTCATAACTCTCTCTTCAGAGGTCGAATTTAGAAAATTTCGGGTCATTGGAATGGTAACTTGGCAAGCTTCCAAATGGGACCAAAATTTTTAAATTTAAAGACCGTTCGATATCCCAAAAGCACGTGGAACTCTTTGATCGTCATTTTTCAATATGGATTGTTAACCTTTCCAAATTGCGCGATCCAACGGAGACGCTTATAACTCCATCATTTGATGTCGGATTGGGTCAATTTTTGGTCATTTGAATGGTACTTTAGTGCTCTTTCATTCTTGACTGGAATCGTCGTATTCTGAGACCATTTGTGCATCTTTAAGTTGGATCGCAGTCGGGGATCCTGAATGTTTCCATCATCTCCTTGTCCAATAGTAACCCTCATAACTCTCTCTTCAGAGGTCGAATTTAGATTATTTCAGGTCATTGGAATGGTAACTTGTCAAGCTTCCAAATGGGACCAAAATTGCCTAATTCAGAGACCGTTCGATATCCCAAAAGCACGTTAGAACTCTACGATCGTCATTTTTCAATATGGATTGTTAACCTTTCCAAATTGCGTGATCCAACGGAGACGCCTATAACTCCATCATTTGAGGTCGAATTGGGTCAATTTTTGGTCATCTGAATGGTTCTTTAGTGCTCTTTCATTCTTGACTGGAATCGTCGTATTCTGAGACCATTTGTGCATCTTTAAGTTGGATCACAGTCAGGGATCCTGAATGTTTCCTTCATCTTCTTGTCCAATAGTAACCCTCATAACTCTCTCTTCAGAGGTCGAATTTTGACTATTTCATCTCATTGCAATGGTAACTTGTCTAGCTTCCATTTGGGACCAAAATTGCTTAATTCAGAGACTGTTCGATATCCCAAAAGCACGTTGGAACTCTTCGATCGTCATTTTTCAATATCGATTGTTAGCCTTTCAAAATTATGCGATCCAACGGAGACGCCCATAACTCCATCATTTGATGTCGAATTGGGTTGATTTTTGGTCATCTGAATGGTACTTTAGTACTCTTTCATTCTTAACTATTATCGTCGTATTCCAAGACCATTTGGGCATCTTTAAGTTGGATCGCAGTCGTGGATCCTGAATATTTCAATAATCTCCGTTCCAATAGTAACCTTAATAACTCTCTCTTAAGAGGTCGAATTTAGAATATTACAGGTCATTGGAATGGTAACTTGGCAAGCTTCCAAATGGGACCAAAATTTCCTAATTCAGAGACCGTTCGATATCCCAAAAGCATGTTGGAACTCTTAGATCGTCATTTTTCAATATAGATTGTTAACCTTTCCAAATTGCGTGATCCAACGGAGACGCCTATAACTCCATCATTTGAGGTCGAATTGGGTCAATTTTTGGTCATTTGAATGGTCTTTAGTGCTCTTTCATTCTTGACTGGAATCGTCGTATTCTAAGACCATTTTGGCATCTTTAAGTTGGATTGCAGTTGTGGATCCTGAATGTTTCCATCATCTCCTTGTCCAATAGTAACCCTCATAACTCTCTCTTCAGCGGGTTGAATGTAAGCTATTTCAGGTCATTGGAATGGTAACCTGTCAAGTTCCAAATGGGACCAAAATTGCCTAATTCAGAGATCGTTCAATATCCGAAAAGCATGTTTGAAATCTATGATCGACATTTTTCAATACGGATTGTTAACTTTTCTAATTACGTGATCCAACGGAGACGCATATAACTCCATCATTTAATGTCAAATTGGGTCAATTTTTGGTCATCTGAATGGAACTTTAGTGCTCTTTCATTCTTGACTAGAATCGTCATATTCTGAGAACATTTGGGCATCTTTAAGTTGGATCTTAGTCGGGGATCCTGAATGTTTCCATCATCTCCTTGTCCAATAGTAACCCTCATAACTCTCTCTTCAGAGGTCGAATTTAGACTATTTCAGGTCATTGGAAGGGTAACTTGTCAAGCATCCAAATGGGACCAAAATTGCCTAATTCAGAGACCGTTCGATATCCCAAAAGCACGTTGGAACTCTACGATCGTCATTTTTCAATACGAATTGTTAACCTTTCCAAATTGGGTGATCCAACGGAGACGCCTATAACTCCATCATTTGATGTCGAATTGGGTCAATTTATGGTCATCTGAATGGTACTTTAGTGCTCTTTCATTCTTGACAGGAATCGTCGTATTCTGAGACCATTTAGGCATCTTTAAGTTGGATCGCAGTTGGGGATCCTAAATGTTTCCATCATCTCCCTTGTCCAATAGTAACACTCATAACTCTCTCTTCAGAGGTCGAATTTAGACTATTTCAAGTCATTGGAATGGTAACTTGTCAAGCTTCCAAGTGGGACCAAAATTCCCTTATTCAGAGACCGTTCGATATCCCAAAAGCATGTTAGAACTCTATGATCATCATCTTTCAATACGGATTGTTAACCTTTCCAAATTGTGTGATCCAACGGAGACGCCTATAACTCCATCATTTGATGTCGGATTGGGTCAATTTTTGGTCATCTGAATGGTACTCTAGTGCTCTTTCATTCTTGACTAGAATCGTCGTATTCTAAGACCATTTGGGTATCTTAAGTTGGATCGTAGTCGGGGATCCTGAATGTTTCCATCATCTCCTTGTCCAACAGTAACACTCATAACTCTCTCTTCAGAGGTCGAATTTATACTATTCCAGGTCATTGGAATGGTAACTTGTCAAGCTTCCAAATGGGACCAAAATTGCCTAATTCAGAGACCGTTCGATATCCCAAAAGCACGTTGGAGCTCTTCGATCGTCATTTTTCAATAGATTGTTAATCTTTCCAACTTGTGCGATCCAACGGAGACGCCTATAACTCCATCATTTGATGTCGGATTGGGTCAATTTTTGGTCATCTGAATGGTACTTTAGTGCTCTTTCATTCTTAATTTTTATCGTCATTTTCCATGACCATTTGCGCATATTTAAGTTGGATCATAGTCGTCGGTCCTGAATGTTTCCTTCATCTTCTTGTCAAATAGTAACCCTCATAACTCTATCTTCAGAGGTCGAATTTAGACTATTTCATCTCATTGCATTGGTAACTGTCGGGTTCCTTGGGACCAAAATTGCTTAATTCACACACCGTTCGATATCCCAAAAGCACGTGGACATCTTCAATCGTCATTTTTCAATATGGATTGTTAGTCTTTCAAAATTACGCGATCCAACAGAGATGCTTATAACTCCTTCATTTGATGTCGGATTGGGTCAATTTTTGGTCATCTGAATGATACTTTAGTACTCTTTCATTCTTGACTGTTATCGTCGCATTCCGAGATCGTTTGGGTAACTTAAAGTTGGATCACAGTCATCGATCCTGAATGTTTCTTTCAACTTCTTGTCCAATAGTAAACCTCATAAAAATCTCTTCAGAGGTTGAATTAGACTATTTCAAGACATTGGAATGGTAACTTGTTAAGCTTCTAAATGGGACCAAATTTACCAAATTCAGAGACCGTTCAATATCCAAAAAGCATGTTGGAACTCTTCGATCGTCATTTTTCAATATGGAATGTTAATCTTTCCAAATTGCGCGATGCAATGGAGACGCCTATAACTCTTTCATTTGATGTCGGATTGGGTCAATTTTTGGTCATCTGAATGGTACTTTAGTGCTCTTTCATTCTTGACTGGAATCGTCGTAATGTAAGACCATTAGGGCATCTTTAAGTTGGATCGCAGTCGTGGATCCTGAATGTTTCCATCATCTCCTTGTTCAATAGTAACCCTCATAACTCTCTCTTCAAAGGTTGAATTTAGGCTATTTCAGGTCATTGGAATGGTAACTTATTAAGCTTCCAAATGAGACCAAAATTACCTAAGTCAGAGACCGTTCGATATCCCAGAAGCACGTTGGAACTCTTCGATCGTCATTTTTCAATATGGATTGTTACTCTTTCTAAATTGCGCGATCCAACGGAGACGCCTATAACTGCATCATTTGATGTCGGATTGGGTCAATTTTTGGTCACCTGAATGGTACTGTTGAGGCACAAAAAATATCTCATTGCAGTGGTGAGAGAATTCATGACCGGGGGCATTTTGGTAATTTTCATGTTCGGGGACATTTGGTAATTTTCATGTCCGGGGCATTTGGTAATTTCCATGTCCGGGGTATTTTAGTAATTTCATGTTCGAGGTATTTTGGTAATTTTCATGTCTGGGGTATTTGGTAATTTTCATGTCCGGGGCATTTTGGTAATTTCCATGTCCGGGGGCATTTTGGTAATTTCCATGTCCGGGGGTATTTTGGTAAAAAATCCATGTCCAGGGGGTTAGTTTAGATATTTTGGTAAAAATCCATGTCCAGGGGTAGTTTAGGTATTTTGGTAAAAATCCATGTCCAGGTGTAGTTTAGGTATTTTGGTAAAAATCCATGTCCAAGGGGTAGTAGTTAGGTATTTTGGTAAAAATCCATCTCCAGGGGGAGTTTAGGTATTTCAGTAAAAAGGATTAAAAATGGTTATTTTTGGTAATAAAGCGGGTATAAGTGTCATTTTAGTGAAAAGAGACTCGACACCACCATCTAAGAAGAGTTTGGTGGACACCATGATTTAAGAAAAGAAGAAGTTTATTTGTGAGAGATAAGTGGTGGTAATCACCACTCTGTAAGGAGGTGGGGCCTATAAATACCCCTCCCTGATTCATTTGAGGGGTTGGATCGGATTAGATCAATTGGTGGGCTAGAGAATGAGAGAGAAGCAAGGCAGGAGAAAGAGAGCAGAAGTGGTTTGCGCGGAACCGCGCAACCGAAGTGGTTTGCGCGGACCCGTGCAAACCCATCCAAGTTAATATGGCCTTAGCGCCATTTTCCAAGAGAGAGGTGGGAGAAAACACTTTGCGCGGAACCGCGCAACCGAAGTGGTTTGCGGGGGACCGCGCAAACCGAATTTTCATGAAACTTCTTCATTTCACGGTTCTGCTGGCAGGGCCCATTGTGGCTGCCTTTTGGAAGATCCACACCATTCACCGTCTTCCTCTCGAGATTTTGACCGTAAAAGACCAGTCTTGATCATCTAGTGATGTGGCCCACCAAGATGATCAAGTTCAGATATCAGCTTAACGGTCCGTTGTAATCGCCATAGTGGTCATATGAATGAGCATCGCCGCCAAAGCTTAGCATGGTTTTGATGGGTTTTTCCGCCTCTACCTGATGGACGACTCAGATTCGTCATTCCTGCATGATGGGTGCATGATGGTGACCCACAGCAAAAGGACGAAAGTTCCCTTTTACAATAGAGTCGACGTACGTCGACTTTGTGAATTTTAGTTGCCCACTTATTGAAGATTTATGGAAAATCCATTCCGTCCATTCAATTCAGGGTGAAAAACCACCAAGGAAGGACCATTTTTGAAGTGAAATCAGCATGGTCAACAAGGTTATCCACTCCGTCGTCCATCCTGTATTCAACGGTTAAGATTTTGTAACAGTATGCATGGGGTCAAAAGTTCACCTAGGCGGTAATACCCATCCTCTGGAGTGACTGGACGGTCCAGATCGATGATTTGAATGATGATCGGGCCACACTGGGAAAATTGTAAATGGTCAGTGAAGACGCTGTGCATTATTTTGAGTTTGGGAAGAAGACGTGACTTTGGAAAATCACGTGCATGGTTCATGCACTTGTACTCCACATGTACATGCGACGTACGTGTAGGCTTTAGCATGATGCTTATAAGAATCTACTCCGTTCATCCACGTTGTCAGCCCGTTTAACACGTTGATACCAAATCTCAAGCGTATTCAGATGATAGGCGGGTCCCAAATCATGATTTTCAGGGGCTGATTTGTTAATTTGGTCATTTCTACAAGGATTCAGGAGCTGAAATTTGATGGTACGGCTAATTTGGGGTTCTAAGGCTTCATATAAAGTTTCGAGCAGAATGGACGGTGGAAACCCCATGATCTTACGTTTTGGGAGACTTTTTAAGCCCGTCTGATGTGATCGGCTTGATTTCTGTGGGTCCTAGCTACACTTCAATGAACTTCTTCATATTTTAAAGAAGAATGACCGAAAAGATGCTCCATCTCATTGAAGACTGGCTGATCAAATCAGCAAAATCCTCCTAAGTATCTAGGAGATGACCGAAATAGCGCCATTATGCTGCTGAAATTTCTATCTCATTGAAGACTGGTTGATCATATCAACAATTCCTCCTAAGTTCCAGGAGATGACTGAAACAGGCGTCGGAATGCTGTCGAAATTTCCATAAGACTATCTTGTCTACTTTGATCGATTGTACTTTGTTTTCAGAATCAAGGGAGTCAGAGGATGTAAATGAACTCAGAATAAATGTGATTAATGTTCTCTCGTTCTATCTTTGTTATCATTGAATAAATCCCCCAAATCAAACACATTATTTTCTTGTCGAAACAGGTACTTTAGTGCTCTTTGATTCTTGACTGGTATCGTCAATTTCCAAGACCATTTGGGCATATTTAAGTTCGATCGTAGTCGTCGGTTCCAAATGTTTCCTTCATCTTCTTGTCCAACAGTAACCCTCATAACTCTCTCTTCAGAGGTCGAATTTAGACTATTTCATCTCATTGGAATGGTAACTTGTCAAGCGTCCATTTGGGACCAAAATTGCTTATTCAGACACCGTTCGATATCCCAAAAGCACGTTGGAACACTTCGATCGTCATTTTTCAATATGGATTGTTAGTCTTTCAAAATTATGCAATCCAACGGAGACGCCTATAACTCCATCATTTGATGTCGGATTGGGTTGATTGTTGGTCATCTGAATGGTACTTTAGTACTCTTTCATTGTTGACTAGTAGCATCGTATTCCGAGACCATTTGGGCAACTTAAAGTTGGATCACAGTCGTCGATCCTGAACGTTTTGTTCAACTTCTTCTTTAATAGTAACCCTCATAGCAATCTCTTCAGAGGTCGAATTTAGACTATTTCAGGTCATTGGGAATGGTAACTTGTGAAGCTTCCAAATGGGACCAATATTGCCTAATTCAGAGACCGTTTGATATCCCAAAAGCACGTTGGAACTCTTCGATCGTCATTTTTCAATATGGATTGTTAGTCTTTACAAATTGCGCATCCAACGAAGACGCCTATAACTCCATCATTTGATGACGGATTGGGCTGATTTTTAGTCATCTATGAATGGTACTTTAGTGCTCTTTCATTCTTGACTGGAATCGTCGTATTCCGAGACCATTTGGGCATCTTTGAGTTGGATCGCAGTTGTGGATCTTGAATATTTCCATAATCTCCTTGTCCAATAGTAACCCCCTCTAACACTCTCTCTTCAGAGGTCGAATTTAAACGATTTCATTTCATTGCAATGGTAACTTGTCAATCTTCCAAATGGGACAAATTTACCAAATTCAGAGACCGTTTTGACATCCCAAAAGCACGTTGGAACTCTTCGACCGTCATTTTTCAATATGGAATGTTAATCTTTCCAAATTGCCCGATCCAACGGAGACGCCTATAACCATCATTTGATGTCGGATTGGGTCGATTTTTGGTCATCTTAATGGTACTTTAGTGCCCTTTCATTCTTGATGGGAATCATCGTATTCTAAGACCATTTGGGCATCTTTAAGTTGGATCGCACTCGTGGATCCTGAATGTTCCATCATCTCCTTGTCCAATAGTAACCGTCATAAATCTCTCTCTTCAGAGGTCAAATTTAGGCTATTTCAGGTCATTGGAATGGTAACTTGCCAAGCTTCCCAATGGGACCAAAATTGCCTAATTCAGAGACTGTTCGATATACCAAAAGCACGTTGGAACTCTTCGATCATCATTTTTGAATACGAATTGTTAATATTTCCAAATTGCGCGATCCGGAGACGCCAATAACTCCATTTGATGTCGGATTGGGTCAATTTTCGGTCATCTGAATGGTACTTGTGCTCTTTCATTATTGACTAGAATCATTATTTTCCAAGACCATTTGGGCATATTTAAGTTGGATCGTAGTCGTTGGTCTGAATGTTTCCTTCATCTTCTTGTCCAATAATAACCCTCATAACAATCTCATCAAAGGTCAAATTTAGACTATTTCATCTTATTGGAATGGTAACTTGTCCAGCTTCCATTTGGGACCAAAATTGCTTAATTCAGACACCGTTCGATATCCCAAAAGCACGTTAGAACTATTCGATCTTCATTTTTCAATATGGATTGTTAGTCTTTCAAAATTGCGCGATCCAACGGAGACGCTTATAACTCCATCATTTGATATCGGATTGGGTCAATTTTTGGTCCTGAATGTCCAACGTGCTTTTTGGTCAGAAACCATTTTGGCATGTTTAAGTTGGATCGCAGTCATCGTTCTTAAATGTTTCCTTCATCTTCTTGTCCAATAGTAACCCTCATAACTCTCACTTCAGAGGCCGAATTTAGAGTATTTTAGGTCATTGGAATGGTAACTTGTCAAGCTTCCAAATGGGACCAAAATTGAGTAATTCGGAGACCATTCGATATCACGAAAGCACGTTAGAACTCTTCGATTATCATTTTTCAATATAGATTGTTTATCTTTCGAAATTGCGTGATCCAACGGAGATGCCTATAATTCCATCATTTGATGTCGGATTGGGTCGATTTTTGGTCATCTTAGTGGTACTTTAGTGCTCTTTCATTCTTGAGTGGTATTGTTGTATTCCGAGACCATTTTGGCATGTTTAAATTGGATCGCAGTGTCGTTCCTGAATGTTTCCTTCAACTTCTTGTCCAATAGTAACACTCATAACTCTCTTTTTAGAGGACGAATTTAGAGTATTTTAGGTCATTAGAATGGTAACTTGTCAAGCTTCCAAATGGGGCCAAAATTGAGTAATTCAGAGACAGTTCTATATCACAAAAACACGTTAGAACTCTTCGATCGTCATTTTTCAATATGGATTGTTAATCTTTCAAAATTGCGTGATCCTACGAAGATGCCTATAACTCCATCATTTGATGTCGGATTGGGTCGATTTTTGGTCAACTTAATGGTACTTTTGTGCTCTTTCATTCTCGAGTGGTATCGTCGTATTCCGAGACCATTTGGGCATGTTTAAGTTGGATTGTAATCGTTGTTCCTGAATGTTTCCTTCATCTTCTTATCCAATAGTAACCCTCATAACTCTCTCTTCAGAGGTTGAATTTAGAGTATTTCAGGTCATTGGAATGGTAACTTATCAAGCTTCCAAATGGGACAAAAATTTCCTAATTCAGAGACCATTGGATATCACAAAAGCGCGTTGGAACTCTTCGATCATCATTTTTCAATATGGATTGTTAATCTTTTAGAATTGTGCGATCCGACGAAGATGCCTATAACTCCATCATTTGATGTCGGATTAGTTCAATTTTTGGTCATACGAATGGTACATTAGTTCTCTTTCTTTCTTGACTGGTATCGTCGCATTCCGAGACCATTTGGGCATGTTTAAGTTAGATCGCAGTCATCGGTGCTGAATGTTTCCTTCATCTTCATGTCCAATCGTATCCCTCATAACTCTCTCTTCAGAGCTTGAATTTATACTATTTTAGGTCGTTGGAATGGTAACTTGTCGAGCTTCCAAATGGGACCAAAATTACCTAATTCAGAGACCATTTGATAACCTAAAAGCACGTTCGATCGTCATTTTTCAATATGGATTGTTAATCTTTCCAAATTGCGTGATCCAACGGAGACGCCTATAACTCCAATCATTTGATGTCGGATTGGGTCAATTTTTGGTCATCTGAAGGGTACTTTAGTGGTCTTACATTCTTGACTGGTATCTTCGTATTAGGAGACCATTTGGGCATCTTTAAATTGGATCGCAGTCGTTAGTCGTGAATGTTTCCTTCATCTTCTTGTCCAATAGTAACCCACGTAACTCTCTCCTCAGAGGTTGAATTTATACTATTTCAGGTCGCTAGAATTGTAACTTGTCAAGCTTCCAAATGGGACTAAAATTGCCTAATTCAGAGATCGTTCGATATCCCAAAAGCACGTTGGAACTCTTTAATCGCATTTTTCAAAATGGATTGATAATCGTTCCAAATTACGTGATCCAACAGAGACGCCTATCACTCCATCATTTGATGTTGGATTAGGTCAATTTTTGGTCATTTGAATGGTACTTTAGTGGTCTTAGATTCTTGATTGGTATCAGAGACCGTTCGATATCACAAATGCGCGTTGGAACTCTTCGATCATCATTTTTCAATATGGATTGTTAATCTTTCAGAATTGCACGATCCTACGGAGACGCTTATAACTCCATCATTTGATGTCGGATTAGTTCGATTTTTGGCCATATGAATGGTACATTAGTTCTCTTTCTTTGTTCACTGGTATCGTCGTATTTCGAGACCATTTGGGCATGTTTAAGTTAGATCGCAGTCGTCGGTCCTGAATGTTTCCTTCATCTTCTTGTCCAATCGTATCCCTCATTAATCTCTCTTCAGAGGTTGAATTTATACAATTTCAGGTCATCGGAATGGTTACTTGTCAAGCTTCCAAATGGGACTAAAATTACCTAATTCAGAGATCGTTCGATATCCCAAAAGCACGTTGGAACTCTTTGATCGTCACTTTTCAATATGGATTGTTAATGTTTCCAAATTGCGTGATCCAACGAAGATGCTTATATCTCCATCATTTGATGTCAGATTGGGTCAATTTTTGGTCATCTGAATGGTACTTTAGTGGTCTTACATTCTTAATTGGTATCTTCGTATTAGGAGACCATTTGGGCATCTTTAAGTTGGATTGCAGTCGTCGGTCCTGAATGTTTCCTTCATCTTCTTGCCCAATAGTAACCCTCATAACTCTCTCTTCAGAGGTTGAATTTATACTATTTCAGGTCGTTGGAATTGTAACTTGTTAAGCTTCCAAATGGGACCAAAATTGCCTAATTCAGAGATGGTTCGATATCCCAAAAGCACGTTGGAACTCTTCGATTGTCATTTTTCAATTTGGATTGTTAATCTTTGCAAATTGCGCGATCCAACGGAGACGCCTATAACTCCATCATTTGATGTTGGATTGGGTCAATTTTTGGTCATTTGAATGGTACTTTAGTGCTCTTTCATTCTTGACTGGTATCGTCATATTCCGACACCATTTCGGCATCTTCAATTTGGATCGCACTCGCGGTCCTGAATGCTTCCTTCATCTTCTTGTCCAATAGTAGCCCTCATAACTCTATCTTCAGAGGTCGAATTTAAACAATTTCAGGTCATTAGAGTGGTTACTTGTAAAGCTTCCAAATGGGACCAAAATTGCCTAATTCAGAGATCGTTCGATGTCACAGAAGCACGTTGGAACTCTTCGATCGTCATTTTTCAATATGGATTGTTAATCTTTCGAAATTGCGCGATTCAACAGAGACGCCTATAACTCCATCTTTAGATGTTGGATTGGGTCGATTTTTGGTCATCTGAATGGTACTTTAGTGCTCTTTCATTCTTGAATGGTATCATCATATTCTGAGACCATTTGGGCATCTTTAAGTTGGATCGCAGTCGTCACTCCTGAATGTTTCCTTCATCTTCTTGTCCAATAGTAACCCTCATAATTCTCTCTTCAGAGGTCGAATTTAGACAATTTCAGGTCATTGGAATGGTTACTTGTCAAGCTTCCAAATGGGACTAAAATTGCCTAATTCAGAGATCGTTAGATATCAAAAAAGCACGTTGGAACTCTTCGATCGTCATTTTTCAATATGGATTGTTAATCTTTCCAAATTGCGTGATCCAATGGAGATGCCTATAACTCCATCATTTGTTGTCAGATAGGGTCGATTTTTGGTCATCTGATTGGTACTTTAGTGCTCTTTCATTCTTGACTAGTATCGTCGTTTTTTGAGACCATTTGGGCATGTTTAACTTGGATCGCAGTCGTCATTCTTGAATATGTCCTTCATCTTCTTGTCCAATAGTAACCCTCATAACTCTTTCTTCAGAGGCAGAATTTAGAGCATTTTAGGTCGTTGGAATGGTAACTTGTCAAGCTTTCAAATGGGACCAAAATTTACTAATTTAGAGACCGTTCGTTATCACAGAAGCACGTTGGAATTCTTCGATCGTCATTTTTCAATAGAGATTGTTAATATTTCCAAATTGCGCGATCCAACAGAGTTGACGATAACTCCATTTGATTTTGGATTGGGTCGATTTTTGGTCATCTGAATGGTACTTTAGTTCTCTTTCATTCTTGACTGGTATCGTTGTATTCCGAGACCATTTGGGCATGTTTAAGTTGGATCACAGTCATCGTTCTTGAATGTTTCCTTCATCTTCTTGTCCAATAGTAAACCTCATAACTCTCTCTTCAGAGGTCGAATTTAGAGTATTTCAGGTCATTGGAATGGAACTTATCAATTTCAAATGGGACCAAAATTGTCTAATTCAGAGACCGTTCGATATCACAAAGAGCTGGATCGATCGATCATCATTTTCAATATGGATGGTTAATCTTTCAAATTGCGCCATCCAACGGAGACTCTATAACTCCATCATTTGATGTCGGATTAGTCGATTTTTGGTCATTTCAATGGTACTTTAGTGCTCCTCTTCTTCACTGATATCGTCGTTTTGCGAGACCATTTGGGCATCTTTAAGTTGGATCGCAGTCGTCGGTCCTGAATGTTTCGTTCATCTTCTTGTCCAATAGTAACCCTCATAACTCTCTCTTCAGAGGTTGAATTTATACTATTTCATGTCGTTGGAATTTTAACTTGTCAAGCTTCCAAATGGGACCAAAATTGCCTAATTCAGAGACCGTTCGATATCACAAAAGAGCGTTGGATCACTTCGATCATCATTTTTCAATATGGATGGTTAAACTTTCAGAATTGCGCCATCCAACGGAGACTCCTATAACTCCATCATTTGATGTCGGATTAGGTCGATTTTTGGTCATTTCAATGGTACTTTAGTGCTCCTTCTTTCTTCACTGATATCGTCGTTTTGCGAGACCACGTGGGCATTTAAGTTGGATCGCAGTCGTCGGTCCTGAATGTTTCCTTCATCTTCTTGTCCAATAGTAACCCTCATAACTCTCTCTTCAGAGGTTGAATTTAACTATTTCAGGTCGTTGGAATTTTAACTTGTCAAGCTTCCAAATGGGACCAAAATTGCCTAATTCAGAGACCGTTCGATAACCAAAAAGCACGTGGGAACTCTTCGATCGTCATTTTTCAATATGGATTGTTAATCTTTCCGAATTGCGCGATCCAACGGAGACGCCAATAACTCCATCTTTTGATGTCGGATGGGGTTGATTTTTGGTCATCTGAATGGTACTTTAGTGCTCTTTCATTCTTGACTGGTATCGTCGTATTCCGAGACCATTTGGGCATGTTTAAGTTGGATCGCAGTCGTCGGTCCTGAATGTTCCTTCATCTTCTTATCCCAATAGTAACCCTCATAACTCTCTCTTCAGAGGTCGAATTTATAGTATATTAGGTCATTGGAATGGTAACTTGTCAAGCTTCAAATGGGACCAAAATTCCTAATTCAGAGACCGTTCGATATCACAAAAGCATGTTGGAACTCTTCGATCGTCATTTTCCAATATGGATTGTTAATCTTTCCAGATTGCGAGATCCAATGGAGACGCCTATATCTCCATCATTTGATGTCGGATTGGGTCAATTTTTGGTCATTTGAAGGGTACTTTAGTGGTCTTACATTCTTGACAGGTATCTTCGTATTAGGAGACCATTTGGGCATCTTTAAGTTGCATCGCAGTTGTCGGTCCTGAATGTTTCCTTCATCTTCTTGTCCAGTAGTTACCCTAATAACTCTCTCTTCAGAGGTTGAATTTAAACTATTTCAGGTCATTGGGATTGTAACTTGTCAAGCTTTCAAATGGGGTCAAAATTGCCTAATTCAGAGACCGTTCGATATCCCAAAAGCACGTTGGAACTCTTCGATCGTCATTTTTCAATATGTAATGTTAATGTTTCCAAATTGCGTGATCCAATGGAGATGCCTATATCTCCATCATTTGATGTCGGATTGGATCAATTTTTGGTCATCTAAATGGTACGTTAGTGGTCTTACAATCTTGACTGGTATCTTCGTATTAACAAACCAATTGGGCATCTTTAAGTTGGATCGCAGTCGTCGGTCCTGAATATTTCCTTCATCTTCTTGTCCAATAGTAACCCTCATAACTCTCTCTTTAGAGGTTAAATTTATCCTATTTCAGGTCGTTGGAATTGTAACTTGTCAACCTTCCAAATGGGACTAAAATTGCCTAATTCAGAGACCGTTCGATATCCCAAAAGCACGTTGGAACTCTTCGATCGTCACTTTTCAATATGGATTGTTTATCTTTCCAAATTGCGCGATCCAACGGAGACGCCTATAACTCCATCTTTTGATGTCGGATTGGGTCGATTTTTGGTCATCTGAATGGTACTTTAGTGCCCTTTCATTCTTGACCAGTATCGTCATATTCTGAGACCATTTGGGCATCTTTAAGTTGGATCGCAGTCGTCGGTCCTGAATGTTTCCTTCATCTTCTTGTTCAATAGTAACCCTTATAACTCTCCCTTCATAGGTCGAATTTAGACAATTTCAGGTCATTGGAATGGTTACTTGTCAAGCTTCCAAATGGGACCAAAATTGCCTAATTCAGAGACCGTTAGATATCACAAAAGCACGTTGGAACTCTTCGATCGTCATTTTTCAATATGGATTGTTAATCTTTCCAAATTGCATGATCTAATGGAGACGCCTATATCTCCATCATTTGATGTCGGATTGGGACAATTTTTGGTCATCTGAATGGTACTTTAATGGTCTTACATTCTTGACTGGTATCTTCGTATTAGCATACCGATTGGGCATCATTAAGTTGGATCGCTGTCGTCGGTCCTGAATGTTTCCTTCATCTTCTTGTCCAATAGTAACCCTCATAACTCTCTCTTTAGAGGTTGAATTTATACTATTTCAGGTCGTTGGAATTGTAACTTGTCAAGCTTCCAAATGAGACGAAAATTGCCTAATTCAGAGACCGTTCGATATCCCAAAAGCACGTTCGAACTCTTCGATCGTCATTTTTCAAAATGGATTGTTTATCTTTCCAAATTGCGCGATCCAACGGAGACGCCTATAACTCCATCTTTTGATGTCGAATTGGGTCGATATTTGGTCATCTGAATGGTACTTTAGTGCTCTTTCATTCTTGACCGGTATCGTCAAATTCTGAGACCATTTGGGCATCTTTAAGTTGGATCGCAGTCATCGGTCCTGAATGTTTCCATCATCTTCTTGTCCAATAGTAACCCTCATAACTCTCTCTTCAGAGGTCGAATTTAGACAATTTCATGTCATTAGAATGGTTACTTGTCATCCTTCCAAATGGGACCAAAATTGCCTAATTCAGAGACCGTTAGATATCACAAAAGCACGTTGGAACTCTTCGATCGTCATTTTTCAATATGATTGTTAATCTTTCCAAATTGTGTGATCCAACGGAGATGCCTATAACTCCATCATTTGTCATGTCGGATGGGTCGATTTTTGGTCATCTGAATGGTACTTTAGTGCTCTTTCATTCTTGACTGGTATCGTCGTTTTCCGAGACCATTTGGGCATGTTTAAGTTGGATCGCAGTCGTCGTTCTTGAATGTGTCCTTCATCTTCTTGTCCAATAGTAACCCTCATAACTCTCTCTTCAGAGGCCGAATTTAGAGCATTTTAGGTCATTGGAATGGTATTTTGTAAAGCTTCCAAATGGGACCAAAATTACCTAATTCAGAGACCGTTCGATATCCCAAAAGCACATTGGAACTCTTCGATCGTCATTTTTCAATATGGATTGTTAATCTTTCCAAATTGGGTGATCCAACGGACACGCCTATAACTCCATCTTTTGATGTCGGATTGGGTCGATTTTTGGTCATCTGAATGGTACTTTTGTGCTCTTTCATTCTTGACTGGTATCGTGGTATTCCAAGACCATTTGGGCATCTTTAAGTTGGTTCGCAGTCGTCGTTCTGAACGTTTCCTTCATCTTCTTGTCCAATAGTAACCCTCATAACTCTCACTTCAGAGGCCGAATTTAGAGTATTTTAGGTCATTGGAATGGTAACTTGTCAAGCTTCCAAATGGGACCAAAATTGAGTAATTCAGAGACCGTTCAAAATCACAAAAGCAAGTTAGACTCTTCGATCATCATTTTTCAATATAAATTGTTTATCTTTCAAAATTGCATGATCCTACGGAGATGAATATAACTCCATCATTTGATGTCGGATTGCGTTGATTTTTGGTCATCTTAATGGTACTTTTGTGCTCTTTCATTCTTGACGGGTATCGTCATATTCCGAGACCATTTGGGCATCTTAATTAGGATCGCAGTCGTCGGTCCTGAATGTTTTGTCATCTTCTTGTCCAATAGTAACCCTCATAACTCTCTCTTCAGAGGTCAAATTTAGAGTATTTCAGGTCATTGGAATGGTAACTTATCAAGCTTCCAAATGGGACAAAAATTTTCTAATTCAGAGACCGTTGGATATCACAAAAGCGCGTTGGAACTCTTCGATCATCATTTTTCAATATGGATTGTTAATCTTTTAAAATTGTGCGATCAATGGAGATGCCTATAACTCCATCATTTGATGTCGAATTAGGTTCAATTTTGGTCATATGAATGGTACTTTAGTGCTCTTTCATTCTTGACTGGTATCGTCGTATTCCGAGACCATTTGGGCATCTTTAAGTTGGATGCTGTCGTCGGTCCTGAATGTTTCCTTCATCTTCTTGTCCAATAGTAACCCTCATAACTCTCTCTTCAGAGGTTGAATTTATATTATTTCAGGTCGTTGGAATGGTAACTTGTCGAGCTTCCAAATGGGACCAAAATTACCTAATTCAGAGACCATTTGATATCCCAAAAGCACGTTGTAACTCTTCGATCGTCATTTTTCAATATGGATTGTTAATCTTTCCAACTTGCGTGATCTAATGGAGACGTCTATATCTCCATCATTTGATGTCGGATTGGGTCGATTTTTGGTCATCTGAATGGTATTTTAGTGATCTTACATTCTTGACTGGTATCTTCGTATTAGGAGACCATTTGGGCATCTTTAAGTTGGATCGCAGTCCTCGGTCCTGAATGTTTCCTTCATCTTCTTGTCCAATAGTAACCCTCATAACTCCCTCTTCAGAGGTTGAATTTATACTATTTCAGGTCGTTGGAATTGTTATTTGTCAAGCTACCAAATGAGACCAAAATTGCCTAATTCAGAGACCGTTCGATATCTCAAAAGAACGTTGGAACTCCTCGATCGTCATTTTTCAATATGGATTCTTAATCTTTCCAAATTATGTGATCCAACGGAGGCGCCTATAACTCCATCTTTTGATGTCGGATTGGGCCGATTTTTAGTCATCTGAATGGTACTTTAGTGCTCTTTCATTCTTGAATGGTATCGTCATATTCTAAGACCATTTGGGCATCTTTAAGTTGGATCGCAGTCGTCAGTCCTGAATGCTTCCTTCATCTTCTTCTCCAATAGTAACCCTCATAACTCTCTCTTCAGAGGTCGAATTTAGACAATTTCAGGTCATTGGAATGGTTATTTGTCAAGCTTCCAAATGGGGCCAAAATTGCCTAATTCAGAGACCGTTAGATATCACAAAAGCACGTTGGAACTCTTCGATCGTCATTTTTCAATATGTATTGTTAATCTTTCCAAATTGTGTCATGCAATGGAGATGCCAATATCTCCATCATTTGATGTCGAATTGGATCGATTTTTGGTCATCGAAATGGTACTTTAGTGGTCTTAAATTCTTGACTAGTATCTTCGTATTAGCAGACCAATTGGGCATCTTAAAGTTGGATCGCAGTCGTCGGTCCTGAATGTTTCCTTCATCTTCTTGTCCAATAGTAACCCTCATAACTCTCTCTTTAGAGGTTGAATTTATCCAATTTCAGGTCGCTGGCATTGTAACTTGTCAAGCTTCCAAATGGGGACTAAAATTGCCTAATTTAGAGACCGTTCTATATCCCAGAAGCACGTTGGAACTCTTTGATCGTCATTTTTCAATATAGATTGTTAATCTTTCCAAATTGCACGATCCAACGGAGACGCCTATAACTCCATCTTTTGATGTCAGATTGGGTCGATTTTTGGTCATCTGAATGGTACTTTAGTGCCCTTTCATTCTTGACTGGTATCGTCGTATTCTGAGACCATTTGGGCATCTTTAAGTTGGATCGCAGTCGTTGGTCTTGAATGTTTCCTTCATCTTCTTGTCCAATAGTAACCCTTATAACTTTCTCTTCAGAGGTCGAATTCAGACAATTTCATGTCATTGGAATGGTTACTTGTCAAGCTTCCAAGTGGAACTAAAATTATCTAATTCAGAGACCGTTAGATATCACAAAAGAACGTTGGAACTCTTCGATCGTCATTTTTCAATATGGATTGTTAATCTTTCCAAATTGTGTGATCCAACAGAGATGCCTATAACTCCATCATTTGTGGTCGGATAGAGTCGATTTTTGGTCATCTGAATGGTATTTTAGTGCCCTTTCATTCTTGACTGGTATCGTCGTATTCTGAGACCATTTCGGCATCTTTAAGTTGGATCGCAGTCGTTGGTCTTGAATGTTTCCTTCATCTTCTTGTCCAATTGTAACCCTCATAACTTTCTCTTCAGAGATCGAATTTAGACAATTTTCAGGTCATTGGAATGCTTACTTGTCAAGCTTCCAAGTGGAACCAAAATTACCTAATTCAGAGACCGTTAGATATCACAAAAGCACGTTGGAACTCTTCAATCGTCATTTTTCAATATGGATTGTTAATCTTTCCAAATTGTGTGATCCAACAGAGATGCCTATAACTCCATTTGTTGTCAGATAGGGTCCATTTTTCGTCATCTGAATGGTACTTTAGTGCTCTTTCATTCTTGACTGGTATCGTCATTTTCTAAGACCATTTGGGCATGTTTAACATGGATCGCAGTCGTCGTTCTTGAATGTGTCCTTCACCTTCTTGTCCAATAGTAACCTTCATAACTCTCTCTTCAGAGGCTGAATTTAGAGCATTTTAGGTCATTGGAAAGGTAACTTGTCAAGCTTCCAAATGGGACCAAAATTGCCTAATTCAGAGACCGTTTGATATCACAAAAGCATGTTGGAACTCTTTGATCGTCATTTTCCAATAAGGACTGTTAATCTTTCCAAATTGCGAGATCCAATGGAGACGCATATATCTTCATCATTTGAGGTCAGATTGGGTCATTTTTTGGTCATCTAAAGGGTACTTTAGTGGTCTTACATTCTTGACTGGTATCTTCGTATTAGGAGACCATTTGGGCATCCTTAAGTTGGATTGCAGTCGTCGGTCCTGAATGTTTCCTTCATCTTCTTGTCCAATAGTAACCCTCATAACTCTCTCTTCAGAGGTTGAATTTAAACTATTTTAGGTCGTTGGAATTGTAACTTGTCAAGCTTCCAAATGGGACCAAGATTGCCTAATTCCGAGACCGTTATATATCCCAAAAGCACGTTGGAACTCTTCGATCGTCATTTTTCAATATGGATTGTTAATCTTTCCAAATTGCGCGATCCAACGGAGACGCCTATAACTCCATCTTTTGATGTCGGATTGGGTCAATTTTTAGTCATCTGAATGGTACTTTAGTGCTCTTTCATTCTTGACGGGTATCGTCATATTCCGAGACCATTTGGGCATCTTAATTTGGATCGCAGTCGTCGGTCCTAAATGTTTTTTCATCTTCTTGTCCAATAGTAACCCTCATAACTCTCTCTTCAGAGGTCGAATTTAGACAATTCCAGGTCATTGGAATGTTTACATGTCAAGCTTCCAAATGGGACTAAAATTGCCTAATTCAAACACTATTCGATATCACAAAAGCACTTTGGAACTCTTCGATCGTCATTTTTCAATATGGATGTTAATCTTGCCTAATTGCGCGATCTAATGGAGATGCCAATAACTCCATCCTTTGATGTCGTATTGGGTCAATTTTTGGTCATCTGAATGGTACTTTAGAGCTCTTTCATTCTTGATTGGTATCGTCGTATTCCAAGACCATTTGGCCATAATTAAGTTGGATCGCAGTCGTCGTTCTTGAATGTTTCCTTTATCTTCTTGTGCAATAGTAACCCTCATAACTCTCTTCAGAGGCCGAATTTAGAGTATTTTAGGTCATTGGAATGGTAACTTATCAAGCTTCCAAATGGTACCAAAATTGCGTAATTTAGAGACCGTTCGATATCACAAAAGCATGTTGGAAATCTTCGATCATCATTTTCCAATATGGATGGCTAATCTTTTGAAAATTGCGGGATCCAACGATGACGCCTATAACTCCATCATTAGATGTCGGATTGGGTCTTTTTTTGGTCATCTGAATGGTACTTTAGTGCTCTTTTATTCTTTACTGGTATTGTTGTATTCTGAGACCATTTGGGCATGTTTAAGTTGAATCGCAGTCGTCGGTCCTGAATATTTCCTTCATCTTCTTGTCTAATAGTAACCCTCATAACTCTCTCCTCAGTGGTTGAATTTGTACAAATTTAGGTTGTTGGAATGGTAACATGTAGAGTTTCCAAATGGGACCAAAATTACCTAATTCAGAGACCGTTCAATATCCCAAAAGCACGTTGGAACTCTTCGATCGTCATTTTTCAATATGGATTGTTAATCTTTCCAAATTGCGTGATCAATGAAGACACCTATATCTCCATCATTTGATGTCAAATTGGGTTGATTTTTGGTCATCTGAATGGTACTATACTATTCTTACATTCTTGACCGGTATCTTCGTATTAGGAGACCATTTGGGCATCTTTAAGTTGGATCGCAGTCGTCAGTCCTGAATGTTTCCTTAATTTTCTTGTCCAATAGTAACCCTCATAACTCTTTCTTCAGAGGTTGAATTTAAACAATTTCAGGTTGTTGGAATTGTAACTTGTCAAGCTTCCAAATGGGACCAAAATTGGCTAATTCAGAGACCGTTCGATAACCCAAAAAGCACGTGGGAACTCTTTCATCGTCATTTTTCAGTGTAGATTGTTAATCTTTCCAAATTGCGCGATCCAACGGAGATGCCTATAAATCTATCTTTTGATGTCGAATTGGGTCGATTTTTGGTCATCAGAATGGTTCTTTAGTGCTCTTTCATTCTTGACTGATATCGTCGTATTCTGAGACCATTTGGGCTTGTTTATGTTGGATCACAGTCGTCGTTCTTGAATGTGTCCTTCATCTTCTTGTCCAAAAGTAACCCTCATAACTCTCTCTTCAGAGGCCGAATTTAGAGTATATTAGGTCATTGGAATGGTAACTTGTCAAGTTTCCAAATGGGACCAAAATTGCCTAATTCAGAGACCATTCGATATCACAAAAGCATGTTGGAACTCTTCGATCGTCATTTTCCAATATGGATTGTTAATCTTTCCAAATTGCGAGATCCAATGGAGACACCTATATCTCCATCATTTGATGTCGGATTGGGTCAATTTTTGGTCAACTGAAGGGTACTTTAGTGGTCTTACATTCTTGACTGGTATCTTCGTATTAGGAGACCATTTGGGCATCTTTAAGTTGCATCGCAGTCATCGGTCCTGAATGTTTCCTTCATTTTCTTGTCCAATAGTAACCCTAATAACTCTCTCTTCAGAGGTTGAATTTAAACTATTTCAAGTCTTTGGGATTATAACTTGTCAAGCTTCCAAATGGGACCACAATTGCCTAATTCAGAGACTATTCGATATCCCAAAAGCACGTTGGAACTCTTCGATCGTCATTTTTCAATATGTATTGTTAATCTTTCCAAATTGCGTGATCCAATGGAGATGCCAATATCTCCATCATTTGATGTCGGATTGGATCGATTTTTGGTCATCTAAATGGTACTTTAGTAGTCTTACATTCTTGACTGGTATCTTCGTATTAGCAGACCAATTGGGCATCTTTAAGTTGGATCGCAGTCGTTGGTCCTGAATGTTTCCTTCATCTTCTTATCCAATAGTAACCCTCATAACTCTCTCTTTAGAGGTTGAATTTACCCTATTTCAGGTCGTTGGAATTGTTACTTGTCAAGCTTCCAAATGGGACTAAAATTGCCTAATTCAGAGACCGTTCGATATCCCAAAAGCACGTTGGAACTCTTCGATCGTCATTTCTCAATATGGATTGTTTATCTTTCCAAATTGCACGATCCAATGGAGATGCCTATTTCTCCATCATTTGATGTCGGATTGGATCGATTTTTGGTCATCTACATGGTACTTTAGTGGTCTTACATTCTTGACTGGTATCTTCGTATTAGCAGGCCAATTGGGCATCTTTAAGTTGGATCGCAGTCGTCGGTCCTGAATATTTCCTTCATCTTCTTGTCCAATAGTAACCCTCATAACTCTCGCTTTAGAGGTTGAATTTATCCTATTTCAGGTCGTTGGAATTGTAACTTGTCAAGCTTCCAAATGGGACTAAAATTGCCTAATTCAGAGACCGTTCGATATCCCAAAAGCACGTTGGAACTCTTCGATCGTCATTTTTCAATATGGATTGTTTATCTTTCCAAATTGCGCGATCCAACGGAGACGCCTATAACTCCATCTTTTGATGTCGGACTGGGTCGATTTTTGGTCATCTGAATGGTACTTTAGTGCCCTTTCATTCTTGACTGGTATCGTCATATTCTGAGACCATTTGGGCATCTTTAAGTTGGATCACAGTCGTCGGTCCTGAATGTTTCCTTCATCTTCTTGTCCAATAGTAACCCTCATAACTCTCTCTTCAGAGGTCGAATTTAGACAATTTCAGGTCATTGGAATGGTTACTTGTCAAGCTTCCAAATGGGACCAAAATTGCCTAATTCAGAGACCGTTAGATATCACAAAAGCACGTTGGAACTCTTCGATCGTCATTTTTCAATATGGATTGTTAATCTTTCCAAATTGCGTGATCTAATGGAGACGCCTATATCTCCATCATTTGATGTCGGATTGGGTCGATTTTTGGTCATCTGAATGGTACTTTAATGGTCTTACATTCTTGACTGATATCTTCGTATTAGCAAACCGATTGGGCATCATTAAGTTGGATCGCAGTCGTCAGTCCTGAATGTTTCCTTCATCTTTTTGTCCAATAGTAACCTTCATAACTCTCTCTTTAGAGGTTGAATTTATACTATTTAAGGTCGTTGGAATTGTAACTTGTCAAGTTTCCAAATGGGACTAAAATTGCCTAATTCAGAGACCGTTTGATATCCCAAAAGCACGTTGGAATTTTTCGATCGTCACTTTTCAATATGGATTGTTTATCTTTCCAAATTGCGCGATCCAACGGAGACGCCTATAACTCCATCTTTTGATGTCGGATTGGGTCAATTTTTGGTCATCTGAATGGTACTTTAGTGCTCTTTCATTCTTGACCAGTATCGTCATATTCTGAGACCATTTGGGCATCTTTAAGTTGGATCGCAGTTGTCGGTCCTGAATGTTTCCTTCATTTTCTTGTCCAATAGTAACCCTCATAACTCGCTCTTCAGAGCTCGAATTTAGACAATTTCAGGTCATTGGAATGGTTACTTATCAAGCTTCCAAATAGGACCAAAATTGCCTAATTCAGAGACCTTTCGATTACCCAAAAAGCTCGTGGGAACTCTTCGATCGTCATTTTTCAATATGAATTGTTAATCTTTCTAAATTACGTGATCCAACGGAGATGACTATAACTCCATCATTTGTTGTCGGATAGGGTCAATTTTTGGTCATCTGAATGGTACTTTAGTGCTCTTTCATTCTTGACTGGTATCGTCAATTTTCGGGACCATTTGGGCATGTTTAACTTGGATCGCAATCGTCGTTCTTGAATGTGTCCTTCATCTTCTTGTCCAATAGTAACCCTCATAACTCTCTCTTCAGAGGCCGAATTTAGAGCATTTTAGGTCATTGGAATGGTAACTTGTCAAGCTTCCAAATGGGACCAAAATTGCCTAATTCAGAGACCGTTTGATATCACAAAAGCATGTTGGAACTCTTCGATCGTCATTTTTCAATATGGATTGTTAATCTTTCCAAATTGCGAGATCCAAAGGAGGCGCATATATTTCCATCATTTGATGTCGGATTGGGTCAATTTTTGGTCATCTGAAGGGTACTTTAGTGGTCTTACATTCTTGACTGGTATCTTCGTATTAGGAGACCATTTGGGCATCTTTAAGTTGGATCGCAGTCGTCGGTCCTGAATGTCTCCTTCATCTTCTTGTCCAATAGTAACCCTCATAACTCTCTCTTCAGAGGTTGAATTTATACTATTTCTGTTCGTTGAAATTATAACTTGTCAAGCTTCCAAATGGGACCAAAATTGCCTAATTCAGAGATCGTTCGATATTCCAAGAGCACGTTGCAACTCTTCGATCGTCATTTTTCAATATAGATTGTTAATCTTTCCAAATTGCGCGATCCAATGGAGACGCCTATAACTCCATCTTTTGATGTCGGATTGGGTCGATTTTTGGTCATTGAATGGTACTTTAGTGCTCTTTCATTCTTGACTGGTATCGTCATATCTGAGACCCCTTGGGCATCTTTAAGTTTGATCGCAGTCGTCGGTCTTGAATGTTTCCTTCATCTTCGTGTCCAATAGTAACCCTCATAACTCTCTCTTCAGAGGACAAATTTAGAGTATTTCAGGTCATTGGAACGGTAACTTATCTAAGCTTCCAAATGGGACCAAATTTGTCCAATTTAGAGACCGTTCGATATCACAAAAGCGCGTTGGAATCTTCGATAGTCATTTTTCAATATGGATTGTTAATCTTTCAGAATTGCGCGATCCAATGGAGACTCCTATAACTCCATCATTTGATGTCAGATTAGGTCGATTTTTGGTCATTTCACTGGTACTAGTGCTCCTTGTTTCTTAAAAGGTATCGTCGTATTCCGAGACCATTTGGGCATCTTTAATTTGGATCGCGGTCGTCGGTCCTGAATGTTTCCTTCATCTTCTTGTCCAATAGTAACCCTCATAACTCTCTCCTCAAAGGTTGAATTTGTACAATTTTAGGTCGTTGGAATGGTAAAATCTAGAGCTTCCAAATGGGATCAAAATTACCTAATTCAGAGACCGTTCGATATCCCAAAAGCACGTTGGAACTCTTCGATCGTTATTTTTCAATATGGATTGTTAATCTTTCCAAATAGCGTGATCTAATGGAGACGTCTATATCTCCATCATTTGATGTCGGATTGGGTCGATTTTTGGTCATCTAAATGGTACTTTAGTGATCTTACATTCTTGACTGGTATCTTCGTATTAGGAGACCATTTGGGCATCTTTAAGTTGGATCGCAGTCGTCGGTCCTGAATGTCTCCTTCATCTTCTTGTCCAATAGTAACCCTCATAACTCTCTCTTCAGAGGTTAAATTTATACTATTTCTGTTCGTTGGAAATGTAACTTGTCAAGCTTCCAAATGGGACCAAAATTGCCTAATTCAGAGACCGTTCGATATCCAAGAGCACGTTGTGCAACTCTTCGATCGTCATTTTTCAATATGAATTGTTAATCTTTCCAAATTGTGTGATCCAATGGAGACGCCTATAACTCCATCTTTTGATGTCGGATTGGGTCGATTTTTGGTCGTTTGAATGGAATTTTAGTGCTCTTTCATTCTTGACTGGTATCGTCATATTCTGAGACCCCTTGGGCATCTTTAAGTTTGATCGCAGTCGTCGGTCTTGAATGTTTCCTTCATCTTCGTGTCCAATAGTAACCCTCATAACTCTCTCTTCAGAGGACAAATTTAGAGTATTTCAAGTCATTGGAACGGTAACTTATCTAAGCTTCCAAATGGGACCAAATTTGTCCAATTTAGAGACCGTTCGATATCACAAAAGCGCGTTGGAACTCTTCGATAGTCATTTTTCAATATGGATTGTTAATCTTTCAGAATTGCGCGATCCAACGAAGACTCCTATAACTCCATCATTTGATGTCAGATTAGGTCGATTTTTAGTCATTTCATTGGTACTAGTGCTCCTTGTTTCTTAAAAGGTATCGTCGTATTCTGAGACCATTTAGGCATCTTTAATTTGGATCGCTGTCGTCGGTCCTGAATGTTTCCTTCATCTTCTTGTCCAATAGTAACCCTCATAACCCTCTCCTCAAAGGTGGAATTTGTACAATTTTAGGTCGTTGGAATGGTAAAATGTAGCTTCCAAATGGGACCAAAATTACCTAATTCAGAGACCGTTCGATATCCCAAAAGCACGTTGGAACTCTTCGATCGTCATTTTTCAATATGGATTGTTAATCTTTCCAAATTGCGTGATCCAATGGAGACGCCTATATCTCCATCATTTGATGTCAGATTGGGTCGATTTTTGGTCATCTGAATGGTACTTTAGTAGTCTTACATTCTTGACTGGTATCTTTGTATTAGAGACCATTTGGGCATCTTTAAGTTGGATCGCAGTCGTCGGTCCTGAATGTTTCCTTCATCTTCTTGTCCAATAGTAACCCTCATAACTCTCTCTTCAGAGGTTGAATTTATACTATTTCAGGTCGTTGGAATTGTTACTTGTCAAGCTTCCAAATGGGACAAAATTGCCTAATTCAGAGACCATTCGATATCCACAAAAAAACGTTGGAACTCTTCGATCATCATTTTTCAATATGGATTGTTAATCTTTCCAAATTGCGCGATCCAACGGAGACGCCTATAACTCCATCTTTTATTATCAGATTGGGTCGATTTTTGGTCATCTTAATGGTACTTTAGTGCTCTTTCAGACTTGGCTGGTATTGTCGTATTCCGAGACCATTTTGCCATGTTTAAGTTGGATCGCAGTCGTCGTTCTTGAATGTTTCCTTCATCTTCTTGTCCAATAGTAACCCTCATAATTCTCACTTCAGAGGCCGAATTTAGTGTATTTTAGGTCATTGGAATGGTAACTTGTCAAGCTTCCAAATGGGACCAAAATTGGGTAATTCAGAGACCGTTCGATATCACAAAAGCATGTTATAACTCTTCGATCGTCATTTCTCAATATGGATTGTTAATCTTTCCAAATTGCGCGATCCAATGGAGACGCCTATAACTCCATCTTTTGATGTCGGATTGGGTCGATTTTTGGTTATCTGAATGGTACTTTAGTGCTCTTTCTTTCTTGACTGGTATCGTTGTATTCCGAAACCATTTGGGCATGTTTAAGTTGGATCGCAGTCGTCGTTCCTAAATGTTTCCTTCATCTTCTTGTCCAATAGTAACCCTTATAACACTCTCTTCAGAGACTGAATTTAGAGTATTTTAGGACATTGGAATGGTAACTTGTCAAGCTTCCAAATGGGACCAAAATTGCGTAATTCAGAGACCGTTTGATATCACAAAAGCATGTTGGACTCTTCCATCGTCATTTTCAATATGGATGGTTAATCTTTGAAATTGGTGATCCAACGTGACGCTTATAACTCCATCATTTGATGTTGGATTGGGTCGATTTTTGGTCATCTGAATGGTACTTTAGAGCTCTTTCATTCTTGAGTGGTTTCGTTGTATTCTGAAACCATTTGGGCATGTTTAAGTTGAATCCTAATCGTCGGTC
The DNA here is from genome assembly GCA_021015155.1 of Magnolia officinalis. NCBI lineage: Eukaryota > Viridiplantae > Streptophyta > Magnoliopsida > Magnoliales > Magnoliaceae > Magnolia > Magnolia officinalis. The sequence continues at coordinate 38,530,897 of JAJHSJ010000012.1, forward strand.
CTGAATGTTTCCTTCATCTTTTTGTCTAATAGTAACCCTCATAACTCTCTCTTCAGAGGCTAAATTTAGAGTATTTCAAGGACTTTCCTAATCGTCGGTCCTGAATGTTTCCTTCATCTTCTTGTCTAATAGTAACCCTCATAACTCTCTCTTCAGAGGCTAAATTTAGAGTATTTCAAGGCCTTAGAATGGTAACTTATCATGCTTCCAAATGGGACCAAAATTCTCTAATTCAGAGACCGTTCGATATCACAAAAGCACGTTGGAACTCCTCGATCATCATTTTTCAATATGGATTGATAATCTTTTGAAATTGCGTGATCCAACGTTGACGCTTATAACTCCATCATTTGATGTCGGATTACGTCGATTTTTGGTCATTTCAATGGTACTTTAGTGCTCCTTCTTTCTTGACTGGTATCGTCGTATTCCGAGGCCATTTGGCATCTTTAAGTTGGATCGCAATCGTCGGTCCTGAACGTTTCCTTCATCTTCTTGTCCAATAGTAACCCTCATAACTCCCTCTTCAGAGGTTGAATTTATACAATTTCAGGTCGTTGGAATGGTAACATGTAGAGCTTCCAAATGGGACCAAAATTACCTAATTCAGAGACCGTTTGATATCACAAAAGTGCGTTGGAACTCTTTGATCATCAATTTTCAATATGGATTGATAATCTTTTAGAATTGTGCGATCCAACGGATACTCATATAACTCCATTATTTGATGTCGAATTTGGTGGATTTTTCGTCATTTCAATGGTACTTTAGTGTTCCTTCTTTCTTGACTAGTATCAGCTTATTCTGAGACCATTTGGCATCTTTAAGTTGGATCCCAGGCGTCGGTCGTGAATGTTTCCTTAATCTTCTTGTCCAATAGTAACCCACATAACTCTCTCTTCAGAGGTTGAATTTATACAATATTAGGTCGTTGGAATGGCAACATGTAGAGCTTCTAAATGGGACCAAAATTACCTAATTTAGAGACCGTTCAATATCCCAAAATCACATTGGAACTCTTCGATCATCATTTTTCAATATAGATTGTTAATCTTTCCAAATTGCCTGATCCAATGGAGACGCCTATATCTCCATCATTTGAGGTTGGATTGGGTCAATTTTTGGTCATCTGAATGGTACTTTAGTGGTCTTACATTCTTGACTGGTATCTTCGTATTAGGAGACCATAAGGGCATCTTTAAGTTGGATCGCAGTCGTCGGTCCTGAATGTTTCTATCTTCTTGTCCAATAGTAACCCTCATAACTCTCTCTTCAGAGGTTGAATTTATACTATTTCAGGTCGTTGGTATTGTAACTTGTCAAGCTTCCAAATGGGACCAAAATTGCCTAATTCAGAGACCGTTCGATATCCCAAAAGCACGTGGGAACTCTTCGATCATCATTTTCCAATATGGATTGTTAATCTTTCGAAATTGCAGGATCCAACGTTGACGCCTACAACTCCATCATTTGAAGTCGGATTGGGTCGACTTTTGGTCATCTGAATGGTACTTTAGTGCTCCTTCATTCTTGAGTGGTATCGTTGTATTCTGAGACCATTTGGGCATGTATAAGTTGAATCGTAGTCGTCGGTCCTGAATGTTTTCTTCATCTTCTTGTCCAATAGTAACCCTCATAACTCTCTCTTCAGAGGTCAAATTTACACAATTTCAAGTCATTGGGAATGGTTACTTGTCAAGCTTCCAAGTGGGACCAAAATTGCCTAATTCATAGACCGTTCGATATCAGAAAAGCATGTAGGAACTCTTCAATCGTCATTTTCCAATATGGATTGTTAATCTTTCTAAATTACGAGATCCAACGGAAACGCCTATATCTCCATCATTTGATGTCGGATTGGGTGAATTTTTGGTCATCTGAAGGGTACTTTAGTGGTCTTACATTCTTGACTGGTATCTTCATATTAGGAGACCATTTGGGCATCTTTAAGTTGGATCGCAGTCGTCGGTCCAGAATGTTTCCTTCATCTTTTTGTCCAATAGTAACCCTCATAACTCTCTCTTTAAAGGTTGAATTTATACTATTTCAGGTCGTTGGATTTTTAACTTGTTAAGCTTCCAAATGGGACTAAAATTGCCTAATTCAGAGACCGTTCGATATCTCAAAAGCACGTTGGAACTCTTCGATCGTCATTTTTCAATATGGATTGTTAATCTTTCCAAATTGTGTGATCCAATGGAGACTCCTATATCTCCATCATTTGATGTCAGATTGGGTCAATTTTTGGTCATCTGAATGGTACTTTAGTGCTCTTTCATTCTTGACTGGTATCGTCGTATTCCAAGACCATTTGGGCATGTTTAAGTTGGATCGCAGTCGTCGTTCTTGAATGTTTCCTTCATCTTCTTGTCCAATAGTAACGCTTATAACTCTCTCTGTTGGGGTTATAGGCGTCTCCGTTGGATCGCGCTACTTTAGTGCTCTTTCATTCTTGACTGGTATCGTCGTATTCCAAGACCATTTGGGTATGTTTAAGTTGGATCGCCCTACTTTAGTGCTCTTTCATTCTTGACTGGTATCGTCGTATTCCAAGACCATTTGGGTATGTTTAAGTTGGATCGCAGTCGTCGTTCTTGAATGTTTCCTTCATCTTCTTGTCCAATAGTAACCCTCATAACTCTCTCTTCAGAGGACGAACTTAGAGTATTTTAGGTGATTGGAATGGTAACTTGTCGAGCTTCCAAATGGGACCAAAATTGCATAATTCAGAGACCGTTTGATATCACAAAAGGATGTTGGAACTCTTCAATCGTCATTTTCCAATATGGATGGTTAATCTTTCGAAATTGCGGGATCCACCATTGACGCCTATAACTCCATCATTTGATGATGGATTGGGTTAATTTTTGGTCATCTGAATAGTACTTTAGTGCTCTTTCATTCTTGAGGGTTATCATTGTATTCTGAGACCATTTGGGCATGTTTAAGTTGAATCGCAGTCGTCGGTCCTGAATAATTCCTTCATCTGCTTGTCCAATAGTAACCCTCATAACTCTCTCTTTAGAGGACGAATTTAGAGTATTTCAGGTCATTGGAATTGTAACTTGTCAAGATTTCAAATGGGACCAAAATTTCCTAATTCAGAGACCGTTCGATATCACAGAAGCACGTTGGAATTCTTCGATCATCATTTTTCAATATGGATTATTAATCTTTCCAAATTGCGCGATCTAATGGAGACGCCTATAATTCTATCATTTAATTTCGGATTGGGTCAATTTTTGGTCATCTGAATGGTACTTTAGTGCTCTTTCATTCTTTACTGTTATTGTCGTATTCTGAGACCATTTGGGCATGTTTAAGTTGGATCGCAGTCGTCGTTCTTGAATGTGTCCTTCATCTTCTTGTCCAATGGTAACCCTCATAACTCTCTCTTCAGAGGCCGAATTTAGAGCATTTTAGGTCATTGGAATGGTAACTTGTCAAGCTTCCAAATGGGACAAAATTTTCCTAATTCAGAGACCGTTTGATATCACAAAAGCATGTTGGAACTCTGAGGTCGTCATTTTTCAATATGGATTGTTAATCTTTCCAAATTGCGAGATCCAACGGAGACACATATATCTCCATCATTTGATGTCGGATTGGGTCAATTTTTGGTCATCTGAAGGGTACTTTAGTGGTCTTACATTCTTGACAGGTATCTTCGTATGAGGAGACCATTTGGGCATCTTTAAGTTGGATCGCAGTCATCGGTCCTGAATGTCTCCTTCATCTTCTTGTCCAATAGTAACCTCATAACTCTCTCTTCAGAGGTTGAATTTAAACTATTTCAGGTCGTTGGAATTGTAACTTGTTAAGCTTCCAAATGGGACCAAAATTGCCTAATTCAGAGACCGTTCGATATCCCAAAAGCACGTTGGAACTCTTTGATCGTCATTTTTCAATATGGATTGTTAATCTTTCCAAATTGTGCGATCCAACGGAGACGCCTATAACTCCATCTTTTGAAGTCGGATTTTGTCAATTTTTAGTCATCTGAATGGTACTTTAGTGCTCTTTCATTCTTGATGGGTATCGTCATATTCCGAGACCAATTGGGCATCTTAATTTGGATCGCATTCGTCTTTCCTAAATTCTTTTTCATCTTCTTGTCCAATAGTAACCCTCATAACTCTCTCTTCAGAGGTCGAATTTAGATAATTCCAGGCCATTGGAATGTTTACATGTCAAGCTTCCAAATGGGACTAAAATTGCCTAATTCAGAGACTGTTCGATATCACAAAAGCATGTTGGAACTCTTCGATCGTCATTTTCCAAAATGGATGTTTAATCTTTCCAAATTGCGCGATCTAACGGAGACGCCAATAACTCCATCATTTGATGTCGAATTGGGTAAATTTTTGGCCATTTGAATGGTACTATAGTGCTCTTTCATTCTTAACTGGTATCGTTGTATTCCGAGACCATTTGGGCATCTTTAAGTTGGATCGCGGTCGTCGTTCTTTAATATTTCCTTCATTTTCTTATCCAATATTAACCCTCATACTCTCTCTTCAGATGCCGAATTTAGAGTATTTTAGGTCATTGGAATGGTAACTTGTCAAGCTTCCAAATGGTACCAAATTTGCGTAATTCAGAGACCGTTCGATATCACAAAAGCATGTTGGAACTCTTCGATCGTCATTTTTCAATATGGATGGTTAATCTTTCGAAATTGCGGGATCCAATGTTAACGCCTATAACTCCATCATTTGATTTCGGATTAGGTCTATTTTTGGTCATCTGAATGGTACTTTAGTGCTCTTTCATTCTTGAGTGGTATTGTTGTATTCTGAGACTATTTGGGCATGTTTAAGTTGAATCGCAGTCGTCAGTCCTGAATGTTTCCTTCATCTTCTTATCCAATAGTAACCCTCATAACTCTCTCCTCAATGGTTGAATTTGTACAATTTTAGGTTGTTGGAATGGTAACAATGAAGACGCCTATATCTACATCATTTGATGTCGGATTGGATTGATTTTTGGTCATCTGAATGGTACTTTAGTGGTCTTACATTCTTGACTGGTATCTTCGTATTAGTAGACCAATTGGGCATCTTTAATTTGGATCACAGTCGGCGGTCCTGAATGTTTCCTTCATCTTCTTGTCCAATAGTAACCCTCATAACTCTCTCTTTAGAGGTTGAATTTGTACTATATCAGATTGTTGGAATTGTAACTTGTCAAGCTTCCAAATAGGACTAAAATTGCCTAATTTGGAGACCGTTCGATATCCCAAAAGCACGTTGGAACTCTTCGATCGTCGTTTTTCAATATGAATTGTTTGTCTTTCGAAATTGCGCGATCCAACGGAGACGCCTATAACTCTATCATTTGTTATCGGATAGGGTCGATTTTTGGTCATCTGAATGGTACTTTAGTGCTCTTTCATTCTTGACTAGTATCGTCATTTTCCGACACCATTTGTGCATATTTAACTTGGATCGCAGTCATCGTTCTTGAATGTGTCCTTCATCTTCTTGTCCAATAGTAACCCTCAAAGTCTCTCTTCAGAGGCCGAATTTAGAGCATTTTAAGTCATTGGAATGGTAACTTGTAAAGCTTCCAAATGGGACCAGAATTACCTAAATCTGAGACCGTTCGATATCCCAAAAGCACGTTGGAACTCTTCGATCATCATTTTTCAATATGGATTGTTAATCATTCCAAATTGCGTGATCCAATGGAGACGCCTATATCTCCATCATTTGATGTCGGATTGGGCCGATTTTTGGTCATCTGAATGGTACTTTAGTGGTCTTACATTCTTGACTGGTATCTTCATATTAGGAGACCATTTGGCATCTTTAAGTTGGATTGCAGTCGTCGGTCCTGAATGTTTCCTTCATCTTCTTGTCCAATAGTAACCCTCATAACTCTCTCTTCAGAGGTTGAATTTATACTATTTCAAGTCGTTGGAATTGTAACTTGTTAAGCTTCCCAATAGGACCAAAATTGCCTAATTTAGAGACCATTCGATAACTCGAAAAGCACGTGGGAGCTCTTCGATCGTCATTTTTCAGTATAGATTGTTAATCTTTCCAAATTGTGCTATCCAACGGAGACGCCTATAACTCCATCTTTTGATGTCAGATAGGGTCGATTTTTGGTCATCTGAATGGTACTTTAGTACTCTTTCATTCTTGACTGATATCGTCGTATTCTGAGACCATTTGGGCATGTTTAAGTTGGATCACAGTTGTCGTTCTTGAATGTGTCCTTCATTTTCTTGTCCAATAGTAACCCTCATAACTCTCTCATCAGAGGACGAATTTAGAGTATTTTAGGTCATTGGAATGGTAACTGGTCAAGCTTCCAAATGGGACCAAAATTGCCTAATTCAGAGACCGTTCGATATCACAAAAGCATATTGGAACTCTTCGATCTTCATTATCCAATATGGATTATTAATCTTTCCAAATTGCGAGATCCAACGTAGACACCTATATCTACATCATTTAATGTCGGATTGGGTCAATTTTTGGTCATCTGAAGGGTACTTTAGTGGTCTTACATTCTTGACTGGTATCTTCGTATTAGGAGACCATTTGGGCATCTTTAAGTTGGATCGCAGTCGTCGGTCCTGAATGTTTCCATCTTCTTGTCCAATAGTAACCCTCATAACTCTCTCTTCAGAGGTTGAATTTATACTATTTCAGGTCGTTGAAATTGTAACTTGTCAAGCTTCCAAATGGGACCAAAATTGCCTAATTCAGAGACCGTTCGATATCCCAAAAGCACGTGGGAACTCTTCGTTCATCATTTTCCAATATGGATTGTTAATCTTTTGAAATTGCGGGATCCAAAGTTGACGCCTATAACACCATCATTTGATGTCGGATTGGGTCAATTTTTGGTCATCTAAATGGTACTTTAGTGCTCTTTCATTCTTGAGTGGTATCATTGTATTCTTAGACCATTCGGGCATGTTTAAGTTGAATCGTAGTCGTAGGTCCTGAATGTTTCCTTCATCTTCTTGTCCAATAGTAACCCTCATAACTCTCTCTTCAGAGGTCGAATTTAGACAATTTCAGGTCATTGGAATGGTTACTTGTCAAGCTTCTAGATGGGACCAAAATTACCTAATTTAAAGACCGTTCGATATCACAAAAGCATGTTGGAACTCTTCGATCGTCATTTTCCAATATGGATTGTTAATCTTTCCAAATTACGAGATCCAACGAAGACGCCTATATCTCCATCATTTGATGTCAGATTGGGTCAATTTTTTGTCATCTGAAGGGTACTTTAGTGGTCTTATATTCTTGACTGGTATCTTCGTATTACGAGACCATTTGGGCATCTTTAAGTTGCATCGCAGTCGTCGGTCCTGAATATTTCCTTCATCTTCTTGTCCAATAGTAACCCAAATAACTCTCTCCTCTGAGGTTGAATTTCAACTATTTCAGGTCATTGGAATTGTAACTTGTCAAGCTTCCAAATGGGACCAAAATTGCCTAATTCAGAGACCGTTCGACATCCCAAAAGCGCGTTAGAACTCTTCGATCGTCATTTTTCAATATGGATTGTTAATCTTTCCAAATTGCGTGATCCAATGGAGATGCCTATATCTCCATCATTTGATGTCGGATTGGATCGATTTTTGGTCATTTGAATGGTACTTTAGTGGTCTAACATTCTTGACTGGTATCTTCGTATTAGGAGACCAATTGGGCATCTTTAAGTTGGATCGCAGTCGTCGGTCCTAAATGTTTCCTTCATCTTCTTGTCCAATAGTAACCCTAATAACTCTCTCTTCAGAGGTTAAATTTAAACTATTTCAGGTCGTTGGGATTGTAACTTGTCAAGCTTCCAAATGGGACCAAAATTGCCTAATTCAGAGGCCGTTCGATAACGCAAAAGCACGTTGGAACTTGTCGTTCGTCATTTTTCAATGTGGATTGTAAATCTTTCCAAATTGCGTGATCCAATGGAGACGCCTATATCTCCATCATTTGATGTCAGATTGGATCGATTTTTGGTCATCTGAATGGTACTTTAGTTGTCTTACATTCTTGACTAGTATCTTCGTATTAGGAGACCATTTGGGCCTCTTTAAGTTGCATCGCAGTCATCGGTCCTGAATATTTCCTTCATCTTCTTGTCCAATAGTAACCCTAATAACTCTCTCTTCAGAGGTTGATAAACTATTTCAGGTCGTTGGAATTGTAACTTGTCAAGCTTCCAAATGGGACCAAAATTGCCTAATTCAGAGACCATTCGATATCCCAAAAGCACGTTGGAACTCTTCAATCATTATTTTTCAATATGGATTATTAATCTTTCCAAATTGCGTGATCCGATGGAGTTGCCTACATCTCCATCATTTGATGTCAGATTGGATCGATTTTTGGTCATTTGAATGGTACTTTAGTGGTCTTACATTCTTGGCTGGTAACTTCGTATTAGGAGACTTATTAGGCATCTTTAAGTTGGATCGCAGTCGTCGGTCCTGAATGTTTCCTTCCTCTTCTTGTCCAATAGTAACCCTAATGACTCTCTCTTTAGAGGTTGAATTTAAACTATTTCAGGTCGTTGGGATTGTAACTTGTCAAGCTTCCAAATGGGACCAAAATTGCCTAATTCAGAGACCGTTCGATATCCCAAAAGCACGTTGGAACTTGTCCATCGTCATTTTTCAATATGGATTGTTAATCTTTCCAAATTGCGTGATCCAATGGAGACGCCTATATCTCCATCATTTGATGTCGGATTGGAATCGATTTTCGGTCATCTGAATGGTACTTTAGTGGTCTTACATTCTTGACTGGTATCTTCGTATTAGGAGACCAATTGGGCATCTTTACGTTGGATCGCAGTCGTCGGTCCTGAATGTTTCCTTCATCTTCTTGTCCAATAGTAACCCTCATAACTCGCTCTTTAGAGGTTGAATTTATACTATTTCAGGTTGTTGGAATTGTAACTTGTCAAGCTTCCAAATGGGACCAAAATTGCCTAATTCAGAGACCATTCGATATTACAGAAGCACGTGGGAATTCTTCGATCGTCATTTTTCAATATGGATTGTTAATCTTTCAAAATTGCGCGATCCAACGGAAACGCCTATAACTCCATCATTTGATTTCAGATTGGGACGATTTTTGTCATCTGAATGGTACTGTAGTGCTCTTTCATTCTTGATTTGTATAGTCGTATTCCGAGACCATTTGGGCATCTTTAAGTAAGATCGCAGTCGTCGTTCCTGAATGTTTCCTTCATCTTCGTGTCCAATAGTAACCCTCATAACTCTTTCTTCAGAGGCCAAATTTAGAGTATTTTAGCTCATTGGAATGGTAACCTGTCAAGCTTCCAAATGGGACTAAAATTGCATAATTCAGAGACCGTTCGATATCACAGAATGCGTTGAAAGTCTTCGATCGTCATTTTTCAATATGGATTGTTAATCTTTTCAAATTACGCGATCCAACGGAGATGTCGATAACTCCATCATTTGATTTCAGATTGGGTCGATTTTTGGTCATCTGAATGGTACTGTAGTGCTCTTTCATTCTTGCCTGGTATCGTCGTATTCCGAGACCATTCGGGCATCTTTAAGTTGGATCACAGTCGTCGTTCCTGAATGTTTCCTTCATCTTCTTGTCCAACAATAACCCTCATAAACACTCTCTTCAGTTGTCGAATTTAGACAATTTCAAGTCATTGGAATGATTACTTGTCAAGCTTCCAAATGGGACAAAAATTGCCTAATGCAGAGACCGTTTGATATCACAAAAGCGCGTTGGAACTCTTCGATCGTCATTTTTCAACATGGATTGTTAATCTTTCAGAATTGCGCAATCCTACGGAGACGCCTATAACTCCATCATTTGATGTCGGATTGGGTCAATTTTTGGTCATATGAATGGTACATTAGTTCTCTTTCTTTCTTGACTGGTATCGTCGTATTCCGAGAACATTTGGGCATGTTTAAGTTGGATAGCAGTCATCGGTCCTGAATGTTTCCTTCATATTCTTGTCCAATAGTAACCCTCATAATTATCTCTTCAGAAGTTGAATTTATACTATTTCAGGTCGTTGGAATGGTAACTTGTCCAGCTTCCCAATGGGACCAAAATTACAAAATTCAGAGACCATTCGATATCTTAAAAGCACGTTGGAACTCTTCGATCGTCATTTTTCAATATGGATTGTTATTCTTTCGAAATTACGTGATCCAACAAAGACCCCTATATCTTCATCATTTGATGTCAGATTGGGTCAATTTTTGGTCATTTGAAGGGTACTTTAGTGGTCTTACATTCTTGACAGGTATCTTCGTATTAGGAGACCATTTGGGCATCTTTAAGTTGGATCGTAGTCGTCGGTCCTGAATGTTTCCTTCATCTTCTTGTCCAATAGTAACCCTCATAAACTCTCTCTTCAGAGGTTGAATTTATACTATTTCAGGTCATTGGAATTGTAACTTGTAAAGCTTCCAAATGGGACCAAAATTGCCTAATTCAGAGACCGTTCGATATCCCAAAAGCACGTTGAAACTCTTCAATCGTCATTTTTCAAAATGGATTGTTAATCTTTCCAAATTGCGCGATCCAACGGAGACACCTATAACTCCATCGTTTGATGTCGGATTGGGTTGATTTTTGGTCGTCTTAATGGTACTTTAGTGCTCTTTCAATCTTGAGTGGTATCGTCGTATTCCGAGACCATTTGGGCATCTTTAAGTTGGATCGTAGTCGTCGGTCCTGAATGTTTCCTTCATCTTCTTGTCCAATAGTAACCCTCATAACTCTCTCTTCAGAGGTCGAATTTAGACAATTTCAGGTCATTGGAATGGTTACTTGTCAAGCTTCCAAATGGGACCAAAATTGCCTAATTCAGAGACCGTTCAATATCACAAAAGCACGTTGGAACTCTTCGATCGTCATTTTTCAATATGGATTGTCAATCCTTCCAAATTGTACGATCCAACGGAGACGCCTATAACTCCATCATTTGATGTCAGATTGGGTCGATTTTTGGTCATCTGAATGGTACTTTAGTGGTCTTTCATTCTTGACTAGTATCGTCGTATTCCGAGACCATTTGGGCATCTTTAAGTTGGATCGCAGTCGTCATTCTTGAATATTTCCTTCATCTTCGTGTCCATTAGTAACCCTCATAACTCTCTCTTCAGAGGCCGAATTTAGAGTATTTCAGGTCATTGGAATGGTTACTTGTCAAGCTTCCAAATTGGACCAAAATTGGCTAATTCAGAGACCGTTCGATATCACAAAAGCGCGTTGGAACTCTTCGATCGTCATTTTTCAATATGGATTGTCAATCCTTCTAAATTGCATGATTCAACGGAGACGCCTATAACTCCATCATTTGATGTCGGATTAGGTCATTGTTTTGTCATTTCAATGGTACTTTAGTGCTCATTCTTTCTTGACAAGTATCGTCGTATTCCGAGACCATTTGGGCATCTTTAAGTTGGGTCGCAGTCGTCGATCCTAAATGTTTCCTTCATCTTCTTGTCCAATAGTAACCCTCATAACTCTCGCTTCAGAGGTTGAATTATATAATTTTAGGTCGTTGGAATGGTAACATGTAGAGCTTCCAAATGGGACCAAAATTACCTAATTTAGAGACCGTTCGATATCCCAAAAGCACGTTGGAACTCTTCGATCGTAATTTTTCAATATGGATTGTTAATCTTTCCAAATTGCGTGATCCAATGGAGACACCTATATCTCCATCATTTGATGTTGGATTGGGTTGATTTTTTGTCATTTGAATGGTACTTTAGTGGTCTTACATTCTTGACAGGTATCTTCGTGTTAGGAGTCCATTTGGGCATCTTTAAGTTGGATCGTAGTCGTCGTTCTTGAATGTTTCCTTCATCTTCGTGTCCATTAGTAACCCTCATAACTCTCTCTTCAGAGGCCGAATTTAGAGTATTTCAGGTCATTGGAATGGTTACTTGTCAAGCTTCCAAATTGGACCAAAATTGGCTAATTCAGAGACCGTTCGATATCACAAAAGCGCGTTGGAACTCTTCGATCGTCATTTTTCAATATGGATTGTCAATCCTTCTAAATTGCACGATTCAATGGAGACGCCTATAACTCCATCATTTGATGTCGAATTAGGTCATTGTTTTGTCATTTCAATGGTACTTTAGTGCTCGTTCTTTCTTGACAAGTATCGTCGTATTCCGAGACCATTTGGGCATCTTTAAGTTGGATCGTAGTTGTCGGTCTTGAATGTTTCCTTCATCTTCTTGTCCAATAGTAACCCTCATAACTCTCTCTTCAGAGGTTGAATTTAGACTATTTCAGGTTGTTGGAATTGTAACTTGTCAAGCTTCCAAATGGGACCAAAATTGCCTAATTCAGAGACCGTTTGATATCCTAAAAGCACATTGGAACTCTTCGATCGTCATTTTTCAAGATGGATTGTTAATCTTTCTAAATTACGCGATCCAACGGAGACGCCTATAACTCCATCATTTGATGTCGGATTAGGTCTATTTTTGGTCATCGAAGGTACTTTACTACTCTTTCATTATTGACTGGTATCGTCATTTTTCGAGACCATTTGGGCCTATTTAAGTTGGATCGCAGTCATCGGTCCTGAATGTTTCCTTCCTCTTCTTGTCCAATAGTAACCCTCATAACTCTCTCTTTAGAGGTCAAATTTATACTATTTCAGGTCGTTGGAATTGTAACATGTCAAGCTTCCAAATGGGACCAAAATTGCATAATTTAATTGCCGTTCGATATCCCAAAAGCATGTTGGAACACTTCGTTCGTCATTTTTCAATATGGATTGTTAATCTTTCCAAATTGCGTGATCCAACGGCAATGGCTATAACTCCATCTTTTTGTCATTTGAATGGTACTTTAGTGCTCTTTCATTCTTGAGTGGTATCGTCGTATTCCGAGACCATTCGGGCATGTTTAAGTTGGAACGCTGTCATCGGTACCGAATGTTTCCTTCATCTTCTTGTCCAATATTAACCGTCATAACTCACTCTTCAGAGGTGAATTTAGACCATTTTAGGTCATTGGAATGGTAACTTGTGAAGCTTCCAAATGGGACCAAAATTGAGCAATTCAGTGACCGTTTGATATCACAAAAGCACGTTAGAACTCTTCGATCATCATTTTTCAATATGGATTGTTAATCTTTCCAAATTGCGCGATCCAATGGAGACGCCTATAACTCCATCATTTGATGCCAGATTGGGTTGAATTTTGGTCATCTGAATGGTACTATAGTGCTCTTTCATTCTTTACTGGTATCGTCGTATTCCGAGACCATTTGGGCATCTTTAAGTTGGATCGCAGTCATCGTTCCTGAATGTTTCCTTCATCTTCTTGTCCAATAGTAACACTCATAACTGTCTCTTCGTAGGTCGAATTTAGAGTATTTTAGGTCATTGGAATTGTAACTTATCAAGCTTCCTAATGGGATGAAAATTGCCTAATTCAGAGACCGTTCGATATCACAAAAGGGCGTTGGAACTCTTCGATCGTCATTTTTCAATATAGCTTGTTAATCATTCAGAATTGCGAGATCCTACGGAGACGCCTATAACACCATCATTTGATGTCGGATTAGGTTAATTTTTGGTCATACGAATGGTACATTAGTTCTGAGACCATTTGAGCATGTTTAAGTTGGATCGCAATCATCGATCCTAAATGTTTCCTTCATCTTCTTGTCCAAAAGTAACCCTCAAAACATTCTCTTCAGAGGTTGAATTTATACTATTTCAGGTCGTTGGATTGGTAACTTGTCGAGCTTCCAAATGGGAGTAAAATTACCTAATTCAGAGACCGTTCGATATCCTAAATGCACGTTGGAACTCTTCGATCGTCATGTTTCAATACGGATTGTTAATCTTTCCAAATTGATGTTGGATTGGGTCAATTTTTGGTCATCTGAAGGGTACTTCAGTGGTCTTACATTCTTGACAGGTATCTTCGTATTAGGAGACCATTTGGGCATCTTTAAGTTGGATCGTAGTCGTCGGTCCTGAATGTTTCCTTCTTCTTCTTGTCCAATAGTAACCCTCATAACTTCTCTTCAGAGGTTGAATTTAGACTATTTCAGGTTGTTGGAATTGTAACTTGTCAAGCTTCCAAATGGGACCAAAATTGCCTAATTCAAAGACCGTTTGATATCCTAAAAGTACATTGGAACTCTTCGATCGTCATTTTTCAAGATGGATTGTTAATCTTTCTAAATTACATGATCCAACGGAGACGCCTATAACTCCATCATTTGATGTCGGATTAGGTCGATTTTTGGTCATCTGAGGATACTTTAGTGATATTTCATTATTGACTGGTATCGCCATTTCCGAGACCATTTGGGGCTATTTAAGTTGGATTGCAGTCATCGGTCCTGAATGTTTCCTTCATCTTCTTGTCCAATAGTAACCCTCATAACTCTTTCTTCAGAGGTTGAATTTATACTATTTTAGGTTGTTGGAATGGTAACTTGTGAAGCTTCCAAATGGGAGCAAAATTACCTAATTCAGAGACCATTCAATATCCTAAAAGCATGTTGGAACTCTTCGATCGTCATTTTTCAATATGGATTGTTAATCTTTCCAAATTGCGTGATCCAACGGAGATGCCTATATCTCCATCATTTGATGTCAGATTGGGTAATCTGAAGGGTACTTTAGTGGTCCTACATTCTTGACTAGTCTCTTCGTATTAGGAGACCATTTGGGCATCTTTAAGTTGGATCGTAGTCGTCGGTCCTGAATGTTTCCTTCATCTTCATGTCCAATAGTAACCCTCATAACTCTCTCTTCAGAGGTTGAATTTATACTATTTCAGGTCGTTGGAATTGTAACTTGCCAAGCTTCCAAATGGGACGAAAATTGTCTAATTCAGAGACCGTTCGATCTCCTAAAAGCACGTTGGAACTCTTCGATCGTCATTTTTCAATATAGATTGTTAATCTTTTCAAATTGCGCGATCCAACGGAGACGCCTATAACTCCATCTTTTGATGTCGGATTGGGTCTATTTTTGGTCATCTGAATGGTACTTTAGTGCTCTTTCATTCTTGACTGGTATCAACATATTCCGAGACCATTTGGGCATCTTTAAGTTGGATCCCAGTCGTCGTTCCTGAATGTTTCCTTCATCTTCTTGTCCAATAGTAACCCTCACAACTCACTCTTTAGAGGTCGAATTTAGACAATTTCGGGTCAATGTAATAGTTACTTGTCAAGCTTCCAAAAGGGACCAAAATTACCTAATTCAAAGACCGTTCGATATCACAGAAGAGCATTGGAACTCGTCGATCGTCATTTTTCAATATGGATTGTTAATCTTTCCAAATTGCGTGATCCAACGGAGACGCCTATAACTCCATCATTTGATTTCAGATTGGGTCGATTTTTAGTCATCTGAATGGTACTGTAGTGCTCTTTCATTCTTGATTTGTATAGTCGTATTCCCAGACCATTTGGGCATCTTTAAGTTAGATCGCAGTCGTCATTCCTGAATGTTTCCTTCATCTTCTTGTACAATAGTAACCCTCATAACTCTCTCTTTAGAGGTTGAATTTATACTAATTTAGGTCATTGGAATTGTATCTTGTCAAGCTTCCAAATGGGACCAAAATTGCCTAATTTAGAGACCGTTCGATATCCCAAAAGCACGTTGGTACTCTTCGATCATCAATTTTCAATATGGATTGTTAATCATTCCAAATTGTGCGATCCAACGGAGATGCCTTAACTCCATCTTTTGATGTCGGGTTGGGTCTATTCTTGGTCATCTGAATGGTACTTTAGTGCTTTTTCATTCTTGACTGGTATCGACATATTCCGAGACCATTTGGGCATCTTTAAGTTGGATCACAGTCGTCGGTCCTGAATGTTTCCTTCATCTTCTTGTCCAATAGTAACCCTCATAACTCCCTCTTCAGAGGTCGAATTTAGGCAATTTCGGGTCAGTGGAATAGTTACTTGTGAAGCTTCCAAATGAGACCAAAATTACCTAATTCAGAGACCGTTCGATATCACAAAAGCATGTTGGAACTCTTCGATCGTCATTTTTCAATATGGATTGTTAATCTTTCCCAATTGTGCGATCCAACGGAGACGCCTATAACTCCATCATTTGATGTCAGATTGGATCAATTTTTGGTCATCTAAAGGTACTTTAGTGCTCTTTTCATTCTTGAGTGGTATCGTCGTATTCCGAGACCATTTGGGCATGTTTAAGTTGGATCGCAGTCGTCGTTCTTGAATGTTTCCTTCATCTTCGTGTCCAATAGTAACCCTCATAACTCTCTCTTCAGAGGCCAAATTTAGAGTATTTTAGGTCATTGGAATGGTAACTTGTCAAGCTTCGAAATGGGACCAAAATTGCATAATTCAGAGACCGTTCGATATCACAGAACGCGTTGGAACTCTTCGATCGTCATTTTTCAATATGGATTGTTATTCTTTTCAAATTACGAGATCCAACGGAGACGCCGATAACTCCATCATTTGATTTCAGATTGGGTCGATTTTTGGTCATCTGAATGGTACTGTAGTGCTCTTTCATTCTTGCCTGGTATCGTCGTATTCCGAGACCATTCGAGCAACTTTAAGTTGGATCGCAATCGTCGTTCCTGAATGTTTCCTTCATCTTCTTGTCCAATAATAACCCTCATAACACTCTCTTCAGAGGTCGAATTTAGACAATCTTTCTTTCTTTCTTATGGATTGTTGTCTATAACTCCATCATTTGATGTCGAATTGGGTTGATTTTTGGTCATCGTAATGATACTTTAGTGCTCTTTCAATCTTGAGTGGTATCGTCGTATTCCGAGACCATTTGGGCATGTTTAATTTGGATCACAGTCATCGGTCCTGAATGTTTCCTTCATTTTCTTCTCCAATAGTAACCCTCATAACTCTCTCTTTAGAGACCGAATTTAGAGTATTTCAGGTCATTGGAATGGTAACTTATCAAGCTTCCAAATGGGACCAAAATTCCCTAATTCAGAGACCGTTCGATATCACAAAAGTACGTTGGAACTCTTCATTAGTCATTTTTCAATATGGATTGTTAATCTTTCAAAATTGAGTTATCCAACGGAGACACCTTTAACTCCATCTTTTGATGTCGGATTGGGTCGATTTTTTGTCATTTGAATGGTACTTTAGTGGTCTTTCATTCTTGACTGGTATCGTCGTATTCTGAGACCATTTGGGCTTGTTTAAGATGGATCGCAGTTGTCAGTCCTAAATGTTTCCTTCATCTTCTTGTCCTATAGTAACCCTCATAACTCACTCTTCAGAGGTCGAATTTAGACTATTTTAGGTCATTGGAATGGTAACTTGTCAAGCTTCCAAATGGGACCAAAATTGAGTAATTCAGTGACCGTTCGATATCACAAAAGCACGTTAGAACTCTTCGATCGTCATTTTTCAATATGGATTGTTAATATTTCCAAATTGCGCGATCCAATGGAGACGCCTATAACTCCATCATTTGATGTCCAATTGGGTTGAATTTTGGTCATCTGAATGGTACTTTAGTGCTCTTTCATTCTTTACTGGTATCGTCGTATTCTGAGACCATTTGGGCATGTTTAAGTTAGATCGCAGTCGTCGTTCCTGAATGTTTCCTTCATCTTCTTGTCCAATAGTAACACTCATAACTCTCTCTTCAGAGGTCGGATTTAGAGTATTTCAGGTCATTGGAATGATTACTTGTCAAGCTTCCAAATGGGACCAAGATTGCCTAATTCAGAGACCGTTCGATATCACAAAAGTAAATTGGAACTCTTCGATTGTCATCTTTCAATATGGATTGTTAATCTTTCATAATTGCGCGATCCAATGGAGACTCCTATAACTCCATTACTTGATTTCAGATTGGGTCGATTTTCAGTCATTTCATTGGTACTTTAGTGCTCCTTCATTCTTGACTGGAATCGTCGTATTCCGAGAGCATTTGGGCATGTTTAAGTTGGATCGCAGTCGTCGTCCAGGAAAGTTTCCTTCATCTTCGTGTCCAATAGTAACCCTCATAACTCTCCCTTCAGAGGTCGAATTTAGACAATTTCAAGTCATTGGAATGATTACTTGTCAAGCTTCCAAATGGGACCAAAATTGCCTAATTCAGAGACCATTAGATATCACAAAAGCACGTTGGAACTCTTCGATCGTCATTTTTCAATATGGATTGTTAATCTTTCAAAATTGCACGATCCAATGGAGAAGCCTATAACTCCATCTTTTGATGTCCGATAAGGTTGATTTTTGGTCATCTGAATGGTACTTTAGTGCTCTTTCATTCTTGACTGGTATCGTCATATTTCCAAACCATTTGGGCGTCTTTAAGTTGGATCGCAGTCGTCAGTCTTGAATGTTACCTTCATCTTCTTGTCCAATAGTAACCCTCATAGCTCTCTCTTAAGAGGCCAAATTTAGAGTATTTCAGGTCATTGGAATGGTAACTTATCAAGCTTCCAAATGGGAACAAAATTGTCTAATTCTGAGACCGATCGGTATCACAAAATCACGTTGGAACTCTTCGATCGTCATTTTTCAATATGGTTTGCTAATCTTTTCAAATTGTGCAATCCAACGGAGACGCCTATAACTCCATCATTTGATGTCTGATTGGGTCAATTTTTGGTCTTCTGAATGGTACTTTAGTGCTCTTTCATTCTTGACCGGTATTGTCGTATTCAGAGTCCGTTCCGGAATGTTTCCTTCATCTTCGTGTCCAATAGTAACCCTCAAAACTCTCTCTTAAGAGGCCAAATTTAGATTATTTCAGGTCATTGGAATGGTAACTTATCAAGCTTCCAAATGGGACCAAAATTGTCTAATTCAGAGACCGTTTGATATCACAACATCGCATTGGAACTCTTCGATCGTCATTTTTCAATATGGATTGTTAATCTTTTCAAATTACGCGATCCAATGGAGACTCCTATAACTCCATCA
Source organism: Magnolia officinalis (assembly GCA_021015155.1). NCBI lineage: Eukaryota > Viridiplantae > Streptophyta > Magnoliopsida > Magnoliales > Magnoliaceae > Magnolia > Magnolia officinalis. Next base: position 38,549,824 of record JAJHSJ010000012.1, read on the forward strand.
TTTGATGTCGGATTGAGTTGATTTTTGGTCATTTCATTGGTACTTTAGTGTTCCTTCTTTCTTGACTGGCATCGTCGTATTCCGAGACCGTTTAGGTATCTTTAAGTTGGATCGCAGTTGTCGGGCTTGAATGTTTCCTTCATCTTCTTGTCCAATAGTAACCCCCATAACTCTCTTCAGAGGTTGAATTTATAAAATTTTAGGTCATTGGAATGGTAACATGTAGAGCTTCCAAATGGGACCAAAATTACCTAATTCAGAGACCGTTCGATATTATAGAAACGCATTGGAACTCTTCGATCATCATTTTTCAATATGGATGGTTAATCTTTCCATATTGCGCGATCCAACGGAGACGCCTATAACTCCATCATTTGATTTCGAATTGGGTTAATTTTTGGTCATCTGAATGGTACTTTAGTGCTCTTTCATTCTTGATTGGTATCGTCGTATTCTGAGACCATTTGGGCGTGTTTAAGTTGGATCGCATCGTTGTTCTTGAATGTTTCCCTCATCTTCGTGTACAATAGTAACCCTTATAACTCGCTCTTCAAAGGCCGAATTTAGAATATTTTAGGTCATTGGAATGGTAACTTTTCAAGCTTCCAAATGGGACCAAAATTGCCTAATTCAGAGACCGTTCGATTTCACAAAAGCATGTTGGAACTCTTCGTTCGTCATTTTTCAATATGGATTGTTAATCTTTCCAAATTACGTGATCCAATGGAGACACCTATAACTCCATCTCTTAATGTCGGATTGGGTCGTTTTTTTGTCATTTGAATGGTACTTTAGGGTTTTTTCATTCTTGAGTAGTATCATCGTATTCCGAGACCATTTGGGCATGTTTAAGTTAGATCACAATCGTCGGTCCTGAATGTTTCCTTCATCTTCTTGTCCAATAGTAACCCTCATAACTCTCTCTTCAGAGGTTGAATTTAGAGTATTTCAGGTCATTGGAATGGTTATTTGTCAAGCTTCCAAATGGGACCAAAATTCCCTAATTTAGAGGTCGTTCGATATCACAAAAGCACGTTGGAACTTTTCATTCGTCATTTTTCAATATGGATTGTTAATCTTTCCAAATTACGTGATCCAACCGAGAAACCTATAACTCCATCTTTTAATGTTGGATTGGATCGATTGTTTGTCATTTGAATGGTACTTTAGGGCTCTTTCATTCTTGAGTGGTATCGTCGTATTCTGAGACCATTTGGGCATGTTTAAGTTGGATCGCAATCATCGATCCTGAATGTTTCCTTCTTCTTGTCGAATAGTAACCCTCATAACTCTCTCTTCAGAGGTTGAATTTATACTATTTCAGGTCGTTAGAACGGTAACTTGTCGAGCTTCCAAATGGGACCAAAATAATTTAATTCAGAGGCCATTCGATATCCTAAAAGCACGTTGGAACTCTTCAATCGTCATTTTTCAATATAGATTGTTAATCTTTCCAAATTGCGTAATCCAACAGAGACGCTTATATCTCCATCATTTGATGTCGGATTGGGTCAATTTTTGGTCATCTGAAGGGTACTTTAGTGGTCTTACATTCTTGACTGGTATCTTCGTATTAGGAGACCATTTGGGCATCTTTAAGTTGGATCGCAGTCGTCAGTCCTGAATGTTTCCTTCATCTTCTTGTCGAGTAGTAACCCTCATAACTCTCTCTTCAGAGGTTGAATTTATACTATTTCAGGTCGTTGGAATAGTAACTTGTTAAGTTTCCAAATGGGACCAAAATTACCTAATTCAGAGTCCATTCGACATCCTAAAAGCATGTTGGAAGTCTTTGATTGTCATTTTTTAAATATGGATTGCTAATCTTTCCAAATTATGTAATCCAAAGGAGATGCTTATATGTCCATCATTTGATGTCGGATTGGGTCAATTTTTTATCATCTGAAGGGTGCTTTAGTGGTCTTACATTCTTGACTAATATCTTCGTATTAGGAGACCATTTGAGTATCTTTAAGTTGCATCGCAGTCGTCGGTCCTGAATGTTTCCTTCATCTTCTTGTCCAATAGTAACCCTCATAACTCTCTCTTCAGAGGTTGAATTTATACTATTTCAGGTCGTTGGAATGGTAACTTGTCGAGCTTCCAAATGGGGCCAAAATTATCTAATTCAGAGACCATTCGATATCCTAAAAGCACGTTGGAGCTCTTCGATTATCATTTTTCAATATGGATGGTTAATATTTCAGAATTGCGCGATCCAACGTAGACTCCTATAACTCCATCATTTGATGTCGGATTAGGCCGTTTTTTGGTCATTTCAATGGTACTTTGGTGCTCTTTCATTCTTGACTGGTATCCTCATATTCCGAGACCATTTGGGCGTCTTTAAGTTGAATCGCAGTCGTCGGTCCTGAATGTTTCCTTCATCTTCTTGTCCAATAGTAACCCTCATAACTCTCTCTTCAGAGGTCGAATTTAGACAATTTCTGGTCATTTGAATGGTTACTTGTCAAGCTTCCAAATGGGACCAAAATTGCCTAAATTTGAGACCGTTTGATATCACAAAAGTACGTTGGAACTCTTCGATCGTCATTTTTCAATATGTATTGTCAATCTTTCCAAATTGCTCGATCCAACGGAGACGCCTATAACTCCATCATTTGATGTTGGATTGGGTCGATTTTTGGTCATCTGAATGGTACTTTAGTGCTCTTTCATTCTTGACTGGTATCGTCGTATTCCGAGACCATTTGGGATTGTTTAAGTTGGATCGCAGTCGTCGTTCTTGAATGTTTCTTTCATCTTCGTGTCCAATAGTAACCCTCATAACTCTCTTTTCAGAGGCCGAATTTAGAGTATTTCAGGTCATTGGAATGATAACTTATCAAGCTTCCAAATGGGACCAAAATTGTCTAATTCAGAGACCGTTCGATATCACTAAAGCGCATTGGAGCTCTTCGATCGTCATTTTTCAATATGGATTGTTAATCTTTCAGAATTGCAAGATCCAACGGAGACTCCTATAACTCCATCATTTGATGTCGGATTAGGTCATTTTCTGGTCACTTCAATGGTACTTAAGTGCTCCTTCTTTCTTGACTGGTATCGTTGTATTCTGAGACCATTTGGCAAGTTTAAGTTGAATCACAATCGTCGATCCTGAATGTTTCCTTCATCTTCTTGTCCAATAGTAACCCTCATAACTCTCTCTTCAGAGGTCAAATTTAGAGTATTTCAGGTCATTGGAATTGTGACTTGTCAAGATTTCAAATGGGACCAAAATTGATTCAGAGACTGTTTGATATTACAGAAACGCATTGGAACTCTTCGATCGTCATTTTCCAATATGGATGGTTAATTTTTCCATATTACGCGATCCAACGGAGACGCCTATAACTCCATTTGATTTCGGATTGGGTCGATTTTTGGTCATCTGAATGGTACTTTAGTGCTCTTTCATTCTTGACTGGTATCGTTGTACTCCGAGACTATTCGGGCATCTTTAAGTTAGATCGCAGTCGTTGTTCCTGAACGTTTCCTTCATCTTCTTGTCCAATAGTAACCATCATAACTCTCTCTTCAGTGGTCGAATTTAGACAATTTCAGGTCATTGGAATGGTTACTTGTCATGCTTCCAAATGGGACCAAAATTGCCTAATTCAGAGACCGTTCGATTTCACAAAAGCATGTTGGAACTCTTCGTTCGTCATTTTTCAATATGGATAGTTAATCTTTCCAAATTAAGTGATCCAATGGAGACACCTATAACTCCATCTCTTGATGTCGGATTGGGTCGATTTTTTTGTCATTTGAATGGTACTTTAGGGTTCTTTCATTCTTGAGTGGTATCGTCGTATTCCGAGACCATTTGGGCATGTTTAAGTTGGATCGCAATCGTCGGTCCTGAATGTTTCCTTCATCTTCTTGTCAATAGTAACCCTCATAGCTCTCTCTTCAGAGGTCGAATTTAGACAATTTTAGGTCATTTGAATGGTTACTTGTCAAGCTTCCAAATGGGACCAAAATTGCCTAATTCTAAGAACGTTTGATATCACAAAAGCACGTTGGAACTCTTCGATCGTCATTTTTCAATATTGATTGTTAATCTTTCCAAATTGCACAATCCAACGGAGACACTTATAACTCCATCACTTGATGTCAGATTGGGTCGATTTTTGGTCATCTGAATGGTACTTTAGTGCTCTTTCATTTTTGACTGGTATCGTCATATTTTGACACCATTCGGGCATCTTGAAGTTGGATCGCAGTCGTCGTTCCTGAATGTTTCCTTCTTCTTCTTGTCCAACAGTAACTCTCATAACTCTCTCTTCAGAGGTCGAATTTAGACAATTTCTGGTCATTGGAATGGTTACTTGTCAAGCTTCCAAATGGGACCAAAATTGCCTAATTCAGAGATTGTTCGATATCACAAAAGCACGTTGGAACTCTTCGATCGTCATTTTTCAATATGTATTGTCAATCTTTCCAAATTTCTTGATCCAACGGAGATGCCTATAACTCCATCATTTGATGTTGGATTGGGTCAATTTTTGGTCATCTGAATAGTACTTTAGTGCTCTTTCATTCTTGACTGGTATCATCATATTCCAAGACCATTTGGGATTGTTTAAGTTGGATCGCAGTCGTCGTTCTTGAATGTTTCCTTCATCTTCGTGTCCAATAGTAACCCTCATAACTCTCTCTTCAGAGGCTAAATTTAGAGTATTTCAGGTCATTCGAATAATAACTTATCAAGCTTCCAAATGGGATCAAAATTGTCTAATTCAGAGACCGTTTGATATCACAAAAGCGCGTTGGAGCTCTTCGATCGTCATTTTTCAATATAGATTGTTAATCTTCCAAAATTGTAAGATCCAACGGAGACTCCTATAATTCCATCATTTGTTGTCGGATTAGGTCGTTTTCTGGTCACTTCAATGGTACTTTAGTACTCCTTCTTTCTTGACTGGTATCGTTGTATTCTGAGACCATTTGGGCATATTTAAGTTGAATCACAATCATCGGTCCTGAATGTTTCCTTCATCTTCTTGACCAATAGTAACCCTCATAACTCTCTCTTCAGAGGTCAACTTTAGCGTATTTCAGGTCATTGGAATTGTGACTTGTCAAGATTTCAAATGGGACCAAAATTGATTCAGAGACTGTTCGATATCACAGAAGCGCGTTGGAACTCTTCGATCGTCATTTTTCAATATGGATGGTTAATCTTTCCAAATTACGCAATCCAACGGAGACACCTATAACTCCATCATTTGATGTCAGATTGGGTCAATTTTTGGTCATCTGAATGGTACTTTAGTGCTCTTTCATTCTTGACTGGTATCGTCATATTCCGAGACTATTCGAGCATCTTTAAGTTGGATCGCAGTCGTCATTCCTGAACGTTTCCTTCATCTTCTTGTCCAATAGTAACCCTCATACTCTCTCTTAAGAGGTCGAATTTATACAATTTCTGGTCATTGGAATGGTTACTTGTCAAGCTTCCAAATGGGACCAAAATTGCCTAATTCAGAGACCGTTCGATATCACAAAAGCACGTTGAAACTCTTTGATCATCATTTTTCAATATGGATTGTCAATCTTTCCAAATTGCTCGATCCAACGGAGACGCCTATAACTCCATCATTTGATGTCAGATTGGGTCAATTTTTGGTCATCTGAATGGTACTTTAGTGCTCTTTCATTCTTGACTGGTATCGTCGTATTCCGAGACCATTTGGGATTGTTTAAGTTGGATCACAGTTGTCGTTCTTGAATGTTTCCTTCATCTTTGTGCCCAATAGTAACCCTCATAACTCCCTCTTCAGGGGGAGAATTTACAGTATTTCAGGTCATTAGAATGGTAACTTATCAAGCTTCCAAATGGGACCAAAATTGTCTAATTTAGAGACCGTTCGATATCAGAAAAGTGCCTTGGAGCTCTTCGATCGTCATTTTTCAATATGGATTGTTAATCTTTCAGAATTGCGCGATCCAACGGAGACTCCTATAAGTCCATCATTTGATGTCGAATTAGGTCATTTTTTGGTCATTTCAATGGTACTTTAGTACTCCTTTTTTAACTGGTATCGTCGTATTCCGAGACTATTTGGGCATCTTTAAGTTAGATCGCAGTCATCGGTCCTGAATGTTTTCTTCATCTTCTTGTCCTATAGTAACCCTCATAACTCTCTCTTCAGAGGTTAAATTATACAATTTTAGGTCGTTGGAATGGTAACATGTAGAGCTTCCAAAAGGGACCAAAATTACCTAATTCAGAGGCTGTTTAATATCCCCAAAGCACGTTGGAACTCTTCGATCATTATTTTTCAATATGGATTGTTAATCTTTCCAAATTGCGTGATATAATGGAGACACTTATATCTCCATCATTTGATGTCGGATTGGGTCGATTTTTTGTCATCTAAATGGTACTTTAGGGGTCTTACATTCTTTATTGGTATCTTTGTATTAGGAGACCATTTGGGCATCTTTAAGTTGGATCGCAGTCATCGGTCCTGAATATTTCCTTCATCTTCTTGTCCAATTGTAGCCCTCATAACTCTCTCTTCAGAGGTTGAATTTATACTATTTCAGGTCGTTGGAATGGTAACTTGTCGAGCTTCCAAATGGGACCAAAATTATCTAATTCAGAGACCATTCGATATCCTAAAAGCACCTTGGAGCTCTTCGATTATCATTTTTCAATATGGATTGTTAATATTTCAGAATTGCACGATCCAACGTAGACTCCTATAACTCCATCATTTGATGTCGGATTAGGTCATTTTTTGGTTGTTTCAATGGTACTTTAGTGCTCTTTCATTCTTGACTAGTATCATCATATTCCGAGACCATTTGGGCATCTTTAAGTTGAATCGCAGTTGTCGGTCCTGAATGTTTCCTTCTTCTTCTTGTCCAATAGTAACTCTCATAACTCTCTCTTCAGAGGTCGAATTTAGACAATTTCAGGTCATTGGAATGGTAACATATCAAGCTTCCAAATGGGACCAAAATTGTCTAATTCAGAGACCGTTCGATATCACAAAAGTGGGTTGGAGCTCTTCGATCATCATTTTTCAATATGGATTGTTAATCTTTCAGAATTGCGCAATCCAACGGAGACTCCTATAACTCCATCATTTGATGTCGGATTAGGTCATTTTTTTGTCATTTCAATGGTACTTTAGTGCTCCTTCTTTCTTGACTGGTATCGTCGTATTCCGAGACTATTTGGGCATCTTTAAGTTGGATCGCAGTCGTCGGTCCTGAATGTTTCCTTCATCTTCTTGTCCAATAGTAACCATCATAACTCTCTCTTCAGGGGTCGAATTTAGACAATTTCAGGTCATTGGAATAGTTGCTTCTCAAGCTTCCAAATGGGACCAAAATAACCTAATTCAGAGACCGTTCGATATCACAAAAGCATGTTGGAACTCTTCGATCGTCATTTTTAAATATGGATTGTTAATCTTTCCAAATTGCGTGATCCAACGGACACGCCTATAACTCCATCTTTTAATGTCGGATTGGGTAGATTTTTTGTCATTTGAATGGTTCTTTAGGGCTCTTTCATTCTTGAGTGGTATCGTCGTATTCCGAGACCATTTGGGATTGTTTTAGTTGGATCGCAGTCGTCGTTCATGAATGTTTCCTTCATCTTCGTGTCCAATAGTAACCCTTATAACTCCCTCTTCAGAGGCCGAATTTAGAGTATTTCAGGTCATTGGAATGGTAACTTATCAAGCTTCCAAATGGGACTAAAATTGTCTAATTCAGAGACCGTTCGATATCACAAAAGCGCATTGGAGCTCTTCGATCGTCATTTTTCAATATGGATTGTTAATCTTTCAGAATTGTGCGATCCAACGGAGACTCCTATAACTCCATCATTTGATGTTGGATTAGGTCATTTTTTGGTCATTTCAATGGTACTTTAGTGCTCCTTCTTTCTTGACTGGTATCGTCGTATTCCGAGACTATTTGGGCATCTTTAAGTTTGATCGTTGTTTTGACAAGAAAACAAAAGTATTTGATTTGGGAATTATCTTATTCAATCATAACAATGAAATAGTTACAGAAACAATCATCACACTTTATTGATTCTGAATTCATTTACATCCTCTGATATCCCTTGATTCTAAGATAGATTGTTCAAACAATACAAATAATGTTTAAAGATTTGATCCAAATAGCAAATTCGGCAGCATTTCGTCAGGAGTTCAGTCATCTCCTAGGACTTAGGGGGAATTGCTGATAATCTGATCAACTAATCTTCAAGGAGATAGGAATTTTGACAGCATTCCGGCGCTATTCTGATTATCTCCTAATACTTAGGAAGAATAGATAAATCAATCAACAATCTTCAAGAGAACGAAGATTTCGGCAGCATTTCGGTGCTATTTCAGTCATCTCCTGAAACTTAGGAGGAATACGTCTCTTCGTCGATGACTCTTCCTTTTCTCCTGAACAAGAAGAACTTGAAGATCTGAAGACTCAAACCATTCTGACAGCATAACAGCCCATTGCTGTTATAGACTGCCCAGCAGTCGGTTTGCGCGGGTCCGCGCAAACGATATGCTTTGCGCGGGTCCGCGCAAACTATATCAACCCAGTGCCGCTTTGCGCGAGTCCGCGCAAACTTCAGGAGTCCAATACTCCTTTGCGCGCCGTCGCGCAAAGTGCAGGAGTCCAATACTCTGCACCTTCTGTCTTCTCTTTCGTCTTTCTTTCACTTCTAAAATCTTCCAACCCCTTTTAAGAGGAGGAACAGGGTATTTATAGACATTTTCTTCAATGGAAATCTCTGTTCTGGTCGATGAGGGACAAAATAATCAACCAACCTTTTTGATCCCACCGTCATATACTTTGCGCGGACACGCGCAAACGATATGCTTTGCGCGGTCTCGCGCAAACCATCAGTCCCCGTGCAAACTATCTTCATAATCCCCCGCGCAAACCGTTCACTTTGCGCGGTCTGGAGCAACCATTTCACTTTGCGCGAACCCGCGCAAAGTGGTCTTGAAGCTGACTTCTTGATCTTTCAAATCGATTTCTTGATTTTTCTCGTCTTCACTTCCTTGCTTATTTTATGCCTCAACAGATGCCCCCTTGATCCGTTCTTTGTTTTTTCAAAAAATCAAAGAAAAAGGATCAACCAATTGTTTTCTGCAGGGTTTGCGCGACCCCACGCAAAGCTCCGGTCGAGTATCGTACTCGGCCATAAAGGCTATAAATAGTCTAACTTCTTAGTCATTTTCACGAACTTCTCTCTGCTGAAACTCTGCTCTGGCAATTTTCTTCCCCGCAAACCTTCCACTTTGCGCGACCCCGCGCAAACTGTTTCACTTTGCGCGACTTTCTTTTGAACTTGAAGTTTTTTCACGCAAACTATATACTTCGCGACCCCGCGCAAAGTACTCTGTACTTAGCCAATTTTCTTTTTTGAACTGTTTCCAACACTTAGCCATTTTCTCTCTTCTTCCTTTCTTACTTCCTTTATCTTACTTTCATGGCTCGTGTTAAACAAACGGCTCGTCTTGTAACTCCTTCTGACTCTCCTTCTGATCAGCCTCCTGCTAAGCGGACAAAGACCACTTCCAGAAATCCTGCTTACTTCAAAGAACCTGTTCTTCCCACTTTCGACTTTTCTGACCGTATTAGATCTTTACCTTCCCCCATTCACAGATCTATATCTTTGGGAGACATCAAATGTCCGTCTAAGCATGGCAGAGAGTATGACTGGGATGAATGGTTGAAGACCACCGCTCATATTCGGACTGATAGTGAGAGAGCACCTCTCCGTGAAGATACTCCTCCTGCTTCTCGCCCAAAGAAAACTCATCGCAATAAGGCGAAAGAATTTGCAGAAAAGATCAAGGAACACAAGAAGAAGAGGCTTTAAAACTCGTGGGACTCAGTACGAGTTGTCGAAGGTATTATGAAGTTTGATAATCCTCATGCGGAGGGCATGACAATCATTCCCATCAAGGTATATCGCCATCAGTCCATGCTAGACTGCGAGTCCAAAGATTACGTCCATGGCGAGAGATTAATGTATACTGAATCATGGACCTCAAGAGAGCCCCGAATCCTGGAGGGAACTATCCGAACTCAGAAACCGCGACAGAGGATAGGAGAAGCTCATCCCATGATCTTCTTAGCTCCTTTCCACAGTCCTCATGATCTCTTTCCTTCTCATTTTTATGAGATGGTGCGACAGCGCTTCAGAGATCGAGAGCAACTCTGGGGACAAGCAGAATTCTGCATCAGAGGCATGTTAACTGCTCGTCGATACTATTCTGAATGGGCGGAGGCTATATTGCTGAAGCATACGAGCACTCTTGCAAAGATTGGCCTTTATGATGCAATAGAAGTGACCTCCAAATACTTCTATAGGGAACACAATATTCTGAAAGGCTTCCTTGAATACTGGTCGCCTACAACCAACTCCTTCCATCTTCCTTATGGTGAAATGAGCATATCACTTTGGGACCTTCATCGCATAGCCGGTCTCACAATAACAGGCAAATTCTATGATGAATTCATTCCGACAAACAGAGAATTGGCCTTCTTATCTTCTCCAGATCGCAAGCCTTCCATCTCTGAGACTACTATAGAGTTATTCAAAGAGATGGGCAAATTTCCCAACTTCCACAAAATTCCCCCTCTACAATGGCTAGCACATTTCTCTAGGGGTCTCAGGTATTTACCAATCCAACAACTGATCTTCCTCCTTGTATTCTTGCTATTTAGCCATTCCTGCATATTAACCTCCTTATTTTCTTTGAAGGTTTCGCGACTGCCACTCTAAAGAACTAACGAAGCTTCGAGATGCAATAAGAAGAAAGCCAGAATATAGTTCTTTCGGAGAGCTTGCAGCGTTCTTGGCTTACTGGCTAAGCTTAGTCGTATTGTCCAGCTCCAAGTGGGCAGATGTTGTTCGTCCCAGTGTCTTCGTTGTGGCTGGTGCTTTAGCGGAGGGCCATAAATATTCTCTTGCTCCTCCCGTATTATGTTCTATCTACAGGGCTCTTGGAGAAGTAGCTACCCACATAAAAGACCCAATTCTTGGAGCTTCATCTGCGCATACTTCTTGGCATTATATTACGGGGTGGCTTGGAGTTTATTTTCCCTGGACTTTTGAAGCTCCGGAACAAGCATATACTCAGCCTTCTCACCTTCCACTCTGGTTCTTTCAGCAAAGAGCGATGGCAAAAAGGGTATATGAGTGGGTTGCCAACAAAATTCGAGATGATGATCAGATAAACTTCTTTCAGTTCCGCCTACATCGCTACACCGAAGATACAGATATAGTGGACAACGAAACACTTACTGCAGCAGAAAGAGCTTTCTTCTTTTCTATTCGCTCATGCAGTTTGCCTCTTCGGGAAGGGACAGAATTCTGGAGAGAACCTTACTACCCCAGTCGCTTTGCTTGTCAATTTGGTTATGATCAAACTGTACCACAAGACTGCGGGCTGGTTACCAGAAAAATGCGCTGCTATGGAACTGGTCCTCTTAACTGGGCCATGATATGGAAACAGTTGCTGAATGGTTGCGTTGGATCCCTCTTCATAATTCCAAGCTATGATCGCATAGTCCGTACATCATATAGCTGGATGCGATGGTGGGATCACCAATCATACCTGGTTGCTAAATGCTTGCCAGTGGATTCTTCTATCTTTCTTCATCCGCCCAGGCTAAAGGGCATAAATTTAGAGAGCAGAATTGGCTATATTCCAGAAAAGAGCCATGCATCTCATCCCGGAGAAATTTGTAGGAAGATATCATTGGAAGATCCCATCTGTGAAATCAAGCCCATCAATACTTTGGATGGCTGGTTTGCTCATGGAGATTTGAGAGAATTTGAGAAATCTCATCGGGACTCTTCAAACCAAGCCGCAGACGATGCTGTAGGTACATCTTCTCCAATTCCTGCAGAGACTGCAGTGGTTCAAGAAGGACCAGCTATTGGTACTTCCATATCTCCTCCACAACCCCTTGGTCCTAGTCCATCTTCTCCGATGACTAGATCAAGAACGCGTTTGCAAACATCATCCCCTATTCCTTCAGAAATGACCCGCCAAGCATCTGCTTCCCCTATGGTCCAAGAGTCTGCACCAGAGAGCAGCCAACCCATTTCTTACAAAGGGAAGCAGGTTATTATTGAAGAAGTTGACGAAGAAAATTTGGAAGATGAAAGTTCAGCTTCATCATCAGATACAACTGAATCTTCACAATACGAAGACAGCGGAGATAGCGATAGTGGTGAAGATAAAGATGATGACGTTGAAGAAGGTGAAGTTGATATTGGCGAAGAAGAGGAAACAACTGTGAAAGAAGTTGAGATGGAATCTTCCCTTGCAATTGCTAAGACTTTTCCTGGCGCCAATGTTCCTGCTAAATCTCCTGCAGCTGAGAAAGATGACGAGGATCTTTTAGATTATGGAGAATATGGGTATTCACCAGGTAAAGGAAATTTTCATATGCATATTTTTATTTTAACAACTATTATTTAAAATCATTGCGTCTCCCTTTTTAGGTGCCCAAGTTGCAAAAATAGGTGCTATCTCTTCAATGAACCCTCTTGTGGTAACTTCACCAAAAGCACCCGCAATTCCATTGGTAGTGCAGAGAGTAGTGGCTCGTGAAATCATATTTCCTACAGAAACTACTGACTTACCAACTCCGGCTACCAGAGATTCAAGCACGGAAGCTAGAGCACCATCTTTTGCTGATATGGTGGAATTGGGCCCTTCCATGATTCAGAGAACTTCTCCTTCCGTTAGTCGTATTCCAGTGATAGGTATATATATACACTGAGTATCTTTACTCAAGACTATATATTTCATAATAATATATTGAATATCCTTCTTCTTTTGCTATAGGAACTTCTCCTTGCAGCGGTGCGGCTAGTTCTGATTCTGTAGCCACACTTCTGAAATATCATCCTTTGCGAAGATCCCTATTCACAAAATGCTTATGGTGAAACATTCTTTGTTAGCAATAATCCATATCTTCAGAAATCCTGATCAATGGTTGGATTTAGATGTTGCTATAGAAATTTTGGAGAGCTCTGCCAAGATGGCCAGAATAAACATATCTCCTTTGCGGGATTCTCTCCTCAGATTCCGTGATTCAGTAATTTCTTTGGCATCGGTAGAGAATGTTCCAATTGCCCCTGAGATCTTAGAGTGTAGAAAATAGCTGGCTTCATCTCAAGAACAAGCCTTTCTGACAGCTTCATTAATTTCTAAACTTGAACAAGAGCATATAATTCTTCAAGATCAATTAAAGATTCATGTTAATGAGAGTATGACCATCCAAGGTCGTATTGCAGCTCTGAAAGAAGAAATTTCTCATCTTGAGAGGAAGAATCACGAGCAAGCTTTAATCATTCAAGACGTTGAAGGGAAGATACGGGCGAATGTTCAATCTATTGATATTGAAAAATCCGTACAACTTCAAGGTAAAGAAATGATTGCTTCTTTGGAGAATAAACTTGCTGGCGTTCCTGATCAGGCAAGACTTATTTTTGAAGAGAAATCTAAACATGATGCAGCTCAGGCACAATTGAAAGAAGATTTGCGCAGATATTCAGAAGCAGTGGGGATTACAGAAGATCTTTAAACATGTAATCTTTGCTTTCATGTTTCTTTTTTTTTTTTGGACATAATTTATTTGGCTTTACATATGTTTCATGATAGCATTTTGAGATGTTTATAATAGCATTTTCATATTGTATGTCATTTTCATATTGTATGTTTATACTTAATATTATTAAATTATATTTATACTCTACACAGTAATTTCATTACATCCTTTACAATTTCTAAGCCTTTTATGCTTTGTTAGTGCAGGACTCTCTATGTGAGTATTTAGATTGGCGGTACTAAGTTTTGATTTAATTAGCCACACACAGTTTAAGCTCATGAGTAGTGGAGCGTGCGCACACACACAGTTTAAGCTCATGAGTAGTGGAGCGTGCGCACACACACAGTTTAAGCTCATGAGTAGTGGAGCATTTATTGGTCTTATGTGATGGCCACTGTAACTCTCTAGAGTTCTCTTTTGGGCTTCTCACTGCCTTGAGCTCACGGTCACGGTCCATCAGAGGGGCCCATTGACGCTACCGGACGGTGAACTGTTGGTTTTACGCACAGGGTTGGCCACGGTAACTCTCTAGAGTTCGCAGGGCTCGCAAGGCTACCTTTGGGCACCAAATCTAGGGTCGCCAGTCCATCAATGAGTAGGTTTAAGCCCTTCCTCACGAGTTACTACTGAAATCAAACCCTAGACCTGGAGGGTCTTACGCACGGTTGGCATAAAGCTCGCACTGCGGCCCCTATTTTCTTCGTCTGCAAGGTCGAGCCCATTCACAGGAGGGCATTTTCATTCGTTCCCCGTGGCGCTGCCGGAAGCTATACAGATGGCATGGGAGTTACGGTGACTAGTCTTCGCGGATATATGGCCTTTTAGGCTTTGAATCCTTGACTTCGTCAGCTGCCCGCATGAGTGCGCACGATGGTCTTCGCAGGCTTTTTAGGGCCACTGACTCCTCGCCGCTGCCCGAATGGCGATCTTCATGGGTCTTACGTATAGTTGGCCGACTCTTTTAGAGCTTGATCCTTTGAGAGCTTTTGTTTTTTTTTTTTTTTTCGAGCTTGATCTTTTTTGATTTGGCTCAATTTGGCTCTTTTAGGATTTGGCTTGGCTATACTGCCTCTTTGATTGTTATTGATGTATCCTTGCTTTTGATAATATCTTCAAGAATATCCGTGCCTTGTAAGGCAATAATATTTATCTTCAAGAAGGTCTGTGCCTTGTGAGGCAATAATATTTATCTTCAATCTTCAAGAAGATCCGTGCCTTGTAAGGCAATAATATTTATCTTCAAGAAGGTCTGTGCCTTGTGAGGCAATAATATTATCTTCAATCTTCAAGAAGATCCGTGCCTTGTAAGGCAATAATATTTATCTTCAATCTTTAAGAAGATCCATGCCTTGTGAGGCGATATATATATATATATATATATATATATATATATATATATATATATATATATATATATATATATGATCATCATCATTTGCAAAATATAGTAGATATTTTCGGAATATCTTTAAGAAGACCCATGCCTTGTAAGGCAAAATATTTTCAGCTTAAATAATATCTTCAAGAGAATCCATGCCTTGTAAGGCCTGATATTTCCAGCTTAAATGATATCTTCAAGAGAATCTTCGAGATGATATTAACTTTGTCAATCTTATTTGATGATGATGATGATCATATATATATTTTTCAGATTCGATGCTTGATAATTGACATGTTTGTGAACTTTTTCTTCATAGCTTCTTTTGTTGACATATAGACATGATCTTATTCATCCTTGCCCCCTTTTGATACAGAATCATTATGCCGATAATATTCTGGGTCAAAATCAGCATGTCTATCTTCAGGGGTAGTATCTTTTGATGAAGCGGGCGTTGACAGGTATGCTGATACCCTGTCCCTCTTGATTTGCAATTCTATATGCCCCATTGGAGTATACTTCTTTTACTACATATGGACCGTCCCATTTAGGCTCGAACTTGCCCCCTGTCCGGCGAGTGACCACTATAGGTCTTTTCAACATTAACACTATATCCCCTTTTTTGAAAGAGCGGTATTTAACCTGTTTATCAAAGGCAGCCGATATTCTGGCCTGATATGACTGCAACCGCTGCTGAGCTTCAAGACGTTTCTCATCGAGCAAATCTAACTCTTTCAACCTTATTTTTGCATTTTCATCATCTGTTATAGATTGATGTACTGCTATCCTGAGTGATGCCACCTGTATTTCGATTGGGATAACTGCCTCTATTCCATAGATTAATGAATAAGGTGTCGCCCCTGTTGCTGTACGATGAGTAGTTCTGTAGGCCCATAATGCTTCTTGTAACTTTTCATCCCAATCACGCTTATTACCTGTCACCGTTTTCTTGATTATTTTGATAATCGTTTTGTTAAATGCTTCCACTAATCCAATGGCCGGAGGATAGTAAGGTGTTGAAAACGAATGCTGGATGCCGAACTTCTGACACAACTTTTCCATGCCTCTATTTTTAAAAGGGGTGCCATTATCAGTGATGATCTTTTTCCGAATACCATGACGGTATATTATATCATGTCGAATGAAATTGACCACATCTGTCTCTTTAACATTAAGTAAGGCAATTGCTTCGGTCCATTTGGAAAAATAATCTGTCGCTGCCAGAATATACTATTTTCCTTTAGATGAAGGGGGATTTATAGGACCAATCACATCGAGTCCCCAAGCTGAGAAAGGCCAGGAAGTAACAGACTGATGTAAGTCTTCTGGGGGAACATGTATTACATCTCCGTGTATTTGGCATTCATGACACCGCTTTGCATATTCTATCGCATCTTTGAACATAGTAGGCCAATAATAACCCATTCGATGTACTCTATGGCACAAATTTCGGCCGGCTTGATGTGCTCCACATTCACCTGAATGTGCCTCCTGCAGCATTTGGTTTGCTTCTTGCTTGTCTAAGCATCTTGCAGCATTCCATTGTAAGATTTTCTATACAATACTTCACTGCATATGACAAATTTGCCCGATCGCTGCTTAATCTGCTGCCTTTGCGCATTATCTTCTGGCAAGATATTATACTTGAGATAATCAACGAAAGGCTGACGCCAATCATCTATCATTACTTCTAGACAAGATATAGGAAACATTTCAACGATTTCTTTGATAACCTCTGCAGACGGCAGAAATCTTCTTTCCTCTATAGTTACCTGAAGAGGACTTCGATTTGTGCAGGACAGAGCTGCTGCCAGACCGGCTAGAGCGTCCGCTTTTGCATTCTCAGAGCGTGGTATGTGTTTAATTTCCACATGACAAAATTGTTCAAGCAACTTTTGTGCCTTCCGATAATAGGGCAGAAGTTCTTCTTTCCTTACTTCGAATTCTGTTGTCAACTGATTTACAATCAATTTAGAATCTCCGAAGATATGCAACAATTTTATTTTCATTTGCTGGGCTATTTCCATTCCGATGATAAGAGCTCTGTATTCAACTTCATTGTTTGTGCATGCGGTGCCCAATGTGAAGGAATATGGCAATAAATCTCCTTGAGGTGTAATGAATATTATTCCTGCCCCCGCTCCCGATATTCGAGCAGCACCATCAAAATACATTTGCCAAAGATTCTAAGATTCAGCCAACATAACCTGTTCATCTAAAAATTCGTCATTAATTTCTTCACTTTCTGCTATAGGATGTACTGCGAGGAAGTCTGCCATAGCTTGCCCTTTTACTGCTTTCGCCGGTTTATATGAAATAGTATATTCTGATAACAATAACATCCACTTGGCTAGTCTTCCCGACAACATTGGCCTGGTCATCAAAAATTTTATCGGATCTACTCTTGAGATCAGAGTTATATCATGGGAGAGACAATAATGCCTCAATTTTTGTACAGCGAATATTAGCGCCAAACATTCTTTTTCGATCGAAGAATAATTGCATTCTGCCCCCATCAATGTTAGACTTAGATAATAAAGAGCAGTCTCTTTTCCGGCTTCGTTCACCTGTGCTAACAAAGCACCCAAGGAATTTGTAGCTGCAGATGTATATAAGATAAGTGACTTACCTTTTATTGGAGCTGTTAACACCGACGGCTGTCTTAATAATTCCTTGATTGAGTCAAATGCATTTTGACAGGCGTGATCCCATATAAATTCTGTATCTTTCTTCATTAACCGAGAAAATGGC
Source organism: Magnolia officinalis (assembly GCA_021015155.1). NCBI lineage: Eukaryota > Viridiplantae > Streptophyta > Magnoliopsida > Magnoliales > Magnoliaceae > Magnolia > Magnolia officinalis. The sequence continues at coordinate 38,567,570 of JAJHSJ010000012.1, forward strand.
TGACACCTTCCTGCGAGGTTTGAAATGAAACGGCGAATGTATGCCAATTTTCCTTGTAAGCTTTTTAATTCCTTCAACGTCGTTGGTGTCGGCATATTTTGAATAGCCTTAATTTTTTCTGGATCAATCTCGATCCCTCTATGTCGTACAACAAAGCCAAGGAATTTGCCAGAAGATACTCCAAATGCACACTTAGCAGGGTTCATCTTTATTGCTTCTTTCTGAGACGACGGAAAACTGATGCTAAATGTTCGCGATGTTCTTGATGATATCCTGACCTGACCACCAAGTCATTAACATAACATTCAACATGTTTATGCATCATATCTTGAAAAATGTTTTTCATCGCCCTTTGATATGTTGCCCCAACATTTTTGAGACCGAAAGGCATAACTTTATAACAATAAATTCCAAGCGGTGTTCTGAAAGCCGTTGCCTCTTCATCTTCGGGTGTCATCCTGATTTGATTATAACCCGCGTATCCGTCCATAAAAGACATAATAGCATACTGAGTAGTGCTATTAATTAATAATTCTGTTATCGGGAGAGGGAAGTCATCTTTTAGACATGCTTCATTCAGATCTCTGAAGTCGATGCATACTCTAATCTGCCCATTCTTCTTTTTCACCGGAACAATGTTTGATATCCACTTAGGATATTTAACTTCTCTGACGAATCCAACCTTTATTAATTTATTTACTTCTTTTTCGATTAATGGAATCAGGTCTGGGTGGAATCGCCTTTGTGCTTGCTTTACTGGTTTCTTTTCTTTGGAAATATTTAATCGATGCATTGCTACAGAGGGTTCCAATCCTGGCATTTCTTCATATGTCCAAGCGAAGACGTCTTTATTTTCTCTGAGAAGCTGGCCATATTTCTCAAATTCCTGATCTGAAAGACTGACACTGATAAATGTGTTCCTTGGCTCTTCTGCTGTCCCCAAATTTATTTCTCGCAAGCCATCTATCGTCGGCTGTCCTCCGTCTTCTATTTATCTTGGAGCACTTTCAGGACATTTAACTACCTTAGCATCTTGTTCTGACATCTGTTCGGCTGGAGTCATATCTACTGATACCATATTTACTGATGATTCTGCTCCTAATCCTTGGAATTTTCTCCGTTTTTCTTGATTAACTCCGAGAGGGATTTGAATTCCTCTCCCATGATTCAGTCCAGTGGGCTTGTCACAATCAAAACCCATATTTCTCATGATTTTCTTGCTTCTGCACTGTATTTTCTCAAATTCTGCGGTGCTAACTCTCCGTGATATATATTGCTTGTGTTTTCATTCTTCACCTCTGCTGCAACGTGGAACTTTATTGCTTCAGGATATTTAGCACTGGCTCTGACTTGAAATGTGCCTGGGGCGGCTGCAAATGGCTTACATCTTTCGATATTGGGTAAGGGCATTGTGTAATTGGACTGTAAGACTTTCAACTGTTTTGTCGACAACAATGTCAATGGCGGTTGTCCTGGTTGTCTCAGGCGCTTTGGTACAAAATAGAACTTTTTCCTTGCTTCTATAGTCTTAGGAGATTCCGCCCTTTCTCCTCTAGCTTTATTTATTTGGTCATCTTTCAAGACTCTCTTTCCATCATCATTTCCCGCTTCTTTGGAGAAACATTTATAATAGCTAGCATCCGCAAAGAAAGACTCAGCTTCTGTATATGGTTTTGCATCAGCCATTACTTTATACTGCATTCCATCTTTATAATATTTGAAACATTGGTGTAGAGTAGAAGGTACAATATTGTACTGATGTATCCATGGCCTGCCTAAGAGAAGATTATATGCGTCACAGCATTTATAACATGACATACAACAGTAGTAATTAGTTCTCCCACTTCCAATATTACTGTAATTTTACCGAGTGCGCGCTGTCCATCTTGATTAAACCCTTGTATCATCATTCTGCTGGGGCGCAAATCTGAACGGCGGTAACCCAATTTAGTGATCATGGAAAGTGGCAAAAGATTCACTGCTGACCCATTGTCTATCATGATTCGTTTTATCTTCTTTTCGCAAATGTACCCTTTTATCATCAATGGCCTGTTATGCTCTGTTTCACCAATTAAGTCATCATCAGAGAAAGATATTACTGGTAGACAATCCACCTTTTCCTTGCTTCTTTCATTCTTCATTTCTGTCAGTAAGGTTTCTCTCACATCGTGATCAGACAGTGCTTGAATCAAACTCTGTCGAAACTCTTCTGATAACTTGAGCGCATCATAAATACTCAAACGTGCCGATATACCTTTCAAGTGACTAACTACATCGTAAGCCACTTTTGTCGCTGTATCTTTATTTCTATTTCTATCCTTGATGTTCTGTTTTTCAGTCACTTCTTTCCTTATAATTTCTGCTTTTTGCTTTACCGGACTTGTTATCTGCTTCCCCGATCGCAATGTAATCATTGTCGCATTTCTTATCGGCCTTCGGTCTCCCTTCTCTTTCATTCCTCAAGTCTTTTCTTGAATTGACAATACATTTACTGTCGCCCTTGTATTCTTTTCTTTGCTTTCGCTGGTTATTATATCTCCTCTATTTATCATTCGCTGTATGATGCATTTTAGCGTGTAACAATTTTCTGTCGGATGTCCCACTAAACGATGATAACGGCAAAAGTTTCTTTCTCGGGTTCTCGTCACATCTTCAGGGCGTTTTGGTTCTGGTAATTCCAAGGTACCTGCTTTTAACAATTGTTGCATCATAGGCACCACGTCCTCTTTATCAAACTCAAATCCTTCATGAGAATCGAGCATTCTAAGCTTTTTTCTACCGTATCTGTCCCTTGATTGATTCCAGTTTTCTCTTCCTTCCGGCCTTTTGTCTCTTGAGCCCTTCGCTTCTTGATTTTTCTTATCCCGATCGATGGTGTTGACGGTTGTCCTGCCAGGTATTCTTCTGGCAGTTTCATGATGAAATGCTGGCATTTTACAAGTCATTAATTCCAATGCATGGGCTTTGGTAGCCAAATCGCGAAAGGTTCCGATATCAGCGCTAGTGAGTCCGAACGCAATTCCTGTCTCCATAGAGTTCAGACACATTTTGACTTGTTCCTTTTCTTCCAGCAACTGCCTACACGATGCCCCCAGTGTCTTCCATCTGTCTATGAATTTTTCAACTGGTTCTCCTTCTCGCTGTCGTACTGAAGCTAATTCTGTGATACTAACATTGCGTTCCGATGAGAAGAAGTTTGACATGAAAGCATCTTGCATTTCTTCCCATGTGCGTATAGACCCTGGTGCTAAATTTGAGTACCACCTGAAAGCTTTACTTGTCAACGATGACCAAATAAGCGTGAACAATATTGAGGTATTGTGGAGAAGTTTCCCATGCTGGTGATGAAATGCATTAGGTGTTCTTCTGGTGATCCTTCCCCATTAAATTTCTGGAAATCTGGATGCTTAAAATTGGCTGGAAACGGAACATCCTCTACTTCTCTCGGGTAGGGTGTTCGGTATCTGAAACGACCGGTATTCGCTCGCTCTCTTTCTATTCTGACTCTTCTTCGACAACTTGTCTCACATCATCTTGTGTTATAGCTCTTGCTGCTGGAACTGATCCTCGTGATCCTATCTCCTGCGGACGAGAGCCTTCAGGTTGGTTCTCTTGTCCATTCGTTGCTCCCATCATGGGTGGAGCCACCATTTGGGCTACATTATGTGCCAAAGTTGCCAAAGCTTCTCTGAGGTTCCGGCATTCATCCATTAGCACTCTTTGTGCCTCTACCATTTGATCAACACGTTCTTCAGTAGATGGCCTATTTTCTTGACCCGTTTCTGCCATATATACTGCGGCCTCTTGACTGTTTGTCGAAGCTGTTTTTTGAGTAAAACGCGAGTATGTTGACGTAATAGGACTTATAAAGAGGGGAGACATTGGAGTCTCGTTTGATTCTTGTGTACTTCTCGTGCTTTTAACCGATCGAGATGATACAGTTATGGGCGAGCTTGTTTGAGGTGACACAAACATCGGTGATCCTATCATCAGTGCTTTGCCTTTCTGCGATTCTGTCCATTTAGTCTTTGGAGCAACTAAAGCCGAAAAATCACGCAACGAGAACTGCGAAGCAGCTTGTTCGGGATAAATTGCCGGAGGAGCGAGCTCAGGTTTTCTTCTAGCTATGCTACGCATGACCGGTCCCTCAGTTCTTGGTACAAGTACTTTCGCTTTGCGGTTCTTTAAAGTCTTTGCTTTTGTCTTCTTGGACAGGACCAAAGTCCAATTCTCATCACTTTCTTGTGGTTGAGGTGAGACGGAAATAACTCCCACTGTTACTTGAGTCGCTTTGCGCCTGCTTGTAGTGCTTGCTTTCGTATGCTCAGGAGTTTGGTTCGGCGCATATTCAATTACAAATCCAGTAGCGGTGAATCGGAAGTTCACTTTTCTCGCAACGTTAGCCATTAGCAATGTAGTGTGATTGAATTTGGGTACCTTCAATAACAAAACATTCATGAAATTAGTATATGGAAAATTAAGTAAACTATCTTAGAGATGAAGGGGAGGATGTTCCCACTGAGAGTCACCATTTTGGCGTCTGGAAGACGCCAAAAACAGTAATGAGAGTCTTGCAACTTTCCAATGTTAGTGTTAAATAAGATATAAGTCCCCAGCAGAGTCGCCATTTTGTTTCGACAAGAAAACAAAAGTATTTGATTTGGGAATTATCTTATTCAATCATAACAATGAAATAGTTACAGAAACAATCATCACACTTTATTGATTCTGAATTCATTTACATCCTCTGATATCCCTTGATTCTAAGATAGATTGTTCAAACAATACAAATAATGTTTAAAGATTTGATCCAAATAGCAAATTCGGCAGCATTTCGTCAAGAGTTTCAGTCATCTCCTAGGACTTAGGGGGAATTGCTGATAATCTGATCAACTAATCTTCAAGGAGATAGGAATTTTGACAGCATTTCAGCGTTATTCTGATTATCTCCTAATACTTAGGAAGAATGGATAAATCAATCAACAATCTTCAAGAGAACGAAGATTCCGGCAGCATTTCGATGCTATTTCGGTCATCTCCTGAAACTTAGGAGGAATACGTCTCTTCGTCGATGACTCTTCCTTTTCTCCTGAACAAGAAGAACTTGAAGATCTGAAGACTCAAACCATTCTGACAGCATAACAGCCCATTGCTGTTATAGACTGCCCAACAGTCGGTTTGCGCGGGTCCGCGTAAACGATATGCTTTGCGCGGGTCCGCGCAAACTATATCAACCCAGTGCCGCTTTGCGCAGGTCCGCGCAAACTTCAGGAGTCCAATACTCCTTTGCGCGCCATCGCGCAAAGTGCAGGAATCCAATACTCCGCACCTTCTGTCTTCTCTTTCGTCTTTCTTTCACTTCTAAAATCTTCGAACCCCTTTTGAGAGGAGGAACAGGGTATTTATAGACATTTTCTTCAATAGAAATCTCTGTTCTGGTCGATGTGGGACAAAATAATCAACCAACCTTTTTGATCCCACCATCATATACTTTGCGCGGACACGCACAAACGATATGCTTTGTGCGGTCTCGCGCAAACCATCAGTCCCCGCGCAAACTGTCTTCATAATCCCCCGCGCAAACCGTTCACTTTGCGCGGTCTGGCGCAACCATTTCACTTTGCACGAACCCGCGCAAAGTGGTCTTGAAGCTGACTTGTTGTTCTTTCAAATTGATTTCTTGATTTTTCTCGTCTTCACTTCCTTGCTTATTTTATGCCTCAACAATCGCAGTCGTCAGTCCTAAATGTTTCCTTCATCTTCTTGTCCTATAGTAACCCTCATAACTCTCTCTTCAGAGGTTGAATTATACAATTATAGGTCCTTGGAATGGTAACATGTAGAGCTTCCAAATGGGACCAAAATTACCTAATTCAGAGGTTGTTCGTAACCCCAAAGCACGTTGGAGCTCTTCGATCGTCATTTTTCAATATGGATTGTTAATCTTTCCAAATTGCGTGATCTAATGGAGACGCCTATATCTCCATCATTTGATGTCGGATTGGGTCAATTTTTTGTCATCTGAATGGTACTTTAGGGGTCTTACATTCTTTATCGGTATCTTCATATTAGGAGACCATTTTGGCATCTTTAAGTTGGATCGCAGCCGTCGGTCCTGAATATTTCCTTCATCTTCTTGTCCAATAGTAACCTTATAACTCTCTCTTCAGAGGTTGAATTTACGCTATTTCAGGTCGTTGGAATTGTAACTTGTCAAGCTTCCAAATGGGACAAAAATTGCGTAATTCAGAGACCGTTCGATATCCCAAAAGCACGTTGGAACTCTTCGATCGTCATTTTACAATATGGATTGTTAATCTTTCCAAATTGCACTATCCAACGGAGACACCTATAACTCCATCTTTTGATGTCGGATTGGGTCGATTTTTTGTCATTTGAATGCTACTTTAGTGCTCTTTCATTCTTGAGTGGTATCGTTGTATTCCGAGACCATTTTGGCATGTTTAAGTTGGATCGCAGTCATCGGTCCTCAATGTTTCCTTCACCTTCTTGTCCAATTGTAACCCTCATAACTCTCTCTTCAGAGGTTGAATTTATACTATTTCTGGTTGTTGGAATTGCAACATGTCAAGCTTCCAAATGGGACAAAAATTGCCTAATTCAGAGACCGTTCGATATCCCAAAAGCACGTTGGAACTCTTCGTTCGTCATTTTTCAATATGGATTGTTAATCTTTCCAAATTGCACGATCCAACGGAGACGCCTATAACTCCATCATTTGATGTCGGATTGGGTTGATTTTTTGTCATTTCAATGGTACTTTAGTGCTCTTTCATTCTTGAGTGGTATCGTCATATTACGAGACCATTTGGGCATGTTTAAGTTGGATCACAGCCGTCGGTCCTAAATGCTTCCTTCATCTTCTTGTCCAATAGTAACCCTCATAACTCACTCTTCAAAGGTCGAATTTAGACTATTTTTGGTCATTGGAATGGTAACTTGTCAAGCTTCCAAATGGGACCAAAATTGAGTAATTCAGTGACCATTCGATATCACAAAAGCACGTTAGAACTCTTCGATCACCATTTGGGCATCTTTAAGTTGGATCGCAGTCGTCATTCCTGAATGTTTCCTTCATCTTCTTCTCTAATAGTAGCCCTCATAACTCTCTCTTCAGAGGTCCAATTTATAGTATTTCAGGTCGTTGGAATTGTAACTTGTCAATCTTTCAAATGGGACCAAAATTGCCTAATTCAGAGACCGGTCGATGTCACAAAAACACGTTGGAACTCTTCGATCGTCATTTTTCAATTTGTATTGTTAATCTTTCGAAATTGCGCAAACCGACATAGACGCCTATAACTCCATCATTTAATGTCGGATTGGGTCGATTTTTGGTCATCTGAATGGTTCTTTAGTGCTCTTTCATTCTTGACTAGTATCGTCGTATTTCGACACTATATGGGCATGTTTAAGTTGGATCGCAGTTGTCGTTCCTGAATGTTTCCTTCATCTTCTTGTCCAATAGTAACCCCCATAACTCTCCCTTCAGAAGTTGAATTTATACTATTTCAGGTCGTTGGAATGGTAACTTGTCGAGGTTCCAAATGGGACCAAAATTACATAATTCAGAGACCATTCGATATCCTAAAGGCACGTTAGGACTCTTCGATCGTCATTTTTCAATATGGATTTTTAATCTTTCCAAATTCCGTGATCCTATATCTCCATCATTTGATGTCAGATTGGGTCAATTTTTGGTCATTTGTAGGGTACTTTAGTGGTCTTACATTCTTGACTGGTATCTTCGTATTGGTAGACCATTTGGACATCTTTAAGTTGGATCGCAGTCATCGTTCCTGAATGTTTCCTTCATCTTCTAGTCCAATAGTAACCCTCATAACTCACTCTTCCGAGGTCGAATTTAGACTATTTTAGGTCATTGGAATGGTAACTTGTCAAGCTTCCAAATGAGACCAAAATTGAGTAATTCAGTGACCGTTCGATATCATAAAAGCACGTTAGAACTCTTCGATCGTCATTTTTCAATATGGATTGTTAATCTTTCCAAATTGCACGATCCAATGGAAACACCTATAACTCCATCATTTGATGTCGGATTGGGTTGATTTTTGGTCATTTAAATGGTACTTTAGTGCTCTTTCATTCTTGACTAGTATCGTTGTATTTCGAGACCATTTGGGCATGTTTTAGTTGGATCGCAGTCGTCGTTCCTGAATGTTTCCTTCATCTTCTTGTCCAATAGTAACCCTCATAACTCTCGCTTCAGAAGTTGAATTTATACTATTTCAGGTCGTTGGAATGGTAACTTGTCAAGGTTCCAAATGGGACAAAAATTACATTATTCAGAGACGATTCGATATCCTAAAAGCACGTTGGGACTCTTCGATCGTCATTTTTCAATATGGATTGTTAATCTTTCCAAATTCCATGATCCAACGGAGACGCCTATATCTCCATCATTTGATGTCCGATTGGGTCAATTTTTGGTCATATGAAGGGTACTTTAGTGGTCTTACATTCTTGACTGGTATCTTCGTATTAGTAGAACATTTGGGCATCTTTAAGTTGGATCGCAGTCGTCGGTCCTGAATGTTTCGTTCATCTTCTTGTCCAATAGTAACCCTCATAACTCTCTCTTCAAAGGTTGAATTTATACTATTTCATGTCGTTGGAATTGTAACTTGTCAAAGTTCCAAATGGGACCAAAGTTGCCTAATTCCGAGACCGTTCGATATCCCAAAAGCATGTTGGAACTCTTCGATAGTCATTTTTCAATATGGATTGTTAATCTTTCCAAATTGCGCGATCCAACGGAGACTCCTATAAGTCCATCATTTGATTTCAGATTGGGTCAATTTTTGGTCATCGGAATGGTACTGTAGTGCTCTTTCATTCTTGATTGGTATCGTCGTATTCCGAGACCATTCGGGCATCCTTAAGTTGGATCGCAGTCGTCGTCCCTGAATGTTTCCTTCATCTTCTTGTCCAATAGTAACCCTCATTACTCTCTCTTCAGAAGTTGAATTTATACTATTTCAGGTCATTGGAATGGTAACTAGTCGAGCTTCCAAATGGGACAAAAATAACTTAGTTCAGAGACCATTCGATATCCTAAAAGTATGTTGGGACTCTTCGATCATCATTTTTCAATATGGATTGTTAATCTTTCATAATTGAGTGATCTAATGGAGACGCCTATATCTCCATCATTTGATGTCGGATTGGTTCGAATTTTTATCATCTAAATGGTACTTTAGGGGTCTTACATTCTTTATTGGTATCTTCGTATTAGGAGACCATTTGGGCATCTTTAAGTTGGATCGCAGTCGTCGGTCCTGAATATTTCCTTCAACTTCTTGTCCAATAGTAACCCTCATAACTCTCTCTTCAGAGGTTGAATTTATACTATTTCAGGTTGTTGGAATTGTAACTTGTCAAGCTTCCAAATGGGACCAAAATTGCGTAATTCAGAGACCGTTCGATATCCCAAAAGCACGTTGGAACTCTTCGATCGTCATTTTTCAATATGGATTGTTAATCTTTCCAAATTGCGTGATCTAATGGAGATGCCTATAACTCCTCATTTGATGTCGGATTGGGTCGATTTTTTGTCATTTGAATGGTACTTTAGTGCTCTTTCATTCTTGAGTGGTATCGTCGTATTCCAAGACCATTTGGGCATGTTTAAGTTGGATCGCAGTCGTCGGTCCTGAATGTTTCCTTCATCTTCTTGTCCAATAGTAACCCTCATAACTCTCTCTTCAGAGGTCGAATTTATACTATTTTAGGTCATTGGAATGGTAACTTGTCAAGCTTCCAAATGGGACCAAAGTTGCCTAATTTTGAGACCGTTCGATATCCCAAAAGCATGTTGGAACTCTTCGATCGTCATTTTTCAATATGGATTGTTAATCTTTCCAAATTACATGATCCAACAGAGACGCCTATAACTCCATCTTTTGATGTCGGATTGGGTCAATTTTTGATCATCTGAATGGTACTTTAGTGCTCTTTCATTCTTGACTAGCATCGTCGTATTCTGAGACCATTTGGGCATCTTTAAGTTTGATCACAGTCGTCGTTCCTGAATGTTTCCTTCATCTTCTTGTCCAATAGTAACACTTATAACTCTCTATTCAGAGGTCGAATTTAGAGTATTTCAGGTCATTAGAATGGTAAATTATCAAGCTTCAAAATGGGATGAAATTTGCCTAATTCAGAGACAGTTCGATATCACAAAAGCATGTTGGATCGCAGTTGTCGTTCCTGAATGTTTCCTTCATCTTCTTGTCCAATAGTAACCGCCATAACTCTATCTTCAGAAGTTGAATTTATACTATTTCAGGTCGTTGGAATGGTAACTTGTCGAGGTTCCAAATGGGACCAAAATTACATAATTCAGAGACCATTCGATATACTAAAAGCACGTTGGGACTCTTTGATCATCATTTTTCAATATGGATTGTTAATCTTTCCAAATTCCGTGATCCAACGGAGACGCCTATATCTCCATCATTTGATGTCAGATTGGATCAATTTTTTGTCATCTGAAGGGTACTTTAGTGGTCTTACATTCTTGAATGGTATTTTCATATTAGTAGACCATTTGGGCATCTTAAAGTTGGATCACAGTCATCGTTCCTGAATGTTTCCTTCATCTTCTTGTCCAATAGTAACCCTCATAACTCACTCTACAGAGGTCGAATTTAGACTATTTTAGGTCATTGGAATGGTAACTTGTCAAGCTTCCAAATGGGACCAAAATTGAGTAATTCAGTGACCGTTTGATATCCCAAAAGCACGTTGGAACTCTTTGATCGTCATTTTCAATATGGATTGTTAATCTTTCCAAATTACATGATCCAACGGAGACGCCTATAACTCCATCTTTTGATGTCGGATTGGGTCAATTTTTGGTCATCTGAATGGTACATTAGTGCTCTTTCATTCTTGACTAGTATCGTCATATTTGTTTCGACAAGAAAACAAAAGTATTTGATTCGGGAATTTTCTTATTCAAACATAACAATGAAATAGTTACAGAAACAATCATCACACTTCATTGATTCTGAATTCATTTACATCCTCAGGTATCCCTTGATTCTAAAATAGTTTACAAAGAATTCATTGCAAGTTACAATTATAACGGTTGAATATAAATTTCGACAGCATAACAGCGTTGATTTCGATCATCTCCTATGACTTAGGAGGAATAGACAAGTCAACTAATTAATCTTCAAGAGAATAGAGATTTCGGCAGCATTTCAGTGCTATTCCGGTCATCTCCTGAAACTTAGGAGGAATACGCCTTTTCTTCGATGATTCTTTCTTTCCTCCTAAACAAGAAAAACTTGAAGATTTGAAGACTCTAGCCATTCCTGCAACATATCAGCCCATTGCTGTTATAGACTATCCACAGTCGGTTTGCGCGAGTCCGCGCAAACTACATGCTTTGCGCGGGTCCGCGCAAACTACAGGAGCCCAATGTTCCTTTGCGCGAGTCTGCCCAAACTACAGGAGCTCAATGCTCCTTTGCGCGAGTCCGCGCAAACCACAGGAGCCCAATGCTCCTTTGCGCGAGTCCGCGCAAACTATCTGAGCCCATTGCTCATTTGCACCTTCTGTCTTCTTCTTTGTCTTTCTTCCACTCTGAAATCTTCCAACCCCTTTTGAGAGAAAGAACGGGGTATTTATAGACATCTTTACTGGTGTAAATCTCTATTCTGGTCGATGTGGGACAAAATAACATCCAGCCATTTTTATACCTCTGCAAAACACTTTATGCGGACTCGCGCAAACGACATGCTTTGCGCGGTCTCGCGCAATCTATCATTCCCGCGCAACCTGTCTTCACTGATCAACCCACGCAACCCATTTGCTTTGCGCGGTCCAGCGCAATCTATTCACTTTGCGCGGACTCGCGCAAAGTCATCTTCAAAATGATTTCTTTGATCTTCAAATTGATTTTCTTGATCTTTCTTTTCTTCATTTCTTTTGCTTATTTTATGCCTCAACAGATGCCCCCTTGATCCGTTCTTTGTTTTTTTTTTCAGAAATCAAAGAAAAGGATCAAAGAATTCATTTTCTAGGTTTGCGCGACCTCGCGCAAACCTCGGTCGAGTACCGTGCTCGACCACGAATCCTATAAATAGTCCAGCAACTTAGTCTTTTGTACGAATCCTTTCTACTCTAGCGAAACTTTGTTCCTGCGATTCTCTTCCGCGCAAACCTTTCAGCTTTGCGCGAACCCGCGCAAACCTTACAGCTTTGCGCGAATTTCTTCAAAGTCTAGCTCATTTCACGCAGCCCATACACTTTGCGCGGACCCGCGCAAAGTGTCCTGTACTTAGTCGACTTTCTCTTTCTTTTGTTCCTTCCAATACTTAGCCATTTTCCATTCTTCTTCTATTCTTCCTTTTTCTTTTTCTTCACTTGTCATTATGGCCCGTATAAAACAAACAGCCCATCCTGTGACTCCTTCTTCTGATCAACCACCTGCCAAGCGAACAAAGACTACCTCCAGGACTCCTTCTTATTTTAAAGAGCCTGTTCTTTCAACTTTTCACTTTTCTGATCGCATTAGATCTTTGCCATCCCCCATCCATAGATCTATATCTTTGGGAGATATCAAATGTCCCCCGAAGCACGGCAGGGAATACGATTGGGATGAATGGTTAAAGACTACAGCTCATATTCGTACTGATAGTGAAAGATCGCCCCTTCGTGAAGACACTCCCCCCGCCTCTCGTCCGAAGAAAACTCGCCGTAATAAGGCGAAAGAATTTGCAGAGAAGATTAAGGAACATAAGAAGAAGAGACTTCAAAATTCATGGGATTCGATTCGGGTTGTTGAAGGCGTCATGAAATTTGACAATCCTCATGCGGAAGGCATGACAACAATTCCCATCAATGTTTATCGCCATCAGTCCATGCTTGACTGTGAACCCAAGGATTGCGTTCATGGCGAAAGGTTGATGTATACTGAATCATGGGCCACTAGAGAATCCAGGATCCTTGAAGGAGTCATTCAAACGCAGAAGCCGCGACAAAGGATAGGAGAAATTCATCCCATGATCTTCTTGGCTCCTTTCCATAGCCCTCACGACCTCTTTCCCTCACATTCTTATGAGACAGTCCGACAACGTTTCCGAGATCGGGAACCACTCTGGGGACAAGCAGAATTTCGCATCAAAGGTCTGTTAACTGCTCGACGCTATTACTCGGATTGGGCAGAAGCTATTTTACTGAAGCATACGAGCACACTTGCAAAAGTTGGTCTTTATGATGCTATAGAAGTGACTTCTAAATACTTCTGTAGGGAACCTACTGTACTGAAAGGTTTCCTTGAATACTGGTCGCCTACAACCAACTCCTTCCACTTGCCTTATGGTGAAATGAGCATAACACTTTGGGATCTTCACCGCATAGCCGGTCTCCCAATAACAGGTAAATTCTACGATGAATTTATTCCAACCAATAGGGAACTGGCCTTCGTATCCTCTCCTGATCGCAAACCTTCGATCTCTGAAACCACTATCGAACTATTCAAGGAGATGAGTAAATTTCCCAGTTTCCACAAGATTCCCCCTTTGCAGTGGCTGGCACATTTTTCCAGAGGCCTCAGGTATTTATCTGTCTAATAATCGACTTTCTTCTTATATTGGCGATTTCTGCATATTCACCCTCTCTCTTTATTTTTCTTTGAAGATTTCGTGACTGTCATTCCAATGAACTGACAAAGCTTCAAGCCGCAATGAAGGGGAGACCAGAATATAGCTCCTTCGGAGAACTTGCAGCTTTCTTAGCCTATTGGTTGAGTTTGGTCGTACTGCCTAGCTCTAAATGGGCAGATGCCATTCGTCCCACTGTCTTCACTGTAGCTGGCGCTTTGGCGGAAGGCCACAAATACTCCATTACTCCCCCAGTATTATGCTCTATTTATAGGGCCCTTGGAGAAGTAGCTACCCACGTAAAAGACCCTACTCTTGGAGCTTCGTCTGCACATACTTCTTGGCATTATATTACGGGGTGGCTTGGAGTTTATTTTCCTTGGACTTTTGAAGCTCCGGAGCAAGCATATACTCATCCTTCTCACCTTCCACTCTGGTTCTTTCAGCAAAGAGCGATGGCAAAAAGAGCATATGAGTGGGTTGCCAATAAAATTCAAGATGACGACCAGATAAACTTTTTTCAGTTCCGCCTTTAACGCTATTCTGAAGATACAGATATGGTGGACCAAGAAATGCTTACTGCAGCAGAGAGAGCTTTCTTCTTTTCTATTCGTTCATGCAGTTTACCTCTTCGGGAAGGAACAAAATTTTGGAGAGAACCTTACTACCCCAGTCGCTTTGCTCGTCAATTTGGTTATGATCAAACCGTGCCTCAAGACTGCGGGTTGGTTACTAGAAAAATGCGCTGTTATGGAACTGGTCCTCTTAACTGGACCATGATATGGAAACAACTACTGAATGGCTGCGTCGGATCTCTTTTCATAATTCCAGGCTGTAATCGCATAGTCCGTACATCATATAGCTGGATGCGATGGTGGGATCACCAATCATACTTGGTCACTAAATGTTTGCCAGTGGATTCTTCTATCTTTCTTCATTCGCCCAGGCTGGAGGGCAGAAATTTAGAGAGCGGAATCGGCTATGTTCCAGAAAAGAGCCATGCGTCTCATCCTGGAGAAATTTGTAGGAAGATATCATTGGAAGACCCTATCCATGAAATCAAGCCCGTCAACACTTTGGATGGCTGGTTCGCTCATGGAGTTCTGAGAGAATTTGAGAAAACTCGTCGGGATTTCTCAAATCAAGCCGCAAACGATGCTGAAGGTACATCTTCTCTAATTCCTGCAGAGACTACAGCGGCTCAAGAAGGACCAGCTGTTGGTACTTCCTTATCTCCTCCACAAACCCTTGGTCCTAGTCCATCTTCCCCAATGACTAGATCAAAAAACGCGTTTGCAAACATCATCCCCTATTCTTCCAGAAAGGACTCGCCAAGCATCCGCTTCCCCTATTCTTCCAGAAAGGACCCGTCAAGCATCCGTTTCCCCTACAATCCAAGGGCCTGTTCCGGAGAGCAGCCAACCCGTTTCTTACAAAGGGAAGCAAGTTGTCATTGAAAAAGCTGATGAAGAAATTTTAGAAGATGAGAGTTCAGCTTCATCGTCAGATACTACTGAATCTTCACAATATGAGGATAGCGAGGATAGCGACAGCTGTGAAGATAAAGATGATGACTTTGAAGAAGGCGAAGTTGACATTGACGGAGATGAGGAAACAGCTGCGAAAGAAGTCGAGATGGAATCTTCCCCAGCAACCGTTAAGACTCTTCCTGGTGTAAATGTTCCTGCTAAATCTCCTGCAGCTGAGGAAAATGAAGAGAAACTTTTAGATTATGGTGAATATGGGTATTCACCAGGTAAAGGAGATTTAATTTTCACATGCATATATCTATCTATATTTTAATAATTTATTATTTTATTATTATATTTCCCTTTCATTGTGTCTCCTTTTTTAGGTGCTCAAGTTGCAGAAATAGGTGCTGTCTCTTCAGCGAGCCCTCTTGTGGTATCTTCACCAAGAGCACCTGTAGTTCCATTGGTAGTACAGAAAGTAGTGGCTCGTGAAATCATATTTCCAACAAAAACTACGGATTTGCCAACTCCGGCTACCAGAGATTCAAGCACAGAAGCTAGAGCACCATCTTTTGCTGATATGGTGGAACTTGGTCTTTCCATGACTCAGAGAGCTTCTGCCTCTGTTAGTCATATTCCGGTGACAGGTACATATATATGCACTAATTATCTTTATTCACGACTACATATTTCATAATAATATTTTGAATATCTTTCTTCTTTTACTATATGAACTCATCCTTGCAGTGGTGCAGCCAGTTCTGATTCTGTGGCCACCACTTCTGAATTATCGTCCTTTGCAAAAATCCCTGTTCATAAAATGCTTATGGTGAAACATTCCTTGTTAGCAATAATTCATATCTTCAGAAATCCCGATCAATGGTTGGATTTGGATGTTGCTATAAAGATTCTGGAGAGCTCTGCCAAGATGGCTAGAATCAACATATCTCCTTTGCGTGATTCACTCCTCAAGTTTCGTGATTCAGTAATTTCTCTGGCGTCGGTAGAGAATGTTACAATTGCCCCTAAGGATTTAGAGTACAAGAAGCAGCTGGCTGCATCTCAAGAACAAGCCTCTCTGACAGCTTCATCAATTTCTAAACTTGAACAAGAGCATATGATTCTTCAAGATCAATTAAAGATTCATATTGATGAAAATAAGACTATCCAAGATCGTATTGCAGTCCTGAAGGAAGAAATCTCTCAACTGGAGAGAAGGAATCATGAAAAAGTCTTAATTATTCAAGATGTTGAAGAGAGGATACAGGCGAATGTTCAATCCATTAACATTGAAAAATCCGCGCAACTTCAAAGTAAAGGAATGATTGCTTCTCTGGAGAATAAACTTGCTGGCGTCCCTGATCAGGCTAAACTTATTCTTGAAGAAAAATCTAAACATGATGTAGCTCAGGCACAGTTGAAAGAAGATTTGCGCAGATATTCGGAAGCAGTGGGATTACTGTTGAGGCAAAAAATAAGCAAAGAACTGAAGAAAGGAAAGATCAAGAAAATCAGTTTGAAGATCAAAGAAATCATTTTGAAGATGACTTTACGCGGGTCCGCGCAAAGTGAATAGATTGCGTTGGACCGCGCAAAGTAAATGGGTTGCATGGGTTGATCAGTGAAGACAGGTTGCGCGGGAATGATAGATTGCGCGAGACCACGCAAAGCATGTCGTTTGTGCGAGTCCGCGCAAAGTGTTTTGTAGAGTTATAAAAATGGCTGGATGTTATTTTGTCTCACATCGATCATAATAGAGATTTACACCAGTAAAGATGTCTATAAATACCCCGTTCTTTCTCTCAAAAGGGGTTGAAAGATTTCAAAGTGGAAGAAAGACAAAGAAGAAGACAGAAGGTGCAAATGAGCAATGGGCTCAAATAGTTTGCGCGGACTCGCGCAAAGGAGCATTGGGCTCCTGTAGTTTGCGCGGACTCGCGCAAAGGAGCATTGGGCTCCTGTAGTTTGCGCGGACCCACGCAAAGCATGTAGTTTGCGCGGACTCGCGCAAACCGACTGCTGGACAGTCTATAACAGCAATGGGCTGATATGTTGCAGGAATGGCTAGAGTCTTCAAATCTTCAAGTTTTTCTTGTTCAGGAGGAAAGGAAGAATCATCGACGAAAAGGCGTATTCCTCCTAAGTTTCAGGAGATGACCGGAATAGCATTGAAATGCTGCCGAAATCTCTATTCTCTTGAAGATTAATTAGTTGACTTGTCTATTCCTCCTAAGTCATAGGAGATGATCGATATCAGTGCTGTTATGCTGTTGAAATTTATATTCAACCATTATAGTTGTAACTTGCAATGAATTCTTTGTAAACTATTTTAGAATCAAGGGATACCTGAGGATGTAAATGAATTCAGAATCAATGAAGTGTGATGATTCTTTCTGTAACTATTTCATTGTTATGTTTGAATAAGATAATTCCCGAATTAAATACTTTTGTTTTCTTGTCGAAACAAAATGACGACTCTGCTGGGGAATTATATCTTATTTAACACTAACATTGGAAAAGTTGCAAAACTCTCATTACTGTTTTTGGCGTCTGGTAGACGCCAAAATGGCGACTCTCAGTGGGAACATCCTCCCCTTCATCTCTAAGATAGTTTACTTAGTCTTTCACATACTAATTTCATGAATGTTTTGTTATTGAAGGTACTCAAATTCAATCACATAACATTGCTAATGGCTAACGTTGTGAGAAAAGTGAACTTCCGATTCACCGCTACTGGGTTTGTAATTGAATATGCGCCGAGCCAAACTCCTGAGCATACAAAAGCAAGCACTACAAGCAGGCGCAAAGCGACTCAAGTAACAGTGGGAGTTATTTCCGTCTCACCCCAACCACAAGAAAGTGATGAGAACTGGACTTTAGTCTTGTCCAAGAAGACAAAAGTAAAGACCTTAAAGAACCGCAAGGCGAAATTACTTGTACCAAGAGCTGAGGGACCGATCACACGTAGTATAGTCTCTCGATAACAGAGTTATTGATCGATAGTACTACTCAGTATGCTATTATGTCTTTTATAGATGGTTATGCGGGTTATAATCAAATCAGGATGGCGCCCGAAGATGAAGAGGCAACGGCATTCAGAACACCGCTTGGGATTTACTGTTACAAAGTTATGCCTTTTGGTCTTAAAAATGCTGGGGCAACATATCAGAGGGCGATGAAAAATATCTTTCAAGATATGATGCATAAACATGTTGAATGCTATGTTGATGACCTGGTAGTCAGGTCAGGAGATCATCAAGAACACCGTGAACATTTGGCAGCAGTCTTCCGTCGACTCAGAAAGAAACAATTTGTTGAGGCAAAAAATAATCAAGGAAGTGAAGACGAGAAAAATCAAGAAATCAATTTGAAAGATCAAGAAATCAGCTTCAAGACCACTTTGCGCGGGTTCGCGCAAAGAGAAATGGTTGCGCCAGACCACGCAAAGTGAACGGTTTGCGCGGGGGATCATGAAGATAGTTTGCGCGGGGACTGATGGTTTGCGCGCGACCGCGCAAAGCATATCGTTTGCGCGTGTCCGCGTAAAGTATATGATGGTGGGATCAAAAAGGTTGGTTGATTATTTTGTCCCACATCGACCAGAACAGAGATTTTCATTGAAGAAAATGTCTATAAATACCCCGTTCCTCCTCTCAAAAGGGGTTCGAAGATTTCAGAAGTGAAAGAAAGACGAAAGAGAAGACAGAAGGTGCGGAGTATTGGACTCCTGCACTTTGCGCGACGGCGCACAAAGGAGTATTGGACTCCTGAAGTTTGCGCGGACCAGCGCAAAGCGGCACTGGGTTGATATAGTTTGCGCGGACCCGCGCAAAGCATATTGTTTGCGCGGACCCGCGCAAACCGACTGCTGAACAGTCTATAACAGCAATGGGCTGTTATGTTGTTAGAATGGCTAGAGTCTTCAAGTCTTCAGGTTCTTCTTGTTCAGGAGAAAAGAAAGAATCATCGACGAAAAGGCGTGTTCCTCCTAAGTTTCAGGAGATGACTGAAATAGCGCTGTTATGCTGCCGGAATCTCCGTCCTCTTGAAGACTATTGGTCGATTTATCTATTCCTCCTAAGTCATAGGAGATGATTGAGATCGACGCTGTTATGCTGTCGAAATTTATATTTAACTGCGATAACTGTAACTTGCAATGAATTCTTTGTAAAATATCTTAGAATCAAGGGATACTTGAGTATGTAAATGAATTCAGAATCAATGAAGTGTGATGATTGTTTCTGTAATTATTTCATTGTTATGATTGAATAAGATAATTCCCAAATCAAATACTTTTGTTTTCTTGTCGAAACAAAATGGCGACTCTGCTGAGGATCATTATCTTATTTAACACTAACATTGGGAAAGTTGCAAGACTCTCATTACTATTTTTGGCGTCTTCCAGACGCCAAAATGGCGACTCTCAGTGGGAACATCCTCCCCTTCATCTCTAAGATAGTTTACTTAATTTGCCATATACTAATTTCGTGAATGTTTTGTTATTGAAGGTACCCAAATTCAATCACACTACATTGCTAATGGCTAACGTTGCGAGAAAAGTGAACTTCCGATTCACCGCTACTGGATTTGTAATTGAATATGCGCCGAACCAAACTCCTGAGCATACGAAAGCAAGCATTACAAGCAGGCGCAAAGCGACTCAAGTAACAGTGGGAGTTATTTCCGTCTCACCTCAACCACAAGAAAGTGATGAGAATTGGACTTTGGTCCTGTCCAAGAAGACAAAAGCAAAGACTTTAAAGAACCGCAAAGCGAAAGTACTTGTACCAAGAACTGAGGGACCGGTCACGCGTAGCATAGCTAGAAGAAAACCTGAGCTCGCTCCTCCGGCAATTTATCCTGAACAAGCTACTTCGCAGTTCTCGTTGCATGATTTTCCGGCTTTGGTTGCTCCAAAGACTAAATGGACAGAATCGCAGAAAGGCAAAGCACTGATGATAGGATCACCGATGCTTGCGTCACCTCAAACAAGCTCGCCCATAACTGTATCACCCCGATCGGTTAAAAGCACGGGAAGTACACAAGAATCAAACGAGACTCCAATGTCTCCCCTCTTTATAAGTCCTGTTACGTCAACATACTCGCGTTTTACTCAAAAAACAGCATCGACAAACAGTCAAGAGGCCGCAGTATATATGGAAGAAACGGGTCAAGGAAATAGGCCATCTACTGAAGAACGTGTTGATCAAATGGTAGAGGCACAAAGAGTGCTAATGGATGAATGCCGGAACCTCAAAGAAGCTCTGGCAACTCTGGCACATAATGTAGCCCAAATAGTGGCTCCACCCATGATGGGGGCAACGAATGGACAAGAGAACCAACCTGAAGGCTCTCGTCCGCAAGAGATAGGATCACGAGGATCAGTTCCAACAGCAAGAGCTATAACACAAGATGATGTAAGACAAGTCGTCGAAGAAGCAGTCAGAATAGAAAGAGAGCGAGCGAACACCGGTCGTTTCAGATACCGAACACCCTACCCGAGAGAGGTAGAGGATGTTCCGTTTCCAGCTAATTTTAAGCATCCAGATTTCCAGAAATTTAATGGGGAAGGATCACCAGAAGAACACCTGATGCATTTCATCACCAGCATGGGAAACTTCTCCACAATACCTCAATATTGTTTACGCTTATTTCGATCATCATTGACAAGTAAATCTTTCAGGTGGTATTCAAATTTAACGCCAGGGTCTATACGCACATGGGAAGAAATGCAAGATGCTTTCATGTCAAACTTTTTCTCATCAGAACGCGATGTTAGTATCACAGAATTAGCTTCAGTACGACAGCGAGAAGGAGAACCAGTTGAAAAATTCATAGACAGATGGAAGACACTGGGGGCATCGTGTAGGCAGTTGCCGGAAGAAAAGGAACAAGTCAAAATGTGTCTGAACTCTATGGAGACAGGAATTGCGTTCGGACTCACCAGCGCTGATATCGGAACCTTTCGCGATTTGGCTACCAAAGCCCATGCATTGGAATTAATGACTCGTAAGATGCCAGCATTTCATCATGAAACTGTCAGAAGAATACCTGGTAGGACAACCGTCAACACCATCGATCGGGATAAGAAAAATCAAGAGGTAAAGGGCTCAAGAGACAAAAGGCCGGAAGGAAAAGAAAACTGGAATCAATCAAGGGACCGATACGGTGGAAAAAAGCTTAGAATGCTCGATTCTCATGAAGGATTTGAGTTTGACAAAGAGGACGTGGTGCCCATGATGCAACAATTGTTAAAAGCAGGCACCCTGGAATTACTGGAACCGAAACGCCCTGAAGATGTGACAAGAACCCGAGAAAGAAACTTTTGCCATTATCATCGTTTAGTGGGAGATCCGACAGAAAATTGTTACACGTTAAAGTGCATCATACAGCGAATGATAAATAGAGGAGATATAATAACTAGCGAAAGCAAAGAAAAGAATACAAGGGCGACAGTAAATGTATTGTCAATTCAAGAAAAGACTCGAGGAATGAAAGAGAAGGGAGACCGAAGGCCGATAAGAAATGCGACAATGATTACGTTGCGATCAGGGAAGCAGATAACAAGTCCGATAAAGCAAAAAGCAGAAATTATAAGGAAAGAAGTGACTGAAAAGCGGAACATCAAGGATAGAAGTAGAAATGAAGATACAACGACAAAAGTGGCTTACGATATAGTTAGTCACTTGAAAGGTATATCGGCACGTTTGAGTATTTATGATGCGCTCAAGTTATCAGAAGAGTTTCGACGGAGTTTGATTCAAGCATTGTCTGATCACGATGTGAGAGAAACTTTACTGACGGAAATGAAGAATGAAAGAAGCAAGGAAAAGATGGATTGTCTTTCTCTGATGATGACTTAATTGGTGAAACAGAACATAACAGGCCATTGATGATAGAAGGGTACATTTGCGAAAAGAAGATAAAACGAATCATGATAGACAATGGGTTAGCAGTGAATCTTTTGCCACTTTCCATGATCACTAAATTGGGTTACCGCCATTCAGATTTGCGCCCCAGCGGAATGATGATACAAGGGTTTAATCAAGATGGACAGCGCGCACTCGGTAAAATTACAGTAATATTGGAAGTGGGAGAACTAATTACTACTGTTGTATGTCATGTTATAAATGCTGTGACAACATATAATCTTCTCTTAGGCAGGCCATGGATACATCAGTACAATATTGTACCTTCCACTCTACACCAATGTTTCAAATACTATAAGGATGAAATGCAGTGTAAAGTAATAGCTGATGCGAAACCCTATACAGAAGCTGAGTCTTTCTTTGCGGATGCTAGCTATTATAAATGTTTCTCCAAAGAAGCGGGAAATGATGATAGAAAGGGAGTCTTGAAAGATGTCCAAATAAATAAAGCCAGAGAAGAAAGGGCGGAATCTCCTAAGACTACAGAAGCAAGGAAAAGGTTCTATTTTGTACCAAAGCGCCTGAGACAACCGGGACAACCACCGTTGACATTGTTGTCGACAGAACAGTTGAAAGTCTTACAGTCCAATTACACGATGCCCTTACCCAATATCGAAAGATGTAAGCCATTTGCAGCTGCCCCAGGCACATTTCAAGTCAAAGCCAATGCTAAATATCCTGAAGCAATAAAGTTCCACGTTGCAGCAGAGGTGAAGAATGAAAACACAAGCAATATATATCATGGAGAGTTAGCACCGCAGAATTTGAGAAAATACAGTGCAGTAAGCAAGAAAATCATGAGAAATATGGGTTTTGATTGTGACAAGCCCACTGGACTGAATCATGGGAAAGGAATTCAAATCCCTCTCGGAGTTAATCAAGAAAAACGGAGAAAATTCCAAGGATTAGGAGCAGAATCATCAGTAAATATGGTATCAGTAGATATGACTCCAGCCGAACAGATGTCAGAACAAGATGCTAAGGTAGTTAAGTGTCCTGAAAGTGCTCCAAGACAAATAGAAGATGGGGGACAACCGACGATAGATGGCTTGCGGGAAATAAATTTGGGGACAGCAGAAGAGCCAAGGAACACATTTATCAGTGTCAGTCTTTCAGATCAGGAATTTGAGAAATATGGCCAGCTTCTCAGAGAAAATAAAGACGTCTTCGCTTGGACATATGAAGAAATGCCAGGATTGGAACCCTCTGTAGCAATGCATCGATTAAATATTTCCAAAGAAAAGAAACCAGTAAAGCAAGCACAAAGGCGATTCCACCCAGACCTGATTCCATTAATCGAAAAAGAAGTAAATAAATTAATAAAGGTTGGATTCGTCAGAGAAGTTAAATATCCTAAGTGGATATCAAACATTGTTCCGGTGAAAAAGAAAAATGGGCAGATTAGAGTATGCATCGACTTCAGAGATCTGAATGAAGCATGTCCAAAAGATGACTTCCCCCTCCCGATAACAGAATTATTAATTGATAGCACTACTCAGTATACTATTATGTCCTTTATGGACGGATACGCGGGTTATAATCAAATCAGGATGGCACCCGAAGATGAAGAGGCAATGGCTTTCAGAACAACGCTTGGAATTTATTGTTATAAAGTTATGCCTTTCGGTCTCAAAAATGCTGGGGCAACATATCAAAGGGCGATGAAAAATATTTTTCAAGATATGATGCATAAACATGTTGAATGTTATGTTGATGACTTGGTGGTCAGGTCAGAAGATCATCAAGAACATCGCGAACATTTAGCATCAGTTTTCCGTCGTCTCAGAAAGAAGCAACTAAAGATGAACCCTGCTAAGTGCGCATTTGGAGTATCTTCTGGAAAATTTCTTGGCTTTGTTGTACGACATAGAGGGATCGAGATTGATCCAGAAAAAATTAAGGCTATTCAAAATATGCCGCCACCAACGACGTTGAAGGAATTAAAAAGCTTACAAGGAAAATTGGCATACATTCGCCGTTTCATTTCAAATCTCGCAGGAAGGTGTCAGCCATTTTCTCGGTTAATGAAGAAAGATACAGAATTTGTATGGGATCACGCCTATCAAAATGCCTTTGATTCAATCAAGGAATTATTGAAACAGCCGCCGGTGTTAACAGCTCCAATAAAAGGTAAGCCACTTATCTTATATACAGCTGCAACTACGAATTCCTTGGGTGCTTTGTTAGCACAGGTGAACGAAGCCGGAAAAGAGACTGCTCTTTATTATCTAAGCCGAACATTGATGGGGGCAGAATGCAATTATTCTTCGATGGAAAAAGAATGTTTGGCGCTAATATTCGCTGTACAAAAATTGAGGCATTATTGTCTCTCCCATGATATAACTCTAATCTCAAGGGCAGATCCGATAAAATTTTTGATGACCAGGCCAATGTTGTCGGGAAGACTAGCCAAGTGGATGTTATTGTTATCAGAATATACTATTTCATATAAACCGGTGAAAACAGTAAAAGGGCAAGCTATGGCAGATTTCCTCGCAGCACATCCTATAGCAGAAAGTGAAGAAATTAATGACGAATTTCCAGATGAACAGGTTATGTTGGCTGAATCTCAGAATCTATGGCAAATGTATTTTGATGGTGCTACTCGAATATCGGGAGCGGGGGCAGGAATAATATTCATTACACCTCAAGGCGATTTATTGCCATATTCCTTCACATTGGGCACCGCATGCACAAACAATGAAGCTGAATACAGAGCTCTTATCGTCGGAATGGAAATAGCCCAGCAAATGTAAATAAAATTATTGCATATCTTCGGAGATACTAAATTGGTTATAAATCAATTGGCAACAGAATTTGAAGTAAGGAAAGAAGAACTCCTACCCTATTAT
Source organism: Magnolia officinalis (assembly GCA_021015155.1). Lineage (NCBI taxonomy): Eukaryota > Viridiplantae > Streptophyta > Magnoliopsida > Magnoliales > Magnoliaceae > Magnolia > Magnolia officinalis. Next base: position 38,592,478 of record JAJHSJ010000012.1, read on the forward strand.
CGGAAGGCACAACGGTTGCTTGAACAGTTTTCTCATGTGGAAAACACATACCGTGGTCGGAGAATACAAAACCAGATGCTTTAGCCGGTCTGGCAGCAGCTCTGTCCTGCACAAAACGAAGTCCTCTTCAGGTAACTATAGAAGAAAGAAGGTTCCTGCCGTCTGCAGAGGTTATCGAAGAAACTGTAGAAATGTTTCCAATATCCTATCTGGAGGTAATGACAAATGATTAGCGTCAGCCTTTTGTTGATTATCTCAAGTATAATATCTTGCCAGAAGATAATATACAAAGACAGCAGATTAAACAGCGATCGGGCAAATTTGTCATATGCAGCGAAGTGTTGTATAGAAAATCTTATAATGGAATGCTGTTAAGGTGCTTAGACAATCAAGAAGCGAACCAAATGCTACGGGAAGCACATTCAAGTGAATGTGGAGCACATCAAGCCGGCCGAAATTTGTGCCATAGAGTACATCGAATGGGTTATTATTGGCCTACTATGTTCAAAGATGCGATAGAATATGCAAAGCGGTGTCATGAATGCCAAATACACGGAGATGTAATACATGTTCCCCCGGAAGACTTACATCAGTCTGTTACTTCCTGGCCTTTCTTAGCCTGGGGACTCGATGTGATTGGTCCTATAAATTCCCCTTCATCTAAAGGAAAACAGTATATTCTAGCAGCAACAGATTATTTCTCCAAATGGACCGAAGCAATTGCCTTGCGTAATGTTAAAGAGACAGATGTGGTCAATTTCATTCGACATGCTATAATATATCGTCATGGTATTCCGAAAAAGATCGTCACTGATAATGGCACCCCTTTTAAAAATAGAGGCATGAAAAAGTTGTGTCAGAAGTTTGGCATCCAGCATTCGTTTTCAACACCTTACTATCCTCCGGCCAATGGATTAGCTGAAGCATTTAACAAAACGATTATCAAAATAATCAAGAAAACGGTGACAGGTAATAAGCGTGATTGGGATGAAAAGTTACAAGAAGCATTATGGGCCTACAGAACTACTCATCGTACAGCAACAGGGGCGACACCTTATTCTTTAATCTATGGAATAGAGGCAGTTATCCCAATCGAAATGGAGGTGGCATCACTCAGGATAGCAGTACATCAATCTATAACAGATGACAAAAATGCAAAAATAAGATTGAAAGAGTTAGATTTGCTCGATGAGAAACGTCTTGAAGCTCAGCAGCGGTTGCAGTCATATCAGGCCAGGATATCGGCTGCATTTGATAAACAGGTTAAATACCGCTCTTTCAAAAAAGGGGATATGGTGTTAATGCTAAAAAGACCTATAGTGATTACTCGCCGAACAGGGGGCAAATTCGAGCCTAAATGGGACGGTCTATATGTAGTGAAAGAAGTATATTCCAATGGGGCATATAGAATCACAAATCAAGAGGGACAGGATATCAGTATACTTGTCAACGCCCGATTCATCAAAAGATACTATCCTTAAAGATAGACATGTGGATTTTGATTCAGAATATTATCGGCATAATGAATCTGTATCAAAAGGGGGCAAGGATGAATAAGATCATGTTCATATATCAACAAGAAGAAGCTGTGAAGAAAATTCACAAGTGCGTCAATTATCAAGCATCAAATCCGAAAATATGATCATCATCATCGCCAAACAAGTTTGACAAACTCAATATCATCTTGAAGATTCTCTTGAAGATACTGACAAAATTGATATATATCGCTTTACAAGGCATGGATCTTCTTGAAGATATTATCTCAAGTAGAAATATCTACTACTGCTATACTGGCAATGATGATGATCATAGATATTATTACCTTACAAGTTAAAGGGGCAGTATAGCCAAGCCAAATCCTAAAAGAGCTAAATTGAGCAGAATCAAAAAGATCAAGCTCTAAAAAAAAAAAAAAAATGCTCTCAAAAGATCGAGCTCTAAAAGAGCCGGCCAACTATACATAAGAACTATGAAGATCGCCATTCGGGCAGCGGCGAGGAGTCAGTGGCCCTAAAAAGCCCACGAAGACCATCGTGCGCACCCATGCGGGCAGCTGACGAAGTCAAGGATTCAAAGCCTAAAAGGCCATAAATCCGCAAAGACTAGTCACCGTAACTCCCATGCCGTCTGTATAGCTTCCGGCAGCGCCACGGGGAATGGATGAAAATGCCCTCCTGTGAATGGGCTCGACCTTGCAGACGAAGAAAATAGGGGCCGCAGTGCGAGCTTTATGCCAACCGTGCGTAAGACCCTCTAGATCTAGGGTTTGATTTCAGTAGTAACTCGTGAGGAAGGGCTTAAACCTACTCATTGATGGACTGGCGACCCTAGATTTGGTGCCCAAAGGTAGCCTTGCGAGCCCTGCGAACTCCAGAGAGTTACCGTGGCCAACCCTGTGCGTAAAACCAACAGTTCACTGCCCGGTAGCGTCAATGGGCCCCTTTGATGGACCTTGGCCCTGAGCTCAAGGCAGTGAAAAGCCCAAAAGCGAACTCTAGAGAGTTACAGTGGCCATTACATAAGACCCATAAATGCTCCACTACTCATGAGCTTAAACCGTGTGTGGCTAATTAAATTGAAATTTAGTACCGCCAATTTAAATACTCATATAGAGAATCCCGCACTAACAAAGCATAAAAGGTTTAGAAATTTTAAATGATGTAATGAAATTATTATATAAAGTACGAATATAATTTAATAATGTTAGTATAAATATCATCAACATACAATGAGAAAATGCTATTATAAACATCTCAAAAAGCTTTCATAAAAAAAAACATGTCCAAAAAACATGAAAAAAAAAAAATCACATGTTCAAAATTACATGTTTTAAAGATCTTCTGTAATTCCCACTGCTTCCGAATATCTGCTCAAATCTTCTTTCAACTGTGCCTGGGCTATATCATGTTTAGATTTTTCTTCAAGAATAAGTTTCGCTTGATCAGGGACGCTAGCAAGTTTGTTCTCCAGAGAAGCGATCATTCTTTTACTTCGAAGTTGCGCGGATTTTTCAAAATTAATAGATTGAACATTCGCCTGTATCCTTTCTTCAACATCTTGAATGATCAAGGCTTTTTCATGATTCCTTCTCTCCAGTTGAGAAATTTCTTCCTTCAGGGCTGCAATACGATCTTGGATAGTCTTATTTTCATCCATATGAATCTTTAATTGATCTTGAAGAATCATATGCTCTTGTTCAAGTCTAGAAATTGATGAAGCTGTCAGAGAGGCTTGTTCTTGAGATGAAGCCAGCTGCTTCTTGTACTCTAAAATCTCAGGGGCAATTGTAACGTTCTCTACCGACGCCAAAGAAATTACTGAATCGCGAAACTTGAGGAGTGAATCACGCAAAGGAGATATATTGAGTCTAGCCATCTTGGCAGAGCTCTCCAAAATCTCTATAGCAACATCCAAATCCAACCATTGATCGGGATTTCTGAAGATATGGATTATTGCTAACAAAGAATGTTTCACCATAAGCATTTTATGAACAGGGATTTTTGCAAAGGATGACAATTCAGAAGTAGTGGCCACAGAATCAGAACTGGCCGCACCACTGCAAGGATGAGTTCCTATAATAAAAGAAGAAAGATATTTAAAATATTATTATGAAATATGTGGTCGTGAATGAAGATAATCAGTGCATAAATATGTACCTGTCACCTGGATATGACCTACAGAGGCAGAAGCTCCCTGAGTCATGGAAAGACCGAGTTCCACCATATCAGCAAAAGATGGCGCTCTAGCTTCTGTGCTTGAATCTCTGGTGGTCGGAGTTGGCAAGTCTGTAGTCTCTGTGGGAAATATGATTTCACGAGCCACTACTCTCTGCACTACCAATGGAATTGCGGGTGCTTTTGGTGAAGTTACCACAAGAGGGTTCATTGAAGAGATAGCACCTATTTCTGCAACTTGGGAGCCTAAAAAGGGAGACGCAATGATTTTAAATAATAGTTGTTAAAATAAAAAAAATGCATATGAAAATTTCCTTTACCTGGTGAATACCCATATTCTCCATAATCTAAAAGATCCTTGTCATCTTTCTCAGCTGCAGGAGATTTAGCAGGAACATTGGCGCCAGGAGAAGTCTTAGCAATTGCAGGGGAAGATTCCATCTCAACTTCTTTTACAGCTATTTCCTCTTCTTCGCCAATATCAACTTCACCTTCTTCAAAGTCATCATCTTTATCTTCACCACTATCGCTATCTCCGCTGTCTTCGTATTGTAAAGATTCAGTTGTATCTGAGGATGAAGCTGAACTTTCATCTTCCAAATTTTCTTCGTCAACTTCTTCAATAATAACCTGCTTCCCTTTGTAAGAAATGGGTTGGCTGCTCTCCGATGCAGACTCTTGGACCATAGGGGAAGCAGATGCTTGGCGGGTCATTTCTGAAGGAATAGGGGATGATGTTTGTAAACGCGTTCTTGATCTAGTCATCGGAGAAGATGGACTAGGACCAAGGGGTTGTGGAGGAGATATGGAAGTACCAATAGCTGGTCCTTCTTGAACCGCTGCAGTCTCTGCAGGAATTGGAGAAGATGTACCTACAGCATCGTCTGCGGCTTGGTTTGAAGAGTCCCGACGAGATTTCTCAAATTCTCTCAGATCTCCGTGAGCAAACCAGCCATCCAAAGTATTGATGGGCTTGATTTCACGGATGAGATCTTCCAATGATATCTTCCTACAAATTTCTCCGGGATGAGATGCATGGCTCTTTTCTGGAATATAGCCAATTCCGCTCTCTAAATTTCTGCCCTTCAGCCTGGGCGGATGAAGAAAGATAGAAGAATCCACTGGCAAGCATTTAGCAACCAGGTATGATTGATGATCCCACCATCGCATCCAGCTATATGATGTACGGACTATGCGATCACAGCTTGGAATTATGAAGAGGGATCCAACGCAACCATTCAGCAACTGTTTCCATATCATGGCCCAGTTAAGAGGACCAGTTCCATAGCAGCGCATTTTTCTGGTAACCAGCCCGCAGTCTTGTAGTACAGTTTGATCATAACCAAATTGACGAGCAAAGCAACTGGGGTAGTAAGGTTCTCTCCAGAATTCTGTCCCTTCCGGAAGAGGCAAACTGCATGAGCGAATAGAAAAGAAGAAAGCTCTTTCTGCTGCAGTAAGTGTTTCGTTGTCCACCATATCTGTATCTTCGGTGTAGCGATGTAGGCGGAACTGAAAGAAGTTTATCTGATCATCATCACGAATTTTGTTGGCAACCCATTCATATGCTCTTTTTGCCATCACTCTTTGCTGAAAGAACCAAAGTGGAAGGTGAGAAGGATGAGTATATGCTTGTTCCGGAGCTTCAAAAGTCCAGGGAAAATAAACTCCAAGCCATCCCGTAATATAATGCTAAGAAGTATGCGCAGACGAAGCTCCAAGAATTGGGTCTTTTATGTGGGTAGCTACTTCTCCAAGAGCCCTGTAGATAGAACATAATACGGGAGGAGCAAGAGAATATTTATGGCCCTCCGCTAAAGCACCAGCCACAACGAAGACACTGGGACGAACAGCATTTGCCCACTTGGAGCTGGGCAATACGACCAAGCTTAGCCAGTAAGCCAAGAACGCTGCAAGCTCTCCGAAAGAACTATATTCTGGCTTTCTTCTTATTACATCTCGAAGCTTCGTTAGTTCTTTAGAGTGGCAGTCGCGAAACCTTCAAAGGAAATAAGGAGGTTAATATGCAGGAATGGCTAAATAGCAAGAATACGAGGAAGATCAGTTGTTGGATTGGTAAATACCTGAGACCCCTAGAGAAATGTGCTAGCCATTGCAGAGGGGGAATTTTGTGGAAGTTAGGAAATTTGCCCATCTCTTTGAATAACTCTATAGTAGTCTCAGAGATGGAAGGCTTGCGATCTGGAGAAGATACGAAGGCCAATTCTCTGTTTGTCGGAATGAATTCATCATAGAATTTGCCTGTTATTGTGAGACCGGCTACGCGATGAAGGTCCCAAAGTGATATGCTCATTTCACCATAAGGAAGATGGAAGGAGTTGGTTGTAGGCGACCAGTATTCAAGGAAGCCTTTCAGAATATTGGGTTCCCTATAGAAGTATTTGGAGGTCACTTCTATTGCATCATAAAGGCCGATCTTTGCAAGAGTGCTCGTATGCTTCAGCAATATAGCCTCCGCCCATTCAGAATAGTATCGACGAGCAGTTAACATGCCTCTGATGCGGAATTCTGCCTGTCCCCAGAGTTGCTCTCGATCTCTGAAGCGCTGTCGCACCGTCTCATAAAAATGAGAAGGAAATAGATCATGAGGACTGTGGAAAGGAGCTAAGAAGATCATGGGATGAGCTTCTCCTATCCTTTGTCGCGGTTTCTGAGTTCGGATAGTTCCCTCCAAGATTCGGGGCTCTCTTGAGGTCCATGATTCAGTATACATTAATCTCTCGCCATGGACGTAATCTTTGGACTCGCAGTCTAGCATGGACTGATGGCGATATACCTTGATGGGAATGATTGTCATGCCCTCCGCATGAGGATTATCAAACTTCATAATACCTTCGACAACTCGTACTGAGTCCCACGAGTTTTGAAGCCTCTTCTTCTTGTGTTCCTTAATCTTTTCTGCAAATTCTTTCGCCTTATTGCGGTGGATTTTCTTTGGGCGAGAAGCAGGAGGAGTATCTTCACGGAGAGGTGCTCTCTCACTATCAGTCCGAATATGAGCGGTGGTCTTCAACCATTCATCCCAGTCATATTCTCTGCCATGCTTAGGCGGACATTTGATGTCTCCCAAAGATATAGATCTGTGAATGGGGGAAGGTAAAGATCTAATACGGTCAAAAAGTTGAAAGTGGGAAGAACAGGTTCTTTGAAGTAAGCGGGATTTCTGGAAGTGGTCTTTGTCCGCTTAGCAGGAGGCTGATCAGAAGGAGGAGAGTCAGAAGGAGTTACAAGACGAGCCATTTGTTTAACACGAGCCATGAAAGTAAGATAAAGGAAGTAAGAAAGGAAGAAGAGAGAAAATGGCTAAGTGTTGGAGACAGTTCAAAAAGAAAATTGGCTAAGTACATAGTACTTTGCGCGGGGTCGCGCAAAGTATACAGTTTGCGCGGAAAAACTTCAAGTTCAAAAGAAAATCGCGCAAAGTGAAACGGTTTGCACGGGGTCGCGCAAAGTGGGAGGTTTGCGCAGAAGAAAATCGCCAGAGCAGAGTTTCAGCAGAGAACGGTTCGTAAAAATGACTAAGTAGTTGGACTATTTATAGCCTTTATGGCCGAGTACGGTACTCGACCAGAGCTTTGCGCGGGATCGATAACTGGTTGATCCTTTTTCTTTGATTTTCGGAAAAAAACAAAGAACGGATCAAGGGGGCATCTGTTGAGGCATAAAATAAGCAAGGAAGTGAAGATGAGAAAAATCAAGAAATCAATTTGAAAGATCAAGAAATCAGCTTCAAGACCACTTTGCGCGGGTTCGCGCAAAGAGAAATGGTTGCGCCAGACCGCGCAAAGTGAACGGTTTGCGCGGGGGATCATGAAGACAGTTTGCGCGGGGACTGATGGTTTGCGCGCGACCGGGCAAAGCATATCGTTTGCGCGTGTCCGCGCAAAGTATATGACGGTGGGATCAAAAAGGTTGGTTGATTATTTTGTCCCACATCGACCAGAACAGAGATTTTCATTGAAGAAAATGTCTATAAATGCCCCGTTCCTCCTCTCAAAAGGGGTTGGAAGATTTCAGAAGTGAAAGAAAGACGAAAGAGAAGACAGAAGGTGCGGAGTATTGGACTCCTGCACTTTGCACGACGGCGCACAAAGGAGTATTGGACTCCTGAAGTTTGCGCGGACCAGCGCAAAGCGGCAGTGGGTTGATATAGTTTGCGCGGACCCGCGCAAAGCATATTGTTTGCGCGGACCCGCGCAAACTGACTGCTGAACAGTCTATAACAGCAATGGGCTGTTATGCTGTTAGAATGGCTAGAGTCTTCAAGTCTTCAGGCTCTTCTTGTTCAGGAGAAAAGGAAGAATCATCGACGAAATGGCGTGTTCCTCCTAAGTTTCAGGAGATGACTGAAATAGCGCTGTTATGCTGCCGGAATCTCCGTCCTCTTGAAGACTATTGGTCGATTTATCTATTCCTCCTAAGTCATAGGAGATGATTGAGATCGACGCTGTTATGCTGTCGAAATTTATATTTAACTGCGATAACTGTAACTTGCAATGAATTCTTTGTAAAATATCTTAGAATCAAGGGATACTTGAGGATGTAAATGAATTCAGAATCAATGAAGTGTGATGATTGTTTCTGTAATTATTCATTGTTATGATTGAATAAGATAATTCCCAAATCAAATACTTTTGTTTTCTTGTCGAAACACAATTGAAGATGAACCCAGCTAAATGTGCGTTCGGGGTATCTTCTGGCAAATTCCTCGGCTTCGTTGTACGGCATAGAGGCATCGAGATCGATCCAGAAAAAATTAAGGCTATTCAAAATATGCCGCCACCGACAACGCTGAAAGAATTAAAAAGTTTACAAGAAAAACTGGCGTACATTCGCCGTTTCATTTCAAACCTTGCAGGAAGGTGTCAGCCATTTTCTCAGTTAATGAAGAAAGATACAGAATTTGTATGGGATCACGCCTGTCAGAATGCATTTGATTCAATTAAGGAATTGCTGAAACAGCCACCAGTATTAACAGCTCCAGTAAGAGGTAAGCCGCTTATCTTGTATACATCTGCAGCTACAAATTCTTTGGGTGCTTTGTTGGCACAGGTAAATGAAGCCGGAAATGAGACTGCTCTTTATTATCTAAGCCGAACATTGATGGGGGCAGAATGCAATTATTCTTCGATCGAAAAAGAATGTTTGGCGTTGATATTCGCTATACAAAAGTTAAGACATTATTGTCTCTCCCACAATATAACTTTGATTTCAAGAGCAGATCCGATTAAATTCTTGATGATCAGGCCAATGTTGTCGGTAAGATTAGCCAAATGGATGTTATTGTTATCAGAATATACTATTTCATATAGACCAGCGAAAGTAGTAAAAGGGCAGGCTATGGCAGATTTCCTCGCACACATCCTGTGGCAGAAAGTGAAGAAATTAATGATGACTTCCCAGATGAGCAAGTTATGTTAGCTGAATCCTAGAGCCCATGGCAAATGTATTTTGACGGTGCTGCTCGAACATCGGGAGCGGGGGCAGGAGTGATATTCATTACTCCTCAAGGCGATCTATTACCATACTCCTTCACACTGGGGACTACATGCACGAACAATGAGGCTGAATACAGAGCCCTCATTATTGGAATGGAAATAGCTCATCAAATGGAAATAAAATTATTGCATATCTTTAGAGATTCTAAATTGATTATAAGTCAATTGACAATAGAATTCGAAGTAAGAAAACAAGAGCTCCTGCCTTATTGTCGGAAGGCACAACAGTTACTTGAACAGTTTTTTCATGTGGAAATCAAACATATACCGCGATCTAAGAATGCAAAAGCAGATGCTTTAGCCAGTCTGGCAGCGGCTCTGTCCTGTACAAATCGAAGTCCTCTCCAGGTAACTATAGAAGAAAGAAGATTCCTGCCATCCGCAGAGGTCATCGAAGAAATCGTTGAAATGTTTCCTATATCGTGTCTAGAAGTAACGACAGATGATTGGCGTCAGACTTTCGTCGATTATCTCAAATATAACATCCTGCCAGAAAGTAATGCGCAAAAATAGCAGATTAAGCAGCGATCGGGCAAGTTTGTCATGTGCAGCGAAGTGTTGTATAGAAAATCTTATAATGGAATGCTGTTACGGTGCTTAGAATATGCAAAGCAGTGTCATGAATGTCAAATACATGGGAATATAATACACGTTCCCCCGGAAGACTTGCATCAGTCCGTTGCTTCTTGGCCTTTCTCAGCATGGGGACTCGACATAATTGGCCCTATAAATCCACCTTCGTCTAAAGGAAAACAATATATTCTGGCAGCGACAGACTATTTCTCCAAGTGGACCGAAGCGGTCGCTTTGCGCAATGTTAAAGAAAAGGACGTGGTCAACTTCATCTGGCATGCCATAATATACTGTCATGGTATTCCGAAAAAGATCGTCTCTGATAATGGTACCCCTTTTAAAAATAGAGGCATGGAAAAGTTATGCCAGAAGTTTGGCATCCAACATTCGTTTTCAACACCTTACTATCCTCCGGCCAATGGATTAGTAGAGGCGTTTAACAAAACGATTGTCAAAATAATAAAGAAGACGGTGACAGGCAATAAACGCGATTGGGATTGTTGAGGCATAAAATAAGCAAGGAAGTGAAGACGAGAAAAATCAAGAAATCAGCTTCAAGACCACTTTGCGCGGGTTCGCGCAAAGTGAAATGGTTGCGCCAGACCGCGCAAAGTGAATGGTTTGCGCGGGGGATTATGAAGACAGTTTGCCCGGGGACTGATGGTTTGCGCGAGACCGCGTAAAGTATATCGTTTGCGCGTGTCCGCGCAAAGTATATGACGGTGGGATCAAAAAGGTTGGTTGATTATTTTGTCCCACATCGACCAGAACAGAGATTTCCATTGAAGAAAATGTCTATAAATACCCCGTTCCTCCTCTCAAAAGGGGTTGGAAGATTTCAGAAGTGAAAGAAAGACGAAAGAGAAGACAGAAGGTGCGGAGTATTGGACTCCTGCACTTTGCGCGACGGCGCACAAAGGAGTATTGGACTCCTGAAGTTTGCGCGGACCAGCGCAAAGCGGCAGTGGGTTGATATAGTTTGCGAGGACCCGCGCAAAGCATATTGTTTGCGCGGACCCGCGCAAACCGACTGCTGAACAGTCTATAACAGCAATGGGCTGTTATGCTGTTAGAATGGCTAGAGTCTTCAAGTCTTCAGGTTCTTCTTGTTCAGGAGAAAAGGAAGAATCATCGATGAAAAGGCGTGTTCCTCCTAAGTTTCAGGAGATGACTGAAATAGCGATGTTATGCTGCCGGAATCTCCGTCCTCTTGAAGACTATTGGTCGATTTATCCATTCCTCTTAAGTCATAGGAGATGATTGAGATCGGCGCTGTTATACTGCCGAAATTTATATTTAAATGCGATAATAGTAACTTGTAATGAATTCTTTGTAAACTATCTTAGAATCAAGGGATACTTGAGGATGTAAATGAATTCAGAATCAATGAAGTGTGATGATTGTTTCTGTAATTATTTCATTGTTATGATTGAATAAGATAATTCCCAAATCAAATACTTTTGTTTTCTTGTCGAAACAAAATGGCGACTCTGTTGGGGAATTTATATCTTATTTAACACTAACATTGGAAAGTTGCAAGACTCTCATTACTGTTTTTGGCGTCTTCTAGATGCCAAAATGGCGACTCTCAGTGGGAACATCCTCCCCTTCATCTCTAAGATAGTTTACTTAATTTTCCATATACTAATTTCATGAATGTTTTGTTATTGAAGGTACCCAAATTCAATCACACTACATTGCTAATGGCTAACGTTGCGAGAAAAGTGAACTTCCGATTCACCGCTACTGGATTTGTAATTGAATATGCGCCGAACCAAACTCCTGAGCATACGAAAGCAAGCACTACAAGCAGGCGCAAAGCGACTCAAGTAACAGTGGGAGTTATTTCCGTCTCACCTCAACCACAAGAAAGTGATGAGAATTGGACTTTGGTCCTGTCTAAGAAGACAAAAGCAAAGACTTTAAAGAACCGCAAAGCGAAAGTACTTGTACCAAGAACTGAGGGACCGGTCACGCGTAGCATAGCTAGAAGAAAACCTGAGCTCGCTCCTCCGGCAATTTATCCCGAACAAGCTACTTCGCAGTTCTCGTTGTGTGATTTTCCGGCTTTGGTTGCTCCAAAGACTAAATGGACAGAATCGCAGAAAGGCAAAGCACTGATGATAGGATCACCGATGCTTGTGTCACCTCAAACAAGCTCGCCCATAACTGTATCACCCCGATCGGTTAAAAGCACGGGAAGTACACAAGAATCAAACGAGACTCCAATGTCTCCCCTCTTTATATGTCTTGTTACGTCAACATACTCGCGTTTTATTCAAAAAACAGCTTCGACAAACAGTCAAGAGGCCGCAGTATATATGGCAGAAACGGGTCAAGGAAATAGGCCATCTACTGAAGAACGTGTTGATCAAATGGTAGAGGCACAAAGAGTGCTAATGGATGAATGCCGGAACCTCAGAGAAGCACTGGCAACTCTGGCACATAATGTAGCCCAAATAGTGGCTCCACCCATGATGGGGGCAACGAATGGACAAGAGAACCAACCTGAAGGCTCTCGTCCGCAAGAGATAGGATCACGAGGATCAGTTCCAGCAGCAAGAGCTATAACACAAGATGATGTAAGACAAGTCGTCGAAGAAGCAGTCAGAATAGAAAGAGAGCGAGCGAATACCGGTCGTTTCAGATACCGAACACCCTACCCGAGAGAGGTAGAGGATGTTCCGTTTCCAGCCAACTTTAAGCATCCAGATTTCCAAAAATTTAATGGGGAAGGATCACCAGAAGAACACCTGATGCATTTCATCACCAGCATGGGAAACTTCTCCACAATACCTCAATATTGTTTACGCTTATTTGGATCATCATTGACAAGTAAAGCTTTCAGGTGGTATTCAAATTTAGCACCAGGATCTATACGCACATAGGAAGAAATGCAAGATGCTTTCATGTCAAACTTCTTCTCATCAGAACACGATGTTAGTATCACAGAATTAGCTTCAGTATGACAGCGAGAAGGAGAACCAGTTGAAAAATTCATAGACAGATGGAAGACGCTGGGGGCATCGTGTAGGCAGTTGCTAGAAGAAAAGGAACAAGTCAAAATGTGTCTGAACTCTATGGAAACAGGAATTGCGTTCGGACTCACCAGCGCTGATATCAGAACCTTTCGTGATTTGGCTACCAAAGCCCATGCATTGGAATTAATGACTCGTAAGATGCCAGCATTTCATCATGAAACTGTCAGAAGAATACCTGGCAGGACAACCGTCAACACCATCAATCGGGATAAAAAAAATCAAGAGGTGAAGGGCTCAAGAGACAAAAGGCCGGAAGGAAAAGAAAATTGGAATCAATCAAGGGACAGATACGGTGGAAAAAGGCTTAGAATGCTTGATTCTCATGAAAGATTTGAGTTTGACAGAGAGGACGTGGTGCCTATGATGCAACAATTGTTAAAAGCAGGTACCCTGAAATTACCAGAACCGAAACGCCCTGAAGATGTGAAAAGAATCCGAGAAAGAAACTTTTGCCGTTATCATCGTTTAGTGGGACATCCGACAGAAAATTGTTACACGTTAAAGTGCATCATACAACGAATGATAAATAGAGGAGATATAATAACCAGCGAAAGCAAAGAAAAGAATACAAGGGCGACAGTAAATGTATTGTCAATTCAAGAAAAGACTCGAGGAATGAAAGAGAAGGGAGACCGAAGGCTGATAAGAAATGCGACAATGATTACGTTGCGATCAGGGAAGCAGATAACGAGTCCGATGAAGCAAAAAGCAGAAATTATAAGGAAAGAAGTGACTGAAAAGCGGAACATCAAGGATAGAAGTAGAAATGAAGATACAGCGACAAAAGTAGCTTACGATGTAGTTAGTCACTTGAAAGGTATATCGGCACGTTTGAGTATTTATGATGCGCTCAAGTTATCAGAAGAGTTTCGACAGAGTTTGATTCAAGCACTGTTTGATCACGATGTGAGAGAAACTTTACTGACAGAAATGAAGAGTGAAAGAAGCAACGAAAAGGTGGATTGTCTACCAGTAATATCTTTTTCTAATGATGATTTAATTGGTGAAACAGAACATAACAGGCCATTGATGATAGAAGGGTACATTTGTGAAAAGAAGATAAAACGGATCATGATAGACAATGGGTCAGTAGTGAATCTTTTGCCACTCTCCATGATTACCAAATTGGGTTATCGCCGTTCAGATTTGCGCCCCAGCGGAATGATGATACAAGGGTTTAATCAAGATGGACAACGCGCGCTCGATAAAATTACAGTAACATTGGAAGTAGGAGAATTAATCACTTCTGTTGTATGTCACGTTATAAATGCTATGATGACATATAATCTTCTCTTGGGAAGGCCATGGATACATCAGTACAATATTGTACCTTCTATTCTACACCAATGTTTCAAATACTACAAGGACGGAATGCAGTGTAAAGTAATAGCTAATGCGAAACCATATACAGAAGCTGAGTCTTTCTTTGCGGATGCTAGCTATTATAAATGTTTCTCCAAAGAAGCGGGAAATGATGATAGAAAGGGAGTCTTGAAAGATATCCAAATAAATAAAGCTAGAGAAGAAAGGGCGGAGTTTCCTGAGACTACAGGAGCAAGGAAAAAGTTCTATTTTGTACCAAAGCGCCTGAGACAACCGGGACAACCACCGTTGACATTGTTGTCGACAGAACAGTTGAAAGTCTTACAGTCCAATTACACGATGCCCTTACCTAATATCGAAAGATGTAAGCCATTTGCAGCCGCCCCAGGCACATTTCAAGTCAGAGCCAGTGCTAAATATCCTGAAGCAATAAAGTTCCACGTTGCAACAGAGGTGAAGAATGAAAACACAAGCAATATATATCATGGAGAGTTAACACCGCAGAATTTGAGAAAATACAGTGCAGTAAGCAAGAAAATCATGAGAAATATGGGTTTTGATTGTGACAAGCCCACTGGACTGAATCATGGGAAAGGAATTCAAATCCCTCTCGGAGTTAATCAAGAAAAACGGAGAAAATTCCAAGGATTAGGAGCAGAATCATCAGTAAATATGGTGTCAGTAGATATGACTCCAGCCGAACAGATGTCAGAACAAGATGCTAAGGTAGTTAAGTGTCCTCAAAACGCTCCAAGACAAATAGAAGACGGAGGACAACCGACGATAGATGGCTTGCGAGAAATAAATTTGGGGACAGCAGAAGAGCCAAGGAACACATTTATCAGTGTCAGTCTTTCAGATCAGGAATTTGAGAAATATGGCTAGCTTCTCAGAGCAAATAAAGACGTCTTCGCTTGGACATATGAAGAAATGCCAGGATTGGAACCCTCTGTAGCAATGCATCGATTAAATATTTCCAAAGAAAAGAAACCAGTAAAACAAGCACAAAGGCGATTCCACCCAGACCTGATTCCATTAATCGAAAAAGAAGTAAATAAACTAATAAAGGTTGGGTTCGTCAGAGAAGTTAAATATCCCAAGTGGATATCAAACATTGTTCCGATGAAAAAGAAGAATGGGCAGATTAGAGTATGCATCGACTTCAGGGATCTGAATGAAGCATGTCCAAAAGATGACTTCCCTCTCCCGATAACAGAATTATTAGTTGATAGCACTACTCAGTATGCTATTATGTCCTTTATGGACGGATACGCGGGTTATAATCAAATCAAGATGGCACCCGAAGATGAAGAGGCAACGGCTTTCAGAACACCGCTTGGAATTTATTGTTATAAAGTTATGCCTTTCGGTCTCAAAAATGTTGGGGCAACATATCAAAGGGCGATGAAAAACATTTTTCAAGATATGATGCTGTCACGCCCCGAGTTCCGACACCTGGGTATATCCGACCCTGATTCCGTACCCGCAGGCATGACTTATGTTTTGTATATTTACATTTACTAATCCACATATATTGACAAAATGATCTCATTCATAAAATATAACAATCCAAAATTTAAATAATTAAACATTTATTTAAAGAAGAAAAATGTCCATGTTCCGACTATTCAAGATTATCATCAAACACATGTCATCGTAATGTTGTCATACTAAATGTTCATTACACTTTATTTTGAAAATAATAAAGAAACAAAAATAAATAAAAGAAATCTCTTTAAGCTCCTCCATGAAATCCCGATCCTGAAATTTTAAAATCCCAACAGGGTAAGCTGCGAAGCCTAGTGAGTAATCTCAACACAGGTTTCAAAATAGCCTCATATAACATGAATAATGATATTAAAAGATACAATACCTATTTAGGCAAAACAACAAATGAGGAGATTTAATAAACAAAATATTTTCATGTAAATTCAAAGAAAAATGAATGAATGAAATCAACATATGTTATGCTCCATAATAACATGTGCGGTTTATTCTTTTTAACACCAGGGCCAGTTTACACCGGTTGGCCAACACCCGCGCCAATACAACACCTAGCCTGGCAATGGGAACCTCTTGCATAATATTCTCACCCATCCAAAGGGCACTTGGTGAGGGACCCATTTGTACATTAGCTGGTCAGACTACTACCCTACCGAACCTGGCAGTGGGAACCTTTTGCAATCCTAACATGCTCACCCACTCAAAGGGTACGGTAGAGGTTCCAAAAGGTACCAATTGGGTTTCTGGGACTTTCAACCCAAGGGTCTTGATCGCCCCACCTATTTACACTTTAGGGATTTTCAACCCAGAGGACTTGATCGCCCCACCTATTTTCTGGTGTTCCAAAACTGTTTGAAGGATATATAATTTTAATATTTCATGAGCAAAATATTTCTAAGGACAAATTGTTTCTAATCATTGTAGATTGTTCATACATGATTTAAAGTTCTACGTAAAAATATATTTGTGCAATGCAATCCGTCAGATCCGATAGTCTGGAAAAGTATACTAAACTTGAAGTTTTTTTTTTTTTTTTTTTTTTTTTTTTTTTTTTTTTTTTTTAAAGATGATCTAAATCCTAACTTTCTTAAAATTACAAAAATAAAAATAATAATCAAAGAATTATTAATGCATGGGTAAACATATATCTAAATTTCAAGTTGATTCATATCTTGCTAATTAAAATAAAGAGAACTACAAAAAAATCATGTTAAATAAACATAACAAACTATGAATCAAATAAATAAAAATGCACAATTATTGAGTTATTTGCATAATAATAATAAATAAATAAACCAAGTGGAATTTGTTACAAGAAAAATAAATAAATAAATAAAATATCAAGTGAGAGAAACTCACTTTTTCTTAAAAAATTATATATTTTTTTCCTCTCTCTTCCTTTTTCTCTCTCCTCTTTTCTTTCTTCCTTTTTCTCTCTCTTCTCTCTCTCCCTCTCTTTCCAACGTAATGTCCAGCAACCTCTTCCTTTTTCTCTCTCCTCTTTTCTTTCTTCCTTTTTCTCTCTTCTCTCTCTCCCTCTCTTTCCAACGTAATGTCTAGCAACCCCTTTTATCTCTCTCTCTCTCTCTCTCTCTCTCTCTCTCTCTCTCTCTCTCTCTCTCTCTCTCTCTCTCTCTCTCACCTCACGTCCCACTTCCACATTTCACGACTTCACGATGCATGATCTCTCTCACGCCTCCCCTTTTTATAAGCTCCATTCACACATGTGGCATGTGTTAAAGAGGGCCTTTAATCTCTTAACGTTTTTAAGTTTTTCTTTTGTTTTGCCATTCAAAGCACGTGTTCCACATTGCTTTCATTCAATGCACTTGTTATGCATTAAACGTGTGCCATGTGTGTACCACATGTGTGCATGTGATGCATGTGATGTATTTGATGTATTATGCCACGTGTGAAAGGTATGTGTGCATGATGTGTTTCGTGCATGTGTGTGGTTGGGATGTGTTTGATGGTACATGGATGATGTAGATGGATGGATGGATCAATGTATAATAGATGGACGGATGGATGTATGGCTTAGATGAATGGATGTGCATGATGTGTTCGGTGCATGTGTGTGGTTGTGATGTACTCAACGGTGCATAAATGGATGGACAGATTGATGTATACATAGATGGACAAATGGATGTATGGATAGATGGATGGATAAATGTACGTTTGGATGAGTTCATGTATGATCGGGTGGATGGACGGTTTGATGGTTGTATTGTTGGATGAATGGTTAAATGTATGGTTAGATTCATTAGTTAATGAACAGTTGGTTTGGATATGTCCAAATTAATGGTTGAGATTGAACCAATTGATCTTGTAGATCGACGGTCAAATCAGACTAATTGGGTATGTCGATCAATGGTTAAATTTCGATGGTCAAAATTTATTTGGGTTATTACATTCTACCCTCCTTAAAAGAAATTTCGTCCTCGAAATTTACATACCTATAATGCGAATAGATGAGGGTATTTCTCTTGGATCTCGGCCTCCCGTTCCCAAGAAGCCTCTTCCTCAGTATGGTGACTCCACTGAACTTTGACTAATGGTATAACTCGAGATCGAAGCACTTGGTCTTTCCGGTCAAGAATATGTACTGGGTGTTCGATGTATGAAGCGTCTTCTCGGATCTCTAATGGTTGCCAATCTATAACATGAGAAATGTCCCTCTCATATTTCCTTAACATCGATACATGGAAAACATCATGAATACCAGACAACTGAGGCGGTAAAGCAAGCCTATATGCGACAACACCAACCCTCTCTAGAATCTCAAACGGACCTATATACCTTGGAGCCAATTTTCCCTTTTTACCGAACCTCATGACGCCCTTCATAGGAGAAATCTTTAAGAAGACATGATCTCCAACTGCAAACTCTAGATCTCTTCTGCGATTGTCTGCATAACTCTTCTGACGACTTTGGGCTGCACGCAAACGGTTTCGAATGATAAAAATCTTCTCTGTTGTCTCTTGCACAATCTCTGGTCCAAGCAAACTACTTTCTCCAACTTCTGTCCAACAATTTGGAGATCTACAAGGCCTCCCATACAAAGCCTCATATGGCGCCATGCCGATACTCGTCTGGTAGCTATTATTATAAGCGAACTCGATCAATGGTAAATGATCATCCCAACTCCCTTTGAAATCAAGCACACAAGCTCGGAGCATGTCTTCAAGGATCTGATTCACTCGTTCAGTCTGCCCGTCAGTCTGAGGGTGAAAAGCGGTGCTAAAATCAAGAGTGGTTCCCAGTGCCTTCTGTAAACTTCTCCAAAAATGAGACGTAAACCTGGAATCCCGATCGGATACGATAGATACAGGCACTCCGTGTAGTCTAATTATTTCTTTAATATATAGTTTACATAATTCCTCTAGGGGATAGGTAGCACGTATAGGAAGAAAATGTGCAGACTTAGTTAACCGGTCAACGATGACCCAAACTGCATCATGATTATTACGTGTACGTGGCAATCCCATAATGAAATCCATGGATATGTGCTCCCACTTCCATTCGGAAATCGGTAGTGGCTGTAACATCCCTGACGACTTCTGATGCTCTGCCTTCACCTGTTGACATGTCAGACATTTGGCCACAAAATCGGCGATCTCTCTCTTCATATTATTCCACCAATATTGCCTACGCATATCGTGATACATCTTCGTACCTCCAGGGTGGACTGTGAACTTAGTGCGGTGTGCCTCTTCCATAATTTCCTTCTTTAATTTAGCCACATTTGGTATACATAATCTTCCTTGGAACCTTAACCCACCATCGGTACCAACTTTCCATTCTAACTTATCACTTTTTTCAGCTTCTTTTACCTTAGCTTGTAGCCATGAATCTTGTTGTTGAGCTTCTATAACCTTACTAATTAAGGAAGGTTGAACGACTAGGTTAAAGAGATGAACTACAGATGTTTGCGGATTCAATTGGATGTCAAAATCCTTCACCGTATCTAACATTTTCCATCGCTGAATCATAAGGTGAGCGATTACTCCGTGCGGCTTACGACTTAAGGCATCTGCTACTACATTGGCTTTACCTGGATGATATTGGAGGGTAAAATCATAGTCCTTTAAGAATTCCATCCATCGACGTTGCCTCATATTTAATTCTTTCTGTGAGAAAAGATACTTCAAACTCTTATGGTCTGAAAATAGCTCGAACTTCTCCCCATATAGATAATGCCTCCATACTTTAAGAGCGAAAACCACAGCTGCCAACTCCAAGTCATGAGTAGGGAAATTCTGCTCATGCACTTTCAGTTGCCTAGTGGCATAAGCTACAACCTTACCTTGCTGCATAAGGACGCAACCTAAACCTCTATATGAAGCGTCACTGAAGATTACATACTTTTCACCACTCGAAGGAATGGTGAGGACAGGCGCTGTCGTCAACCTAATCTTTAACTCTGAAAATGCTTGATCACAAGTATCATCCCAAATGAACTTTACACCCTTCTTGGTCAATCGAGTTAACGGTGCTGCAATTCGAGAGAAGTCTTTGATAAATCTTTGATAATACCCCGCTAAACCAAGAAAACTACGTATTTCGGTCACACTCGTGGGTTGTTCCCACTTCAATACTGCTTCTACCTTTGATGGGTCTACTGACACGCCCTTCTTCGAAACTACATGGCCCAAAAATTTCACTTCCTCCTTCCAAAAGTCACACTTTTCAAATTTAGCATATAATCGATGTTCCTGCAGTGTTTGAAGAGTAACTCTGAGATGTTGCTCATGTTCTTCCTGGGTCTTAGAATATATAAGAATATCATCTATGAATACTATGACAAAACAATCTAGGTGTGGCTTAAATACTCTGTTCATCAAGTCCATAAATACTGCTGGTGCATTTGTTAGTCCAAACGGCATCACGAGAAACTCGTAGTGGCCATAACGAGTCCTAAAGGCCGTCTTTGGTATGTCCATTTCTTTAATTCTAAGCTGGTGGTACCCTGACCGCAAATCTATTTTGGAGAAAAACTTGGCTTCTTTCAACTGGTCGAAAAGGTCATCTATCCTAGGAAGTGGGTATTTGTTTTTAATGGTGACCTTGTTTAGCTGGCGATAATCAATACATAATCTCATCGAGCCATCCTTCTTCTTTACGAATAAGACTGGCGCACCCCACGGTGACGTACTCGGCCGAATGAAACCCTGCTCCAATAACTTTTGAATCTGCTCCTTCAGTTCCTTCAACTCTACTAGTGCCATACGGTACGGTGCTATGGAGATTGGTGAGACTCCGGGCATAAGATCTATACCAAATTCGACTCTCTTCTTGGGGGCAACCTCGGTATGTCTTGAAATACGTCGGAAAACTCACATACGATTGGAATTTGATCGATACATACTTCGGATGGTTCTTCCTCCAAAAGTGCTAAGAAATCGCATAACGGTCCATTCTTTTGCTTTTCAAGAAACTGGAGTCTCGGTCGCCCAGGAATAGAGAATGTCACGGTCTTCTCAAAACAATCCAGCTTTGCATGGAACGAAGTTAACCAATCCATTCCCAGAATAACATCGAACTCTTGCATATCTAATACGATAAGGTCGGCTAATAATACAGAATCTTCAACCATGACAGGGCAAGATCTACATATCTGATTTAATACTACGGAGCTTCCTATTGGTGTAGCAATTATTAAATTCTTATCTAGGAGTTCAGGAGATAGACCCAATGTATGCACGAAAAGAGTCGAAATAAAAGAATGCGTAGCTCCTGAATCAAATAAAACTTGAGCGGGTGAGGAATAGATAATTATGGTACCTTCCACCACTGCTCCATTAGCATTTGCGTCTGATGGTACTATAGTAAACACACGACCCTGGGCCGGTTGTCGAGAAGCCTGACCTTCCTGCCTCGGCTGGTAGTGTTGTTGTTGTGGGCGTTGTTGCTGCTGAGGGGATCTTTGTTGTGGATGTCTCTGATACTGTTCCGGTACTTGATGATGTGGAGGTCTTTGGTACTGTGTCTGAGGTGCTTGATACTGTAGCTGAGGTCTCGAGTGCATCTGCGGTGGCGCCTGATAATGTGGCTGCTGAGGCGGTTGTTTACAAAAACGAACAGAGTGACCCTCCATTCCGCAGTTATAACATTTACCCGTAAAGCGGTTCATTGGCTGAGCAGGAGTTGAGGTGTTTGTTATCGTCATCTTTTGTTTCTTGGAAGCATCGCCCTGTGCTTGATATGTATTCGGTGTAGCCCTACCATTGCTCTTCGCTTCTCTCTTCTGGTTACGACTTTTCCAGAATTCTTCGTTGTCTCGTTCTATCATTAGAGCACGTTCTACTACATCGGCATACAATCTAAGCTTAAGTGGAGTCAACTTGTTACGAATTGACCCTCTCAAACCTCGCTCAAACTTCTTAGCTTTGTGAGCTTCATCCTGAATCATAAATGGGGCAAAACGAGATAATTCAGTAAATTTAGACTCATACTAGCCTACAGTCATCTCCCCCTGTTCTAAGCTTATGAATTCTTCTGCTTTCTGCTCTCGTACACACTCAGGAAAGTATTTTTCGTTGAACTTCTCACAGAACATATCCCATGTCCATACGGTATTTTCATCAATCGTTCTAGCAATTGTCTCCCACCAGTGGTCGGCCTCTCCCTCGAACATGAAAACTGCAAGTGTAACCTTCTGCTCCTCATCACATCTTAAAACAGTGAATATCTTTTCTATTTGCTTTTTCCACTTTTCTGCCCATAGGGCCCGACAAACCCTCAAAAGCAGGTGGTTTCAATCTCTTAAATTTCTCTATTAAGCCCCCAACGCCATCCTGCACAACTTGGGCGACTCCTCTATTATCACGACGAATGTGTTGTCCAAGAATGGCTGCCATGTCATCTAAAGCACGAAAGACCCCATCAAGTGATTGGCCATTTTCGGTGGTCCTCAGTGTGGCCGCCACAGGACTGGCTCTACCTCTACTTCTATCTCCACGCCGGCTCCCAGACATGTTCTAAATCAAACAATAAGCTTTAGATGTCACATAAGGATGGGTCGCTAAAAGACAATACTACAATTTAAGGTTATATATATATATATATATATATATATATATATATATATATATATATATATATATATATATATATATATCACAACAACACTCGCAGGGGATATATCCTAATTTTCAAAGTGACTACATTTTCAAGTAAAACCCTAGGTCCTCAATGATTCTAAACTTAAGCTTTGATACCAATCTGTCACGCCCCGAGTTCCGACACCTGGGTATATCCGACCCTGATTCCGTACCCGCAGGCATGACTTATGTTTTGTATATTTACATTTACTAATCCACATATATTGACAAAATGATCTCATTCATAAAATATAACAATCCAAAATTTAAATAATTAAACATTTATTTAAAGAAGAAAAATGTCCATGTTCCGACTATTCAAGATTATCATCAAACACATGTCATCGTAATGTTGTCATACTAAATGTTCATTACACTTTATTTTGAAAATAATAAAGAAACAAAAATAAATAAAAGAAATCTCTTTAAGCTCCTCCATGAAATCCCGATCTGAAATTTTAAAATCCCAACAGGGTAAGCTGCGAAGCCTAGTGAGTAATCTCAACACAGGTTTCAAAATAGCCTCATATAACATGAATAATGATATTAAAAGATACAATACCTATTTAGGCAAAACAACAAATGAGGAGATTTAATAAACAAAATATTTTCATGTAAATTCAAAGAAAAATGAATGAATGAAATCAACATATGTTATGCTCCATAATAACATGTGCGGTTTATTCTTTTTAACACCAGGGCCAGTTTACACCGGTTGGCCAACACCCGCGCCAATACAACACCTAGCCTGGCAATGGGAACCTCTTGCATAATATGCTCACCCATCCAAAGGGCACTTGGTGAGGGACCCATTTGTACGTTAGCTGGTCAGACTACTACCCTATCGAACCTGGCAGTGGGAACCTTTTGCAATCCTAACATGCTCACCCACTCAAAGGGTACGGTAGAGGTTCCAAAAGGTACCAATTGGGTTTCTGGGACTTTCAACCCAAGGGTCTTGATCGCCTCACCTATTTACACTTTAGGGATTTTCAACCCAGAGGTCTTGATCGCCTCACCTATTTACACTTTAGGGATTTTCAACCCAGAGGACTTGATCGCCCCACCTATTTTCTGGTGTTCCAAAACTGTTTGAAGGATATATAATTTTAATATTTCATGAGCAAAATATTTCTAAGGACAAATTGTTTCTAATCATTGTAGATTGTTCATACATGATTTAAAGTTCTACGTAAAAATATATTTGTGCAATGCAATCCGTCAGATCCGATAGTCTGGAAAAGTATACTAAACTTGAAGTTTTTTTTTTTTTTTTTTTTTTTTTTTTTTTTTTTTTTTAAAGATGATCTAAATCCTAACTTTCTTAAAATTACAAAAATAAAAATAATAATCAAAGAATTATTAATGCATGGGTAAACATATATCTAAATTTCAAATTGATTCATATCTTGCTAATTAAAATAAAGAGAACTACAAAAAAATCATGTTAAATAAACATAACAAACTATGAATCAAATAAATAAAAATGCACAATTATTGAGTTATTTGCATAATAATAATAAATAAATAAACCAAGTGGAATTTGTTACAAGAAAAATAAATAAATAAATAAAATATCAAGTGAGAGAAACTCACTTTTTCTTAAAAAATTATATATTTTTTTCCTCTCTCTTCCTTTTTCTCTCTCCTCTTTTCTTTCTTCCTTTTTCTCTCTCTTCTCTCTCTCCCTCTCTTTCCAACGTAATGTCCAGCAACCTCTTCCTTTTTCTCTCTCCTCTTTTCTTTCTTCCTTTTTCTCTCTCTTCTCTCTCTCCCTCTCTTTCCAACGTAATGTCTAGCAACCCCTTTTATCTCTCTCTCTCTCTCTCTCTCTCTCTCTCTCACCTCACCTCACGTCCCACTTCCACATTTCACGACTTCACGATGCATGATCTCTCTCACGCCTCCCCTTTTTATAAGCTCCATTCACACATGTGGCATGTGTTAAAGAGGGCCTTTAATCTCTTAACGTTTTTAAGTTTTTCTTTTGTTTTGCCATTCAAAGCACGTGTTCCACATTGCTTTCATTCAATGCACTTGTTATGCATTAAACATGTGCCATGTGTGTACCACATGTGTGCATGTGATGCATGTGATGTATTTGATGTATTATGCCACGTGTGAAAGGTATGTGTGCATGATGTGTTTCGTGCATGTGTGTGTTTGGGATGTGTTTGATGGTACATGGATGATGTAGATGGATGGATGGATCAATGTATAATAGATGGACGGATGGATGTATGGCTTAGATGAATGGATGTGCATGATGTGTTCGGTGCATGTGTGTGGTTGTGATGTACTCAACGGTGCATAAATGGATGGACAGATTGATGTATACATAGATGGACGAATGGATGTATGGATAGATGGATGGATAAATGTACGTTTGGATGAGTTCATGTATGATCGGGTGGATGGACGGTTTGATGGTTGTATTGTTGGATGAATGGTTAAATGTATGGTTAGATTCATTAGTTAATGAACAGTTGGTTTGGATATGTCCAAATTAATGGTTGAGATTGAACCAATTGATCTTGTAGATCGACGGTCAAATCAGACTAATTGGGTATGTCGATCAATGGTTAAATTTCGATGGTCAAAATTTATTTGGGTTATTACAGATGCATAAACATGTTGAATGTTATGTTGATGACTTGGTGGTCAGGTCAGGAGATCATCAAGAACATCGCGAACATTTAGCATCAGTTTTCCGTCGTCTCAGAAAGAAGCAACTAAAGATGAACCCTGCTAAGTGCGCATTTGGAGTACCTTCTGGCAAATTCCTTGGCTTTGTTGTACGACATAGAGGGATCGAGATTGATCCAGAAAAAATTAAGGCTATTCAAAATATGCCGCCACCAACGACGTTGAAGGAATTAAAAAGCTTACAAGGAAAATTGGCATATATTCGCCGTTTCATTTCAAACCTCGCAGGAAGGTGTCAGCCATTTTCTCGGTTAATGAAGAAAGATACAGAATTTGTATGGGATCATGCCTGTCAAAATGCATTTGACTCAATCAAGGAATTATTAAGACAGCCGCCGGTGTTAACAGCTCCAATAAAAGGTAACCACTTATCTTATATACAGCTGCAACTACAAATTCCTTGGGTGCTTTGTTAGCACAGGTGAACGAAGCCGGAAAAGAGACTGCTCTTTATTATCTAAGCCGAACATTGATGGGGGCAGAATGCAATTATTCTTCGATCGAAAAAAAATGTTTGGCACTAATATTCGCTGTACAAAAATTGAGGCATTATTGTCTCTCCCATGATATAACTCTAATCTCAAGAGCAGATCCGATAAAATTTTTGATGACCAGGCCAATGTTGTCGGGAAGACTAGCCAAGTGGATGTTATTGTTATCAGAATATACTATTTCATATAAACCGGCGAAAGCAGTAAAAGGGCAAGCTATGACAGATTTTCTCGCAGCACATCCTATAGCAGAAAGTGAAGAAATTAATGACGAATTTCCAGATGAACAGGTTATGTTGGCTGAATCTCAGAATCTTTGGCAAATGTATTTTGATGGTGCTGCTCGAATATCGGGAGCGGGGGCAGGAATAATATTCATTACACCTCAAGGCGATTTATTGCCATATTCCTTCACATTGGGCACCGCATGCACAAACAATGAAGCTGAATACAGAGCTTTTATCATCGGAATGGAAATAGCCCAGCAAATAGAAATAAAATTATTGCATATCTTCAGAGATTCTAAATTGGTTATAAATCAATTGACAACAGAATTTGAAATAAGGAAAGAAGAACTCCTACCCTATTATCGGAAGGCACAACGGTTGCTTGAACAGTTTTCTCATGTGGAAATTAAACACATACCGCGGTCGGAGAATACAAAAGCAGATGCTTTAGCCGGTCTGGCAGCAGCTCTGTCCTGCACAAAACGAAGTCCTCTTTAGGTAACTATAGAAGAAAGAAGGTTCTTGCCGTCTGCAGAGGTTATCGAAGAAACTGTAGAAATGTTTCCAATATCCTGTCTGGAGGTAATGACAAATGATTGGCGTCAGCCTTTTGTTGATTATCTCAAGTATAATATCTTGCCAGAAGATAATATACAAAGACAGCAGATTAAACAGCGATCGGGCAAATTCGTCATATGCAGCGAAGTGTTGTATAGAAAATCTTATAATGGAATGCTGTTAAGGTGCTTATACAATCAAGAAGCAAACCAAATGTTGCGGGAGGCACATTCAGGTGAATGTGGAGCACATCAAGCCGGTCGAAATTTATGCCATAGAATGCATCGAATGGGTTATTATTGGCCTACTATGTTCAAAGATGCAATAGAATATGCAAAGCGGTGTCACGAATGTCAAATACACGGAGATGTAATACATGTTCCTCCGGAAGAATTACATCAGTCTGTTGCTTCCTGGCCTTTTTCAGCATGGGGACTCGACGTGATTGGTCCTATAAATCCCCCTTCATCAAAAGGAAAATAGTATATCCTGGCAGCAACAGACTATTTCTCAAAATGGACCGAAGCAGTCGCCTTGCGTAATGTTAAAGAAACAGATGTGGTCAATTTCATTCGACATGCTATAATATATCGTCATGGTATTCCGAAAAAGATCGTCACTGATAATGGCACCCCTTTTAAAAATAGAGGCATGGAAAAGTTGTGTCAGAAGTTCGGCATCCAGCATTCGTTTTCAACACCTTACTATCCTCCGGCGAATGGATTAGCTGAAGCATTTAACAAAACGATTATCAAAATAATCAAGAAAACGGTGACAGGTAATAAGCGTGATTGGGATGAAAAGTTACAAGAAGCATTATGGGCCTACAGAACTACTCATCGTACAGCAACAGGGGCGACACCTTATTCATTAATCTATGGAATAGAGGCAGTTATCCCAATCGAAATGCAAGTGGCATCACTCAGGATAGCAGTACATCAATCTATAACAGATGACGAAAATGCAAAAATAAGATTGAAAGAGTTAGATTTGCTCGATGAGAAACGTCTTGAAGCTCAGCAGCGGTTGCAGTCATATCAGGCCAGGGTATCGGCTGCATTTGATAAACAGGTTAAATACCGCTCTTTCAAAAAAGGGGATATGGTGTTAATGCTAAAAAGACCCATAGTGATTACTCGCTGAACAGGGGGCAAGTTCAAGTCTAAATGGGACGGTCCATATGTAGTGAAAGAAGTATATTCCAATGGGGCATATAGAATCAAAAATCAAGAAGGACAGGATATCAGTATACTTGTCAACGCCCGATTCATCAAAAGATACTATCCTTAAAGATAGACATGTGGATTTTGATTCAGAATATTATCGGCATAATGAATCTGTATCAAAAGGGGGCAAGGATGAATAAGATCATGTTCATATATCAACAAGAGAAGCTGTGAAGAAAATTCACAAGCGCGTCAATTATCAAGCATCAAATCCGAAAATATGATCATCATCGCCAAACAAGTTTGACAAAATCAATATCATCTTGAAGATTCTCTTGAAGATACTGACAAAATTGATATATATCGCTTTACAAGGCATGGATCTTCTTGAAGATATTATCTCAAGTAGAAATATCTACTACTGCTATACTGGCAATGATGATGATCATAGATATTATTGCCTTACAAGTTAAAGGGGCAGTATAGCCAAGCTAAATCCTAAAAGAGCTAAATGAGCAGAATCAAAAAGATCAAGCTCTAAAAATAAATAAATAAATAAAAATAAATAAATAAAAATGCTCTCAAAGGATCAAGCTCTAAAAAGAGCTGGCCAACTATACATAAGACCTATGAAGATCGCCATTCGGGCAGCGGCGAGGAGTCAGTGGCCCTAAAAAGCCCGCGAAGACCATCGTGCGCACCCATGCGGGCAGCTGACGAAGTCAAGGATTCAAAGCCTAAAAGGCCATAAATCCGTGAAGACTAGTCACCGTAACTCCCATGTCGTCTGTATAGCTTCCGGCAGCGCCACGGGGAACGGATGAAAATGCCCTCCTGTGAATGGGCTCGACCTTGCAGACGAAGAAAACAGGGGCCGCAGTGCGAGCTTTATGCCAACCGTGCGTAAGACCCTCCAGATCTAGGGTTTGATTTCAGTAGTAACTCGTGAGGAAGGGCTTAAACCTACTCATTAATGGACTGGCGACCCTAGATTTGGTGCCCAAAGGTAGCCTTGCGAGCCCTGCGAACTCCAGAGAGTTACCGTGGCCAACCCTGTGCGTAAAACCAACAGTTCACCGCCCGGTAGCGTCAATGGGCCCCTCTGATGGACCTTGGCCGTGAGCTCAAGGCAGTGAAAAGCCCAAAAGCGAACTCTAGAGAGTTACAGTGGCCATCACATAAGACCCATAAATGCTCCACTACTCATGAGCTTAAACTGTGTGTGTGCGCACGCTCCACTACTCATGAGCCTAAACTGTGTGTGGCTAATTAAATTGAAACTTAGTACCGCCAATTTAAATACTCATATAAAGAATCCCGCACTAACAAAGCATAAAAGGTTTAGAAATTTTAAAGGATGTAATGAAATTATTATATAAAGTACGAATATAATTTAATAATGTTAGTATAAATATCATCAACATACAATGAGAAAATGCTATTATAAACATCTCAAAATGCTTTCATAAATTTTTTTTTAAAAAAAAAAAAAAACATGTCCAAAAAACATTAAAAAAAAAATCATCAAATGTTCAAAATTACATGTTTTAAAGATCTTCTGTAATTCCCACTGCTTCCGAATATCTGCGCAAATCTTCTTTCAACTGTGCCTGGGCTATATCATGTTTAGATTTTTCTTCAAGAATAAGTTTCGCTTGATCAGGGACGTCGGCAAGTTTGTTCTCCAGAGAAGCGATCATTCCTTTACTTCGAAGTTGCGCGGATTTTTCAAAATTAATAGATTGAACATTCGCCTGTATCCTTTCTTCAACATCTTGAATGATCGAGGCTTTTTCATGATTCCTTCTCTCCGGTTGAGAAATTTCTTCCTTCAGGGCTGCAATACGATCTTGGATAGTCTTATTTTCATCCATATGAATCTTTAATTGATCTTGAAGAATCATATGCTCTTGTTCAAGTCTAGAAATTGATGAAGCTGTCAGAGAGGCTTGTTCTTGAGATGAAGCCAGCTGCTTCTTGTACTCTAAAATCTCAGGGGCAATTGTAACGTTCTCTACCGACGCCAGAGAAATTACTGAATCGCGAAACTTGAGGAGTGAATCACGCAAAGGAGATATATTGAGTCTAGCCATCTTGGCAGAGCTCTCCAAAATCTCTATAGCAACATCCAAATCCAACCATTGATCGGGATTTCTGAAGATATGGATTATTGCTAACAAAGAATGTTTCACCATAAGCATTTTATGGACATGGATTTTTGCAAAGGATGACAATTCAGAAGTAGTGGCCACAGAATCAGAACTGGCCGCACCACTGCAAGGATGAGTTCCTATAATAAAAGAAGAAAGATATTCAAAATATTATTATGAAAAATGTGGTCGTGAATGAAGATAATCAGTGCATAAATGTGTACCTGTCACCTGGATATGACCTACAGAGGCAGAAGCTCCCTGAGTCATGGAAAGACCGAGTTCCACCATATCAGCAAAAGATGGTGCTCTAGCTTCTGTGCTTGAATCTCTGGTAGTCGGAGTTGGCAAGTCTGTAGTCTCTGTGGGAAATATAATTTCACGAGCCACTACTCTCTGCACTACCAATGGAATTGCGGGTGCTTTTGGTGAAGTTACCACAAGAGGGTTCATTGAAGAGATAGCACCTATTTCTGCAACTTGGGCGCCTAAAAAGGGAGACGCAATGATTTTAAATAATAGTTGTTAAAATAAAAATATGCATATGAAAATTTCCTTTACCTGGTGATACCCATATTCTCCATAATCTAAAAGATCCTCGTCATCTTTCTCAGCTGCAGGAGATTTAGCAGGAACATTGGCGCCAGGAGAAGTCTTAGCAATTGCAGGGGAAGATTCTATCTCAACTTCTTTCACAGCTGTTTCCTCTTCTTCTCCAATATCAACTTCACCTTCTTCAAAGTCATCATTTCTATCTTCATCACTATCGCTATCTCTGCTGTCTTCGTATTGTGAAGATTCAGTTGTATCTGATGATGAAGCTGAACTTTCATCTTCCAAATTTTCTTCGTCAACTTCTTCAATAATAACCTGCTTCCCTTTGTAAGAAATGGGTTTGCTGCTCTCCAGTGCAGACTCTTGATCATAGGGGAAGCAGATGCTTGGCGGGTCATTTCTGAAGGAATAGGGGATGATGTTTGCAAACGCGTTCTTGATCTAGTCATCGGAGAAGATGGACTAGGACCAAGGGGTTGTGGAGGAGATATGGAAGTACCAATAGCTGGTCCTTCTTGAACCGCTGTAGTCTTTGCAGGAATTGGAGAAGATGTACCTATAGCATCGTCTGCGGCTTGGTTTGAAGAGTCCCGACGAGATTTCTCAAATTCTCTCAGATCTCCGTGAGCAAACCAGCCATCCAAAGTATTGATGGGCTTGATTTCACGGATGGGATCTTCCAATGATATCTTCCCAAATTTCTCCGGGATGAGATGCATGGCTCTTTTCTGGAATATAGCCAATTCCGCTCTCTAAATTTCTGCCCTTCAGCCTGGGCGGATGAAGAAAGATAGAAGAATCCACTGGCAAGCATTTAGCAACCAGGTATGATTGGTGATCCCACCATCGCATCCAGCTATATGATGTACGGACTATGCGATTACAGCTTGGAATTATGAAGAGGGACCCAACGCAACCATTCAGCAACTGTTTCCATATCATGGCCCAGTTAAGAGGACCAGTTCCATAGCAACGCATTTTTCTGGTAACCAGTCCGCAGTCTTGTGGTACAGTTTGATCATAACCAAATTGACGAGCAAAGCGACTGGGGTAGTAAGGTTCTCTCCAGAATTATGTCCCTTCCCGAAGAGGCAAACTACATGAGCGAATAGAAAAGAAGAAAGCTCTTTCTGCTGCAGTAAGTGTTTCATTGTCCACCATATCTGTATCTTCGGTGTAGCGATGTAGGCGGAACTGAAAGAAGTTTATCTGATCATCATCTCGAATTTTGTTGGCAACCCACTCATATGCTCTTTTTGCCATCGCTCTTTGCTAAAAGAACCAGAGTGGAAGGTGAGAAGGATGAGTATATGCTTGTTCCGGAGCTTCAAAAGTCCAGGGAAAATAAACTCCAAGCCACCCCGTAATATAATGCCAAGAAGTATGCGCAGACGAAGCTCCAAGAATTGGGTCTTTTATGTGGGTAGCTACTTCTCCAAGAGCCCTGTAGATAGAACATAATACGGGAGGAGCAAGAGAATATTTATGGCCCTCCGCTAAAGCACCAGCCACAACGAAGACACTGGGACGAACAGCATCTGCCCACTTGGAGCTGGGCAATACGACCAAGCTTAGCCAGTAAGCCAAGAACGCTGCAAGCTCTCCGAAAGAACTATATTCTGGCTTTCTTCTTATTGCATCTCTAAGCTTCGTTAGTTCTTTAGAGTGGCAGTCGCGAAACCTTCAAAGAAAATAAGGAGGTTAATATGCAGGAATGGCTAAATAGCAAGAATACAAGGAGGAAGATCAGTTGTTGGATTGGTAAATACCTGAGACCCCTAGAGAAATGTGCTAGCCATTGCAGAGGGGGAATTTTGTGGAAGTTGGGAAATTTGCCCATCTCTTTGAATAACTCTATAGTAGTCTCAGAGATGGAAGGCTTGCGATCTGAAGAAGAGACGAAGGCCAATTCTCTGTTTGTCGGAATGAATTCATCATAGAATTTGCCTGTTATTGTGAGACCGGCTATGCGATGAAGGTCCCAAAGTGATATGCTCATTTCACCATAAGGAAGATGGAAGGAGTTGGTTGTAGGCGACCAATATTCAAGGAAGCCTTTCAGAATATTGGGTTCCCTATAGAAGTATTTGGAGGTCACTTCTATTGCATCATAAAGGCCGATCTTTGCAAGAGTGCTCGTATGCTTCAGCAATATAGCCTCCGCCCATTCAGAATAGTATCGACGAGCAGTTAACATGCCTCTGATGCGGAATTCTGCCTGTCCCCAGAGTTGCTCTCGATCTCTGAAGCGCTGTCGCACCGTCTCATAAAAATGAGAAGGAAAGAGATCATGAGGACTGTGGAAAGGAGCTAAGAAGATCATGGGATGAGATTCTCCTATCCTTTGTCGCGGTTTCTGAGTTCGGATAGTTCCCTCTAGGATTCGGGGCTCTCTTGAGGTCCATGATTCAGTATACATTAATCTCTCGCCATGGACGTAATCTTTGGACTCGCAGTCTAGCATGGATTGATGGCGATATACCTTGATGGGAATGATTGTCATGCCCTCCGCATGAGGATTATCAAACTTCATAATACCTTCGACAACTCGTACTGAGTCCCACGAATTTTGAAGCCTCTTCTTCTTGTGTTCCTTGATCTTTTCTGCAAATTCTTTCGCCTTATTGCGGTGAGTTTTCTTTGGGCGAGAAGCAGGAGGAGTATCTTCACGGAAAGGTGCTCTCTCACTATCAGTCTGAATATGAGCGGTGGTCTTCAACCATTCATCCCAGTCATACTCTCTGCCATGCTTAGGCGGACATTTGATGTCTCCCAAAGATATAGATCTGTGAATGGGGGAAGGTAAAGATCTAATACGGTCAGAAAAGTCGAATGTGGGAAGAACAGGTTCTTTGAAGTAAGCGGGATTTCTGGAAGTGGTCTTTGTCCGTTTAGCGGGAGGCTGATCAGAAGGAGAGTCAGAAGGAGTTACAAGACGAGCCGTTTGTTTAACACGAGCCATGAAAGTAAGATAAAGGAAGTAAGAAAGGAAGAAGAGAGAAAATGGCTAAGTGTTGGAAACAGTTCAAAAAAGAAAATTGGCTAAGTACAGAGTACTTTATGCGGGGTCGCGCAAAGTATATAGTTTGCGCGAAAAAACTTCAAGTTCAAAAGAAAGTCGCGAAAAGTGAAACAGTTTGCACGGGGTCGCACAAAGTGGGAGGTTTGCGCGGAAGAAAATCGCCAGAGCAGAGTTTCAGCAAAGAACGGATTCGTAAAAATGACTAAGTAGTTGGACTATTTATAGCCTTTATGGCCGAGTACGGTACTCGACCAGAGCTTTGCGCGGGGTCGCGCAAACCCTGTAGAAGATAACTGGTTGATCCTTTTTCTTTGATTTTCAGAAAAAAACAAAGAACGGATCAAGGGGGCATCTGTTGAGGCATAAAATAAGCAAGGAAGTAAAGACGAGAAAAATCAAGAAATCAATTTGAAAGATCAAGAAATCAGCTTCAAGACCACTTTGCGCGGGTTCGCGCAAAGTGAAATGGTTGCGCCAGACCGCGCAAAGTGAATGGTTTGCGCGGGGGATTATGAAGACAGTTTGCGCTGGGACTGATGGTTTGCGCGAGACCGCGTAAAGTATATCATTTGCACGTGTCCGCGCAAAGTATATGACGGTGGGATCAAAAAGGTTGGTTAATTATTTTGTCCCACATCGACCAGAACAGAGATTTCCATTGAAGAAAATGTCTATAAATACCCCGTTCCTCCTCTCAAAAGGGGTTGGAAGATTTCAGAAGTGAAAGAAAGACGAAAGAGAAGACAGAAGGTGCGGAGTATTGGACTCTTGCACTTTGCGCGACGGCGCATAAAGGAGTATTGGACTCCTGAAGTTTGCGCAGACCAGCGCAAAGCGGCAGTGGGTTGATATAGTTTGCGCGGACCCACGCAAAGCATATTGTTTGCGCGGACCCGCGCAAACCGACTGTTGAACAGTCTATAATAGCAATGGGCTGTTATGCTGTTAGAATGGCTAGAGTCTTCAAGTCTTCAGGTTCTTCTTGTTCAGGAGAAAAGGAAGAATCATCGATGAAAAGGCGTGTTCCTCCTAAGTTTCAGGAGATGACTGAAATAGCGATGTTATGCTGCCGGAATCTCCGTCCTCTTGAAGACTATTGGTCGATTTATCCATTCCTCCTAAGTCATAGGAGATGATTGAGATCGGCGCTGTTATGCTGCCGAAATTTATATTTAAATGCGATAACAGTAACTTGTAATGAATTCTTTGTAAACTATCTTAGAATCAAGGGATACTTGAGGATGTAAATGAATTCAGAATCAATGAAGTGTGATGATTGTTTCTGTAATTATTTCATTGTTATGATTGAATAAGATAATTCCCAAATCAAATACTTTTGTTTTCTTGTCGAAACAGGGATGAAAAGTTACAGGAAGCATTATGGGCCTACAGAACTACTCATCGTACAGTAACAGGGGCGACACCGTATTCATTAATCTATGATATGGAGGCAGTTATCCCAATTGAAATGCAAGTGGCATCGCTCAGAATCGCGGTACATCAGTCTGTAACAGATGATGAAAATGT
Source organism: Magnolia officinalis (assembly GCA_021015155.1). Taxonomy (NCBI): domain Eukaryota; kingdom Viridiplantae; phylum Streptophyta; class Magnoliopsida; order Magnoliales; family Magnoliaceae; genus Magnolia; species Magnolia officinalis. Next base: position 38,627,616 of record JAJHSJ010000012.1, read on the forward strand.
AAAAATAAGGCTGAAAGAATTAGATCTACTTGATGAAAAACGTCTAGCAGCTCAGCAGCGGTTGCAGTCATATCAGGCCAGGATATCGGCTGTCTTTGATAAACAAGTTAAATACCGAACTTTCAAAAAGGGGGATATGGTGCTAATGCTGAAAAGACCTATAATAGTGGTCACTCGCCGGATAGGGGGCAAGTTCGAGCCTAAATGGGACGGTCCATATGTGGTAAAAAAAGAATTATTTCTGTGCAATGTGGGGCATAGAATGCTTGCAATCAGGCGGGAGCGCACAGGGTTATAAGTATACCCTGTCAACCTGTCACGCCCGCTTCATCAAAAGATACTACCCCTGAAGACGGACTAACTGATTTTGACTCAAAATATTATTGGCATAATGATTCTGTAGTACAAGGAGGGCAGGGAGGAATAAGATCATGTCTATATGTCAACAAAGAAGCTATGAAGAAGAAATTCACGAGCATGTCAACTATGTTAGCAAGCGTAAATTCTAAAAATATATAGATCATCGTCATCATCAAATAAATTTGACAAAGTCAATATCGTCTCGAAGATTCTCGTGAAGATATTGATTCTATTGAAGATATCGACAAGATCAATATACAGCCTTACAAGGCACGGATCTTCTTGAAGATATTATCAAAAAACGGTCGGAAACGTCTATTATGTTGGGCGATGACAATGCTCATAACTATTATTGCCTTACAAGGCACGGATCTTCTTAAAGATATTATCAAAAGCAAGGATATATCAAAGAGGCAGTCTAGCCAAGCCAAATCCTAAAAGAGCCAAATCCTAAAAGAGCCAAATCAAAAAAGATCAAGCTCTAAAAAAAAAAAAAAAAAGGAATCAAATCCTCTTAGGATCAAGCTCTCAAAGGATCAAGCTCTAAAAGGGCCGGCCAGCTACACGTAAGACCTATCATGATCGCCATTCGGGCAGCGGCGAGGAGTCAGTGGCCCTAAAAAGCCTGCGAAGACCATCGTGCGCACCCATGCGGGCAGCTGATGAAGTCAAGGATTCAGAGCCTAAAAGGCCATAAATCCGCTAAGACTAGTCACCGTAACTCCCATGCCGTCTGTATAGCTTTCCGGCAGCGCCACGAGGAACGGATGAAAGTGCCCTCCTGTGAATGGGCTCGACCTTGCAGACGAAGAAAACAGGGGCCGCAGTGTGAGCTTTTAGGCCAACCATGCATAAGACCCTTCAGATCTAGGGTTTGATTTCAGTAGTAACTCGTGAGGAAGGGATTAAGCCTACTCATTGATGGACTGACAACCCTAGATTTGGTGCCCAAAGGTAGCCTTGCGAGCCCTGCGAACTCTAGAGAGTTACCGTGGCCAACCCTGTGCGTAAAACCAAAAGTTCACTGCCCGGTAGCGTCAATGGGCCCCTCTGATGGACCATGGCCGTGAGCTCAAGGCAGTGAAAAGTCCAAGAGAACTCTAGAGAGTTACAGAGACCATCACATAAGACCAACAAGTGCTCCACTACTCAAGAGCTTAAACTGTGTGTGTGCGCACGCTCCACTACTCATGAGCTTAAACTGTGTGTGGCTAATTAAATTGAAACTTAGCACCGCCAATTTAATACTCACATAGAGAATCCCGCACTAACAAAGCATAAAAGTTTGAAAATTATAATTAAGGATATGATCAAATTACTATATGAAATAGGGTTTCCACAAAATGATACGATAAATGTCAGCGTAAATATCATCAATATGCAATATGGTAAATGCCATTATAATATCTCAAAATACTATCATGAACATATGTTAAGTCAATAATTACCCATCCAAAGCATGAAAGAAAAGATTACATGTTCAAAAATCACATGTTTAAAGTTCTTCAGTAACCCCTACTACCTCTATATATTTGCGCAGATCCTCTTTTAGTTGTGCCTGAGTTGCATCATGCTTGGATTTTTCTTCAAGAATAAGTCTCGCCTGATCAGGGATACCAGCTAGCTTATTCTCCAAAGAAGCAATCATTTACCTACCTCGGAGTTGTGCAGATTTTTCTATATCAATGGATTGAACATTCGCCTGCACCTTTTCTTCAACATTCCGAATGATTAAGTCTTACTCAAGGCTTCTCCTCTCCAGTTGAGAGATTTCTTCCCTCAGGGCTGCAATACGATCTTGGATAGTCACTTTCTCATCAATATGAATCTTTAATTGATCTTGAAGAATCAGATGGTCTTGCTCAAGTTTGGAGATAGATGAATCCGTCAAAGAGACTTGTTCTTGAAATGCAGCCAGCTGCTTCCTGTATTCTAAAATCTCAGGAGCAATCGTAGCATTTTCTACCAATGCCAAGGAGATTACTGAATCGCGAAATTAAGGAGTGAATCGCGCAAGGGAGATATATTAATTCTAGCCATCTTGGCGAAGCTCTCCAAAATTTCAATAGCAACATCCAAGTCCAACCATTGATCAGGGTTTCTGAAGATATGGGCTATCGTCAACAAAGAATGTTTCACCATAAGCATCTTGTGAATAGGTACTTTTGCAAAAGACGACAGTTCAGATGTAGTGGCCACAGAATCAGAACTGGCCACACCGCTGCAAGAAGGGGTTCCTATAGCAAAAAGAAGAAAGGCATTCAGATATATTATGAAATATGCAGTTCTAAGTAAAATAACTAGTGCATGTATATACCTGTTGCTGGAATACGACTAACAGAAGGAGAAGTTCTCCGAGTCGTGGAAGGGCCAAGCCCCACCATATCAGCAAAAGATGGTGCTCTAGCTTCCGTACTAGAATCTCTGGTTGCTGGAGTTGGCAAGTCAGTGGTCTCTGTTGGAAATATAATTTCACGAGCTACTACTTTCTGTACCACCAACGGAACTACAGGAGCTCTTGGTGAAGTTCCTATAGGAGGATTCACTGAAGAGATCGTGCCTATCTCAGTGACTTGAGCACCTAAAAAGGGAGACACAATAATTCTAAATAAATAATTGCTATTAAATATATAGATAAATATAAGCATATAAAAGTTAAATCTCCTTTACCTGGTGAATATCCATATTCGCCATAATCTAAATGCTCTTCATCATCTTCCTCAGCTGCAGGAGATTTAGCAGGAATATTAATGCCAGGAAGAGCATTAGAGGTTGCAGGAAGAGGTTCCGGTTCAACCCCTTCCGTAGTTGCTTCCTCTTCTACGCTAACATCGACTTCACCTTCTTCAAAATCATTATCTTTATCCTCACTGCTTTCGCTGTCCTCGTCGTCTTCATACCGCGAAGAGACAGTAGTCTCTGATGATGAAGCTGAACTCTCATCTCCCAAACTTTCTTCGTCAACTTCTTCAACGACAACCTGCTTTCCTTTATAAGAAATAGGCTGGCTGCTCTCTGGTGCAGACTCTTTGACTGTAGGGGAGGCGGATGCTTGTATAGTCCTCTCTAAAAGAATAGGAGATGATGCTTGTAAACGTGTTCTCGATCTAGTCATCGAGGAAGATGGGTTAGGACAAAGAGGTTGTGGAGGGGGTAAAGGAGTATCATTAACTGGTCCCTCTTGAGCCGCGGCAGTCTCTACAGGAACTGGGGAAGATACACCTTCAGCATCGTCTGTAGCCTGATCTGTAAAGTCCCGGTGAGATTGCTCAAATTCTCTTAAAACTCCGTGAGCAAACCAACCGTCCAAAGTGTTAATAGGCTTTATTTCACGGATAGGGTCTTCTAACGATATCTTCCTACAAATTTCTCCATGATGAGACGCATGACTCTTTTCCGGGATATAGCCAATTCCACTCTCTAGATTTTTGCCTTTCAGCCTAGGCGGATGAAGAAAGATGGAGGAATCCACTGGCAAGCACTTAGAAACCAAGTATGATTGATGATCCCACCATCGCATCCAGCCATATGATGTACGGACTATGCAGTTACAGCCGGGAATTATGAAGGAAGATCCAACGCAGCCATTCAGTAGTTGTTTCCATATCATAGCCCAGTTGAGAGGACCTGTTCCATAACAACGCATTTTCCGAGTAACTAGCCCGCAATCTTATGGTACAGTTTGGTCGTAGCCAAATTGACGAACAAAACGGCTGGGGTAGTAAGGTTCTCTCCAAAACTCTGTCCCTTCCCGAAGGGGTAGACTGCAAGAACGAATGGAAAAGAAGAAAGCTCTTTCCGCTGCAGTAAGTGTTTCTTGGTCCACCATGTCTGTATCCTCGGTGTAACGATAAAGACGGAACTGAAAGAAGTTTATTTGGTCATCATCCTGAATTTTATTGGCAACCCAGTCATACGCTCTTTTGGTCATTGCTCTTTGTTGGAAGAACCAGAGTGGAAGATGAGAAGGATGAACATATGGTTGCTCTGGAGCTTCGAAAGTCCAAGGAAAATAGACCCCTAGCCACCCTGTGATGTAATGCCAAGAAGTATGTGCAGACGAGGCTCCAAGAATAGGATCTTTCACGTGGGTAGCTACCTCTCCAAGGGCTCTATAAATAGAGCATAATACTGGGGGAGCAAGAGAGTATTTGTGGCCTTCCGCTAAAGCACCAGTTACAGCGAAGACGCTCGAACGAACAACATCTGCCCATTTAGAGCTGGGCAATACCACCAAACTCAGCCAATAAGCCAAAAAAGCTGCAAGTTCTCCAAAGGAGCTATACTCCGGTCTCCCCTTTATTGCGTCTCGGAGGTCATTAGTTCCTTGGAGTGACAATCACGAAATCTTCAAAGAAAAATAAAGAGAGGGTGAATATGGAGGAATTGCTAGATAGCAAGAATATGAAGAGAAAAGGCGATTATTGGACTAATAAATACCTGAGGCCCCTAGAGAAATGTGCCAGCCATTGCAAAGGGGGAATTTTGTGAAAACTGGGAAATTTGCTCATCTCCTTAAACAGTTCGATGGTGGTCTCGGAGATAGAAGGTTTGTGATCTGGAGAGGATACAAAGGTCAGTTCCCTATTAGTTGGAATGAATTCATCATAAAACTTGCCTGTTATCGGGAGACCAGCTATGCGGTGAAGATCCCAGAGTGTTATGCTCATTTCACCATAAGGTAAGTGGAAGGAGTTGGTTGTGGGCGACTAATATTCAAGAAAGCGTTTTAGTATAGTAGGATCCCTATAGAAGTATTTGGAAGTCACTTCTATGGCATCATAAAGGCCGACTTTCGCAAGTGTGCTTGTATGTTTCAGTAAAATAGCCTTCGCCCATTCAGAATAATACGTCGAGCAGTTAACATACCTCTGATGCGAAATTTTTCCTGTCCCCAGAGTTGTTCTCGATCTCGAAAACGCTGTCGAACTATCTCATAAAAATGAGAAGGAAAGAGGTCGTGAGGACTGTGAAAAGGAACTAAGAAGATCATGGGATGGATTTCTCCTATCTTTTGTCGCGGCTTCTGTGTTTGAATAACTCCCTCAAGGATCCGGGGTTCTCTGGTGGACCATGATTCAGTATACATCAATCTTTCACCATGAACATAATCCTTAGATTCACGGTCAAGCATAGATGATGGCGATAAACGTTGGTGGGAATTATTGTCATGCCTTCTGCATGAGGGTTGTCGAACTTCATAACACCTTCAACAACTCGTACTGAATCCCATGAATTTTGAAGTCTCTTCTTCTTATGTTCCTTAATTTTCTTTGCAAACTCTTTCGCCTTATTCTGGCGAGTTTTCTTCGAACGAGAAGCCGGGGGAGTATCTTCACGGAGAGGTGGTCTCTCACTATCAGTACGAATGTGGGCCGTAGTCTTTAACCATTCGTCCCAATCATACTCTCTGCCGTACTTCGGAGGACATTTGATATCTCCCAATGATATGGATATATGAATGGGAGATTGCAAAGATTTAATGCGGTCAGAGAAGTCAAAGGTAAGAAGAACAGGTTCTTTAAAGTAAGCAGGAGTTCTGGAGGTGGTCTTTGTTCGCTTAGCAGGTGGTTGATCAGAAGAAGGTTGATCAGAAGGAGTCACAGGACGGGCTATTTGTTTTATACGAGCCATAATGGTGAGAAGATAAATATCAGACTGAGAATAGAAGAAAGGTGAATGGTTAAGTGTTGGAAAAATTCAAAGAGAAGAAAATCGGTTAAGTACGGGACACTTTGCGCAGGTCGCGTAAAGTATATAAGTTGCGCGGAACGTTTTGGACTTGGAAAGAACTCGCGCAAACTAAAAGGGTTTGCACGGGATCGCGCAAAGTGTATGGTTTGCGTGGAAGAGAATCGCAGGAGTATAATTTCGCCAGAGCACAAAGAGTTCGTGAAAATGACAAAGTTGTTGGACTATTTATAGAATTTACGGCCGAGTACGGTACTCGACCAAGCTTTGCGCGGGATCGCGCTAACCCTGCAGAAAACGAGTGATTTGATCCGTTTCTTTGATTTTCTGGAAAAACAAAGAATGGATCAAGGGGGCATCTGTTGAGGCATAAAAATAAGCACAGAATTGAAGCAAGGAAAGATCAAGGAAAAGGTTGAAAGAAAGGAACAAAGAATTAGTTCTAAGAATACTTTGCGCTGGATCGCGCAAAGTAAACGGATTGTGCTGGATCGCGCAAAGTAAACAGGTTGCGCGAGATCGTGCAAAGCATGTCGTTTGCGCGTATCCGCGCAAAGAGTATGACGGTGATGTAAAAATGGTTGGGTGTTATTTTGTCCCACATCGACCAAGTCGGAGTTTTACACCTGTAAAAATGTCTATAAATACTCCACTCTTTCTCTAAAAGGAGGTTGGAAGATTTCAGAGTGAAGGAAAGAACGAAAGAGAGGACAGAAGGTGCGGAGCATTGGGCTCCAACAGATTGCGCGGACCCGCGCAAAGGAGCATTGGGCTCCTACAGTTTGTGCGAACCCGCGCAAACAATATGGTTTGCGCGAGACCGCGCAAACCGACTGCTTTGCAGTCTATAACAGCAATGGGCTGTCATGCTGCTGAAATGGCAAGAGTCTTCAAATCTTCAAGTTCTTCTTATTTAGGAGAAAAGGAAGAATGGTCGACGAAAAGGCGTATTCCTCCTAAGTTTCAGGAGATGACCGAGATAACACCGTTATGCTGCCGAAATCTCCACTCTCTTGAAGATTGTTGGTCGATTTGTCAATTCCTCCTAAGTCCTAGGGGATGATTGGGATCATTGCCGTTATGCTGTTGAAATTTATATTTAACTATGATAGTTGTAATCTACAATGAATTCTTTGTAAACTATCTTAGAATCAAGGGATATTTGAGGATGTAAATGAATTCAGAATCAATAAAGTGTGATGATTGTCTTTATACTGTTCCATTGTTATGACTGAATAAGATAATTTCCCCAAACTAAATACTTTTGTTTCCTTGTCGAAACAGAAGTGACAAAGGATCTTGTGCAAATTCAGCTCCATTCCCACTTGTATGATCAGCATGTCCAGCTCCTTGGTTTGCATCATTCTCCCCCTCTTGAGAAGGATTTGTCCTCAAATCATCACCTACATCAAAAGGAGACAAATCAGCAACATTAAAGCTTGCACTAACACCATACTCACCTGGTAAGTCAAGCTTGTAGGCATTATCATTGATGTGTTCCACTACTTGAAATGGTCCATCACCCCTAGGTAGGAGTTTTGAATGCCTTTTCTCTGGAAAATGGTCCTTCCTTAAGTGCAACCAAACCCAATCTCCTGGTTCAAACACTACCTTCTTGCGTCCCTTGTTGGCTTGTTGGACATATTGTTTAGTCCTCCTTTCAATGTTCAGCCGCGCCTTTTCATGAATCATCTTTACAAATTCTGCTTTCTTTTTGCCATCTAAGTTCACATGTTCACTCAAAGGTAAAGAAGTTAAATCCAAAGGTGACAATGGGTTAAAGCCATAAACAATTTCAAATGGTGAAAACTTAGATGCAGAATGTATACTTCTATTGTAAGCAAATTCAACATGTGGCAAACAATCTTCCCATGTTTTCAAGTTCTTTTTAATGATAGCAGGTAACAAAGAAGACAGAGTTCTATTCACTACTTCAGTTTGACCATCCGTTTGTGGATGACAACTAGTAGAAAACAACAACTTGGTTCCCAACTTTTCCCACAAAGTCTTCCAAAAGTAACTTAAAAACTTTGCATCCCTATTAGAAACAATGGTCCTAGGCATACCATGTAACCTAACAATTTCTTTGAAGAACAAATCAACTATATGTGATGCATCATCAGTTTTATGACATGCAATGAAGTGTGCCATCTTGGAAAATCTATCTCTACCACCAACAACTGAATCTCTCCCCCTCTTAGTCCTAGGTAAACCTAAAACAAAATCCATAAAAATATCAGTCCAAGGTTCACTAGGTATTGGCAAAGGGGTGTACAAACCATGGGGTTTCAACTTAGATTTAGCCTGTTTACACATGATACACTTCTCATAGATTCTTTCCACATCACGTTTCATATGAGGCAAAAAAAATGATCATGAAAAATTCCTAAAGTCTTAGCTACACCAAAATGTCCCATCAAATCACCTCCATGAGCTTCTCTCACAAGCAATTCACGCAAAGAACTCATAGGCACACACAATTTATTTTCCCGAAACAAAAATCCATCATGCCTATAAAACTTACCAAATGTCACTTTTTCAAATGCATTGAACACATCACCAAAATCAGAATCTTGTACATACAAATCCTTAATGTATTCAAAGCCAAGCATTTTTGTATCTAAAATGGAAAGTAAGGCATACCTTCGGGACAATGCATCAGCCACCACATTTTCCTTACCTTGCTTATATCTGATCACATAAGGAAATGTTTCAATGAATTCCACCCACTTTGCGTGGCGTTTGTTCAACCTTTGCTGTCCTTTCAAATGCTTCAAAGATTCATGATCTGTATGAATCACAAATTCCTTTGGCCATAGATAGTGTTGCCAATTTTCCAAAGCCCTTACCAAGGCATACATCTCCTTATCATAAGTGGGGTAATTTAGGGCTGCCCCACTCAACTTTTCACTGAAGTAAGCAACTGGACAGCCTTCTTGCATCAAAACAGCTCCAATACCTATCCTTGAAGCATCACACTCAATTTCAAAAGTTTTAGCAATGTTAGGTAAAACAAGCAAAGGTGCATTAGTTAACTTTTCTTTGATCAGATTAAATGCCTTTTCTTGTTCTTTCCCCCACTCACATTTTTCTTGGTGACTTCAATAAGAGGGGCGGTTAAGCTACTAAAATCACGCACAAACCGTCTATAGAAGCTAGCTAAGCCGTGAAAACTCCTCACTTGACTGATTGTTGTAGGCGTTGGCCACTCTTGGATTGCCTTCACCTTTTCCTTGTCCACCTCAATTCCTCTCTTACTAACAACAAAACCAAGAAACACAAGCTTATCCGTGCAAAAGGTGCACTTCTTGAGATTAGCAAACAACCTTTCTTTCCTTAAAATTTCCAAAACATGTTCTTCCAAGTTTTTGCTATAAATTAGGATATTATCAAAATACACAACTACAAATCTACCAATAAATGCACGCAAAACATGGTTCATCAAACGCATAAATGTGCTCGAAGCATTATTTAAACCAAAAGGCATCACTAACCACTCATACAAACCATATTTAGTCTTAAAAGCAGTTTTCCATTCATCACCTTCCTTCGTCCTAATCTGATGATATCCACTCTGAAGATCAATTTTTGTAAAGAACAAGAACCATGCAATTCATCTAACATATCATCTAATCTAGGAATGGGATGACGATACTTTACCATTATGTTGTTGATGGCTCGACAGTCAACACACATCCTCCATGTTCCATCCTTCTTAGGAACTAATAGCACCGGAACCGCACAAGGACTCATGCTTTCACGCACATACCCCTTCTCCAATAGTTCACCTACTTGCCTTTGAAGTTCCTTGGTCTCCTCGGGATTACTCCTATAAGCAGGTCGATTTGGAATTGATGCACCAAGTATGAAATCAATTTGATGTTCAATCCCTCGGATTGGAGGTAAACCATGTTGAAGCATAAAATAAGCAAGGAAGTGAAGACGAGAAAGATCAAGAAATCAATTGGAAAGATCAAGAAATCAGCTTCAAGACCACTTTGCGCGGGTACGCGCAAAGTGAAATGGTTGCGCCAGACCGCGCAAAGTGAACGGTTTGCGCGGGAGATTATGAAGACAGTTTGCGCGGGGATTGATAGTTTGCGCGGAACCGCGCAAAGCATATCGTTTGCGCGTATCTGCGCAAAGTATATGACGGCTGATCAAAAGGGTTAGTTGATTATTTTGTCCCACATCGACAAGAACAGAGATTTCCATTGAAAAAAATGTCTATAAATACCCCGTTCCTCCTCTCAAAAGGGGTTCGAAGATTTCAGAAGTGAAAGAAAGACAGAAGAGAAGACAGAAGGTGCGGAGTATTGGACTCCTGCACTTTGCGCGACGTCGCACAAAGGAGTATTGGACTCTTGAAGTTTGCGCGGAATAGCGCAAAGCGTCATTGGGTTAATATAGTTTGCGCGGACCCGCGCAAAGCATATTGTTTGCGCGGACACGCGCAAACCGACTGCTGAACAGTCTATAACAGCAATGGGCTGTTATGCTGTTAGAATGGCTAGAGTCTTCAAGTCTTCAGGTTCTTCTTGTTCAGGAGAAAAGGAAGAATCATCGACGAAAAGGCGTGTTCCTCCTAAGTTTCAGGAGATGATTGAAATAACGCTGTTATGCTGCCGGAATCTCCGTCCTCTTGAAGGCTATTAGTCAATTTATCCATTCCTCCTAAGTCATAGGAGATGATTGAAATCAGCGCTGTTATGCTGCCGAAATTTATATTTAACTGCGATAACTGTAACTTTTAATGAATTCTTTGTAAACTATCTTTGAATCAAGGGATACCTGAGGATGTAAATGAATTCAGAATCAAGAAGTGTGATGATTGTTTCTGTAATTATTTCATTGTTATGATTGAATAAGATAATTCTCAAATCAAATACTTTTGTTTTCTTGTCGAAACAAAATGGCGGCTCTGCTGGGGAATTTATATCTTATTTAATACTAACATTGGAAAGTTGCAAGACTCTCATTACTATTTTTGGCGTCTTCCAGACGCCAAAATGGTGACTCTCAGTGGGAACATCCTCCCCTTCATCTCTAAGATAGTTTACTTAATCTTCCATATACTAATTTCATGAATGTTTTGTTATTGAAGGTACCCAAATTCAATCACACCACATTGCTAATGGCTAACGTTGCGAGAAAAGTGAACTTCCGATTCACCGCTACCGGATTTGTAATTGAATATGCGCCGAACCAAACTCCTGAGCATATGAAAGCAAGCACGACAAGCAGGCGCAAAGCGACTCAAGCAACAGTGGGAGTCATTTCCGTCTCACCTCAACCACAAGAAAGTGATGAGAATTGGACTTTGGTCCTGTCCAAGAAAACAAAAGCAAAGACCTTAAAGAATCGCAAAGCGAAAGTACTTGTACCAAGAACTGAGGGACCGGTCACGTGCAGCATAGCTAGAAGAAAACCTGAGCTCGCTCCTCCAGCAATTTATCCCGAACAAACTACTTCATAGTTCTCGCTGCATAATTTTCCAGCTTTGGTTGCTCCAAAGACCAAAAGGACAAAATCGCAGAAAGGCAAAGCACTAATGATAGGATCACCGATGCTCGTGTCACCTCAAACAAGCTCGCCCATAACTGTATCACCCCAATCGGTTAAGAGCACGGGAAGTACACAAGAATCAAATGAGACTCCAATGTCTCCCCTCTTTATAAGTCCTGTTACGTCAACATATTCTCGTTTTACTCAAAAAACGACTTCGACAAACAATCAAGAGGCCGCAGTATATATGGCAGAAACGGGTCAAGGAAATAGGCCATCTACTGAAGAACGTGTTGATCAAATGGCAGAGGCACAAAGAGTGCTAATGGATGAATGCCGGAACCTCAGAGAAGCTCTGGCAACTCTGGCACATAATGTAGCCCAAATAGTGGCTCCACCCATGATGGGGGCAACGAATGGACAAGAGAACCAACCTGAAGGCTCTCGTCCGTAAGAGATAGGATCACGAGGATCAGTTCCAGCAGCAAGAGCTATAACGCAAGATGATGTAAGACAAGTCGTCGAAGAAGCAGTCAGAATAGAAAGAGAACGAGCGAATATCGGTCGTTTCAGATACCGAACACCTTACCCGAGAGAGGTAGAGGATGTTCCGTTTCCAGCCAATTTTAAGCATCCAGATTTTCAAAAATTTAATGGGGAAGGATCACCAGAAGAACACCTGATGCATTTCATCACCAGCATGGGAAACTTCTCCACAATACCTCAATACTGTTTACGCTTATTCGGATCATCATTGACAAGTAAAGCTTTTAGGTGGTATTCAAATTTAGCACCAGGGTCTATACGTACATGGGAAGAAATACAAGATGCTTTCATGTCAAACTTTTTCTCATCAGAACGCGATGTCAGTATCACGGAATTAGCTTCAGTACGACAGCGGGAAGGAGAACCAGTTGAAAAATTCATAGACAGATGGAAGACGCTGGGGGCATCGTGTAGGCAGTTGCCAGAAGAAAAGGAACAAGTCAAAATGTGTCTGAATTCTATGAAAACAGGAATTGCGTTCGGACTCACTAGCGCTGATATCGGAACCTTTCACGATTTGGCTACCAAAGCCCATGCATTGGAATTAATGACTCGTAAGATGCCAGCATTTCATCATGAAACTGTCAGAAGAATACCTGGCAGGACAACCGTCAACACCATCAATCGAGATAAGAAAAATCAAGAAGCTAAGGGCTCAAGAGACAAAAGGCCGGAAGGAAAAGAAAACTGGAATCAATCAAGGGACAGATACAGTGGAAAAAAGCTTAGAATGCTCGATTCTCATGAAGGATTTGAGTTTGACAGAGAGGACGTGGTGCCTATGATGCAACAATTGTTAAAAGTAGGTACCCTGGAATTACCAGAACAGAAACGCCCTGAAGATGCGACAAGAACCCGAGAAAGAAACTTTTGCCGTTATCATCGCTTAGTGGGACATCTGACAGAAAATTGTTACACATTAAAGTGCATCATACAGCGAATGATAAATAGAGGAGATATAATAACTGGCGAAAGCAAAGAAAAGAATACAAGATCGACAGTAAATGTATTGTCAATTCAAGAAAGACTCGAGGAATGAAAGAAAGAAAAGGGAGACCGAAGGCCGATAAGAAATGCGACAATGATTACGTTGCGATCAGGGAAGCAGATAACGAGTCTGATAAAGTAAAAAGCAGAAATCATAGAGAAAGAAGTGACTGAAAAGCGGAACATCAAGGATAAAAGTAGAAATGAAGATACAGTGACAAAAGTGGCTTACGATGTAGTTAATCACTTGAAAGGTATATCGGCACGTTTGAGTATTTATGATGCGCTCAAGTTATCGGAAGAGTTTCGACAGAGTTTGATTCAAGCACTGGCTGATCACGATGTGAGAGAAACTTTACTGACAGAAATGAAGAATGAAAGAAGCAAGGAAAAGGTGGATTGTCTACCAGTGATATCTTTTTCGATGATGATTTAATTGGTGAGGACAGAACAACAGGCCATTGATGATAGAAGGGTACATTTGGGAAAAGAAGATAAAACGGATCATGATAGACAAAGGGTCAGCAGTGAATCTTTTGCCACTCTCCATGATTACTAAATTGGGTTATCGCCGTTCAGATTGCGCCCCAGCGGAATGATGATACAAGGGTTTAATCAAGATGGCAACGCGCGCTCGGTAAAATTCAATAACATTGGAAGTAGGGAATTAATCATTCTGTTGTTGTCACGTTATAAATGCCTGTGACGACATATATCTTCTCTTGGGAAAAGCCATGGATACATCAGTACAATATTGTACCTTCTACTGTTTCGAATACCACAAGGATGGAGTGCAGTGTAAAGTAATAGCTGATGCGAAACCATATACAGAAGCTGAGTCTTTCTTTGCGGATGCTAGCTATTATAAATGTTTCTCCAAAGAAGCAGGAAATGATGATAGAAAAGGAATCTTGAAAGATATCCAAATAAACAAAGCTAGAGAAGAAAGGGCGGAGTCTTCTGAGACTATAAGAGCAAGGAAAAAATTTTATTTTGTACCAAAGCGCCTGAGACAGCCGGGACAACCGCCATTGACATTGTTGTCAACAGAACAGTTGAAAGTCTTACAGTCCAATTACATGATGCCATTACCCAATATCGAAAGATGCAAGCCATTTGCAGCCGCCCCAGGCACATTTCAAGTCAAAGCCAGTGCTAAATATCCTGAAGCAATAAAGTTCCACGTTGCAGCGGAGGTGAAGAATGAAAACACAAGCAATATATATCATGGAGAGTTAGCACCGCAGAATTTGAGAAAATACAGTGCAGTAAGCAAGAAAATCATGAAAATATGGTTTTGATTGTGACAAGCCCACTGGACTGAATCATGGGAAGGAATTCAAATCCCTCTCGGAGTCAATCAAGAGAAACGGAGAAAATTCATTCCAAGGATTAGGAGCAGAATCATCAGTGAATGTGGTATCAGTAGATATGACTCCAGCCGAACAGATGTCAGAACAAGATGCTAAGGTAGTTAAGTGTCCTGAAAACGCTCCAAGACAAATAGAAGACGGAGGACAGCCGACGATAGATGGCTTGCGAGAAATAAATTTGGGGACAGCAGAAGAATCAAGGAACACATTTATCAGTGTCAGTCTTTCAGATCAGGAATTTGAGAAATATGGCCAGCTTCTCAGAGAAAATAAAGACGTCTTCGCTTGGACATATGAAGAAATGCCAGGGTTGGAACCCTCTGTAGCAATGCATCGATTAAATATTTCCAAAGAAAAGAAACTAGTAAAGCAAACACAAAGGCGATTTCACCCGGACCTGATTCCAGTAATTGAAAAAGAAGTAAATAAATTAATAAAGGTTGGATTCGTCAGAGAAGTTAAATATCCTAAGTGGATATCAAACATTGTTCCGGTGAAAAAGAAAAATGGGCAGATTAGAGTATGCATCGACTTCAGAGATCTGAATGAAGCATGTCCAAAAGATGACTTCCCCCTTCCAATAACAGAATTATTAATTGATAGCACTACTCAGTATGCTATTATGTCTTTTATGGACGGATACGCAGGTTATAATCAAATCAGGATGGCGCCCGAAGATGAAGAAGCGACGGCTTTCAGAACACCGCTTGGAATTTATTGTTATAAAGTTATGCCTTTCGGTCTCAAAAATGCTGGGGCAACATATCAAAGGGCGATGAAAAACATTTTCAAGATATGATGCATAACATGTTGAATGTTATGTCGATGACTTGGTGGTTAGGTCAGGAGATCATCAAGAACATCGCGAACATTTAGCATCAGTTTTCCGTCGGCTCAGAAAGAAGCAACTAAAGATGAACCCTGCTAAGTGCGCATTGGAGTATCTTCTGGCAAATTCCTCGGCTTTGTTGTACGACACAGAGGGATCGAGATTGATCCAGAAAAAATTAAGGCTATTAAAATATGCCGCCACCAACGACGTCGAAGGAATTAAAAAGCTTACACGATAAAATTTTTGATGACCAGGCCAATATTGTCGGGAAGACTAGCCAAGTGGATGTTATTGTTATCAGAATATACTATTTCATATAAACCGGCGAAAGCAGTAAAAGGGCAAGCTATGGCAGATTTCCTCGCGCACATCCTGTGGCAGAAAGTGAAGAAATTAATGACGAATTTCCAGATGAACAGGTTATGTTGGCTGAATCTCAAATCTTGGCAAATGTATTTTGGGTGTTGCTCGAATATCGGGAGCGGGGGCAGGAATAATATTCATTACACCTCAAGGCGATTTATTACCATATTCCTTCACATTGGGCACTGCATGCACAAACAATGAAGCTGAATACATAGCTCTTATCATCGGAATGGAAATAGCCCAGCAAATGGAAATAAAATTATTGCATATCTTCGGAGATTCTAAATTGGTTATAAATCAATTGACAACCGAATTTGAAGTAAGAAAGGAAGAACTCCTATCCTATTATCGGAAGGCACAACGGTTGCTTGAACAGTTTTCTCATGTGGAAATTAAACACATACCGCGGTAAGAGAATACAAAAGCAGATGCTTTACCCGGTCTGGCAGCAGCTCTGTCCTGCACAAAACGAAGTCCCCTTCAGGTAACTATAGAAGAAAGAAGATTCTTGACATCTGCAGAAGTTATCGAAGAAACTGTAGAAATGTTTCCTATATCTTGTCTGGAAGTAATGATAAACGATTGGCGTCAGCCTTTCGTTGATTCATATGTAGTGAAGTATTGTATAGAAAATCTTACAATGGAATGCTGCTAAGTGCTTAGACAAGCAGGAAGCAAACCAAATGTTGCGGAAGCACATTCAGGTGAATGTGGAGCACATCAAGCCGCGTCGAAATTGTGCCATAGGGTGCATCGAATGGGTTATTATTGGCCACTATGTTCAAAGATGCAATAGAATATGCAAAGCGGTGTCACGAGTGTCAAATACACGGAGATGTAATACATGTTCCTCCAGAAGAATTACATCAGTCTGTTCTTCTTGGCCTTTTTCAGCATGGGGACTCGACGTGATGGTCCTATAAATCCCCTTCATCAAAAGGAAAACAGTATATTCTGGCAGCAACAGATTATTTCTCCAAATGGACTGAAGCAGTCGCCTTGCGTAATGTTAAAGAGAAAGATGTGGTCAATTTCATTCGACATGCTATAATATACCGTCATGGTATTCCGAAAAAAATAGTCACTGATAATGGTACACCTTTTAAAAATAGAGGCATGGAAAAGTTATGTCAGAAGTTTGGCATCCAGCATTCTTTTTCAACACCTTATTATCCTCCGGCCAATGGACTAGCAGAAGCGTTTAACAAAACGATCGTCAAAATAATGAAAAAAACGGTGACATGCAATAAACGCGATTGGGATGAAAAGTTACAAGAAGCATTATGGGCCTACAGAACTACCCATCGTACAGCAACAGGGGCGACACCGTATTCGTTAATCTATGGTATAGAGGCAGTTATCCCAATTGAAATGCAGGTGGCATCACTCCGGATAGCAGTACATCAGTCCATAACAGATGATGAAAATGCAAAAATAAGGCTGAAAGAATTAGATTTGCTCGATGAGAAGCGTCTTGCAGCTCAACAGCGGTTGCAGTCATATCCGGCCAGAATATCAGCTGCCTTTGATAAACAGGTTAAATACCGCTCTTTCAAAAAAGGGGATATGGTGTTAATGTTGAAAAGACCTATAGTGGTCACTCGCCGGACAGGGGGCAAGTTCGAGCCTAAATGGGACGGTCCATATGTAGTAAAAGAAGTATACTCCAATGGGGCATATAGAATCGCAAATCAAGAGGGACAGGGTATCAGTATACCTGTCAACGCCCGCTTCATCAAAAGATACTACCCCTGAAGATAGACATGTTGATTTTGACCCAGAATATTATCGGCATAATGATCCTGTATCAAAAGGGGGGCAAGGATGAATAAGATCATGTCTATATGTCAACAGAAGAAGCTATGAAGAAAAAGTTCACAAACATGTCAATTATCAAGCATCAAATCTGAAAAATATATATATGGTCATCATCATCATCAAATAAGATTGACGAAGTTAATATCATCTCGAAGATTCTCTTGAAGATATCATTTAAGCTGGAAATATCAGGCCTTACAAGGCATGGATTCTCTTGAAGATATTATTCTGCCTTACAAGACATAGGTCTTCTTAAAGATATTTCGAAAATATCTACCATATTTTGCAAATGATGATGATCATATATATATATATATATATATATATATATATATATATATATATATATGTATGTATGTATGTATGTATGTATGTATGTATGTATGTATGTATGTATGTATTATCGCCTCACAAGGCATGGATCTTCTTGAAGATTGAAGATAAATATTATTGCCTTACAAGGCACGGATATTCTTGAAGATATTATCAAAAGCAAAGATACATCAATAACAATCAAAGAGGCAGTATAGCCAAGCCAAATCCTAAAAGAGCCAAATTGAGCCGAATAAAAAAAAAGATCAAGCTCAAAAAAAAAAAAAAAAAAAAAAAATGCTCTCAAAGGATCAAGCTCTAAAAGAGCCGGCCAACTATACATAAGACCTATGAAGATCGCCATTCGGGCAGCGGCGAGGAGTCAGTGGCCCTAAAAAGCCCGCGAAGACCATCGTGCGCACTCATGCGGGTAGCTGACAAAGTCAAGGATTCAAAGCCTAAAAGGTCATATATCCGTGAAGACTAGTCACCGTAATTCTCATGTCGTCTGTATAGCTTCTGGCAGCGCCACCGGGAACGGATGAAAATGCCCTCCTGTGAATGGGCTCGACCTTGCAGACGAAGAAAACAGGGGCCGCAGTGCGAGCTTTATGCCAAACGTGCGTAAGACCCTCCAGGTCTAGGGTTTGATTTCAGTAGTAACTCATGAGGAAGCTTAAACCTACTCATTGATGGACTGGCGACCCTAGATTTGGTGCCCAAAGGTAGCCTTGCGAGCCCTGCGAACTCTAGAGAGTTACCGTGGCCAACCCTGTGTGTAAAACCAACAGTTCACCGTTCGGTAGTGTCAATGGGCCCCTCTGATGGACCGTGACCGTGAGCTCAAGGCAGTGAGAAGCCCAAAAGAGAACTCTAGAGAGTTACAGTGGCCATCACATAAGGCCCATAAATGCTCCACTACTCATGAGCTTAAACTGTGTGTGTGCGCACGCTCCACTACTCATGAGCTTAAACTATGTGTGGCTAATTAAATCAAAACTTAGTACCGCCAATCTAAATACTCACATAGAGAGTCCCGCACTAACAAAGCATAAAAGGTTTAGAAATTGTAAAGGATGTAATGAAATTACTGTATAAAGTATAAATATAATCTAATAATATTAAGTATAAACATACAATATAAAAATGCTAGTATAAACATCTCAAAATGCTATTATGAAAGCAGAAAGCCAAATAAATTATGTTCAAAAGAAACATGAAAGTAAAGATTACATGTTCAAAATTACATGTTTAAAGATCTTCTGTAATCCCCACTGCTTCTGAATATCTACGCAAATCTTCTTTCAATTGTGCCTGAGCTGCATCATGTTTAGATTTCTCTTCAAAAATAAGTCTTGCTTGATCAGGAACGCCAGTAAGCTTATCCTCCAAAGAAGCGATCATTTCTTTTCCCTGAAGTTGTGCAGACTTTTCAATATCAATGGATTTAGCATTTGCTTGTATCTTTTCTTCAACATCTTGAAGGGCTAAAGATTGCTCATGATGCTTTCTCTCCAGTTGAGAGATTTCCTCCTTCAGAGCTACAATACGATCTTGGATAATTGCCTTTTCATCAATATAAGCCTTTTGTTGATCTTGAAGAATCATACGCTCTTGTTCAAGTTTAGAAATCGATGAAGCCGACAGAAAAACTTGTTCCTGAGATAAAGTCAGCAGCTTCCTGTATTCTAAAATTTCAGGTGCGATTGTAACATTCTCTACTGACGCCAGAGAAATTACTGAATCATGAAATTTGAGGAGGGAATCCCGCAAAGGAGATATGTTTATTCTGGCCATCTTGGCAGAGCTCTCCAAAATCTCTATGGCAACATCCAAATCCAACCATTGATCAGGATTTTTGAAGATGTAGATTATGGCTAACAAGGAATGTTTCACCATGAGCATTTTATGAACAGGAATTTTCGCAAAAGACGACAATTCAGAAATAGTGGTCACAGAATCAGAACTGGCCGCGCCACTGCAAGAATAAGTTCCTATAGCAAAAAAAAGGGGGGGGGAAATATTTAAAATACTATTATAAAATAGGTAGTATTGGGTAAAATAATCAATGCCTATATGTATACCTGTTACAGGAATGCGACTAATAGAAGGAGAAGCTCTTTGAGTCATAGAAGGGCCCAATTCCACCATATCAGCAAAAGATGGTGCTCTAGCTTCAGTACTTGAATCTCTGGTAGTTGGAGTTGGCAAGTCAGTAGTCTCTGTGGGAAATATGATTTCACGAGCCACTACTCTCTGCACTACCAGTGGGATTACGGGTCCTTTTGGTGAAGTCGCCACAAGAGGGTTCATTGGAGAGATAGCACCTATTTCTGCAACTTGGGCACCTAAAAAGGGAGACGCAATGATTAAAGAAAAATATATTTAGTTGTTAAAATAAATAAAAAAAAATTTCCTTTACCTGGTGAATACCCATATTCTCCATAATCTAAGAGATCCTCGTCATCTTTCTCAGCTACAGGAGATTTAGCAGGAACATTGGCGCCAGGAAAAGTCTTAGCAATTACAGGGGAAGATTCTATCTCAGCTTCTTTCGCAGCTGTTTCCTCTTCTTTGCCAATATCAACTTCGCCTTCTTCAAAGTCATCATCTTTATCTTCATCACTATCGCTATCTCCGCTGTCTTCGTATTGAGAAGATTCAGTTGTATCTGATGATGAAGCTGAACTTTCATCTTCCAAATTTTCTTCGTCAACTTCTTCAATAATAACTTGCTTCCCTTTGTAAGAAATGGGTTTGCTGCTCTCCGGTGCAGACTCTTGGATCATAGGGGAAGCAGATGTTTGGCGAGTCATTTCGGAAGGAATAGGGGATGATGTTTGCAAACGCGTTCTTGATCTAGTCATTGGAGAAGATGGGCTAGGACCAAGGGGTTGTGGAGGAGATACGGAAGTACCAATAGCTGGTTCTTCTTGAACCGCTGTGGTCTCCACAGGAATTGGAGAAGATGTACCTACAACATCGTCCGCGGCTTGGTATGAAGAGTCCCGACGAGATTTCTCGAATTCTCTCAAATCTCCGTAAGCAAACCAACCATCCAAAGTATTGATGGGCTTGATTTCACGAATGGGATCTTCCAATGATATCTTCCTGCAAATTTCTCCGGGATGAGATGCATGGCTCTTTTCCAGAATATAGCCAATTCCGCTCTCTAAATGTCTGCTTTTAGCCTGGGCGGATGAAGAAATATAGAAGAATCCACTGGCAAGCACTTAGCAACCAGGTATGATTGATGATCCCACCATCGCATCCAGCTGTATGATGTATGGACTATGCGATCACAGCTTGGAATTATGAAGAGGGATCCAACGCAACCATTCAGCAACTGTTTCCATATCATGGCCCAGTTAAGAGGACCAGTTCCATAGCAGCGCATTTTTCTGGTAACCAGCCCGCAGTCTTGTGGTACAGTTCGATCATAACCAAATTGACGAGCAAAACGACTGGGGTAGTAAGGTTCTCTCCAGAATTCTGTCCCTTCCCGAAGAGGCAAACTGCAGGAGCGAATGGAAAAGAAGAAAGCTCTTTCTGCTGCAGTAAGTGTTTCGTTGTCCACCATATCTGTATCTTCGGTGTAGCGATGCAGGCGGAACTGAAAGAAGTTTATCTGATCATCATCCCGAATTTTGTTGGCAACCCACTCATATGCCCTTTTTGCCATCGCTCTTTGCTGAAAGAACCAGAGCGGAAGGTGAGAAGGATGAGTATATGCTTGTTCAGAAGCTTCAAAAGTCCAGGGAAAATAAACTCCAAGCCACCCCGTAATATAATGCCAAGAAGTATGCGCAGATGAAGCTCCAAGAATTGGGTCTTTTATGTGGGTAGCTACTTCTCCAAGAGCCCTGTAGATAGAACATAATACGGGAGGAGCAAGAGAATATTTATGGCCCTCCGCTAAAGCACCAGCCACAACGAAGACACTGGGACGAACAACATCTGCCCACTTGGAGCTGGGCAATACGATTAAGCTTAGCCAGTAAGCCAAAAACGCTGCAAGCTCTCCGAAAGAACTATATTTCTGGCTTTCTTCTTATCGCATCTCGAAGCTTCGTTAGTTCTTTTGAGTGGCAGTCGCGAAACCTTCAAAGAAAATAAAGAGGTTAATATACAAGAATGGCTAAATAGCAAGAATACAAGGAGGAAGATCAGTTGTTGGATTGGTAAATACCTGAGGCCTCTAGAAAAATGTGCTAGCCATTGAAGAGGGGGAATTTTGTGGAAATTGGGAAATTTGCCCATCTCTTTGAATAACTCTATAGTAGTCTCAGAAATGGAAGGCTTGCGGTCTGGAGAAGATACGAAGGCCAGTTCTCTGTTTGTCGGAATGAATTCATCATAGAATTTGCCTGTTATTGTAAGACCGGCTATGCGATGAAGGTCCCAGAGAGATATACTCATTTCACCATAAGGAAGATGGAAGGAGTTGGTTGTAGGCGACCAGTATTCAAGGAAGCCCTTCAGAATATTGGGTTCCCTATAGAAGTATTTAGAGGTCACTTCTATTGCATCATAAAGGCCGATCTTTGCAAGAGTGCTCGTATGCTTCAGCAATATAGCCTCCGCCCATTCAGAATAGTATCGACGAGCAGTTAACATGCCCCTGATGCGGAATTCTGCCTGTCCCCAGAGTTGTTCCCGATCTCTGAAGCGTTGTCGCACTGTCTCATAAAAATGAGAAGGAAAGAGATCATGAGGACTATGGAAAGGAGCTAAGAAAATCATGGGATGAATTTCTCCTATCCTCTGTCACGGTTTCTGAGTTTGAATAGTTCCCTCCAGGATTCGGGGCTCTCTTGAAGTCCATGATTCAGTATACATTAATCTCTCACCATGGACGTAATCTTTGGACTCGCAGTCTAGCATAGACTGATGGCGATATACCTTGATCGGAATGATTGTCATGCCCTCCGCATGAGGATTATCAAACTTCATAATACCTTCGACAACTCGTACTGAGTCCCACGAGTTCTGAAGCCTCTTCTTCTTATGTTCCTTGATCTTTTCTGCAAATTCTTTCGCCTTATTACGATGAATTTTCTTTGGGCGAGAAGCAGGAGGAGTATCTTCACGGAGAGGTGCTCTCTCACTATCAGTTCGAATGTGAGCGGTGGTCTTCAACCATTCATCCCAGTCATACTCTCTGCCATGCTTAGGCGGACATTTGATGTCTCCCAAAGATATAGATCTGTGAATGGGGGAAGGTAAAGATCTAATACGGTCAGAAAAGTCGAAAGTGGGAAGAACAGATTCTTTGAAGTAAGCGGGATTTCTGGAAGTGGTCTTTGTCCGCTTAGCAGGAGGCTGATCAGAAGGAGGAGAGTCAGAAGGAGTTACAAGACGAGCCGTTTGTTTAACACGAGCCATGAAAGTAAGATAAAGGAAGCAAGAAAGAAAATGGCTAAGTGTTGGAGACAGTTCAAAAAAAGAAAAATTGGCTAAGTACAGAGTACTTTGCGCGGGGTCACGCAAAGTATACAGTTTGCGCGGAAAATTTCAAGTTCAAAAGAAAATCGCGCAAAGTGAAACAGTTTACGCGGGGTCGCGCAAAGTAGGAGGTTTGCGCGGAAGAAAATCGCCAGAGCAGAGTTTCAGCAGAGAACGGTTCGTAAAAATGACTAAGTAGTTGGACTATTTATAGCCTTTATGGCCGAGTACGGCACTCGACCAGAGCTTTGCGCGGGGTCGCGCAAACCCTGTAGAAAATAACTGGTTGATCCTTTTTCTTTGATTTTCGGAACAAAACAAAGAACGGATCAAGGGGGCATCTGTTGAAGCATAAAATAAGCAAGGAAGTGAAGACGAGAAAGATCAAGAAATCAATTGGAAAGATCAAGAAATCAGCTTCAAGACCACTTTGCGCGGGTACGCGCAAAGTGAAATGGTTGCGCCAGACCGCGCAAAGTGAACGGTTTGCGCGGGAGATTATGAAGACAGTTTGCGCGGGGATTGATAGTTTGCGCGGAACCGCGCAAAGCATATCGTTTGCGCGTATCCGCGCAAAGTATATGACGGCGGGATCAAAAGGGTTAGTTGATTATTTTGTCCCACATCGACCAGAACAGAGATTTCCATTGAAGAAAATGTCTATAAATACCCCGTTCCTCCTCTCAAAAGGGGTTCGAAGATTTCAGAAGTGAAAGAAAGACAGAAGAGAAGACAGAAGGTGCGGAGTATTGGACTCCTGCACTTTGCGCGACGTTGCACAAAGGAGTATTGGACTCCTGAAGTTTGCGCGGAACAGCGCAAAGCGTCATTGGGTTAATATAGTTTGCGCGGACCCGCGCAAAGCATATTGTTTGCGCGGACCCGCGTAAACCGACTGCTGAACAGTCTATAACAGCAATGGGCTGTTATGCTGTTAGAATGGCTAGAGTCTTCAAGTCTTCAGGTTCTTCTTGTTCAGGAGAAAAGGAAGAATCATCGACGAAAAGGCGTGTTCCTCCTAAGTTTCAGGAGATGATTGAAATAACGCTGTTATGCTGCCGGAATCTCCGTCCTCTTGAAGGCTATTGGTCAATTTATCCATTCCTCCTAAGTCATAGGAGATGATTGAAATCAGTGCTGTTATGCTGCCGAAATTTATATTTAACTGCGATAACTGTAACTTGTAATGAATTCTTTGTAAACTATCTTAGAATCAAGGGATACCTGAGGATGTAAATGAATTCAGAATCAATGAAGTGTGATGATTGTTTCTGTAATTATTTCATTGTTATGATTGAATAAGATAATTCCCAAATCAAATACTTTTGTTTTCTTGTCGAAACAAACCATGAGGTACCTCTTCGGGAAAGACATCTTCAAACTCCTGCAACAGAGAAACAATATCGCTCGGCAAAGCACCGACGAGATCATTAGTACATAAAAGAGCCTCCTTGTACATGAGTACAATAAGGGGCTAGTGTGAAAATAATGCTCTCTTGATCTCACTTTTTTTTGCAATGTAATTGAATTTTTCTTCTCTTGCTCTAACTATGGCTAAAATCCTCTCTCTTTCTTTTTCACTCTGATCAATGTTTTTCTCTCCCTCTTTTTTTTTTTAAAAAACTTTTTTTTTTTCAATTTCGGCCTTCCTTTCTTTTTCCTCTTTTTTCTTTTCATTTGATCTTTGTAACTTTAATTGGTCCTCCCTGACCTGTTTTGGAGTTAATGGCACAAGAGTAATAGGTTGCCCTTTAAGAATGAAAGAATACCTATTTGTGAATCCATCATGAATAACCCTTAGATCATACAGCCATGGTCTTCCCAACAATAAATGGCATGCGTGCATAGGAACCACATCACAAAGCACCTTTTCCTCATATTTGCCAATGGATAATGCTACCAACACTTGTCTTGTCATCTTGATTTCGCCACATTCATTCAGCCACTGGAGCCGGTAAGGTTGAGGATGTTTCAAGGTAGTTAAGGCCAATTTCTCCACCAAATAAGTGCTGGCTACGTTTGTGCAACTCCCTCCATCGATAATGACACTGCAAACTTTGTTATTTACAAAGCACCGAGTATGAAACAAGTTCTCCCTTTGGTTACTTTCTTCCTCCTTAACCTGCACATTGAGAACTCTCCTAGCTACCAATAAATCTCCAACCATAGCATTTTGCTCATCATTGGCATCCTCCAAAGATGGCATGTCATCATCATCTACTTCTTCCTCATTCTCCGACTCAAGCTCTCCTTGAGCATTTATCACCATCACCCTTTTGTTTACACACTGGCTGGCTATATGTCCCCGCCCTTGACATTTAAAACACTTAATATCACGTGTTCTAGAACTTGAAGCCTCGGTGTTACCTAAAGTAGTGGCAGTCTTTGAGTTGGCATTCTTAGAGGGTTCAAATTTTGGCTTATTTTGTAGCTGCTCGTTCCTTTTTGGAGTTGTCTTTCACAGGCTGGTGGTAGTCATAGGTTGTCCCCTCCTAGCCAATCCCTTTCGATTGAATTGTTCCTCCACCTTTATGGCTTGATGCACCATATCCGTCAACTAAACATAGTGCTGCATCTCAACTATATCCGCAATCTCACAATTTAAACCATGCAAAAACCTAGCCATGGTGGCTTCTCGATCCTCTTCTACATTAGCCCGGATAATAGCTACCTCCATCTCCTTGTAATACTCATCCACACTCTTGGAACCTTGAGTTAACCTCTACAACTTTTGATACAATCCCCTATAATAGTGACTGGGTACAAAACGCTTCCTCATAAGCATTTTCATCTCCTCCCAAGTGTCCACGGGTGGCTCTCTATTTCTCCTATTAATCAATAATTGATCCCACCAAACAATGGCATAATCAGTAAATTCAATTGCAACCAATTTAACCTTCTTTATTTTCGAATAGTTGTGACAATCAAACACCATCTCCATTTTAGTTTCCCACTCCAAATAAGCTTTAGGATCATTTTTACCTTGAAAAGATGGAATTTTAATATTTATGTTTCCTAAATCATTATCCCTCCTAGGCCTACCCATCCTAGCTTCTCTATTCCCATACCCATGCTCAAACCTGCCTCGGTTCAAATATGGCTCATCAAACTCCTCCAACTCCGCCTCATCCTCAACATCCCTTCGCGGAACACGCCCACCTTGCTGCTTATTGGGGATGTCATGTTGCTGGCCCCTAGGATTTCCCGCTTCTACCCTATCCAACCTCTCATGAATAGATTCTAATTCGGCCCTCAACATACGCCTCATCTCCGCTAACATCGCTTGCATTTGGAGGTTTGGAACTAAAGGTTATCAAAATTCTTCGGTTGTGTCTTCTCCTTGATTATTGGACATGTTTAAAATATGCAAAACAAGGTTAGAATCCTCACAAGTACTCCCTCACGTGTTTCACTCAAGAATTAATACACTTGCACTCGTGCTTTCACTCTAAACGGCTTTTATCCTTATGGTCTCACACACTCTTGCCTCTTTCCACTCTTTTGTGTCTTCTTTAGTTCTTAATCAAACTTCAAGAAACTAATTCAAAATAATCCATCAGCAATTCAAAAATTAGAAACAACCAAAACTCATAAAAAAGGTCAAGAACTTGAATAAGGTGAGAAACAAGATTGAAAGGAAGAAATATTCTTATTGAAATCGTATACTCTTCTTTTCTTTTTCTTTTTTCTGGATTTTTTTTTATTTTTTATTATTTATTTATTTTTTTAGCAAGGAACAAGAAATAGAACGAAAATAAAAGATAGTCAAACTTATCTTAGAACTTTGCTCTGATACCAAAATGATATGAACTCCACCAACAAATGTGATGAAACCCGATAACAATGATGGTTTGGAACCCCAAGATTGTGAAGACAAGTTTGCTGAGCCTTGACCCGTCACCTAACCAGATGAAAACCAAGACTACGAAACCTAAGAATCTCTCAAGAATTCAAGGTGATAAGTTTGGTTGTTTGAACGCCACAAGATTAACTATATAAGTTCCACAGTTCTTTTAAGAACCAAGAGGAACACAAGACCTCACAAGAATAATAGTTTTTTTTTTTTGAAAAGCAAAATCCCCTATTAAAATTCGTAATATCCACCTATATACTTGGAACAACCCTCCAAGAATAGGAAAAAGTCATAAATACAGCTTTAAAGCAACACAAATATTAACATAACAAGTCCCCACGTTTTTATGGCTCTTGGACTTCTAAAAGCACCCAAAAAATAGCTAAATGACTACATTCAATGTATTTAAAACATGCCCAGCCATTCCCAAGTCATTCTCCCATTTAATATCCTTGAAACTCAACAAATTAACACCCTTTAATGGTCAGACCATGTTGGTTACGAATTTGCATGCTAATTAACCTCTTCAATTGCTTTGATGACATGGACTAGGCCTTGATTATTATTTGAACCCATCTTGGTCTTTTTAGAATCAGCCCAATTCTCTTGGATTAGCCCATTTAGTGTTTCCTTGAAACGTTTGGCTCTACGTCTTGTAATTGGGGCCACTAGGAAGTGACAAAGGATCTTGTGCAAATTCAGCTCCATTCCCACTTGTATGATCAGCATTTCCAGCTCCTTGGTTTGCATCAAAAATTGCCTAATTCATAGACCGTTCGATATCCCAAAAGCACGTTGGAACTATTTGATCGTCATTTTTCAATATGGATTGTTAATCTTTCCAAATTGCACGATCCAACGGAGACGCCTATAACTCCATCATTTGATGTCAGATTGGGTCAATTTTTGGCCATCTGAATGGTACTTTATGCTCTTTCATTCTTGATTGGAATCGTCATTTTCCAAGACCATTTGGGCATATTTATGTTGGATTGTAGTCGTCGGTCCTGAATATTTCCTTCACCTTCTTGTCTAATAGTAACCCTCATAACTCACTCTTCAGAGGTCGAATTTAGATTATTTCAATTCATTGAAATGGTAACTTGTCAAGCTTCCATTTGGGACCAAAATTGCTTAATTCAGAGACCGTTCGATATCCCAAAAGCACGTTGGAACTCTTCAATCGTCATTTTTCAATATGGATGGTTAATCTTTCAAAACTGTGCCATCCAATGGAGACGCCTATAACTCCATCATTTGATGTCAGATTGGGTCGATTTTTGGTCATCTGAATGGTACTTTAGTACTCTTTCATTCTTGACTGGTATCGTCGTATTCTGAGACCATTTGGGCAACTAAAAGTTGGATCGCAGTCATCGGTCCTGAATGTTTCCTTCAACTTCTTGTCCAATAGTAACCCTCATAACTCTCTCTTCGGAGGTCGAATTTAGACTATTTCAAGTCATTGGATTGGTAACTTGTCAAGCTTCCAAATGGGACCAAATTTACCAAATTCGAAGACCGTTTGATATCCCAAAAGCACGTTGGAACTCTTCAATCGTCATTTTTCAATATGGATTGTTAATCTTTCCAAATTGCGCGATCCAACGGAGACCCCTATGACTCCATCATTTGATGTTGGATTGGGTCGATTTTTGGTCATTCGAATGGTCTTAGTGCTCTTTCATTCTTGACTGGTATCGTCGTATTCCGAGACCATTTGTGCATCTTTAAGTTGGATCGCAGTTGTCGGTCCTGAATGTTTCCTTCATCTCCTTGTCTAATAGTAACCCTCATAACTCACTCTTCGGAGGTCGGATTTAGACTATTTCAGGTCATTGGAATTGTAACTTGTCAAGCTTCCAAATGGGACCAAAATTGCCTAATTCAGAGACCGTTCGAAATCCCAAAAGCACGTTGGAACTCTTTGATTGTCATTTTTTAATATGGATTGTTAATCTTTCCAAATTGTGTAATCCAATGGAGACGCCTATAACTCCATCATTTGATGTCAGATTGAGTCAATTTTTGCTCATCTGAATAGTACTTTAGTGCTCTTTCATTATTGACTGGAATCGTCTATTTCGAGATGATTTGGGCATCTTTAAGTTGGATCACAGTCCTAGATCCTGAATTTTTCCATAATCGCCTTGTCCAATAGTAACCCTCATAACTCTCTCTTCAGAGGTCGAATTTAGACTATTTTAGGTCATTGGAATGGTAACTTGTCAAGCTCCCAAATGGGACCAAAATTTCCTAATTCAGAGACCGTTCGATATCCCAAAAGCACGATAGAACTCTTCGACCATCATTTTTCAATATGGATTGTTAATCTTTACAAATTGCTCGATCCAACGGAGACACCTATAACTCCATCATTTGATGTCGGATTGGGTCGATTTTTAGTCATCTGAATGGTACTTTAGTGCTCTTTCATTCTTGACTGGAATCGTCGTATTCTGAGACCATTTGGGCATCTTTAAGTTGGATAGTAGTCGTGGATCCTGAATGTTTCCATAATCTCGTTGTGCAATAGTAACCCTCATAACTATCTCTTCAGAGGTCGAATTTAGACTATTTTAGGTCATTTGAATGGTAACTTGTCAAGCTTTCAAATGGGACCAAAATTGCCTAATTCAGAGCCGTTCGATATCCCAAAAGCACGTTGGAACTCTTCTATTGTCATTTTTCAATATGGATTGTTATTCTTTCCAAATTGCACGATCCAACGGAGACGCCTATGACTCCATCATTTGATGTCGGAATGGGCCCATTTTCGATCAACTGAATTGTCTTTAGTGCCCTTTCATTCTTGACTTATATCGTCTTATTCCAAGACCATTTGGGCATCTTTAAGTTGGATCGCAGTCGTCGGTCCTGAATGTTTCCTTCATCTCCTTGTCTAATAGTAACCCTCATAACTCACTCTTCGATGGTCGAATTTAGATTGTTTTGGTAATTTGAATGGTAACTTGTCAAGCTTCTAAATGGGACCAAAATTGCCTAATTCAGAGACCATTCGATATCCCAAATGCAAGTTGGAACTTTTCGATCGTCATTTTTCAATATGGATTGTTAATCTTTTCAAATTACGCGATCCAATAGAGACGCCTATAACTCCATCGTTTGATGTCGGATTGGGTCAATTTTTGGTCATATGAATGATACTTTAGTGCTCTTTCATTCTCGACTGGTATTATCGTTTTCCAAGACCATTTGGGCATATTTAAGTTGGATCGTAGTCGTCTGTCCTGAATGTTTCCTTCATCTTCTTGTCCAATAGTAACCCTCATAACTCTCTCTTCAGAGGTCAAATTTAGACTATTTCATCTCATTGGAATGGTAACTTGTCAAGCTTCCATTTAGGACCACAATTTCTTAATTCAGACACCGTTCGATATCCCAAAAGCACGTTGGAACTCTTTGATCGTCATTTTTAAATATGGAATGTTAATCTTTCCAAATTGCACGATCCAACGTCGATGCCTATAACTCCATCATTCGATGTCGGATTGGGTCGACTTTTGGTCATCTGAATGGAACTTTAGTGCTCTTTCATTCTTGACTGGAATTGTCCTATTCTAAGACCACTTGTGCTTCTTTAAGTTGGATCGCAGTCGTGGATCTTGAATGTTTCCATCATCTCCTTGTCCAATAGTAACCCTCATAACTCTCTCTTCAGAGGTCGAATTTAGGCTATTTCAGGTCATTGGAATGGTAACTTCTCAAGCTTCCTAATGAGAAAAAATTGCCTAATTCAGAGATCGTTCGATATTCCAAAAGTATGTTGGAACTCTTCGATCGTCATTTTTCAATATGGATTGTTGATCTTTCAAAATTGCGAGATCCAATGGAGACGCCTATAACTCCATCATTTGATGTCAGATTGGGTCAATTTTTAGTTATCTGAATGGTACTTTAGTACTCTGTCATTCTTGACAGGTATCGTCATATTCTGAGACCATTTGGACAACTAAATGTTGGATCGCAGTCGTCGGTCCTGAATGTTTCCTTTAACTTCTTGTCCAATAGTAACCCTCATAACTCTCTCTTCAGAGGTCGAATGTAGACTACTTTAGGTCATTGGACTGGTAACTTGTCAAGCTTCCAAATGGGACCAAATTTACCAAATTCGGAGACCGTTCGATATCCCAAAAGCATGTTGGAACTCTTCGATCATCATTTTTCAAAATGGAATGTTAATCTTTTCAAATTGCTCAATCCAACGGAGACGCCTATAACTCTATCATTTGATGTCGGATTGGGTCAACTTTTGGTCATATGAATGGTACTTTAGTGCTCGTTCATTCTTGACTGGAATCGTCATATTCTGAGACCATTTGGACATCTTTAAGTTGGATCGCAGTTGTGGATCCTGAATGTTTCCATCATCTCCTTGTCCAATAGTAACCCTCATAACTCTCACTTCAGAGGTTGAATCTAGGATATTTCAGGTCATTGGAATGGTAACTTGTCAAGCTTCCAAATGAGACCAAAATTGCCTAATTCAGAGACCGTTCGATATCCCAAAAGTACGTTGGAACTCTCAATCGTCATTTTTCAATATGGATTGTTGATCTTTCAAAATTGCGCGATCCAACGGAGACGCTTATAACTCCATCATTTGATGTCAGATTGGGTCAATTTTTGGTCATCTGAATGGTACTTTAGTACTCTTTCATTCTTGACTGGTATCGTCATATTCCGAGACCATTTGGGCAACTAAATGTTGGATCGCAGTCGTCGGTCCTGATTGTTTCCTTCAACTTCTTGTCCAATAGTAACCCTCATAACTCTCTCTTCAGAGGTCGAATGTAGACTATTTTAGGTCATTGGATTGGTAACTTGTCAAGCTTCCAAATGGGACCAAATTTACTAAATTCGGAGACCATTCGATTTCCCAAAAGCATGTTGGAACTCTTCGATCGTCATTTTTCAATATGGATTGTTAATCTTTCAAATTGCGCAATCCAATGGAGACGCCTATAACTCCATCATTTGATGTCGGATTGGGTCGATTTTTGGTCATCTGAATGGTCTTTAGTGCTCTTTCATTCTTGACTAGTATCGTCGTATACCTAGACCATTTGGGCATCTTTAGCTTGGATTGCAGTCGTCGGCCCTGAATGTTTCCTTCATCTCCTTGTCTAATAGTAACCCTAATAACTCTCTCTTCAGAGGTCGAATGTCGACTATTTCAGGTCATTGGATTGGTAACTTGTCAAGCTTCCAAATGGGACCAACTTTACCAAATTCAGGGACCGTTCAATATCCCAAAAGCATGTTGGAACTCTTCGATCGTCATTTTTCAATATGGATTTTTAATCTTTCCAAATTGCACGATCCAACGGAAACGCCTATGACTCCATCATTTGATGTCAGATTGGGTCGATTTTTGGTCATTCGAATG
Organism: Magnolia officinalis; assembly: GCA_021015155.1. Classification (NCBI taxonomy): domain Eukaryota; kingdom Viridiplantae; phylum Streptophyta; class Magnoliopsida; order Magnoliales; family Magnoliaceae; genus Magnolia; species Magnolia officinalis. The sequence goes on from JAJHSJ010000012.1 coordinate 38,660,114, forward strand.
GTCTTTAGTGCTCTTTCATTCTTGACTGGTATCGTCGTATTCCGAGACCATTTGGGCATCTTCAAGTTGGATCGCAGTCGTCGGTCCTGAATGTTTCCTTCATCTCCTTATCTAATAGTCACCCTCATAACTCACTCTTCGGAGGTCGTATTTAGACTATTCAGGTCATTCGAATGGTAACTTGTCAAGCTTCCAAATGGGAGTAAAATTGCCTAGTTCAGAGAACGTTCGATATCCCAAAATCACGTTGGAACTCTACGATTGTCATTTTTCAATATGGATTGTTAATCTTTTCAAATTGCGCGATCTAATGGAGACTCCTATGACTTCATCATTTGATGTCGGACTTGGTTGATTTTTGGTCATGTGAATGGAACTTTAGTACTCTATCATTCTTGACTTGTATCATCGTTTTTCGAGACCATTTGGGCAACTTAAAGTTGGATCATAGTCGTTAGTCCTGAATGTTTCGTTCAACTTCTTGTTCAATAGTTACCCTCATAACAATCTCTTAAGATGTCGAATTAGACTATTTCAAGACTTGGAATGGTAACTTGTCAAGCTTCCAAATGGGACCAAATTTACCTAATTCAGAGACCGTTCGGTATCCCAAAAGCATGTTGGAACTCTTCGAGCTTCATTTTTCAATATGGAATGTTAATCTTTCCAAAATTGCCCGATGCAACGGAGACGGCTATAACTCCATCATTTGATGTCGGATTGGGTCAATTTTTGGTCATCTAAATGGTACTTTAGTGCTCTTTCATTCTTGACTGGAATCGTCGTATTCTGAGGCCATTTGGGCATCTTTAAGTTGGATTGCAGTCGGGGATCCTGAATGTTTCCATCATCCCCTTATTCAATAGTTACCCTCATAACTCTCTCTTCAGAGGTCGAATTTAGCCTATTTCTGGTCATTGGAATGGTAACTTGTCAAGCTTCCAAATGGGACCAAAATTGCCTAATTCAGAGACCGTTCGATATCCCAAAAGCGTGTTGGAACTCTTCGATCATCATTTTTCAATGCTGATTGTTAATCTTTCCAAATTGCGCGATCCAACGGAGACGCCAATAACTCCATCATTTGATTTCGGATTGGGTCGATTTTGGGTAATCTGAATGGTACTTTAGTGCTCTTTCATTCTTGACTGGTATAGTCATTTTCCAAGACCATTTGGGCATATTTAAGTTGGATTGTAGTCGGTCCTGAATGTTTCTTTCATCTTCTTGTCCAATAGTAACCCTCATAACTCTCTCTTCAGAGGTCAAATTTAGACTATTACTTGTCATTGGAATGGTAACTTGTCAAGTTCCATTTGGGACCAAAATTGCTTAATTCAGACACCGTTCGATATCCCAAAAGCACGTTGGAACTCTTCGACCGTCATTTTTCAATATGGATTGTTAATCTTTCAGAATTGCATGATCCAACGGAGACGCCTATAATTCTAAAATTTAGGTCATTGGATTGGTAACTTGTCAAGCTTCCAAGTGGGAGCAAATTTACCAAATTCGGAGACCGTTCGATATCCCAAAAGCATGTTGGAACTCTTCGATCGTGATTTCTCAATATGGATTGTTAATCTTTTCAAATTGCACGATCCAACAGAGACGCCTATGACTCCATCATTTGATGTCAGATTGGGTCGATTTTTGGTCATCTGAATGGTCTTTAGTGCCCTTTCATTCTTGACAGGTATTGTCGTATTCCGAGACAATTTGGGCATCTTTAAGTTGGATCGCAGTCGTCGGTCCTGAATGATTCCTTCATCTCCTTGTCTAACAGTAACCCTCATAACTCACTCTTCGATGGTCGAATTTAGACTATTTCTGGTCATTTAAATGGTAACTTGTCAAGCTTCTAAATGGGACCAAAATCGCCTAATTCAGATACCGTTCGATATCCCAAAAGCACATTGGAACTCTTCGATCGTCATTTTTCAATATGGATTGTTAATCTTTCGAAATTGTGCGATCCAACGGAGACGCCTATAACTCCTTTTGATGTCGGATTGGGTCAATTTTTGGTATTCTGAATGGTACTTTAGTACTCTTTCATTCTTGACAGGAATCGTCATATTTCGAGACCATTTGGACCTCTTTAAGTTGGATCGCAGTCGTGGATCCTGAATGTTTCCATAATCTACTTGTCTAATAGTAACCCTCTTAACTCTCTCTTTAGAGGTCGAATTTCGACTATTTCAGGTCATTAGAATGGTAACTTATCAAGCTTCGAAATGGGAACAAAATTTCCTAATTCAGAGACTGTTCGATATCCCAAAAGCACGTTGGAACTCTTCGATCGTCATTTTTCAATATGGAATGTTAATCTTTCCAAATTGCGCGATCCAACAGAGACGCCTATAACTCTATTATTTGATGTCAGATTGCGTCAATTTTTTGTCATCTACATGGTACTTTAGTGCTCTTTCATTCTTGACTGGAATCATCGTATTCTGAGACCATTTGGGAATCTTTAAGTTGGATCATAGTCATGGATCCTGAATGTTTCCATCCTCTCCTTGTCCAATAATAACCCTCATAACTCTCTCTTCAGAGGTCGAATTGAGACTATTTCAAGTCATTGGAATGGTAACTTGTCAAGCTTCCAAATAGGACCAAAATTGCCTAATTCAGAAACCATTCGATATCCCAAAAGTACGTTGAAACTCTTCGATCGTCACTTTTCAATACGGATTGTTAACCTTTCCAACTTACGTGATCCAACAGAGACGCCTATAACTCCATCATTTGATGTCGGATTGGGTCAATTTTTGGTCATCTGAATGGTACTTTAGTGCTCTTTCATTCTTGATTGGAATCATCGTATTCTGAGACCATTTGGGCATCTTTAAGTTGGATCACAGTCGTGGATCCTGAATGTTTCCATCATCTCCTTGTCCAATATTAACCCTCATAACTCTCTCTTCAGAGGTCGAATTAAGACTATTTCAGGTCATTGGAATGGTAACTTGTGAAGCGTCCAAATGGGACCAAAATTGCCTAATCGAGACCGTTTGATATCCCAAAAGCACGTTGGAACTCTTTGATTATCATTTTTCAATATGGATTGTTAGTCTTTCAAAATTACGCGATCCAATGGAGACGCCTTGTTGAAGCATAAAATAAGCAAGGAAGTGAAGACGAGAAAGATCAAGAAATCAATTGGAAAGATCAAGAAATCAGCTTCAAGACCACTTTGCGCGGGTACGCGCAAAGTGAAATGGTTGCGCCAGACTGCACAAAGTGAACAGTTTGCGCGGAAGATTATGAAAACAGTTTGCGCAGGGATTGATAGTTTGCGCGAGGCCGCGCAAAGCATATCGTTTGCGCGTGTCCGCGCAAAGTATATGAAGGTGGGATCAAAAAGGTTGGTTGATTATTTTGTCCCACATCGACCAGAACAGAGATTTCCATTGAAGAAAATGTCTATAAATACCCCGTTCCTCCTCTCAAAAAGGGGTTCGAAGATTTCAGAAGTGAAAGAAAGACGAAAGAGAAGACAGAAGGTGCGGAGTATTGGACTCCTGCACTTTGCGCGACGTCGCACAAAGGAGTATTGGACTCCTGTTGTTTGCGCGAGCCAGCGCAAAGCGGCACTGAGTTGATATAGTTTTCGCGGACCCGCGCAAAGCATGTTGTTTGCGCGGACCCGCGCAAACCGACTGCTGAACAGTCTATAACAACAATGGGCTGTTATGCTGTTAGAAGGACTAGAGTCTTCAAGTCTTCAGGTTCTTCTTGTTCAGGAGAAAAGGAAAAATCATCAACGAAAAGGCGTATTCCTCCTAAGTTTCAGGAGATGACTGAAATAGCGTTGTTATGCTGCCAGAATCTCCGTCCTCTTGAAGACTATTGGTCGATTTATTCATTTCTCCTAAGTCATAGGAGATGGCTGAGATCGGCGCTGTTATGCTGCCGAAATTTATATTTAATGAATTCTTTGTAATGAATTCTTTGTAAACTATCTTAGAATCAAGGGATACTTGAGGATGTAAATGAATTCAGAATCAATGAAGTGTGATGATTGTTTCTGTAATTATTTCATTGTTATGATTGAATAAGATAATTCCCAATTCAAATAATTTTGTTTTCTTGTAGAAACAAAATGGCGACTCTCAGTGGGAACATCCTCCCCTTCATCTCTAAGATAGTTTACTTAATCTTCCATATACTAATTTCATGAATGTTTTGTTATTGAAGGTACCCAAATTCAATCACACCACATTGGTAATGGCTAACATTGCGAGAAAAATGAACTTCCGATTCACCGCTACAGGATTTGTAATTGAATATGCGCCGAATCAAACTCCTGAGCATATGAAAGCAAGCACTACAAGCAGGCGCAAAGCGACTCAAGTGACAGTGGGAGTCATTTCCGTCTCGCCTCAACCACAAGAAAGTGATGAGAATTGGACTTTGGTCCTGTCTAAGAAAACAAAAGCAAGGACCTTAAAGAACCGCAAAGCGAAAGTACTTGTACCAAGAACTGAGGGGCCGGTCAACCGCAGCATAGCTAGAAGAAAACCTGAGCTCGCTCCTCCGGCAATTTATCCAGAACAAACTACTTCGCAGTTCTCGCTGCATAATTTTCCAGCTTTGGTTGCTCCAAGGACCAAATGGACAGAATCGCAGAAAGGCAAAGCATTGATGATAGGATCACCGATGCTTGTGTCACCTCAAACAAGCTCGCCCATAACTGTATCACCCCAATCGGTTAAGAGCACGGGAAGTACACAAGAATCAAACGAGACTCCAGTGTCTCCCCTCTTTATAAGTCCTGTTACGTCAACATATTCTCGTTTTACTCAAAAAACGACTTCGACAAACAGTCAAGAAGCCGCAGTATATATGGCAGAAACAGGTCAAGGAAATAGGCCATCTACTGAAGAACGTGTTGATCAAATGGCAGAGGCACAAAGAGTACTAATGGACGAATGTCGGAACCTCAGAGAAGCTCTAGCAACTCTGGCACATAATGTAGCCCAAATAGTGGCTCCACCCATGATGGGGGCAACAAATGGACAAGAGAACCAACCTGAAGGCTCTCGTCCGCAAGAGATAGGATCACGAGGATCAGTTCCAGTAGCAAGAGCCATAACACAGGATGATGTAAGACAAGTCGTCGAAGAAGCAGTCAGAATAGAAAGAGAGCGAGCGAATACTGGTCGTTTCAGATATCGAACACCCTACCCGAGAGAGGTAGAGGATGTTCCGTTTCCAGCCAATTTTAAACATCCAGATTTCCAAAAATTTAATGGGGAAGGATCACCAGAAGAACACCTGATGCATTTCATCACCAGCATGGGAAATTTCTCTACAATACCTCAATACTGTTTACGCTTATTTGGATCATCATTGACAAGTAAAGCTTTCAGGTGGTATTCAAATTTAGCACCAGGGTCTATACGTACATGGGAAGAAATGCAAGATGCTTTCATGTTAAACTTTTTCTCATCAGAACGCGATGTCAGTATCACGGAATTAGCTTCAGTACGACAGCGAGAGGGAGAACCAGTTGAAAAATTCATAGACAGATGGAAGACGCTGGGGGCATCGTGTAGGCAGTTGCCAGAAGAAAAGGAACAAGTCAAAATGTGTCTGAATTCTATGGAAACAGGAATTGCGTTCGGACTCACCAGCGCTGATATCGGAACCTTTCGCGATTTGGCTACCAAAGCCCATGCATTGGAATTAATGACTCGTAAGATGCCAGCATTTCATCATGAAACTGTCAGAAGAATACCTGGCAGGACAACCGTCAACACCATCGATCGAGATAAGAAAAATCAAGAAGCTAAGGGCTCAAGAGACAAAAGGCCGGAAGGAAAAGAAAACTGGAATCAATCAAGGGACAGATACAGTGGAAAAAAGCTTAGAATGCTCGATTCTCATGAAGGATTTGAGTTTGACAGAGAGGACGTGGTGCCTATGATGCAACAATTGTTAAAAGCAGGTACCCTGGAATTACCGGAACCGAAACGCCCTGAAGATGTGACAAGAACCCGAGAAAGAAACTTTTGCCGTTATCATCGCTTAGTGGGACATCCGACAGAAAATTGCTACACGTTAAAGTGCATCATACAGCGAATGATAAATAGAGGGGAGATAATAACCAGCGAAAGCAAAGAAAAGAACACAAGAGCGACAGTAAATGTATTGTCAATTCAAGAAAAGACTCGAGGAATGAAAGAAAAGGGAGACCGAAGGCCGATAAAAAATGCGACGATGATTACGTTGCGATCAGGGAAGCAGATAACAAGTCCAATAAAGCAAAAAGCAGAAATTATAAGGAAAGAAGTGACTGAAAAACGGAACATCGAGGATAGAAGTAGAAATGAAGATACATCAACAAGAGTGGCTTACGATGTAGTTAGTCACTTGAAAGGTATATCCGCACGTTTGAGTATTTATGATGCACTCAAGTTATCGGAAGAGTTTCGACAGAGTTTGATTCAAGCACTGGCTGATCATGATGTGAGAGAAATTTTACTAACAGAAATGAAGAATGAAAGAAGCAAGGAAAAGGTGGATTGTCTACCAGTAATATCTTTTTCTGATGATGATTTAATTGGTGAAACAGAACATAATAGGCCATTGATGATAGAAGGGTACATTTGTGAAAAGAAGATAAAACGAATCATGATAGACAATGGGTCAGCAGTGAATCTTTTACCACTCTCCATGATTACTAAATTGGGTTATCGCCGTTCAGATTTGTGCCCCAGCGGAATGATGATACAAGGGTTTAATCAAGATGGACAACGCGCACTCGGTAAAATTACAGTAACATTGGAAGTAGGAGAATTAATCACTTCTGTTGTATGTCACGTTATAAATGCTGTGACGGATACATCAGTACAATATTGTACCTTCTACTCTACACCAGTGTTTCAAATACCACAAGGATGGAGTGCAGTGTAAAGTAATAGCTGATGCGAAACCATATACAGAAGCTGAGTCTTTCTTTGCGGATGCTAGCTATTATAAATGTTTCTCCAAAGAAGCAGGAAATGATGATAGAAAAGGAATCTTGAAAGATGTCCAAATAAATAAAGCTAGAGAAGAAAGGGCGGAGTCTTCTGAGACTACAAGAGCAAGGAAAAAGTTTTATTTTGTACCAAAGCGCCTGAGACAGCCGGGACAACCGCCATTGACATTGTTGTCAACAGAACAGTTGAAAGTCTTACAGTCCAATTACACGATGCCCTTACCCAATATCGAAAGATGCAAGCCATTTGCAGCCGCCCCAGGCACATTTCAAGTCAGAGCCAGTGCTAAATCTCTTGAAGCAATAAAGTTCCACATTGCAGCAGAGGTGAAGAATGAAAACACAAGCAATATATATCATGGAGAGTTAGCACCGCAAAATTTGAGATAATATAGTGCAGTAAGCAAGAAAATCATGAAAAATATGGGTTTTAATTGTGATAAACCCACTGGACTGAATCATGGGAAAGGAATTCAAATCCCTCTCGGAGTCAATCAAGAGAAACGGAGAAAATTCCAAGGATTAGGAGCAGAATCATCAGTGAATATGGTATCAGTAGATATGACTCCAGCCGAACAGATGTCAGAACAAGATGCTAAGATAGTTAAGTGTCCTGAAAATGCTCCAAGACAAATAGAAGACGGAGGACAGCCGACGATAGATGGCTTGCGAGAAATAAATTTGGGGACAGCAGAAGAACCAAGGAACACATTTATCAGTGTCAGTCTTTCAGATCAGGAATTTGAGAAATATGGCCAGCTTCTCAGGGAAAATAAAGACGTCTTTGCTTGGACATATGAAGAAATGCCAGGGTTGGAACCCTCTGTAGCAATGCATCGATTAAATATTTCCAAAGAAAAGAGACCAGTAAAGCAAACACAAAGGCGATTTCACCCGGACTTGATTCCAGTAATTGAAAAAGAAGTAAATAAGTTAATAAAGGTTGGATTCGTCAGAGAAGTTAAATATCCTAAGTGGATATCAAACATTGTTCCGGTGAAAAAGAAAAATGGGCAGATTAGAGTATGCATCGACTTCAGAGATCTGAATGAAGCATGTCCAAAAGATGACTTCCCCCTTCCAATAACAGAATTATTAATTGATAGCACTACTCAGTATGCTATTATGTCTTTTATGGACGGATACGCGGGTTATAATCAAATCAGGATGGCGCCCGAAGATGAAGAAGCGACCGCTTTCAGAACACCGCTTGGAATTTATTGTTATAAAGTTATGCCTTTCGGTCTCAAAAATGCTGGGGCAACATATCAAAGGGCGATGAAAAACATTTTTCAAGATATGATGCATAAACATGTTGAATGTTATGTTGATGACTTGGTGGTCAGGTCAGGAGATCATCAAGAACATCGCGAACATTTAGCATCAGTTTTCCGTCGGCTCAGAAAGAAGCAACTAAAGATGAACCCTGCTAAGTGCGCATTTGGAGTATCTTCTGGAAAATTCCTCGGCTTTGTTGTACGACACAGAGGGATCGAGATTGATCCAGAAAAAATTAAGGCTATTCAAAATATGCCGCCACCAACGACGTTGAAGGAATTAAAAAGCTTACAAGGAAAATTGACATACGTTCGCCGTTTCATTTCAAATCTCGCAGGAAAGTGTCAGCCATTTTCTCGGTTAATGAAGAAAGATACAGAATTTGTATGGGATCACGCCTGCCAAAGTGCATTTAATTCAATCAAGGAATTGTTGAAACAGCCGCCGGTGTTAACAGCTCCAGTGAAAGGTAAGCCACTTATCTTATATACATCTGCAGCTACAAATTCTTTGGGTGCTTTGTTAGCACAGGTAAACGAAGCCGGAAAAGAGACTGCTCTTTACTATCTAAGCCGAACATTAATGGGGGTAGAATGCAATTATTCTTCGATCGAAAAAGAATGTTTGGCGCTAATATTCGCTGTACAAAAATTGAGGCATTATTGTCTCTCCCATGATATAACTCTAATCTCAAGAGCAGATCCGATAAAATTTTTGATGACCAGGCCAATATTGTCAGGAAGACTAGCCAAGTGGATGTTATTGTTATCAGAATATACTATTTCATATAAACCGGCGAAAGCAGTAAAAGGGCAAGCTATGGCAGATTTCCTCGCAGCACATCCTGTGGCAGAAAGTGAAGAAATTAATGACGAATTTCCAGATGAACAGGTTAAAATGTATTTTGATGGTGCTGCTCGAATATCGGGAGCGGGGGCAGGAATAATATTCATTACACCTCAAGGCGATTTATTACCATATTCCTTCACATTGGGCACCGCATGCACAAACAATGAAGCTGAATACAGAAATCTTATCATCGGAATGGAAATAGCCCAGCAAATGGAAATAAAATTATTGCATATCTTCGGAGATTCTAAATTGGTTATAAATCAATTGACAACCGAATTTGAAGTAAGGAAAGAAGAACTCCTATCCTATTATCGGAAGGCACAACGGCTGCTTGAACAGTTTTCTTATGTGGAAATTAAACACATACCGCGGTCGGAGAATACAAAAGCAGATGCTTTAGCCGGTCTGGCAGCAGCTCTGTCCTGCACAAAACAAAGTCCTCTTCAGGTAACTATAGAAGAAAGAAGATTCCTGCCATCTGCAGAAGTTATCGAAGAAACCGTAGAAATGTTTCCTATATCTTGTCTGGAAGTAACAATAGACGATTGGCGTCAGCCTTTCATTGATTATCTAAAGTATAATATCTTGCCAGAAGATAATGCGCAAAAGCAGTAGATTAAGCAGCGATCAGGCAAATTTGTCATATATAGTGAAGTATTGTATAGAAAATCTTACAATGGAATGCTGCTAAGATGCTAGGACAAGCAGGAAGCAAACCAAATGCTGCGGGAAGCACATTCAGGAGAATGTGGAGCACATCAAGCCGGTCGAAATTTGTGCCATAGGGTGCATCGAATGGGTTATTATTGGCCTACTATGTTCAAAGATGCAATAGAATATGCAAAGCGGTGTCACGAGTGTCAAATACACGGAGATGTAATACATGTTCCTCCAGAAGAATTACATCAGTCTGTTGCTTCTTGGCCTTTTTCAGCATGGGGACTCGACGTGATTGGTCCTATAAATCCCCCTTCATCAAAAGGAAAACAGTATATTCTGGCAGCAACAGACTATTTCTCCAAATGGATAGAAGCAGTCGCCTTGCGTAATGTTAAAGAGAAAGACGTGGTCAATTTCATCCAACATGCTATAATATACCGTCATGGTATTCCGAAAAAGATAGTCACTGATAATGGTACCCCTTTTAAAAATAGAGGCATGGAAAAGTTATGTCAGAAGTTTGGCATCCAGCATTCTTTTTCAACACCTTATTATCCTCCGGCCAATGGACTAGCAGAAGCGTTTAACAAAACGATCGTCAAAATAATGAAAAAAACGGTGACAGGCAATAAACGCGATTGGGATGAAAAGTTACAAGAAGCATTATGGGCATACAGAACTACCCATCGTACAGCAACAGGGGCGACACCGTATTCATTAATCTATGGTATAGAGGCAGTTATCCCAATTGAAATGCAGGTGGCATCACTCCGGATAGCAGTACATCAGTCTATAACAGATGATGAAAATGCAAAAATAAGGCTGAAAGAATTAGATTTGCTCGATGAGAAGCGTGTTGCAACTCAACAGCGGTTGCAGTCATATCAGGCCAGAATATCGGCTGCCTTTGATAAACAGGTTAAATACCGCTCTTTCAAAAAAGGGGATATGGTGTTAATGTTGAAAAGACCTATAGTGGTCACTCGCCGGACAGGGGGCAAGTTCGAGCCTAAATGGGACGGTCCATATGTAGTAAAAGAAGTATACTCCAATGGGGCATATAGAATCGCAAATCAAGAGGGACAGGGTATCAATATGCCTGTCAACGCCCGTTTCATCAAAAGATACTACCCCTGAAGGTAGGCATGTGATTTTGACCCCGAATATTATCGACATAATGATTCTGTATCAAAAGGGGGCAAGGATGAATAAGATCATGTCTATATGGCAACAAAAAGAAGCTATGAAGAAAAAGTTCACAAACATGTCAATTATCAAGCATCGAATCTGAAAAGTATATATATGATCATCATCATCATTAAATAAGATTGACGAAGTTAATATCATCTTGAAGATTCTCTTGAAGATATCATTTAAGCTGAAAATATCAAGCCTTACAAGGCATGGATTCTCTTGAAGATACTATTTAAGCTGAAAATATTCTGCCTTACAAGGCATAGGTCTTCTTAAAGATATTTCAAAAATATCTACCATATTTTGCAAATGATGATGATCATATATATATTATCGCCTCATAAGGCATGGATCTTCTTGAAGATGGAAGATAAATATTATTGCCTTACAAGGCACGGATATTCTTGAAGATATTATCAAAAGCAAAGATACATCAATAACAATCAGAGAGGCAGTATAGCCAAGCCAAATCCTAAAAGAGCCAAATTGAGCCAAATCAAAAAAAAAAAAAAAAAATGCTCTCAAAGGATCAAGCTCTAAAAGAGCCGGCCAACTATACATAAGACCTATGAAGATCGCCATTCGGGCAGCGGCGAGGAGTCAGTGGCCCTAAAAAGCCCGCGAAGACCATCGTGCGCACCCATGCGGGCAGCTGACGAAGTCAAGGATTCAAAGCCTAAAGGGCCATAAATCCGCGAAGACTAGTCACCGTAACTCCCATGCCGTCTGTATAGCTTCCGGCAGCGCCACGGGGAACGGATGAAAATGCCCTCCTGTGAATGGGCTCGACCTTGCAGACGAAGAAAACAGGGGCCGCAGTGCGAGCTTTATGCCAACCGTGCGTAAGACCCTCCAGGTCTAGGGTTTGATTTCAGTAGTAACTCGTGAGGAAGGGCTTAAACCTACTCATTGATGGACTGACGACCCTAGATTTGGTGCCCAAAGGTAGCCTTGCGAGCCCTGCGAACTCTAGAGAGTTACCGTGGCCAACCCTGTGCGTAAAGCCAACAGTTCACCGTCCGGTAGCGTCAATGGGCCCCTCTGATGGACCGTGACCGTGAGCTTAAGGCAGTGAGAAGCCCAAAAAAGAACTCTAGAGAGTTACAGTGGCCATCACATAAGACCCATAAATGCTCCACTACTCATGAGCTTAAACTGTGTGTGTGCGCACGCTCCACTACTCATGAGTTTAAACTGTGTGTGGCTAATTAAACCAAAACTTAGTACCGCCAATCTAAATACTCACATAGAGAGTCCCGCACTAACAAAGCATAAAAGGTTTAGAAATTGTAAAGGATGTAATGAAATTACTATATAAAGTATAAATATAATCTAATAATATTAAGTATAAACATACAATATAAAAATGCTAGTATAAACATCTCAAAATGCTATCATGAAAACAAAAACCAAATAAATTATGTTCAAAAGAAACATGAAAGCAAAGATTACATGTTCAAAATTACATGTTTAAAGATCTTCTGTAATCCCCACTGCTTCTGAATATCTGCGCAAATCTTCTTTCAATTTTGCCTGAGCTGCATCATGTTTAGATTTCTCTTCAAAAATAAGTCTTGCTTGATCAGGAACGCCAGTAAGCTTATCCTCCAAAGAAGCGATCATTTCTTTTCCTTGAAGTTGTGCAGATTTTTCAATATCAATGGATTTAGCATTTGCTTGTATCTTTTCTTCAACATCTTGAAGGGCTAAGGATTGCTCACGATGCTTTCTCTCCAGTTGAGAGAGTTCCTCCTTCAGAGCTGCAATACGATCTTGGATAATCGCCTTTTCATCAATATAAGCCTTTTGTTGATCTTGAAGAATCATACGCTCTTGTTCAAGTTTAGAAATCGATGAAGCCGACAGAAAAACTTGTTCCTGAGATAAAGTCAGCAGCTTCCTGTATTCTAAAATTTCAGGTGCGATTGTGACATTTTCTACTGACGCCAGAGAAATTACTGAATCACGAAATTTGAGGAGGGAATCCCGCAAAGGAGATATGTTTATTCTGGCCATCTTGGCCGAGCTCTCCAAAATCTCTATGGCAACATCCAAATCCAACCATTGATCAGGATTTTTGAAGATATGGATTATGGCTAACAAGGAATGTTTCACCATGAGCATTTTATGAACAGGAATTTTCGCGAAAGACGACAATTCAGAAATAGTGGTCACAGAATCAAAACTGGCCGCGCCACTACAAGAATAAGTTCCTATAGCAAAAGAAGAAAAATATTCAAAACACTATTATGAAATAGGTAGTATTGGGTAAAATAATCAATGCCTATATGAATACCTGTTACAGGAATGCGACTAATAGAAGGAGAAGCTCTCTGAGTCATGGAAGGGCCCAATTCCACCATATCAGCAAAAGATGGTGCTCTAGCTTCCGTACTTGAATCTCTGGTAGTCGGAGTTGGCAAGTCAGTAGTCTCTGTAGGAAATATGATTTCACGAGCCACTACTCTCTGCACTACCAATGGGATTGCGAGTCCTTTTGGTGAAGTCGCCACAAGAGGATTCATTGGAGAGATAGCACCTATTTCTGCAACTTGGGCACCTAAAAAGGGAGACGCAATGATTGAAAAATATATATATAGTTGTTAAAATAAAAATATATATATATATATATGAAAATTCCTTTACCTGGTGAATACCCATATTCTCCATAATCTAAGAGATCCTCGTCATCCTTTTCAGTTACAGGAGATTTAGCAGGAATATTGGTGCCAGGAAAAGTTTTAGCAATTGCAGGGGAAGATTCCATTTCAGCTTCTTTCACAGCTGTTTCCTCTTCTTCGCCAATATCAACTTCACCTTCCTCAAAGTCATCATCTTTATCTTCATCACTATCGCTATCTCCGCTGTCTTCGTATTGAGAAGATTCAGTTGTATCTGATGATGAAGCTGAACTTTCATCTTCCAAATTTTCTTCGTCAACTTCTTCAATAATAACTTGCTTCCCTTTGTAAGAAATGGGTTTGCTGCTCTCCGGTGCAGACTCTCGGACCATAGGGGAAGCAGATGCTTGGCGAGTCGTTTCAGAAGGAATGGGGGATGATGTTTGCAAACGTGTTCTTGATCTAGTCATCAAAGAAGATGGACTAGGACCAAGGGGTTGTGGAGGAGATACGGAAGTACCAATAGTTGGTTCTTCTTGAACCGCTGCAGTCGCTGCAGGGATTGGAGAAGATGTATCTACAGCATCGTTTGCGGCTTGGTATGAAGAGTCTCGACGAGATTTCTCGAATTCTCTCAGATCTCCGTAAGCAAACCAGCCATCCAAAGTATTGATGGGCTTGATTTCACGAATGGGATCTTCCAATGATATCTTCCTGCAAATTTCTCCGGGATGAGACGCATGGCTCTTTTCCGGAATATAGCCAATTCCGCTCTCTAAATGTCTGCCCTTTAGCCTGGGTGGATGAAGAAATATAGAAGAATCCACTGGCAAACACTTAGCAACCAGGTATGATTGATGATCCCACCATCGCATCCAGCTGTATGATGTATGGACTATGCGATCACAGCTTGGAATTATGAAAAGGGATCCAACACAACCATTCAGCAACTGTTTCCATATCATGGCCCAGTTAAGAGGACCAGTTCCATAACAGCGCATTTTTCTGGTAACCAGCCCGCAGTCTTGTGGTACAGTTTGATCATAACCAAATTGACGAGCAAAGCGACTGGGGTAATAAGGTTCTCTCCAGAATTCTGTCCCTTCCCGAAGAGGTAAACTGCATGAGCGAATGGAAAAGAAGAAAGCTCTTTCTGCTGCAGTAAGTGTTTCGTTGTCCACCATATCTGTATCTTCGGTGTAGCGATGAAGGCGGAACTGAAAGAAGTTTATCTGATCATCATCCCGAATTTTGTTGGCGACCCACTCATATGCCCTTTTTGCCATCGCTCTTTGCTGAAAGAACCAGAGCGGAAGGTGAGAAGGATGAGTATATGCTTGTTCAGGAGCTTCAAAAGTCCAGGGAAAATAAACTCCAAGCCACCCCGTAATATAATGCCAAGAAGTATGCGCAGATGAAGCTCCAAGAATTGGGTCTTTTATGTGGGTAGCTACTTCTCCAAGAGCCCTGTAGATAGAACATAATACGGGAGGAGCAAGAGAATATTTATGGCCCTCCGCTAAAGCACCAGCCACAACGAAAACACTGGGACGAACGGCATCTGCCCACTTGGAGCTGGGCAATACGACTAAGCTTAGCCAGTAAGCCAAGAACGCTGCAAGCTCTCCGAAAGAACTATATTCTGGCTTTCTTCTTATCACATCTCGAAGCTTCGTTAGTTCTTTAGAGTGGCAGTTGCGAAACCTTCAAAGAAAATAAAGAGGTTAATATACAAGAATGGCTAAATAGCAAGAATACAAGGAGGAAGATCAGTTGTTGGATTGGTAAATACCTGAGACCCCTAGAAAAATGTGCTAGCCATTGAAGAGGGGGAATTTTGTGGAAATTGGGAAATTTGCCCATCTCTTTGAACAACTCTATAGTAGTCTCAGAAATGGAAGGCTTGCGGTCTGGAGAAGATACGAAGGCCAGTTCTCTGTTTGTCGGAATGAATTCATCATAGAATTTGCCTGTTATTGTAAGACCGGCTATGCGATGAAGGTCCCAGAGAGATATACTCATTTCACCATAAGGAAGATGGAAGGAGTTGGTTGTAGGCGACCAGTATTCAAGGAAGCCCTTCAGAATATTGGGTTCCCTATAGAAGTATTTAGAGGTCACTTCTATTGCATCATAAAGGCCGATCTTTGCTAAAGTGCTCGTATGCTTCAGCAATATAGCCTCCGCCCATTCAGAATAGTATCGACGAGCAGTTAACATGCCCTTGATGCGGAATTCTGCCTGTCCCCAGAGTTGATCCCGATCTCTGAAGCGTTGTCGCACTGTCTCATAAAAATGAGAAGGAAAGAGATCATGAGGACTATGGAAAGGAGCTAAGAAAATCATGGGATGAACTTCTCCTATCCTCTGTCGCGGTTTTTGAGTTTGAATAGTTCCTTCCAGGATTCGAGGCTCTCTTGAAGTCCATGATTCAGTATACATTAATCTCCCACCATGGACGTAATCTTTGGACTCGCAGTCTAGCATAGACTGATGGCGATATACCTTGATCGGAATGATCGTCATGCCCTCCGCATGAGGATTATCAAATTTCATAATACCTTCGACAACTCGTACTGAGTCCCACGAGTTCTGAAGCCTCTTCTTCTTATGTTCCTTAATCTTTTCCGCAAATTCTTTCGCCTTATTGCGATGAATTTTCTTTGGGCGAGAAGCAGGAGGAGTATCTTCACGGAGAGGTGCTCTCTCACTGTCAGTCCGAATATGAGCAGTGGTCTTCAACCATTCATCCCAGTCATACTCTCTACCATGCTTAGGTGGACATTTGATGTCACATAAAGATATAGATCTGTGAATAGGGGAAGGTAAAGATTTGATACGATCAGAAAAGTCGAAAGTGGGAAGAACAGGTTCTTTGAAGTAAGCGGGATTTCTGGAAGTGGTCTTTGTCCGCTTAGCAGGAGGCTGATCAGAGGAAGGAGAATCAGAAGGAGTTACAAGACGAGCCATTTGTTTAACACGAGCCATGAAAGTAATATAAAGGAAGTAAGAAAGAAAAAAGAGAGAAAATGGCTAAGTGTTGGAGACGGTTCAAAAAGAAAAAATTGGCTAAGTACAGAGTACTTTGCACGGGGTCGCGCAAAGTATACAGTTTGCGCGGAAAAACTTCAAGTTCAAAAGAAAATCGAGCAAAGCGAAACGGTTTGCGCGGAGTCGCGCAAAGTAGGAGGTTTGCGCGGAAGAAAATCGCCAGAGCAGAGTTTCAGCAGAGAACGGTTTGTAAAAATGACTAAGTAGTCGGACTATTTATAGCCTTTATGGCCGAGTACGGTACTCAACCAGAGCTTTGCGCGGGGTCGCGCAAACCCTGCAGAAGATAATTGGTTGATCCTTTTTCTTTGGTTTTTTGGAAAAAACACAAAAAAACGGATCAAGGGGGCATCTGTTGAAGCATAAAATAAGCAAGGAAGTGAAGACGAGAAAGATCAAGAAATCAATTGGAAAGATCAAGAAATCAGCTTCAAGACCACTTTGCGCGGGTACGCGCAAAGTGAAATGGTTGCGCCAGACTGCGCAAAGTGAACAGTTTGCGCGGAAGATTATGAAAACAGTTTGCGCGGAGATTGATAGTTTGCGCGAGGCCGCGCAAAGCATATCGTTTGCGCGTGTCCGCGCAAAGTATATGAAGGTGGGATCAAAAAGGTTGGTTGATTATTTTGTCCCACATCGACCAGAACAGAGATTTTCATTGAAGAAAATGTCTATAAATACCCCGTTCCTCCTCTCAAAAAGGGGTTCGAAGATTTCAAAATTGAAAGAAAGACGAAAGAGAAGACAGAAGGTGCGGAGTATTGGACTCCTGCACTTTGCGCGACGTCGCACAAAGGAGTATTGGACTCCTGTTGTTTGCGCGGGCCAGCGCAAAGCGGCACTGAGTTGATATAGTTTGCGCGGACCCGCGCAAAGCATGTTGTTTGCGCGGACCCGCGCAAACCGACTGCTGAACAGTCTATAACAACAATGGGCTGTTATGCTGTTAGAAGGACTAGAGTCTTCAAGTCTTCAGGTTCTTCTTGTTCAGGAGAAAAGGAAGAATCATCAACGAAAAGGCGTATTCCTCCTAAGTTTCAGGAGATGACTGAAATAGCGTTGTTATGCTGCCAGAATCTCCGTCCTCTTGAAGACTATTGGTCGATTTATTCATTTCTCCTAAGTCATAGGAGATGGCTGAGATCGGCGCTGTTATGCTGCCGAAATTTATATTTAATGAATTCTTTGTAAACTATCTTAGAATCAAGGGATACTTGAGGATGTAAATGAATTCAGAATCAATGAAGTGTGATGATTGTTTCTGTAATTATTTCATTGTTATGATTGAATAAGATAATTCCCAATTCAAATAATTTTGTTTTCTTGTCGAAACACGCCTATAACTCCATCATTTGACGTCGGATTGGGTTGATTTTTGGTCATCTGAATGGTACTTTAGTAGTCTTTCATTCTTGACTAGTATCGTCATATTCTGAGACCATTTAGACAACTTAAAGTTGGATCACAGTCGCCAGTCCTGAATGTTTCGTTCAACTTCTTGTCCAATAGTAACCCTCATAACAATCTCTTCAGAGGTCAAATTAGACTATTTCAAGACATTGGAATGGTAACTTGTCAAGCTTCCAAATGGGATCAAATTTACCTAATTCAGAGACCGTTCGATATCCCAAAAGAACGATGGAACTCTTTGATCATCATTTTTCAATATGGAATGTTAATCTTTCCAAATTGCGCGATCCAATGGAGATGCCTATAACTCCATCATTCGATGTCGGATTGGGTCGACTTTTGGTCATCTGAATGGTACTTTAGTGCTCTTTCATTCTTGACTGGAATCATCGTATTCTAAGACCATTTGGGCTTCTTTAAGTTGGATCACAGTCGTGGATCCTGAATGTTTCCATCATCTCTTTGTCCAATAGTAACCCTCATAACTCTCTCTTCAGAGGTCGAATTTAGGCTATTTCAGGTCATTGGAATGGTAACTTCTCAAGCTTCCTAATGAGAACAAAATTGCCAAATTCAGAGACCGTTCGATATTCCAAAAGTACGTTGGAACTCTTCGATCGTTATTTTTCAATATGGTTTGTTGATCTTTCAAAATTACGCAATCCAACGGAGACGCCTATAACTCCATCATTAGATATCAGATTGGGTTGATTTATGGTCATCTGAATGGTACTTTAGTACGCTTTCATTCTTGACTGGTATCATTGTATTCCGAGACCATTTGGGCAACTAAAAGTTGGATCGCAGTCGTCGGTCCTGAATGTTTCCTTCAACTTCTTGTCCAATAGTAACCCTCGTAACTCTCTCTTCAGAGGTCAAATGTAGACTATTTTAGGTCATTGGAATGGTAACTTGTCAAGGTTCCAAATGGGACCAAATTTACCAACTTGGGAGACCGTTCGATATTCCAAAATCACGTTGGAACACTTCGATCGTCATTTTTCAATATCGATTTTTAATCTTTCCAAATTTCGTAATCTAATGGAGACGGCTATGACTCCATCATTTGATGTCGGATTGGGTCAATTTTTGGTCATCCGAAAGGTCTTTAGTGCTCTGTCACTCTTGACAGGTATCGTCGTATTTCGAGACCATTTGGGCATCTGTAAGTTGGATCACAGTCGTCGGTCCTGAATGTTTCCTTCATCTCCTTATCTAATAGTAACCCTCATAACTCACTCTTCGGAGGTCATATTTAGACTATTTCAGGTCATTCGAATGGTAACTTTTCAAGCTTCCAAATGGGACCAAAATTACCTAATTCAGAGACCGTTCGATATCCCAAAAGCACGTTGGAACTCTTCAATCGTCATTTTTCAATATGGATTGTTAATCTTTCCAAATTACGCGATCCAATGGAGACGCCTATAACTCCATCATTTGATGTCGGATTGGGTCAATTTTTTGTCATTTGAATGGTAATTTAGTGCTCTTTCATTCTTGACATGAACCGTCGTATTCCGAAACCATTTAGACATCTTTAAGTTGGATCGCATTCGTGGATCCTGAATATTTCCATATTCTCCTTGTCCAATAGTAACCCTCATAACTCTCTCTTCTGAGGTCGAATTTAGACTATTTCACTTCATTGGAATGGTAACTTGTCAAGCTTCCAAATGGGACCAAAATTGCCTAATTCAGAGACCGTTTGATATCCCAAAAGCATGTCGAAACTCTTCGATCGTCATTTTTCAATATGGATTGTTAATCTTTCCAAATTGCATGATCCAACGGAGACGCCTATAACTCCATCATTTGATGTCAGATTGGGTCAATTTTTCATCATCTGAATGGTGCTTTTGGGCACTTTCATTCTTAACTGGTATCGTCGTTTTCGAAGACCATTTGGGCAAATTTAAGTTGGATCGTAGTTGTCACTCCTGAATGTTTCCTTCATCTTCTTGTCCAATAGTAACCCTCATAACTCTCTCTTCAGAGGTCGAATTTAGACTATTTCATCTCATTGGAATGGTAACTTGTCAAGCGTCCATTTGGGACCAAAATTGCTTAATTCAGACACCGTTCGATATCCTAAAAGCACGTTGGAACTCTTCGATCGTCATTTTTCTATATGGATTGTTAGTCTTTCAAAATTACACGATCCAACATAGACGCATATAACTTCATCATTTGATGTCGGATTGGGTTGATTTTTGGTCATTTGAATGGTACTTTAGTTGTCTATCATTCTTGACTTGTATCATCGTATTTCAAGACCATTTGGGCAACTTAAAGTTGGATCGTAGTCGTCGGTCCTAAATGTTTCGTTCAACTTCTTGTCCAATAGTAACCCTCATAACAATCTCTTCAGAAGTCGAATTAGACTATTTCAAGACATTGGAATGGTAACTTGTCAAGCTTCCAAATGGGACCAAATTTACCTAATTCAGAGACCATTCCATATCCCAAAAGCACGTTGGAACTCTTCGATCATCATTTTTCAATATGGAATGTTAATCTTTCCAAAATAGCCCGATCCAACGGAAATGCCTATAACTCCATCATTTGATGTCGGATTGGGTCGATTTTTGGTCATCTGAATGGTACTTTAGTGCTCTTTCATTCTTGACTGGAATCGTCGTATTCTGAGGCCATTTGGGCATCTTTAAATTGGATTGCAGTCGTGGATCCTGAATGTTTCCATCATCTCCTTATCCAATAGTAACCCTCATAACTCTCTCTTCAGAGGTCGAATTTAGGCTATTTCAGGTCATTGGAATGGTAACTTGTCAAGCTTCCAAATGGGACCAAAATTGCCTAATTCAGAGACCGTTCGATATCCCAAAAGCACGTTGGAACTCTTCAATCGTCATTTTTCAATACTGATTGTTAATCTTTCCAAATTACGCGATCCAACGGAGACGGCAATAACTCCATCATTTGATGTCGGATTGGGTCAATTTTTGGTCATCTGAATGGTACTTTAGTGCTCTTTCATTCTTGACTGGTATCGTCGTTTTCCAAGACCATTTGGGCATATTTAAGTTGAATTGTAGTCCTCGGTCCTGAATGTTTCCTTCATCTTCTTGTCCAATAGGAACCCTCATAACTCTCTCTTCAGAGGTCGAATTTAGACTATTTCATCTCATTGGAATGGTAATTTGTCAAGCTTCCATTTGGGACCAAAATTGCTTAATTCAGACACTGTTCGATATCTCAAAAGCATGTTGGAACTCTTTGATCATCATTTTTCAATATGGATTGTTAATCTTTCAAAATTGCGCGATCCAACGGAGACGCCTATAACTACAAAATTTGATGTCATATTGGGTCAATTTTTGGTCATCTGAATTGTACTTTAGAACTCTTTCATTCTTGACTGGTATCGTCGTATTCCGAGACCATTTGGGCAACTAAAAGTTGGATAACAGTCGTCGGTCCTGAATGTTTCCTTCAACTTCTTGTCCAATAGTAACCCTCATAACTCTCTCTTTAGAGGTCGAATGTTGACTATTTTTGGTCATTGGATTGGCAACTTGTCAGGCTTCCAAGTGGCACCAAATTTACCAAATTCAGAGACCGTTCGATATCCCAAAAGCACGTTGGACCTCTTCGATCGTCTTTTTTCAATATGGACTGTTAATCTTTCCAAATTACAAGATCCAACGGAGACGCCTATGACTCCATCATTTGATGTCAGATTGGGTCGATTTTTGGCCATCTGAATGGTCTTTAGTGCCCTCTCATTCTTGACTGGTATCATCGTATTCCGAGACAATTTGGGCATCTTTAAGTTGGATCGCAGTCGTCGGTCCTGAATGTTTCCTTCATCTCCTTGTCTAATAGTAACCCTCATAACTCACTCTTCGATGGTCGAATTTAGACTATTTCTGGTCATTTGAATGGTAACTTGTCAAGCTTCTAAATGGGACCAAATTTGCCTAATTCAGAGACCGTTCGATATCCCAAAAGCACGTTGGAACTCTTCGATCGTCATTTTTCAATATGGAATGTTAATCTTTCCAAATTGCATGATCCAACGGAGACGCCTATAACTCCATCTTTTGATGTCGGATTGGGTCAATTTTTGGTCATCTGAATGGTACTTTAGTGCTCTTTCATTCTTGATTGGAATCATCGTATTCCGAGACCATTCGGGCATCTTAAAGTTAGATTGCAGTCGTGGATCCTGAATGTTTGCATAATCTACTTGTCCAATAGTAACCCTCTTAACTATTTCTTTCGAGGTCGAATTTCGATTATTTCAGGTCATTGGAATGGTAACTTGTCAAGCTTCCAAATGGGACCAAAATTTCATAATTCAAAGACCGTTCGATATCCCAAAAGCACGTTGGTACTCTTCGATCATCATTTTTCAATATGGAATGTTAATCTTTCCAAATTGCGTGATCCAACGGAGACGCCAATAACTCTATTATTTGATGTCGGATTGGGTCAATATTTGGTCACCTGAATGGTACTTTAGTGCCCTTTCATTCTTGACTGGAGTCGTCGTATTCTGAGACCATATAGGCATCTTTAAGTTGGATCACATCGTGGATCCTGAATGTTTCCATCCTCTCCTTGTCCAATAATAACCCTCATAATTCTCTCTTCAGATGTCGAATTGAGACTATTTCAAGTCATTGGAATGGTAACTTGTCAAGCTTCCAAATGGGACCAAAATTGCCTAATTCAGAGACCGTTCGATATCCCAAAAGCACGTTGGAACTCTTCGATCGTCATTTTTCAATACGGATTGTTAACCTTTCCAAATTGCGTGATCTAATGGAGACGCCTATAATTCCATCATTTGATGTCGGATTGGGTCAATTTTTGGTCATCTGAATCGTACTTTAGTGCTCTTTCATTCATGACTGGAATCGTCATATTCTGAGACCATTTGGACTTCTTTAAGTTGGATCGCAGTCGTGGATCCTGAATGTTTCCATCATCTCCTTGTCCAATATTAACGCTCATAACTCTCTCTTCACAGGTCGAATTAAGACTATTTCAGGTCATTGGAATGGTAACTTGTGAAGTTTCCAAATGGGACCAAAATTGCCTACTTGAGAGACCGTTCGATATCCCAAAAGCACGTTGGAAGTCTTCGATCATCATTTTTCAATACGGATTGTTAATCTATCCAAATTGCGCAATCCATCAGAGACGCCTTTAAGTCCATCATTTGATGTTAGATTAGGTCAATTTTTGGTCATCTGAATGGTACTTTAGTGCCCTTTCACTCTTGATTGGTATCGTTATTTTTCATTCTTGATTGGTATTGTTATTTTTCAAGACCATTTGGGCATATTTAAGTTGGATCGTAGTCGTTGGTCCTGAATGTTTCCTTCATCTTCTTGTCCAATAGTAACCCTCATAAGTCTATCTTTAGAGGTCAAATTTAGACTATTTCATCTCACTGGAATAGTAACTTGTCAAGCTTCCATTTTGGACCAAAATTGATTAAATCAGACACCGTTCGATAGTAACCCTCGTAACTCTCTCTTCAGAGGTCGAATGTCGACTATTTCAGGTCATTGGAATGGTAACTTGTCAAGCTTCCAAATGGGACGAAATTTACCAAATTCGGAGACTGTTCGATATCCCAAAAGCACGTTGGAACTCTTCGATCGTCATTTTTCAATATGGATTTTTAATCTTTCCAAATTGCGCGATCCAACGGAGACGCCTATGACTCCATCATTTGAAGTCGGATTGGGTCAATTTTTGGTCATCCGAATGGCCTTTAGTGCTCTTTCATTCTTGACTGGTATCATCGTATTCCGAGACCATTTGGGCATCTTTAAGTTGGATCACAGTTGTCGGTCCTGAATGCTTCCTTCATCTCCTTGTCTAATAGTAACCCTCGTAACTCTCTCTTCAGAGGTCTAATGTCGACTATTTCAGGTCATTGGATTGGTAACTTATCAAGCTTTCAAATGGGACAAATTTACCTAATTCAGAGACCGTTCGATATCCCAAAAGCACGTTGGAACTCTTCGATCGTCATTTTTCAATATGGAATGTTAATCTTTCCAAATTGCGCGATCCAATGGAGACGCCTATAACTCCATCATTTGATGTCGGATTGGGTTGATTTTTGGTCATTTGAATGGTACTTTAGTGCTCTTTCATTCTTACAAGAATCATCATATTCCGAGACCATTTGGGCATCTTTAAGTTGGATCGCATTCGTGGATCCTGAATATTTCCATAACCTCCTTGTCCAATAGTAACCCTCATAACTCTCTCTTCAGAGGTCGAATGTTGACTATTTCAGTTCATTGGAATGGTAACTTGTGAAGCTTCCAAATGGGACCAAAATTGCCTAATTCAAAGACCATTTGATATCCCAAAAGCACATCAGAACTCTTCGATCATCATGTTAAAATATGGATTGTTAATCTTTTCAAATTGCGCGATCCAACGGAGACGCCTATAACTCCATCATTTGATGTCAGATTGAGTCAATTTTTGGTCATCTGAATGGTACTTTTGTGCTCTTTCATTCTTGACTGGTATCGTCGTTTTCCAAGACCATTTGGGCATATTTAAGTTGGATCGTTGTCGTCGGTCCTGAATGTTTCCTTCATCTTCTTGTCCAATAGTAACCCTCATAACTCTCTCTTCAGAGGTCGAATTTAGACTATTTCATCTCATTAGAATGGTAACTTGTCAAGCTTCCATTTGGGACAAAAATTGCTAAATTCAAACACCGTTCGATATGCCAAAAGCACGTTGGAACTCTTCGATCGTCATTTTTTAATATAGATTGTTAGTCTTTCAAAATTACGCCATCCAACGGAGACACTTATAACTTCATCATTTGATGTCGGATTGGATTGATTTTTGGTCATCTGAATGGTACTTTGGTACTCTATCATTCTTGACTTGTATCATCCTATTCCGAGACCATTTGGGCAACTTAAAGTTGGATCATAGTCGTCGGTCCTGAATGTTTTGTTCAACTTCTTATCCAATAGTAACCCTCATAACACTCTTCAGAAGTCGATTTAGACTATTTCAAGGCATTGGAATGGTAACTTTTCAAGCTTCTAAATGGGACCAAATTTACCTAATTCAGAGACCGTTTGATATCCCAAAAGCACGTTGGAACTCTTCGATCGTCATTTTTCAATATGGAATGTTAATCTTTCCAAAATTGCCCAATCCAACGGAGACGCCTATAACTCCATCATTTGATGTCGGATTGGGTCGATTTTTGGTCATCTGAATGGTACTTTAATGC
Source organism: Magnolia officinalis (assembly GCA_021015155.1). Classification (NCBI taxonomy): domain Eukaryota; kingdom Viridiplantae; phylum Streptophyta; class Magnoliopsida; order Magnoliales; family Magnoliaceae; genus Magnolia; species Magnolia officinalis. The sequence continues at coordinate 38,685,423 of JAJHSJ010000012.1, forward strand.
TTTTTCATTCTTGACTGGAATCGTCGTATTCTGAGGCCATTTGGGCATCTTTAAGTTGGATTGCAGTCGTGGATCCTGAATGTTTCTATCATCTCCTTATCCAATAGTAACCCTCATAACTCTCTCTTCAGAGGTCGAATTTCGACTATTTCATCTCATTGTAATGATAACTTGTCAAGCTTCCATTTGGGACCAAAATTGCTAAATTCAGACACCGTTCAATATCCCAAAAGCACGTTAGAACTCTTAAATCGTCATTTTTCAATATGGATTATTAGTCTTTCAAAATTACACGATCCAACGGAGACGCCTATAACTCCATCCTTTGATGTCAGATTGGGTTAATTTTTGGTCAACTAAATGGTACTTTAGTAGTCTTTCATTCTTGACTGGTATCGTCATATTCCTAGTCCATTTGGGAAACTTAAAGTTGGATCACAGTCGTCGGTCCAGAATGTTTCGTTCAACTTCATGTCCAATAGTAACCCTCATAACAATCTCTTCAGATGTCGAATTAGACTATCTTAAGACATTGGAATGGTAACTTGTCAAGCTTCCAAATGGGACCAAATTTACCTAATTCAGAGACCGTTCGATATCCCAAAACCATGTTGGAACTCTTCGATCGTCATTTTTCAATATGGAATGTTAATCTTTACAAATTAGGCGATCCAACAGAGACGTCTATAACTCCATCATTTGATGTCGGATTGGGTCGATTTTTGGTCATTTGAATGGTACTTTAGTGCTCTTTCATTCTTAACTGGAATCGTCGTATTCTAAGTCCATTTGGGCTTCTTTAAGTTGGATCGCACTCGTGGATCCTGAATGTTTCCATCATCTCCTTGTCCAATAGTAACCCTCATAACTCTCTCTTCAGAGGTCGAATTTGGGCTATTTCAGGTCATTGGAATGGTAACTTGTCAAGCTTCCAAATGGGACAAAATTGCCTAATTCAGAGACCGTTCGATATCCCAAAAGTAAGTTGAAACTCTTCGATCATCATTTTTCAATATGGATTGTTAATCTTTCAAAATTGCGCGATCCAACTTTGACGCCTATCACTCCATCATTTGATGTCGGATTGGGTCGATTTTTGGTTATCCAAATGGTCTTTAGTGCTCTTTCATTCTTGACTTGTATCGTCATATTTCGAGACCATTTGGACATCTTTAAGTTGGATCGCAGTTGTCGGTCATGAATGTTTCCTTCATCTCCTTGTCTAATAGTAACCCTCATAACTCACTCTTCGGAGGTCGAATTTAGACTATTTCAGGTCATTGGAATTGTAACTTGTCAAGCTTCCAAATGGGACCAAAATTGCTTAATTCAGAAACCGTTCGATATCCCAAAAGCACGTTGGAACTCTTCGATCATCATTTTTCAACATGGATTATTAATCTTTCCAAATTGCGCGATCCAACGGAGATGCCTATAACTCCTTCATTTGATGTCGGATTGGGTCAATTTTTGGTCATCTGAATGGTACTTTTGTGCTCTTTCATTCTTGACTGGTATCGTCATTTTCCAAGACCATTTGGGCATATTTAAGTTGGATCGTAGTCGTCAGTCCTGAATGTTTCCTTCATCTTCTTGTCCAATTGTAACCCTCATAACTCTCTCTTCAGAGGTCGAATTTAGACTATTTCATCTTATTGGAATGGTAACTTGTCAAGCTTCCATTTGCGGCCAAAATTGCTTAATTCAGACACCGTTCGCTATCTCAAAAGCACGTTGGAACTCTTCGATTGTCAGTTTTCAATATAGATTGTTAGTCTTTCAAAATTACGCGATCTAACGAAGATGCCTATAACTCCATCATTTGATGTCGGATTGGGTTGATTTTTGGTCATCTTAATGGTACTTTAGTACTCTTTCATTCTTGACTTGTTTCGTCATATTCCGAGACCATTTGGGCAACTTAAAGTTGGCTCACGGTCGTCGGTCCTGAATGTTTCGTTCAACTTCTTCTCCAATAGTAACCCTCATAATTTACCAAACTTAAAGTTGGCTCACGGTCGTCGGACCAAATTTACCAAATTTAGAGACCGTTTGATATCCGAAAAGCACGTTGGAACTCTTTGATCGTCATTTTTCATTATGGAATGTTAATCTTTCCAAATTGCTCTATCCAACGGAGTCGCCTATAACTCTATCATTTGATGTCGGATTGGGTCGATTTTTGGTCATCTGAATGGTACTTTATGCTCTTTCATTCTTGATTGGAATCATCGTATTCTGAGACCATTTGGGCATCCTTAAGTTGGATCGCAGTCCTGGATCCTGAATGTTTCCATCATCTCCTTGTCCAATAGTAACCCTCATAACTCTCTCTTCAGAGGTCGAATTTAGACAATTTCAGGTCATTGGAATGGTAATTTGTTAAGCTTCTAAATGGGACCAAAATTGCCTAATTCAGAGACCGTTTGATATCACAAAAGCATGTTGGAACTCTAGAATCGTCATTTTTCAATATGGATTGTTACTCTTTCAAAATTGATCAATCCAACAGAGACGCCTATAACTCCATCATTTGATGTCGGATTGGGTCGATTTTTGGTCATCTGAATGGTACTTTAGTGCTCTTTCATTCTCGACTGGAATCGTCATTTTCCAAGACCATTTGGCCACATTTAAGTTGGATCGTAGTCGTCGGTCCTAAATGTTTTCTTCATCTTCTTATCCAATAGTAACCCTCATAACTCTCTCTTCAGAGGTTGAATTTAGACTATTACAACTCATTGGAATGGTAACTTGTCAAGCTTCCATTTGGGACCCAAATTGCTTAATTCAGACACCGTTCGATATCCCAAAAGCACGTTGGAACTCTTCGATTGTCATTTTTCAAAATGGATTGTTAATCTTTCAAAATTGCACGATCCAACGGAGACGCCTATAACTCCATCATTTGATGTCGGATTGGGATGATTTTCGATCATCTGAATGGTACTTTAGTACTCTTTCATTCTTGACTGGTATAGTCGTATTCTGAGACCATTTGAGCATCTTTAAGTTAGATTACAGTCGTGGATCCTGAATATTTCCATGATCTCCTTGTCCAATAGTAACCCTCATAACTCTCTCTTTAGAGGTCGAATGTCGACTATTTCAGGTCATTGGAATGGTATCTTGTCAAGCTTTCAAATGGGACTAAATTTACCAAATTTGGAGACCGTTCGATATCCCAAAAGCACGTTGGAAATCCTCGATCGTCACTTTTTAATAAGGATTTTTAATCTTTCCAAATTGCACGATCCAACGGAGACGCCTATAACTCCATCTTTTGATGTCGGATTGGGTCGATTTTTGGTCATCTGAATGGCACTTTAGTGCTCTTTCATTCTTGACTGGAATCGTCGTATTCCGAGACCATTTGGGCATCTTAAAGTTGGATCGCAGTCGTGGATCCTGAATGTTTCCATAATCTACTTGTCCAATAGTAACCCTCTTAACTCTCTCTTCAGAGGTCAAATTTAGGCTATTTCAGGTCATTGGAATGGTAACTTGTCAAGCTTCCCAATGAGACCAAAATTGCCTAATTCAGAGACCTTTCGATATACCAAAAGCACGTTGGAACTCTTCGATCGTCATTTTTCAATACGGATTGTTAATCTTTCTAAATTGCGTGATCCAACGGAGACGCCAATAACTCCCACATTTGATGTCGGATTTAGTCAATTTTTGGTCATCTGAATGGCACTTTAGTGCTCTTTCATTCTTGATTGGAATCATCATTTTCCAAGACCATTTGGGCATATTTAAGTTGGATTGTAGTCATCGGTCCTGAATGTTTCCTTCATCTTCTTGTCCAATAGTAACCCTCATAACAATCTCTTCAGAGGTCGAATTTAGACTATTTCATCTTATTGGAATGGTAACTTGTCAAGCTTCCATTTGGGATGAAAATTTCTTAATTCAGACAACGTTCGATATCCCAAAAGCATGTTGGAACACTCTTCAATCGTCATTTTTCAATATAGATTGTTAGTCTTTCAAAATTACGTGATCTAACGGAGACACCTATAATAACTCCATCATTTGATGTCGGATAGGGTTGATTTTTCTGAATGTTACTTTAGTGCTCTTTCATTCTTGACTGGTATAGTCATATTCCTAGACCATTTGGGCATCCTTAAGTTGGATTGTAGTCATCGGTCCTGAATGTTTCCTTCATCTCCTTGTCCAATAGCAACCCTCATAACTCTCTCTTTAGGGGTCGAATTTAGACTATTTCAGGTCATTGGAATGGTAACTTGTCAAGCTTCCAAATGGGACCAAAATTGCCTAATTTAGAGACCGTTTGATATCCCAAAAGCACATTCCAACTATTCGATCGTCAATTTTCAATATGGATTGTACATATTTCAAAATTACACGATCCAACAGAGACGCCTATAACTCCATCCTTTGATGTCTGATTCGGTCGATTTTTGCTCATCTGAATGGTACTTTAGTGCTCTTTCATTCTTGACAGGAATCGTCATATTCTGAGACCATTTGGGCTTCTTTAAGTTGGATCGCACTCGTGGATCCTGAATGTTTCCATCATCTCCTTGTCCAATAGTAACCCTCATAACTCTCTCTTCAGAGGTCAAATTTAGGCTATTTCAGGTCAATGGAATGGTAACTTGTCAAGCTTCCAAATGGGACCAAAATTGCCTAATTCAACGACCGTTCGATATCCCAAAAGCATATTGGAACTCTTCAATCATCATTTTTCAATATGGAATGTTAATCTTTCCAAATTTCGCGATCCAACGGAGACGCCTATAACTCCATCATTTGATGTCGGATTGGGTCTATTTTTGGTCATCTGAATGGTACTTTAGTGCTCTTTCATTCTTGACTGGAATCGTTGTATTCTGAGACCATTTGGGCATCTTTAAGTTGGATCGCAGTCTTGGATCCTGAATGTTTCCATAATCTCCTTGTCCAATAGTAACCCTCATAACTCTCTCTTCAGAGGTCGAATTTAGACTATTTCAACTTATTGGAATGGTAACTTGTCAAGCTTCAATTTGGGACCAAAATTGCTTAATTTAGAGACCGTTCGATATCCCAAAAGAACGTTGGAACTCTTTGATCGTCATTTTTCAATATGGATTCTTAATCTTTCAAAATTGCGTGATCCAACAGAGACGCCTATAACTCCATCATTTGATGTCGGATTGGGTCGATTTTTGGTCATCTGAATGGTACTTTAGTACTCTTTCATTCTTGACTGGTATCGTTGTATTCTGAGACCATTTGGGCATCTTTAATTTAGATTGTAGTCGTAGATCCTGAATATTTCCATCATCTCCTTGTCCAATAGTAACCCTCATAACTCTCTCTTCAGAGGTTGAATGTCGACTATTTCAGGTCATTGGATTGGTAACTTGTCAAGCTTTCAAATGGGACTAAATTTACAAAATTTGGAGACCGTTCGATATACCAAAAGCACGTTGGAACCCTTCGATCGTTATTTTTCAATATGGATTTTTAATCTTTCCAAATTGTGCGATCCAACGGAGACGCCTATGACTCCATCATTTGATGTCGGATTGGGTCAATTTTTGGTCGTCTGAATAGTAATTTAGTGCTATTTCATTCTTGATTGGTATCATTGTTTTCCAAGACCATTTGGCCAGATTTAAGTTGCATTGATGTCGTCGATCATGAATGTTTCCTTCATCTTCTTGTCCAATAGTAACCCTCATAACTCTCTCTTCAGAGGTCGAATTTAGACTATTTCATCTCATTGGAATGGTTACTTGTCAAGCTTCAATTTGGGACCAAAACTGCTTAATTCAGACACTGTTCGATATCCCAAAAGCACGTTGGAACTCTTCGATCGTCATTTTTCAATATGGATGGTTAATCTTTCAGAATTGCGCGATCCAACGGAGACTCCTATAAATCCATCATTTGAAGTCAGATTGGGTCAATTTTTGGTCATCTGAATGGTACTTTAGTACTCATTCATTCTTGACTGGTATCGTCATATTCTGAGACCATTTGGGCATCTTTAATTTAGATTGCAGTTGTGGATCCTGAATATTTCCATAATCTCCTTGTCCTATAGTAACCCTCATAACTCTCTCTTCAGAGGTCGAATGTCGACAATTTCAGGTCATTGGATTGGTAACTTGCCAAGCTTTCAAATGGGACTAAATTTACCAAATTTGGAGACCGTTCGATATCCCAAAAGTACGTTGGAACTCTTCGATCGTCGTTTTCCAATATGGATATTTAATCTTTCCAAATTGCTCGATCCAACGGAGACGCCTATGACTCCATCATTTGATGTCGGAGTGGGTCAATTATTGGTCATCCGAATAGTCTTTAGTGTCCTTTCATTCTTGACTGGTATCGTCATATTCCGAGACCATTTGGGCATCTTTAAGTTGGATCGCAGTCGTCGGTCCTGAATGTTTCCTTCAACTTCTTGACCAATAGTAACCCTCATAACAATCTCTTCAGAGGTCGAATTAGACTATTTCAAGACATTGGAATGGTAACTTGTCAAGCTTCCAAATGGGACCAAATTTACCAAATTTAGAGACCGTTCGATATCTCAAAAGCACGTTGGAACTCTTCGATCGTCATTTTTCAATATGGATTGTTAATCTTTTCAAATTGCGCGATCCAATGGAGACGCCAATAACTCCATCATTTGATATCGGATTGGGTCGATTTTTGGTCATCTGAATTGTACTTTAGTACTCTTTCATTCTTGACTGGTATCATCGTATTACGAGACCATTTGGGCAACTAAAAGTTAAATCGCAGTTGTCAATCCTGAATGTTTCCTTCTACTTCTTGTCCAATAGTAACCCTCATAACTCTCTCTTCAGAGGTCGAATGTAGACTGTTTCAGGTCATTGGATTGGTAACTTGTCAAGCTTCCAAATGGGACCAAATTTACTAAATGCGGAGACCGTTCGATATCCCAAAAGCACATTGGAACTCTTCCATCGTCATTTTTCAATATAGATTGTTAATCTTTCCAAATTGCGCGATCCAACGGAGACGCCTATGACTCCATCATTTGATGTCGGATTGGGTCGATTTTTGGTCATCCGAATGGTCTTTAGTGCTCTTTCATTCTTGACTTGTATCGTCATATTCCGAGACCATTTGGACATCTTTATGTTGGATCGTAGTCGTTGGTCCTGAATGTTTCATTCATCTCCTTGTCTAATAGTATTCCTCATAACTCACTCTTCGGAGGTCGAATTTAGACTATTTCAGGACATTGGAATGGTATCTTGTTAAGCTTCTAAATGGGACCAAAATTGCTTAATTCAGAGACCGTTTGATATCCCTAAAGCACGTTGGTACACTTCGATCGTCATTTTTCAATATGAATTGTTAATCTTTCCAAATTGCGCTATCCAACGGAGACGCCTTAACTCCATCATTTGATGTCGGATTGGGTCAATGTTTGGTCATCTGAATGGTACTTTTGTGCTCCTTCATTCTTGACTGGTATCATCATTTTCCAAGACCATTTGGGCATATTTAAGTTAGATCGTAGTCATCGGTCCTGAATGTTTCCTTCATCTTCTTGTCCAATAGTAACCCTCATAACTCTCTCTTTAGAGGTCGAATTTAGACGATTTCATCTCATTGGAATGGTAACTTGTCAAGCTTCCATTTGCGACCAAAATTTCTTAATTCAGACACCGTTCGATATCCCAAAAGCAGGTTGGAACTCTTCGATCGTCAGTTTCAATATGGATTGTTAGTCTTTCAAAATTACGCGATCCAACGAAGATGCCTATAACTCCATCATTTGATGTCGGATTGGGTTGATTTATGGTCATCTAAATGGTACTTTAGTACTCTTTCATTCTTAACTTGTATCGTCGTATTCCGAGACCATTTGGGCAACTTAAAGTTGGATCACAGTCGTCGGTCCTGAATGTTTCGTTCAACTCTTGTCCAATAGTAACCCTCATAACAATCTCTTCAGAGGTCGAATTAGACTATTTCAAGACATTGGAATGGTAACTTGTCAAGCTTCCAAATGGAACCAAATTTACCAAATTCAGAGACCGTTTGATATCCCAAAAGCACGTTGGAACTCTTCGATCGTCATTTTTCAATATGAAATGTTAATCTTTCCAAATTGCCCGATCCAACGGAGATGCCTATAACTCCATCATTTGATGTCGGATTGGGTCGATTTTGGTCATCTAAATGGTACTTTAGTGCTCTTTCATTCATGACAGGAATCGTCGTATTATGAGTTCATTTGGGCATCTTTAAGTTGGATCGCACTCGTGGATCCTGAATGTTTCCATCATCTCCTTGTCCAATAGTAACCCGCATAACTCTCTCTCTTCCGAGGTCAAATTTAGGCAATTTCAGGTCATTGGGATGGTAACTTGTCAAGCTTCCTAATGGGACCAAAATTGCCTAATTCAGAGACCGTTCGATATACCAAAAGCACGTTGGAACTCTTCGATCGTCATTTTTCAATACGGATTGTTAATCTTTCCAAATTGCGTGATCCAACGGAGACGATAATAACTAAATCATTTGATGTCAGATTGGGTCAATTTTTGGTCATCTGAATGGTACTTTAGTGCTCTTTCATTCTTGACTAGAATCGTCGTTTTCCAAGACCATTTGGGCATATTTAAGTTGGATCGTAGTCATCAGTCCTGAATTTTTCCTTCATCTTTTTGTCCAATAGTAACCCTCATAACAATCTCTTCAAAGGTCGAATTTAGACTATTTCATCTTATTGGAACGGTAACTTGTCAAGCATCCATTTGGGACCAAAATTGCTTAATTCAGACACCGTTCGATATCCCAAAAGCACGTTGGAACTCTTCGATCGTCATTTCTCAATATGGATTGTTTGTCTTTCAAAATTACGCGATCAAACGGAGACGCCTATAACTCCATCATTTGATGTCGGATTGGGTTGATTTTTTGTCATCTAAATGGTACTTTACTACTCTTTCATTCTTGACTGGTATCATCGTATTCTGTGACGATTTGGGCATCTTAAAGTTGGATAACAGTCGTCGGTCCTGAATGTTTCATTCAACTTCATGTCCAATAGTAACCCTCATAACAATCTCTTCAGAGGTCGAATTAGACTATTTCAAGACATTGGAATGGTAACTTATCAAGCTTCCAAATGGGACCAAATTTACCTAATTTAGAGACCGTTCGATATCCCAAAAGCACGTTGGAACTCTTCAATCGTCATTTTTCAATATGGAATGCTAATCTTTCGAAATTGCACGATCCAACGGAGATGCGTATAACTCCATCATTTGATGTCGCATTGGGTCGATTTTTGGTCATTTGAATGGTACTTTAGTGTTCTTTCATTCTTGACAGGAATCGTCATATTTGGAGACCATTTGGTCATCTTTAAGTTGTATCGCAGTCGTGGATCCTGAATGTTTCCATCATCTCCTTGTCCAATAGTAACCCTCATAACTCTCTCATCAGAGGTCAAATTTAGGCTATTTCAAGTCATTAGAATGTTAACTTGTCAAGCATCCAAATGAGACCAAAATTGCTTAATTCGGAGACCGTTCGATATCCCAAAAGCACGTTGGAACCCTTCAATCGTCATTTTTCAATATGGATTGTTAATCTTTCCAAATTGCACGATCCAATGGAGACGCCTATAACTCCATCATTTGAGGTCGGATTAAGTCGATTTTTGGTCATCTAAATGGTACTTTAGTACTCTTTCATTCTTAACTCGAATCGTCATTTTCCAAGACCATTTGGGCATATTTAAGTTGGATCGTAGTCGTCGGTCCTGAATGTTTCCTTCATCTTCTTGTCCATTAGTAACCCTCATAACTTTCTCGTCAGAGGTCGAATTTAGACTAATTCAAGTCATTGGAATGGTAACTGTCAAGCTTCCATTGGGACCAAAATTGCTTAATTCAGAGACCGTTCGATATCCCAAAAGCACGTTGGAACTCTTCGATCGTCATTTTTCAATATGGATTGTTAATCTTACAAAATTGCGCGATCCAATGGAGACAATGATAACTCCATCATCTGATGTCAGATTCGGTCGATTTTTGGTCATCTGAATGGTACTTTAGTACTCTTTCATTCTTGACTGGTATCATCGTATTTCGAGACCATTTGGGCAACTAAAAGTTAGATCGCAGTCGTCGGTGCTGAATGTTTCTTTCAACTTCTTGTCCAATAGTAACCCTCATAACTCTCTCTTCAGAGGTCGAATGTAGACTATTTCAGGTCATTGGATTGGTAACTTGTCAAGCTTCCAAATGGGACCAAATTTACCAAATTTGGAGACCATTCGATATCCCAAAAGCAAGTGGCAACTCTTCGATCGTCATTTTTCAATGTAAATTGTTAATCTTTCCAAATTACGTGATCCAACGGAGATGCCTATGACTCCATCATTTGATGTCAGATTGAGTCGATATTTGGTCATCCGAATGGTATTTAGTGGTCTTTCATTCTTGACTTGTATCGTCGTACTCTAAGACCATTTGGACATCTTTAAGTTGGATCGTAATTGTTGGTCCTGAATGTTTCGTCTAATAGTAACACTCATAAGTCACTCCTCGGAGGTCGAACTTAGACTATTTCATGTCATTGGAATGGTAACTTGTCAAGCTTCCAAATGGGACCAAAATTGCCTAATTCAGAGACCGTTCAATATCCCAAAAGAACGTTGGAACTCTTCGATCGTCATTTTACAATATAGATTGATAATCTTTCCAAATTGCGTGATCCAATGGAGACGCCTATAACTCCATCATTTGTTGTCGGATTGGGCCAGTTTTTGATCATCTGAATGGTACGTTAATGCTCTTATATTCTTGACTGGAATCGTCGTATTCCGCAACCATTTGGGCATCTTTAAGTTGGATCGCAGTCGTGAATCCTGAATGTTTCCATAATCTCCTTGTCCAATAGTAACCCTCATAACTCTCTCTTCAGAGGTTGAATTTAGAATATTTCAGGTCATTGGAATGGTAATTTGGCAAGCTTCCAAATGGGACCAAAATTTCCTAATTCAGAGACCGTTCGATATCCGAAAAGCACGTTGGAACTCTTCAATCATCATTTTTCAATATGGATTGTTAATCTTTCCAAATTGCGCGATTCAACGGAGACACCAATAACTCCATCATTTGATGTCAGATTGGGTCGATTTTTAGTCATCTGAATGGTACTTTAGTGGTCTTTCATTCTTGATTGGAATCGTCATATTCTGAGACCATTTGGGCATCTTAAGTTGGATCGCACTCGTGGATCCTGAATGTTTCCATCATCTCCTTGTCCAATAGTAACCCTCATAACCCTCTCTTTAGATGTTGAATTTAGGCTATTTTAGGTCATTGGAATGTTAACTTGTCAAGCTTCCAAATGGGACCAAAATTACCTAATTCTGGGACCGTTCAATATCGCAAAAGCACGTTGGAACTCTATGATCGTCATTTTTCAATACAGATTGTTAACCTTTCCAAATTGCGTGATCCAACGGAGATCCCTATAACTCCATCATTTGATGTCGGATTGGGTCAATTTTTGGTCATCTGAATGGTACTTTAGTGCTGTTTCATTCTTGACTGGAATCGTCCTATTTTGAGACCATTTGGGAATCTTTAAGTTGGATCGCAGTTGGGGATCCTGAATGTTTCCATCATCTCCTTGTCCAATAGTAACCCTCATAACTCTCTCTTCAGAGGTCGAATTTAGACTATTTCAGGTCATTGGAATGGTAACTTGTGAAGCTTCCAAATGGGACCAAATTTACCTAATTCAGAGACCGTTCGATATCCCAAAAGCACATTGGAACTCTTTGATCGTCATTTTTCAATATGGATTGTTAGTCTTTACAAATTGCGTTATCCAATGGAGATGCCTATAACTCCATCATTTGATGACGATTGGGCTGATTTTTAGTCATCTGAATGGTACTTTAGTGCTCTTTCATTCTTGACTGGAATCGTCGTATTCCGAGACCATTTGGGCATCTTTGAGTTGGATCGCAGTTGTGGATCTTGAATATTTCCATAATCTCCTTGTCCAATAGTAACCCTCATAACTCTCTCTTCAGAGGTCGAATTTAAACGATTTCAGTTCATTGCAATGGTAACTTGTCAATCTTCCAAATGGGACCAAATTTACCAAATTCAGAGACCGTTCGACATCCCAAAAGCACGTTGGAACTCTTCGACCGTCATTTTTCAATATGGAATGTTAATCTTTCCAAATTGCCCGATCCAACGGAGACGCCTATAACTCCATCATTTGATGTCGGATTGGGTCGATTTTTGGTCATCTGAATGGTACTTTAGTGCCCTTTCATTCTTGATGGGAATCGTCGTATTCTAAGACCATTTGGGCATCTTTAAGTTGGATCGCACTCGTGGATCCTGAATGTTTCCATCATCTCCTTGTCCAATAGTAACCGTCATAAATCTCTCTCTTCAGAGGTCAAATTTAGGCTATTTCAGGTCATTGGAATGGTAACTTGCCAAGCTTCCCAATGGGACCAAAATTGCCTAATTCAGAGACTGTTCGATATACCAAAAGCACGTTGGAACTCTTCGATCATCATTTTTCAATACGAATTGTTAATCTTTCCAAATTGCGCGATCCACCGGAGACGCCAATAACTCCATTTGAAGTCGGATTGGGTCAATTTTTGGTCATCTGAATGGTACTTTAGTGCTCTTTCATTATTGACTAGAATCATTGTTTTCCAAGACCATTTGGACATATTTAAGTTGGATTGTAGTCGTCGGTCCTGAATGTTTCCTTCATCTTCTTGTCCAATAGTAACTCTCATAACAATCTCTTCAGAGGTCAAATTTAGACTATTTCATCTTATTGGAATGGTAACTTGTCAAGCTTCCATTTGGGACCAAAATTGCTTAATTCAGACACCATTCGATATCCCAAAAGCACGTTGGAACTATTCGATCTTCATTTTTCAATATGGATTGTTAGTCTTTCAAAATTGCGCGATCCAACGGAGACGCCTATAACTCCATCATTTGATGTCGGATTGGGTCAATTTTGGTCATTTGAATGGTACTTTAGTACTCTTTCATTCTTGACTGGTATAATCAATTTCGAGACCACTTGGGCAACTAAAAGTTAGATCGCAGTCATCGGTGCTGAATGTTTCCTTCAACTTCATGTCCAATAGTAACCCACATAACTATCTCTTCAGAGGTCGAATGTAGACTATTTCAGGTCATTGGATTGGTAACTTGTCAAGCTTCCAAATAGGACCAAATTTACCAAATTTAGAGACCGATCGATATCCTAAAAGCACGTTGGAACTGTTCGATCGTCATTTTTCAATATAGATTGTTAATCTTTCCAAATTACGTGATCCAACGGAGACGCCTATGACTCCATCATTTGATGTCGGATTGGTCGATATTTGGTCATCCTAATGGTTGTTAGTGCTCTTTCATTCTTGACTGGAATCGTCATATTCCACGACCATTTGGGCATCTTTAAGTTGGATCGTAGTCGTGGATCCTGAATGTTTCCATAATCTCCTTGTCCAATAGTAATCCTCATAACTCTCTCTTCAGAGGTCGAATTTAGAAAATTTCGGGTCATTGGAATGGTAACTTGGCAAGCTTCCAAATGGGACCAAAATTTTTAAATTTAAAGACCGTTCGATATCCCAAAAGCACGTTGGAACTCTTTGATCGTCATTTTTCAATATGGATTGTTAACCTTTCCAAATTGCGCGATCCAACGGAGACGCTTATAACTCCATCATTTGATGTCGGATTGGGTCAATTTTTGGTCATTTGAATGGTACTTTAGTGCTCTTTCATTCTTGACTGGAATCGTCGTATTCTGAGACCATTTGTGCATCTTTAAGTTGGATCGCAGTCGGGGATCCTGAATGTTTCCATCATCCCCTTGTCCAATAGTAACCCTCATAACTCTCTCTTCAGAGGTCGAATTTAGATTATTTCAAGTCATTGGAATGGTAACTTGTCAAGCTTCCAAATGGGACCAAAATTGCCTAATTCAGAGACCGTTCGATATCCCAAAAGCACGTTAGAACTCTACGATCGTCATTTTTCAATATGGATTGTTAACCTTTCCAAATTGCGTGATCCAACGGAGACGCCTATAACTCCATCATTTGATGTCGAATTGGGTCAATTTTTGGTCATCTGAATGGTTCTTTAGTGCTCTTTCATTCTTGACTGGAATCATCGTATTCTGAGACCATTTGTGCATCTTTAAGTTGGATCACAGTCAGGGATCCTGAATGTTTCCTTCATCTTCTTGTCCAATAGTAACCCTCATAACTCTCTCTTCAGAGGTCGAATTTTGACTATTTCATCTCATTGCAATGGTAACTTGTCTAGCTTCCATTTGGGACCAAAATTGCTTAATTCAGAGACCGTTCGATATCCCAAAAACACGTTGGAACTCTTCGATCGTCATTTTTCAATATGGATTGTTAGCCTTTCCAAATTATGCGATCCAACGGAGACGCCCATAACTCCATCATTTGATGTCGAATTGGGTTGATTTTTGGTCATCTGAATGGTACTTTAGTACTCTTTCATTCTTGACTGTTATCGTCGTATTCCAAGACCATTTGGGCATCTTTAAGTTGGATCGCAGTCGTGGATCCTGAATATTTCAATAATCTCCTTGTCCAATAGTAACCTTAATAACTCTCTCTTAAGAGGTCGAATTTAGAATATTACAGGTCATTGGAATGGTAACTTGGCAAGCTTCCAAATGGGACCAAAATTTCCTAATTCAGAGACCGTTCGATATCCCAAAAGCATGTTGGAACTCTTAGATCGTCATTTTTCAATATAGATTGTTAACCTTTCCAAATTGCGTGATCCAACGGAGACGCCTATAACTCCATCATTTGAGGTCGAATTGGGTCAATTTTTGGTCATTTGAATGGTTCTTTAGTGCTCTTTCATTCTTGACTGGAATCGTCGTATTCTAAGACCATTTTGGCATCTTTAAGTTGGATTGCAGTTGTGGATCCTGAATGTTTCCATCATCTCCTTGTCCAATAGTAACCCTCATAACTCTCTCTTCAGCGGTTGAATTTAAGCTATTTCAGGTCATTGGAATGGTAACCTGTCAAGTTTCCAAATGGGACCAAAATTGCCTAATTCAGAGATCGTTCAATATCCGAAAAGCATGTTTGAAATCTATGATCGACATTTTTCAATACGGATTGTTAACTTTTCTAAATTACGTGATCCAACGGAGACGCATATAACTCCATCATTTAATGTCAAATTGGGTCAATTTTTGGTCATCTGAATGGAACTTTAGTGCTCTTTCATTCTTGACTAGAATCGTCATATTCTGAGAACATTTGGGCATCTTTAAGTTGGATCTTAGTCGGGGATCCTGAATGTTTCCATCATCTCCTTGTCCAATAGTAACCTCATAACTCTCTCTTCAGAGGTCGAATTTAGACTATTTCAGGTCATTGGAAGGGTAACTTGTCAAGCATCCAAATGGGACCAAAATTGCCTAATTCAGAGACCGTTCGATATCCCAAAAGCACGTTGGAACTCTACGATCGTCATTTTTCAATACGAATTGTTAACCTTTCCAAATTGGGTGATCCAACGGAGACGCCTATAACTCCATCATTTGATGTCGAATTGGGTCAATTTATGGTCATCTGAATGGTACTTTAGTGCTCTTTCATTCTTGACAGGAATCGTCGTATTCTGAGACCATTTAGGCATCTTTAAGTTGGATCGCAGTTGGGGATCCTAAATGTTTCCATCATCTCCTTGTCCAATAGTAACACTCATAACTCTCTCTTCAGAGGTCGAATTTAGACTATTTCAAGTCATTGGAATGGTAACTTGTCAAGCTTCCAAGTGGGACCAAAATTCCCTTATTCAGAGACCGTTCGATATCCCAAAAGCATGTTAGAACTCTATGATCATCATTTTTCAATACGGATTGTTAACCTTTCCAAATTGTGTGATCCAACGGAGACGCGTATAACTCCATCATTTGATGTCGGATTGGGTCAATTTTTGGTCATCTGAATGGTACTTTAGTGCTCTTTCATTCTTGACTAGAATCGTCGTATTCTAAGACCATTTGGGTATCTTTAAGTTGGATCGCAGTCGGGGATCCTGAATGTTTCCATCATCTCCTTGTCCAACAGTAACACTCATAACTCTCTCTTCAGAGGTCGAATTTAGACTATTCCAGGTCATTGGAATGGTAACTTGTCAAGCTTCCAAATGGGACCAAAATTGCCTAATTCAGAGACCGTTCGATATCCCAAAAGCACGTTGGAACTCTTCGATCGTCATTTTTCAATACGGATTGTTAATCTTTCCAAATTGTGCGATCCAACGGAGACGCCTATAACTCCATCATTTGATGTCGGATTGGGTCAATTTTTGGTCATCTGAATGGTACTTTAGTGCTCTTTCATTCTTAATTTTTATCGTCATTTTCCATGACCATTTGCGCATATTTAAGTTGGATCATAGTCGTCGGTCCTGAATGTTTCCTTCATCTTCTTGTCCAATAGTAACCCTCATAACTCTATCTTCAGAGGTCGAATTTAGACTATTTCATCTCATTGCAATGGTAACTTGTCTAGGTTCCATTTGGGACCAAAATTGCTTAATTCACACACCGTTCGATATCCCAAAAGCACGTTGGACATCTTCAATCGTCATTTTTCAATATGGATTGTTAGTCTTTCAAAATTACGCGATCCAACCGAGACGCTTATAACTCCTTCATTTGATGTCGGATTGGGTCAATTTTTGGTCATCTGAATGATACTTTAGTACTCTTTCATCTTGACTGTTATCGTCGTATTCCGAGATCGTTTGGGTAACTTAAATTGGATCACATCATCGATCCTGAATGTTTCTTTCAACTTCTTGTCCAATAGTAAACCTCATAAAATCTCTTCAGAGGTTGAATTAGACTATTTCAAGACATTGGAATGGTAACTTGTTAAGCTTCTAAATGGGACCAAATTTACCAAATTCAGAGACCGTTCATATCCCAAAAAGCATGTTGGAACTCTTCGATCGTCATTTTTCAATATGGAATGTTAATCTTTCCAAATTGCGCGATGCAATGGACGCCTATAACTCTTTCATTTGATGTCGGATTGGGTCAATTTTGGTCATCTGAATGGTACTTTAGTGCTCTTTCATTCTTGACTGGAATCGTCGTAATGTAAGACCATTAGGGCATCTTTAAGTTGGATCGCAGTCGTGGATCCTGAATGTTTCCATCATCTCCTTGTTCAATAGTAACCCCCTAACTCTCTCTTCAAAGGTTGAATTTAGGCTATTTCAGGTCATTGGAATGGTAACTTATTAATCTTCCAATTGAGACCAAAATTACCTAAGTCAGAGACCGTTCGATATCCCAGAAGCACGTTGGAACTCTTCGATCGTCATTTTTCAATATGGATTGTTACTCTTTCTAAATTGCGCGATCCAACGGAGACGCCTATAACTGCATCATTTGATGTCGGATTGGGTCAATTTTTGGTCACCTGAATGGTACTGTTGAGCACAAAAAAATATCTCATTGCAGTGGTGAGAGAATTCCATGACCGGGGGCATTTTGGTAATTTTCATGTTCGGGGACATTTTGGTAATTTTCATGTCCGGGGCATTTGGTAATTTCCATGTCCGGGGTATTTTAGTAATTTTCATGTTCGAGGTATTTTGGTAATTTTTCATGTCTGGGGTATTTTGGTAATTTTCATGTCCGGGGCATTTTGGTAATTTCCATGTCCGGGGGCATTTTGGTAATTTCCATGTCCGGGGGTATTTTGGTAAAATCCATGTCCAGGGGTAGTTTAGATATTTTGGTAAAAATCCATGTCCAGGGGTAGTTTAGGTATTTTGGGTAAATCCATGTCCAGGTGTAGTTTAGGTATTTTTGTAAAAATCCATGTCCAAGGGTAGTTTAGGTATTTTGGTAAAAATCCATCTCCAGGGGTAGTTTAGGTATTTCAGTAAAAAGGATTAAAATGGTATTTTGGGTAATAAAGCGGGTATAAGTGTCATTTTAGTGAAAAGAGACTCGACACCACCATCTAAGAAGAGTTTGGTGGACACCATGATTTAAGAAAGAAAGAAGTTTATTTGTGAAGAGATAAGTGGTGGTGATCACCACTCTGTAAGGAGGTGGGGCTATAAATACCCTCCTGATTCATTTGAGGGGTTGGATCGGATTAGATCAATTGGTGGCTAGAGATGAGAGAGAAGCAAGCAGGGAAAGAGAGCAGAAGTGGTTTGGCGCGGAACCGCGCAAACCGAAGTGTTTGCGCGGACCCGTGCAAACCCATCCAAGTTAATATGGCCTTAGCGCCATTTTCCCAAGAGAGAGGTGGGAGAAAACACTTTGCGCGGAACCGCGCAACCGAAGTGGTTTGGCGGGGGACCGCGCAAACCGAATTTTCATGAAACTTCTTCATTTCACGGTTCTGCTGGCAGGGCCATTGTGGCTGCCTTTTGGAAATCCACACCATTCACCGTCTTCCTCTCGAGATTTTGACCGTAAAAGACCAGTCTTGATCATCTAGTGATGTGGCCCACCAAGATGATCAAGTTCAGATATCAGCTTAACGGTCCGTTTTGTAATCGCCATAGTGGTCATATGAATAGCATCGCCGCCAAGCTTAGCATGTTTTGATGGGTTTTTCCGCCTCTACCTGATGGACGACTCAGATCGTCCCATCCCTGCATGATGGGTGCATGATGGTGACCCACAGCAAAAGGACGAAAGTTCCCTTTTACAATAGAGTCGACGTACGTCGACTTTGTGAATTTTAGTTGCCCACTTATTGAAGATTTATGGAAAATCCATTCCGTCCATTCATTCAGGGTGAAAAAACCAACAAGGAAGGACCATTTTTGAAGTGAAATCAGCATGGTCAACAAGGTTATCCACTCCGCCGTCCATTCCTGTATTCAACGGTTAAGATTTTGTAACAGTATGCATGGGGTCAAAAGTTCACCTAGGCGGTAATACCCATCCTCTGGAGTGACTGGACGGTCCAGATCGATGATTTGAATGATGATCGGGCACACTGGGAAATTGTAAATGGTCAGTGAAGACGCTGTGCATTATTTTGAGTTTGGGAAGAAGACGTGACTTTGAAGAAATCACGTGCATGGTTCATGCACTTGTACTCCACATGTACATGCGACGTACGTGTAAGGCTTTAGCATGATGCTTATAAGAATCTACTCCGTTTCATCCACGTTGTCAGCCTTTTAAACCACGTGATACCAAATCTCAAGCGTATTCAGATGATAGGCGGTCCCAAATCATGATTTTCAGGGGCTGATTTGTTAATTTGGCCATTTCTACAAGGATTCAGGAGCTGAAATTTTATGGTACGGCTAATTTGGGGTTCTAAGGCTTCATATAAAGTTTCGAGCAGAATGGACGGTGGAACCCCATGATCTTACGTTTTGGGAGACTTTTTAAGCCCGTCTGATGTGATCGGCTTGATTTCTGTGGTCCTAGCTACACTTCAATGACTTCTTCATATTTTAAAGAAGAATGACCGAAAGATGCTCCATCTCATTGAAGACTGGCTGATCAAATCAGCAAATTCCTCCTAAGTATCTAGGAGATGACCGAATAGCGCCATTATGCTGCTGAAATTTCTATCTCATTGAAGACTGGTTGATCATTCAACAATTCCTCCTAGTTCCAGGAGATGAACTGAAACAGGCGTCGGAATGCTGTCGAAATTTCCATAAGACTATCTTGTCTACTTTGATCGATTGTACTTTGTTTTCAGAATCAAGGGAGTCAGAGGATGTAAATGAACTCAGAATAAATGTGATTAATGTTCTCCTCGTTCTATCTTTGTTATCATTGAATAATCCCCCAAATCAAACACATTTATTTTTCTGGTCGAAACAGGTACTTTAGTGCTCTTTGATTCTTGACTGGTATCGTCAATTTCCAAGACCATTTGGGCTATTTTAAGTTCGATCGTAGTCGGCGGTTCCGAATGTTTCCTTCATCTTCTTGTCCAATAGTACCCTCATAACTCTCTCTTCAAAGGTCGAATTTAGACTATTTCATCTCATTGAATGGTAACTTGTCAAGCGTCCATTTGGGACCAAAATTGCTTAATTCATACACCGACCGTTCGATATCCCAAAAGCAACGTTGAACACTTCGATCGTCATTTTTCAATATGGATTGTTAGTCTTTCAAAATTATGCAATCCAACGAAGACGCCTATAACTCCATCATTTGATGTCGATTGGGTTGATTGTTGGTCATCTTGAATGGTACTTTTTATTACTCTTCATTGTTGACTAGTAGCAGCATCGTATTCCGAGACCATTTGGGCAACTTAAAGTTGGATCACAGTCGTCGATCCTGAACGTTTGTTCAACTTCTTCTTTTAATAGTAACCCTCATAGCAATCTCTTCAGAGGTCGAATTTAGACTATTTCAGGTCATTGGAATGGTAACTTGTGAAGCTTCCAAATGGGACCAATATTGCCTAATTCAGAGACCGTTGATATCCCAAAAGCAACGTTGGAACTCTCTCGATCGTCTTTTTCAATATGGATTGTTAGTCTTACAAATTGCGCGATCCAACGAAGACCTATAACTCCATCATTTGATGACGGATTGGGCTGATTTTTAGTCATCTGAATGGTACTTTAGTGCTCTTTCATTCTTGACTGGAATCGTCGTATTCCGAGACCATTTGGGCATCTTTGAGTTGGATCGCAGTTGTGGATCTTGAATATTTCCATAATCTCCTTGTCCAATAGTAACCCTCATAACTCTCCTCTTCAAGAGGTCGATTTAAACGATTTCATTTCATTGCAATGGTAAACTTGTCAATCTTCCAAATGGGACCAAATTTACCAAATTCAGAGACCGTTTGACATCCCAAAAGCACGTTTGAACTCTTCGACCGTCATTTTTCAATATGGAATGTTAATCTTTCCAAATTGCCCGATCCAACGGAGACGCCTATAACTCCATCTTTGATGTCGGATTGGGTCGATTTTTGGTCATCTAATGGTACTTTAGTGCCCTTTCATTCTTGATGGGAATCTCGTATTCTAAGACCATTTGGGCATCTTTAAGTTGGATCGCACTCGTGGATCCTGATGTTTCTCCATCATCTCCTTGTCCAATAGTAACCGTCATAATCTCTCTCTTCAGAGGTCAATTTAGGCTATTTCAGGTCATTGGAATGGTAACTTGCCAAGCTTCCCAATGGGACCAAAATTGCTAATTCAGAGACTGTTCGATATACCAAAAGCACGTTGGAACTCTTTTCGATCACATTTTTGAATACGAATTGTTAATATTTCCAATTGCGCGATCCACCGGAGACGCCAATAACTCCATTTTGATGTCGGATTGGGTCAATTTTCGGTCATCTGAATGGTACTTTGTGCTCTTTCATTATTGACTAGAATCATTATTTTCCAAGACCATTTGGGCCTATTTAAGTTGGATCGTAGTCGTTGGTCCTGAATGTTTCCTTCATCTTCTTGTCCATAATAACCCTCATAACAATCTCTTCAAGGTCAAATTTAGACTATTTCATCTTATTGGAATGGTAACTTGTCCAGCTTCCATTTGGGACCAAAATTGCTTAATTCAACACCTTCGATATCCCAAAAGCACGTTAGAACTATTTCGATCTTCATTTTTCAATATGGATTGTTAGTCTTTCAAAATTGCGCGATCCAACGAGACGCTTATAACTCATCATTTGATATCGGATTGGGTCAATTTTTGGTCATTTGAATGGTACTTTAGTGCTCTTTCATTCTTGACTAGAATCGTCGTATTCTGAGACCATTTGTGCATCTTTCTTCTTGTCCAATAGTAACCCTCATAACTCCTCACTTCAGAGGCCGAATTTAGAGTATTTAGGTCATTGGAATGGTAACTTGTCAAGCTTCCAAATGGGACCAAAATGAGTAATTCCGGAGACCATTCGATATCACGAAAGCACGTTAGAACTCTCGATTATCATTTTCAATATAGATTGTTTATCTTTCGAAATTGCGTGTTCCAACGGAGATGCCTATAATTCCATCATTTGATGTCGGATTGGGTCGATTTTTGGTCATCTTAGTGGTACTTTAGTGCTCTTTCATTCTTGAGTGGTATTGTTGTATTCCGAGACCATTTTGGCATGTTTAAATTGGATCGCAGTTGTCGTTCCTGAATGTTTCCTTCAACTTCTTGTCCAATAGTAACACTCATAACTCTCTTTTTAGAGGACGAATTTAGAGTATTTTAGGTCATTAGAATGGTAACTTGTCAAGCTTCCAAATGGGGCCAAAATTGAGTAATTCAGAGACAGTTCTATATCACAAAAACACGTTAGAACTCTTCGATCGTCATTTTCAATATGGATTGTTAATCTTTCAAAATTGCGTGATCTACGAAGATGCCTATAACTCCATCATTTGATGTCGGATTGGGTCGATTTTTGGTCAACTTAATGGTACTTTTGTGCTCTTTCATTCTCGAGTGGTATCGTCGTATTCCCGAGACCATTTGGGCATGTTTAAGTTGGATTGTAATCGTTGTTCCTGAATGTTTCCTTCATCTTCTTATCCAATAGTAACCCTCATAACTCTCTCTTCAGAGGTTGAATTTAGAGTATTTCAGGTCATTGGAATGGTAACTTATCAAGCTTCCAAATGGGACAAAAATTTCCTAATTCAGAGACCATTGGATATCACAAAAGCGCGTTGGAACTCTTCGATCATCATTTTTCAATATGGATTGTTAATCTTTTAGAATTGTGCGATCCGACGAAGATGCCTATAACTCCATCATTTGATGTCGGATTAGTTCAATTTTTGGTCATACGAATGGTACATTAGTTCTCTTTCTTTCTTGACTGGTATCGTCGTATTCCGAGACCATTTGGGCATGTTTAAGTTAGATCGCAGTCATCGGTGCTGAATGTTTCCTTCATCTTCATGTCCAACGATCCCTCATAATCTCTCTCAGAGCTTGAATTTATACTATTTTAGGTCGTTTGGAATGGTAACTTGTCGAGCTTCCAAATGGGACCAAAATTACCTAATTCAGAGACCATTTGATAACCTAAAAGCACGTTCGATCGTCATTTTTCAATATGGATTGTTAATCTTTCCAAATTGCGTGACCAACGGAGAGCCTATAACTCCAATCATTTGATGTCGGATTGGGTCAATTTTTGGTCATCTGAAGGGTACTTTAGTGGTCTTACATCTTGACTGGTATCTTCGTATTAGGAGCCCATTTGGGCATCTTTAAATTGGATCGCAGTCGTTAGTCGTGAATGTTTCCTTCATCTTCTTGTCCAATAGTAAACCCACGTAACTCTCTCCTCAGAGGTTGAATTTATACTATTCAGGTCGCTAGAATGTAACTTGTCAAGCTTCCAAATGGGACTAAAACTTGCCTAATTCAGAGATCGTTCGATATCCCAAAAGCACGTTGGAACTCTTTAATGCATTTTTCAAAATGGATTGATAATCGTTCCAAATTACGTGATCCAACAGAGACCGCCTATCACTCCATCATTGATGTTGGATTAGGTTCAATTTTTGGTCATTTGAATGGTACTTTAGTGGTCTTAGATTCTTGATTGGTATCAGAGGACCGTTCGATATCACAAATGCGCGTTGGAACTCTTCGATCATTCATTTTTTCAATATGGATTGTTAATCTTTCAGAATGCACGATCCTACGGAGACGCTTATAACTCCATCATTTGATGTCGGATTAGTTCGATTTTTGGCCATATGAATGGTACATTAGTTCTCTTTCTTTGTTCACTGGTATCGTCGTATTTCGAGACCATTGGGCATGTTTAAGTTAGATCGCAGTCGTCGGTCCTGAATGTTCCTTCATCTTCTTTGCCAATCGTATCCCTCATTAATCTTCTCTCAGAGGTTGAATTTATACAATTTCAGGTCATCGGAATGGTTACTTGTCAAGCTTCCAAATGGGACTAAATTACCTATTCAGAGATCGTTCGATATCCCAAAGCACGTTGGAACTCTTTGATCGTCACTTTTCAATATGGATTGTTAATGTTTCCAAATTGCGTGATCCAACGAAGATGCTTATATCTCCATCATTTGATGTCAGATTGGGTCAATTTTTGGTCATCTGAATGGTACTAGTGTAGTGGTCTTACATTCTTAATTGGTATCTTCGTATTAGGAGACCATTTGGGCATCTTTAAGTTGGATTGCAGTCGTCGGTCCTGAATGTTTCCTTCATCTTCTTGCCCAATAGTAACCCTCATAACTCTCTCTTCAGAGGT
>JAJHSJ010000012.1:38709835-38879608 GCA_021015155.1 Magnolia officinalis
TAAAGATCCATGACTGCAATCTAACTTAAAGATGCCCAAATGGTCTTAGAATACGACGATTATAGTCATGAATGAAAGAGCACTAAAGTACCATTCAGATGACCAAATCCACCCAATCCGACATCGAATGATGGAGTTATAAGCGTCTTTCGTTGGATCACGCCATTTGGAAGATTAACAGTCTATATTGGAAAATAATGATCGAAAGTTCCAACGTGCTTTTTCGATATCGAACGGTTTATGAATTAGGAAAATTTGGTCCCATTTGGAAGCTTTACAAGTTAAAATTTAAATGACCTGAAATAGTCTAAATTTACCTCTGAAGAGAGAGTTATGAGGGTTACTATTGGACAAGGAGATAATGGAAACATTCAAAATCCACGACTGCGATCCAAGTTAAAGATCCTCAAATGGTCTCAGAATACGACGATTCCAATCAAGAATGAAGAGCACTAATGTACCATTCAGATGACAAAAATTCTTCACTATTCGACATCAAATGATGAGTTATAGGCGTCTCGGTTGGATCACGTAATTTGGAAAGATAAAAATCCGTATTGAAAAATGACGATCGAAGAGTTTCAAACGTGCTTTTGGGATATCGAACGGTCTCTGAATTAGGCAATTTTGGTCCCATTTGGAAGCTTACAAGTTACCATTCCATGACCTGCAATAGTCTAATTCGACCTCTGAAGAGAGAGTTATGATGGTTTCTATTCGACAAGGAGATGATGGAAATGTTCTGGATCCACACAGCTGCAATCTAACTTAAAGATGCCCAATAGTCTCAGAATACAACGATTCCAGTGAAGAATGAAAGAGCACTAAATACCATTCAGATGACCAAAGTCGACCCAATCCGACATCAAATGATGAGTTATAGGTGCTCCGTTGGATCGCGCAATTTGTAAAGGTTAAAAATCCATATTGAAAAATGACGATTGAAGAGTTCCAACGTGCATTTGGGATATCGCAGTCTCTGAATTAGGCAATTCGTGCCCATTTAGAACCTTGATGAGTTACCATTCCAATGACCTGATAGTCTATTCGACCCCAAGAGAGAGTTTTGAGGGTTACTAATCGACAAGGAGATGATGGAAAATTCAGGATCCACGACTGCAATCTAACTTAAAGATGCCCAAAATGTCTCAGATACGACGATTCCAGTCAAGAAATGAAAGACACAAAATAACCATTCAGATGACCAAAAATTGACCCAAACCGACATCAAAAGATGGAGTCATAGGCGTCTCCTTGATCGTGCAATTTGGAAATATTAAAAATCCATATTGAAAAATACGATCGAAGAGTTCCAACATCTTTTTGGATATTGATGTTCTACATTCCCGAATTTGTAAATTTGGTCTCATTTGGAAGCTTGACAAGCTACCAATCAATGACCTGAATAGTCGACATTCGACCTCTGAAGAGAGAGTATGAGGTTACTATTAGACAACGAGATGAAGGAAACATTCAGGACCGACGACAGCGATCCAACTTAAAGATGTTCAAATGGTCTCAGAATACGACGATACCAGTCAAGAATGAAAGAGCACTAAAGACCATTCGGATGACCAAAAATTGACCCAATCCAACATCAAATGATGGAGTCATAGGCGTCTCCGTTGGATCGCGTAATTTGGAAAGATTAAAAATCCATATTGTAAAATGACGATCGAAGAGTTCCAACATGCTTTTGGGATATCGAACGGTCTCTGAATTTGGTAAATTTGATCCCATTTGGAAGCTTGACAAGTTACCATTCCAATGACCTGAAATAGTCGACATTCGACCTCTGAAGAGAGTTACGAGGGTTACTATCGAACGGTGTCTGATTTAAGCAATTTTGGTCCAAAATGGAAGCTTGACAAGTTACTATTCCAATGAGATGAAATAGTCTAAATTTGACCTCTAAAGAGAGAGTTATGAGGGTTACTATTGGACAAGAAGATGAAGGAAACATTCAGGACCGACGACTACTATCCAACTTAAATATGCCAAATGGTCTTTGAAAATGACAATACCAATCAAAATCATGAAAGAGCACTAAGTACCATTCAGATGACCAAAATTGACCCATTCTAACATCAAATGATGGACTTAAGGCGTCTCCGATGGATTGTGCAATTTGGATAGATTAACAATCCGTATTGAAAAATAGTGATTGAAAAGACTTCCAACGTGCTTTTGGGATATCGAACGGTCTCTCAAGTAGGCAATTTTGGATCCATTTGGAAACTTCACAAGTTACCATTCCAATGACTTGAAATAGTCTTAATTCGACCTGTGAAGAGAGAGTTATGAGCGTTAATATTGAACAAGGAGATGATGGAAACATTCAGGATCCACGACTGCGATCCAACTTAAAGAAGCCCAAATGGTCTCAGTATATGACGATTCCAGTCATGAATGAAAGAGCACTAAAGTACGATTCAGATGACCAAAAATTGACCCAATCCGACATCAAATGATGGAATTATAGGCGTCTCCGTTGGATCACGCAATTTGGAAAGGTTAACAATCCGTATTGAAAAATGACGATCGAAGAGTTCTAACGTGCTTTTGGGATATCGAACGGTCTCTGAATTAGGCAATTTTAGTCCCATTTGGAAGCTTGACAAGTTACCATTCCAATGACTTGAAATAGTCTCAATTCGACCTTTGAAGAGAGAGTTATGAGGGTTATTATTGGACAAGGAGAGGATGGAAACATTCAGGATCCACGATGTGATCCAACTTAAAGATGCCCAAATGGTCTTAGAATACGACGACTCCAGTCAAGAATGAAAGGGCACTAAAGTACCATTCAGGTGACCAAATATTGACCCAATCCGACATCAAATAATAGAGTTATTGGCGTCTCCGTTGGATCACGCAATTTGGAAAGATTAGCATTCCATATTGAAAAATGACGATCGAAGAGTTCCAACGTGCTTTTGGGATATCGAACGGTCTCTGAATTATGAAATTTTGGTCCCATTTGGAAGCTTGACAAGTTACCATTCCAATGACTTGAAATAGTCAAAATTCGACCTCTGAAGAGAGAGTTAAGAGGGTTACTATTGGACAAGTAGATTATGGAAACATTCAGGATCCACGACTGCAATCCAACTTTAAGATGCCCAAATGGTCTCGGAATACGATGATTCCAATCAAGAATGAAAAGCACTAAAGCACCATTCAGATGACCAAAAATTGACCCAATCTGACATCAAAAGATGGAGTTATAGGCGTCTCCGTTGGATCGTGCAATTTGGAAAGATTAACAATCCCTATTGAAAAATGACGATCGAAGAGTTCCTACGTGCTTTTGGGATATCGAACGGTCTCTGAATTAGGAAATTTTGGTCCCATTTAGAAGCTTGACAAGTTACCATTCAAATGACCAGAAATAGTCTAATTCGACCATCGAAGAGTGAGTTATGAGGGTTAATATTAGACAAGGATATGAAGGAAACATTCAGGACCGACGACTACGATCCAACTTAAAGATGCCCAAATTGTCTCGGAATACGACGATACCAGTCAAGAATGAGAGGGCACTAAAGACCATTCAGATGGCCAAAAATTGACCCAATTCGACATCAAATGATGGAGTCATAGGCGTCTCCATTGGATCGTGTAATTTGGAAAGATTAACAGTCCATAATGAAAAATGACGATCGAAGAGTTCCAACATGCTTTTGGGATATCGAACGGTCTCTGAATTTGGTAAATTTGGTCCCACTTGGAAGCTTGACAAGTTACCAATCCAATGACCTAAAATAGTCAACATTCGACCTCTGAAGAGAGAGTTATGAGGGTTACTATTGGACAAGAAGGTGAAGGAAACATTCAGGACCGACGACTGTGATCCAATTTTTAGTTGCCCAAATGGTCTCGGAATACGATGATACCAGTCAAGAATGAAAGAGTTTAATTAAATTAATTCAGATGACCAAAAATTGACCCAATCCGACATCAAATTTTGTAGTTATAGGCGTCTCTCCGTTGGATCAGCAATTTGAAAGATTAACTATCCATATTGAAAAATGACAATCGAAGAGTTCCAACGTGCTTTTTGATATTAAACCATCTCCAATTTGGTAAATTTGGTCCCATTTGGAAGCTTGAGAAGCTACCAATCCAATGACCTGAATAGTCTACATTCGACCTCTGAAGAGAGAGTTATGGGGGTTACTATTGGACAAGAAGTTGAAGGAAACATTCAGGACCGATGACTGCGATCTAACTTTTAATTACCCAAATGGTCTCGGAATACGATGATACCAGTCAAGAATGAAAGAGTTCTAAAGTACAATTCAGATGACCAAAAATTGACCCAATCCGACATCAAATTTTGTAGTTATAGGCGTCTCCGTTGGATCAGGCAATTTTGAAAGATTAACAATCCATATTGAAAAATGATGATCGAAGAGTTCCAACGTGCTTTTATGATATCGAACGGTGTCTGAATTAAGCAATTTTGGTCCTAAATGGAAGCTTGACAAATTACCATTCCAATGAAATGAAATAGTCAAAATTTGACCTCTGAAGAGAGAGTTATGAGGGTTACCATTGGACAAGAAGATGAAGGAAATATTCAGGACCGACGACTACAATTCAAATTAAATATGCCTAAATGGTCTTGGAAAACGACGATACTAGTCAAGAATGAAAGAGCACTAAAGTACCATTCAGATGACCAAAAATTGACCCAATCCGACATCAAATGATGGAGTTATTGCCATCTCCGTTGGATCGCGCAATTTGGAAAGATTAATAATCAGTATTGAAAAATGACGATCGAAGAGTTCCAACGTACTTTTAGGATATCGAACGGTCTCTGAATTAGGCAATTTTGGTCCCATTTGGAAGCTTCACAAGTTACCATTCCAATGACCAGAAATAGCCTAAATTCGACCTCTGAAGAGAGAGTTATGCGGGTTACTATTGGATAAGGAGATGATGGAAACATTCAGGATCCACGACTGCAATCCAACTTAAAGATGCCCTAATGGCCTCAGAATACGACGATTCTAGTCAAGAATGAAAGAGCACTAAAGTACCATTCAGATGACCAAAAATTGACCCAATCTGGCATGAAATGATCGAGTTATAGGCATTTCCGTTGGATCGGGCAATTTTGGAAAGATTAACATTCCATATTGAAAAATGACGATCGAAGAGTTCCAACGTGCTTTTGGGATATCGAACGGTCTTTGAATTAGGTAAATTTGGTCCCATTTGGAAGCTTGACAAGTTACCATTCCAATGTCTTGAAATAGTCTAATTCGACTTCTGAAGAGATTGTTATGAGGGTTACTATTGGACAAGAAGTTGAACGAAACATTTAGGACCGACGACTACGATCCAACTTTAAGTCGCCCAAATGGTCTCGAAATACGATGATACAAGTCAAGAATGATAAACAACTAAAGTACCATTCAAATGACCAAAAATCAACCCAATCCGACGTCAAATGATGAAGTTATATGCGTCTATGTTGGATCGCGTAATTTTGGAAGACTAACAATCCATACAGAAAAATGACGATCGAAGAGTTCCAACGTGCTTTTGGGATATCGAACGGTGTCTGAATTAAGCAATTTTGGTCCCAAATGGACGGTTGACAAGTTACCATTCCAATGAGATGAAATAGTCTAAATTCGACCTCTGAAGAGAGAGTTATGAGGGTTACTATTGGACAAGAAGATGAAGGAAACATTCAGGACTGACGACTACGATCCAACTTAAATATGCCCAAATGATCTTGGAAAATGACAATACCAGTCAAGAATGAAAGTGCCCAAAAGTACCATTCAGATGACCAAAAATTGACCCAATCCGACATCAAATGATGGAGTTATAGGCATCTCCATTGGATCACGCAATTTGGAAAGATTAACAATTCATATTGAAAAATGACGATCGAAGAGTTCCGACGTGCTTTTGGGATATCAAACGGTCTCTGAATTAGGCAATTTTGGTCCCATTTGGAAGCTTGACAAGTTACCATTCCAATGACCTGAAATAGTTGAAATTTGACCTCTGAAGAGAGAGTTAAGAGGGTTACTATTGGACAAGTAGATTATGGAAACATTTCAGGACCCACGACTGAATCCAACTTTAAGATGCCCAAAATGGTCTTGGAATACGATGATTCCAATCAAGAATGAAAGAGCACTAAAGCACCATTCAGATGACCAAAAATCGACCCAATCCGACATCAAAAGATGGAGTTATAGGCGTCTCCGTTGGATCCTGCAATTTGGAAAGATTAACAATCCATATTGAAAAATGACGATCGAAGAGTTTCAACGTGCTTTTGGGATATCGAACGGTCTCTGAATTAGGCAATTTTGGTCCCATTTGGAAGCTTGACAAGTTACCATTCGAATGACCTGAAATAGTCTAAATATAACCTCCGAAGAGTGAGTTATGAGGGTTACTATTAGATACGGAGATGAAGGAACCATTCAGGACTGATGACTGTGATCCAACTTAAAGATACCCAAATGGTCTCAGAATACGACGATACCAGTCAAGAGTGAAAGAGTACTAA
Source organism: Magnolia officinalis (assembly GCA_021015155.1). NCBI lineage: Eukaryota > Viridiplantae > Streptophyta > Magnoliopsida > Magnoliales > Magnoliaceae > Magnolia > Magnolia officinalis. Next base: position 38,716,380 of record JAJHSJ010000012.1, read on the forward strand.
AGACCTTTCGGATGACCAAAAATTGACCCAATCCGACATCAAATGATGGAGTCATAGCCGTCTCCATTAGATCGTGCAATTTGGAAAGATTAAAAATCGATATTGAAAAATGACGATCGAAGTGTTCCAACGTGCTTTTGGAATATCCAACGGTCTCCCAAGTTGGTAAATTTGGTCCCATTTGGAAGCTTGACAAGTTACCATTCCAATGACGTAAAATAGTCTAAATTCGACCTTTGAAGAGAGTGTTATGAGGGTTACTATTGGACAAGAAGTTGAAGGAAACATTTAGGACCGACGACTGCGATCCAACATTTAGTCGCCCAAATGGTCTCAGAATACAACGATACCAGTCAAGAATGAAAGGGTACTAAAGTGCCATTCAGATGACCATAAATCAACCCAATCCGACATCAAATGAAGGAGTTATAGGCGTCTCCCTTGGATTGCGTAATTTTGAAAGATCAACAAACCATATTGAAAAATAATGATCGAAGAGTTCCAACGTACTTTTGGAATATCGAACCGTCTCTGAATTTGGCAATTTTGTTCTCATTAGGAAGCTTGAGAAGTTACCATTCCAATGACCTGAAATAGCCTAATTCGACCTCTGAAGAGAGAGTTATGAGGGTTACTATTGGACAAGGAGATGATAGAAACATTCAAGATCCACGACTGCGATCCAACTTAAAGAAGCCCAAATGGTCTTAGAATATGACGATTCCAGTCAAGAATGAAAGAGCACTAAAGTACCATTCAGATGACCAAAAGTCAACCTAATCCGACATCGAATGATGGATTTAGGCATCTCCGTTGGATCGCGCAATTTGGAAAGATTAACATTCCATATTGAAAAATGATGATCGAGAGTTTTCCAACGTGCTTTTGGGATATCGAACGGTCTCTGAATTAGGTAAATTTGGTCCCATTTGGAAGGTTGACAAGTTACCATTCCAATGTCTTGAAATAGTCTAATTCGACCTTTGAAGAGATTGTTATGAGGGTTACTATTGGACAAGAAGTTGAACGAAACATTCAGGACTGGCGACTGTGATCCAACTTTAAGTTGCCTAAATGGTCTCGGAATATGACAATACTAGTCAAGAATGAAAGACTAATAAAGTACCATTCAGATGACCAAAAATCAACCCAATCCGACATCAAATGATGGAGTTATAGGTGTCTCCATTGGATCACGTAATTTTGGAAGACTAACAATCCATATTGAAAAATGACGATCGAAGAGTTCCAACGTGCTTTTAGGATATCGAACGGTGTCTGATTTAAGCAATTTTGATCCCAAATGGAAGCTTGACAAGTTACCATTCCAATGAGATGAAATAGTTTAAATTTCACCTCTGAAGAGAGAGTTATGAGGGTTACTATTGGACAAGAAGATGAAGGAAACATTCAGGACCGACGACTACGATCCAACTTAAATATGCCCAAATGGTCTTGGAAAATGACGATACCAGTCAAGAATGAAAGAGCACTAAAGTACCATTCAGATGACCAAAAATTGACCCAATCTGACATCAAATGATGGAGTTAAAGGCGTCTCCGTTGGATCGCGCATTTTGGAAAGATTAACAATTCGTATTGAAAAATGATGATCAAAGAGTTCCAACGTGCTTTCGGGATATCTAACGGTCTCTGATTAGGCAATTTTGGTCCCATTTGGAAGCTTCACAAGTTACCATTTCAATGACCTGAAATAGTCTTAATTCGACCTCTGAAGAGAGAGTTATGAGTTTAAATATTGGACAAGGAGATGATGGAAACATTCAGGATCCATGACTGCGATCCAACTTAAAGATGCCCAAATGGTCTCAGAATACGACGATTCCAATCAAGAATGAAAGAGCACTAATGTACCATTCAGATGACCAAAAATTGACCCAATCCGACATCAAATGATGGAGTTATAGGCGTCTCTATTGGATCATGTAAGTTGGAAAGGTTAACAATCTGTATTGAAAAATGACGATCGAAGAGTTCCAACGTACTTTTGGGATATCGAATGGTTTCTGAATTAGGCAATTTTGGTCCTATTTGGAAGTTTGACAAGTTACCATTCCAATGACTTGAAATAGTCTCAATTCGACCTCTGAAGAGAGAGTTATGAGGGTTATTATTGGACAAGGAGAGGATGGAAACATTCAGGATCCGTGACTATGATCCAACTTAAAGATTCCCAAATGGTCTCAGAATATGACGATTCCAGTCAAGAATGAAATAACACTAAAGTACCATTCAGATGATAAAAAATTGACACAATTTGACATCAAAGAATAGAGTTATAGGCATCTCTGTTGGATCGCGCAATTTGGAAAGATTAACATTCCATATTGAAAAATGACGATCGAAGAGTTCCAACGTGCTTTTGGGATATCGAATGGTCTCTGAATTAGGAAATTTTGTTCCCATTTCGAAGCTTGACAAGTTACCATTCTATTGACCTGAAATAGTTGAAATTCGACCTCTGAAGAAAGAGTTAAAGAGGGTTACTATTAGACAAGTAAATTATGGAAACATTCAGGATCCACGACTGCAATCCAACTTAAAGATGCCCAAATGGTCTCGAAATATGACGATTCCTGTCAAGAATGAAAGAGTACTAAAGTACCATTCAGATGACCAAAAATTGACCCAATCCGAAATCAAAAGAAGGAGTTATAGGCGTCTCCGTTGGATCGCACAATTTCGAAAGATTAACAATCCATATTGAAAAATGACGATCGAAGAGTTCCAGTGTGCTTTTGGGATATCGAACGGTATCTGAATTAGGCGATTTTGGTCCCATTTAGAAGCTTGACAAGTTACCATTTAAATGACCAGAAATAGTCTAAATTCGACCATCGAAGAGTGAGTTATGAGGGTTACTATTAGACAAGGAGATGAAGGAAACATTCAAGACCGACGACTGCGATCCAACTTAAAGATGCCCAAATTGTCTCGGAATATGGCGATACCTGTCAAGAATGAAAGGGCACTAAAGACCATTCAGATGACCAAAAATCGACCCAATCTGACATCAAATGATGGAGTCATAGGCGTCTCTGTTGGATCGTGCAATTTGGAAAGATTAACAGTCCATATTGAGAAATGATGATCGAAGAGTTCCAACATGCTTTTGGGATATCGAACAGTCTCCGAATTTGGTAAATTTGCTCCCACTTGGAAGCTTGACAAGTTACCAATCCAATGACCTAAATTTTGGAGTTATAGGCTTCTCCGTTGGATCGCGCAATTTTGAAAGATTAACAATCCATATTGAAAAATGTCGGTCGAAGAGGTCTAACGTGCTTTTGGGATATCGAACGGTGTCTGAATTAAGCAATTTTAGTCCCAAATGGAAGGTTGACAAGTTACCATTCCAATGACATGAAGTAGTCTAAATTCGACCTCTGAAGAGAGAGTTATGAGGGTTAATATTGGACAAGAAGATGAAGGAAACATTCAGGACCGACGACTACAATCCAACTTAAATATGCCCAAATGGTCTTGGAAAATGATGATACTAGTCAAGAATGAAAGAGCACTAAAGTACCATTCAGATGACCAAAAATTGACCCAATCCGACATCAAATGATGGAGATATTGCCGTCTCCGTTGGATCGCGCAATTTGGAAAGATTAACAATCAGTATTGAAAAATGACGATCGAAGAGTTCCAACGTGCTTTTGGGATATCGAACGGTCTCTGAATTAGGCAATTTTGGTCCCATTTGGAAGCTTGACAAGTTACCATTCCATTGACCTGAAATAGCGTAAATTCGAACTCTGAAGAGAGAGTTATGAGTGTAACAATTGAATGAGGAGATGATGGAAACATTCAGGATCCCCGACTGTAATCCAACTTAAAGATGCCCAAATGGCCTCAGAATACGACGATTCCAGTTAAGAATGAAAGAGCACTAAAGTACCATTTAGATGACAAAAAATTGACCCAATTCGACATCAAATGATGGAGTTATAGGCGTCTCTATTGGATCGGGCAATTTTGGAAAGATTAACATTCCATATTGAAAAATGAAGCTCGAAGAGTTCCAACGTGCTTTTGGGATACCAAACGATCTCTGAATTAGGTAAATTTGGTCTCATTTGGAAGCTTGACAAGTTACCATTCCATTGTCTTGAAATAGTCTAATTCGACATCTTAAGAGATTGTTATGAGGGTTACTATTGGACAAGGAGATGAAGAAAACATTCAGGACCGACGACTGCGGTCCAACTTAAGGATGCCCAAATGGTCTCGAAATATGACTATACCATTCAAGAATGAAAGAGCACTAAAGTACCATTCAGATGGCCGAAAATCGACCCAAGCCGACATCAAATGATTTAGTTATAGGCATCTCCGTTGGATCGCGCAATTTGGAAAGATTAACAATCTATATTGAAAAATGACGATCGTAGAGTTCCAACGTGCTTTTGGGATATCGAACGTTCTCTGAACTAGGCAATTTTGCTCCCATTTGGAAGCTTGACAAGTTACCATTCGAATGACCAGAATAGTCTAAATACGACCTCCGAAGAGTGAGTTATGAGGTTGACTACTAGATAAGGAGATGAAGGAAACATTCCGGACCGACAACTGCGATCCAACTTGAAGATACCCAAATGGTCTCGGAATACGACGATACCAGTCAAGAATGAAAGAGCACTAAAGACCATTCGAATGACCAAAATTTGACCCAATCCGACATCAAAAGATGGAGTCATAGGCGTCTCCGTTGGATCGTGCAATTTGGAAATATTAAAAATCCATATTGAAAAATGACGATCGAAGAGTTCCAACATGCTTTTTGGATATTGAATGGTCTCCGAATTTCGTAAATTTGGTCTCATTTGGAAGCTTGACAAGCTAACAATCCAATGACCTGAAATAGTCGACATTCGACCTCTGAAGAGAGAGTTATGAGGGTTACTATTAGACAAGGAGATGAAGGAAACATTCAGGACCGACGACTGCGATCCAACTTAAAGATGCCCAAATGGTCTAGGTATATGACGATACCAGTCAAGAATGAAAGAGCACTAAAGACCATTCAGATGACCAAAAATCGACCCAATCCGACATCAAATGATGGAGTTATAGGCGTCTCCATTGGATTGCACAATTTGAAAGATTAACAATCCATATTGAAAAATGACGATCGAAGAGCTCCAACGTGCTTTTGGGAAATCTAATGGTCTCCGAATTTGGTAAATTTGGTCCCATTTGGAAGCTTGACAAGTTACCAATCCAATGACCTAAAATACTCTACATTCGACCTCTGAAGAGAGAGTTATGAGGGTTACTATTAGATAAGAAGTTGAAGGAAACATTCAGGACCGACGACTGCGATCCAACATTTAGTTGCCCAAATGGTCTCGGAATATGACGATACCAGTCAAGAATGAAAGAGTACTAAAGTACCATTCAGATGACCAAAAATTGACCCAATCCGACATCAAATGATGGAGTTATAGGCGTCTCCGTTGGATCGCGCAATTTTGAAAGATCAACAATCCATATTGAAGAATGACGATCGAGAGTTCCAACGTACTTTTAGGATATCGAACGGTCTCTGAAATAGGCAATTTTGGTCACATTTGGAAGCTTGACAAGTTACCATTCCAATGACTTGGAATATCCTAAATTCGACCTCTGAAGTGAGAGTTATGAGGGTTACTATTGGACAAGGAGATGATGGAAACATTCAGGATCCACAACTGCGATCCAACTTAAAGATGCCCAAATGGTCTCAGAATATGACGATTCCAGTCAAGAATGAAAGAGCACTAAAGTACCATTCATATGACCAAAAGTCAACCCATCCGACATCAAATGATAGAGTTATAGGCGTCTCCGTTGGATCGAGCAATTTGAAAAGATTAACATTCCATTTCGAAAAATGATGATCGAAGAGTTCTAACGTGCTTTTGGGATATCGAACGGTCTCTGAATTTGGTAAATTTGGTCCCATTTGGAAGCTTGACAAGTTACCAATCCAATGACCTAAAGTAGTCTACATTCGACCTCTGAAGAGAGAGTTATGAGGGTTACTATTGGACAAGAAGTTAAACGAAACATTCAGGACCGACGACTGCGATCCAACATTTAGTTGCCCAAATGGTCTCGGAATATGACGATACCTGTCAAGAATGACAGAGTACTAAAGTACCATTCAAATAACCAAAAATCGACCCAATCCGACATCAAATGATGGAGTTATAGGCGTCTCCGTTGGATCGCGCAATTTTGAAAGATCAACAATCCATATTGAAAAATGACGATCGAGAGTTCCAACGTACTTTTAGGATATCGAACAGTCTCTGAATTAGGCAATTTTGGTCTCATTTGGAAGCTTGACAAGTTACCATTCCAATGACCTGAAATATCCTAAATTCGACCTCTGAAGTGAGAGTTATGAGGGTTACTATTGGACAAGGAGATGATGGAAACATTTAGGATCCACAACTGCGATCCAACTTAAAGATGCCCAAATGGTCTCAGAATACGACGATTCTAGTCAAGAATGAAAGAGCACTAAAGTACCATTCATATGACCAAAAGTCAACCCAATCCGACATCAAATGATAGAGTTATAGGTGTCTCCGTTGGATCGAGCAATTTGAAAAGATTAACATTCCATTTTGAAAAATGATGATCGAAGAGTTCCAACGTGCTTTTGGGATATCGAATGGTCTCCGAATTTGGTAAATTTGGTCCCATTTGGAAGCTTGACAAGTTACCAATCCAATGACCTAAAGTAGTCTACATTCGACCTCTGAAGACAGAGTTATGAGGGTTACTATTGGACAAGAAGTTGAAGGAAACATTCAGGACCGACGACTGTGATCCAACATTTAGTTGCCTAAATGGTCTCGGAATATGACGATACCTGTCAAGAATGACAGAATACTAAAGTACCATTCAGATAACCAAAAATCGACCCAATCTGACATCAAATGATGGAGTTATAGGCGTCTCCGTTGGATCGCACAATTTTGAAAGATCAACAATCCATATTGAAAAATGACGATCGAGAGTTCCAACGTACTTTTAGGATATCGAACGGTCTCTGAATTAGGCAATTTTGGTCTCATTTGGAATCTTGACAAGTTACCATTCCAATGACCTGAAATATCCTAAATTCGACCTCTGAAGTGAGAGTTATGAGGGTTACTATTGGACAAGGAGATGATGAAACATTCAGGATCCACAACTGTGATCCAACTTAAAGATGCCCAAATGGTCTCAGAATACGATGATTCCAGTCAAGAATGAAAGAGCAATAAAGTTCCATTCAGATGACCAAAAGTCGACCCAATCCGACATCGAATGATGGAGTTATAGGCATCGACGTTGGATTGCGCAATTTGGAAAGATTAACATTCCATATTGAAAAATGACGATCGAGGAGTTCCAATGTGCTTTTGGGATATCGAACGGTCTTTAAATTAGGTAAATTTGATCCCATTTAGAAGGTTGACAAGTTACCATTCCAATGTCTTGAAATAGTATAATTCGACCTCTGAAGAGATTATTATGAGGGTTACTATTGGACAAGAAGTTGAACGAAACATTCAGGACCGCCGACTGTGATCCAACTTTAGGTTGGCCAAATGGTCTCGGAATACGATGATACTAGTCAAGAATGAAAGACTACTAAAGTATCATTCAGATGACCAAAAATCAACCCAATCCGACATCAAATGATGGAGTTATAGGCTTCTCCATTGGATCGCGTAATTTTGAAAGACTAACAATCCATATTGAAAAATGAAGATCGAAGAGTTCCAACGTGCTTTTGGGATATCGAACGGTGTCTGATTTAAGCAATTTTGGTCCCAAATGGAAGCTTGACAAGTTACATTCCAATGAGATGAAATAGTCTAAATTTGATCTCTGAAGAGAGAGTTATGAGGGTTACTATTGGACAAGAAGATGAAGGAAACATTCAAGACCGACGACTACGATCCAACTTAAATATGCCCGAATGGTCTTGGAAAATGACGATACTAGTCAAGAATAAAAGAACACTAAAGTACCATTCAAACGACCAAAAATTGACCCAATCTGATATCAAATGATGGAGTTAAAGGTGTCTCCATTGGATCGCGCTATTTGGAAAAGATTAACAATCCGTATTGAAAAATGATGATCGAAGAGTTCCAACGTGCTTTTGTGATATCGAACGGTCTCTGAATTAGGCAAATTTGGTCCCATTTGGAAGCTTGGCAAGTTACGATTCCAATGACTTGAAATAGTCTCAATTCGACCTCTGAAGAGAGACTTATGAGGGTTATTATTGGACAAGGAGAGGATGGAAACATTCAGGATCAACTGCTGTGATCCAACTTAAAGATGCCCAAATGGGCTCAGAATACGACGATTCTAATCAATAATGAAATAGCACTAAAGTACCATTCAGATGACGAAAAATCGACCCAATCTGACATCAAATAATAGAGTTATAGGCGTCTCCGTTGGATAGCGCAATTTGGAAAGATTAACATTCCTTATTGAAAAATGACGATCAAAGAGTTACAACGTGCTTTTGGGATATCGAACGGTCTCTGAATTAGAAAATTTTGGTCCCATTTAGAAGCTTGACAAGCTACCATTCCATTGACCTGAAATAGTCGAAATTCGACCTCTGAAGAGAGAGTTAAGAGGGTTACTTAGGACAAGTAGATTATGGAAACATTCAGGATCCACGACTGCGATCCAACTTAAAGATGCCCAAATGGTCTCGGAATACGATGATTCCAGTCAAAAATGAAAGAGCACTAAAGTACCATTCAGAGGACCAAAAATCGACCTAATCCGACATCAAATGATGGAGTTATAGGCGTCTCCGTTGGATCGCACAATTTGAAAAGATTAACAATCCGTATTGAAAAATGACGATCGAAGAGTTCCAACGTGCTTTTGGGATATCGAACGGTGTCTGAATTAATCAATTTTGGTCCTAAATGGACGCTTGACAAGTTACCATTCCAATGAGATGAAACAGTCTAAATTCGACCTCTGAAGAGAGAGTTGTGAGGGTTACTATTGGACAAGAAGATGAAGGAAACATTCAGGACAGACGACTACGATCCAACTTAAATATGCCCAAATGGTCTTGGAAAATGATAATACCAGTCTAGAATCAAAGAGCACTAAAGTATCATTCATATGACCAAAAATCGACCCAATCCGACATCAAATGATGGAGTTATAAGTGTCTCTGTTGGATCGCGTAATTTGAAAAGATTAACAATCCATATTGAAAAATGACGATCGAAAAGTTCCAACTTGCATTTGGGATATCGAACGGTCTCTAAATTAGGCAATTTTGGTCCCATTTAGAAGCTTAACAAGTTACCATTCAAATGACCAGAAATAGTCTAAATTCGACCATCGAAGAGTGAGTTCTGAGGGTTACTATTAGACAAGGAGATGAAGGAAACATTCAGGACCGACGACTGCGATCCAACTTAAAGATGCCCAAGTTGTCTCGGAATATGACGATACCAGTCAAGAATGAAAGGATACTAAAGACCATTCAGATGACCAAAAATCAACCTAATCCGACATCAAATGATGGAGTCATAGGCGTCTCCGTTGGATCGCACAATTTGAAAAGATTAACAATCCGTATTGAAAAATGACGATCAAAAAGTTCCAACGTGATTTTGGGATATCGAACGGTGTCTGAATTAAGAAATTTTGGTCCTAAATGGAAGCTTGACAAGTTACCATTCCAATGAGATGAAATAGTCTAAATTCGACCTCTGAAGAGAGAGTTATGAGGGTTACTATTGGACAAGAAGATGAAGGAAACATTCAGGACAGATGACTACGATCCAACTTAAATATGCCCAAATGGTCTTGGAAAACAATAATACTAGTCTAGAATGAAAGAGCCCTAAAGTATCATTCATATGACCAAAAATTGACCTAATCCGACATCAAATGATGGAGTTATAGGCGTCTCTGTTGGATCGCATAATTTGAAAAGTTTCAACTTGCATTTGGGATATCGAACGGTCTCTAAATTAGGCAATTTTGGTCCCATTTAAAAGATTGACAAGTTACCATTCAAATGACCAGAAATAATCTAAATTCGACCATCGAAGAGTGAGTTATGAGGATTACTATTAGACAAGGAGATGAAGGAAACATTCAGGACCGACGACTGCGATCCAACTTAAAGATGCTCAAGTTAAGAATGAAAGGGCACTAAAGACCATTCAGTGGACCAAAAATGGACCCAATTTGACATCAAATGATGGAGTCATAGGTGTCTCCGTTGGATCGTGCAATTTGGAAAGATTAACAATCCATATTGAAAAATGACAATCGAAGAGTTCCAACGTGCTTTTGGGATATCGAACGGCTTTGAATTAGGCAATTTTGGTCCCATTTGAAAGCTTGACAAGTTACCATTCCAATGACCTAAAATAGTCTAAATTCAACCTCTGAAGAGATAGTTATGAGGGTTACTATTGCACAAGATGATTATGGAAACATTCAGGATCCACGACTGCGATCCAACTTAAAGATGCCCGAATGGTCTCAGAATACGATGATTCCAGTCAAGAATGAAAGAGCACTAAAGTACCATTCAGATGACTAAAAATCGGCCCAATCCGATATCAAATGATGGAGTTATAGGTGTCTCCGTTGGATCGAGCAATTTGTAAAGATTAACAATCCATATTGAAAAATGACGGTCGAAGAGTTCTATCGTGCTTTTGGGATATCGAACGGTCTCTGAATTAGGAAATTTTGGTCCCATTTGGGAGCTTGACAACTTGTCATTCCAATGACCTGAAATAGTCTAAATTCAACCTCTGAAGAGAGAGTTATGAGGGTTACTATTGGACAAGGAGATTATGGAAAAATTTAGGATCCACGACTGTGATCCAACTTAAAGATGCCCAAATGGTCTCGAAATACAATGATTCCAGTCAATAATGAAAGAGCACTAAAGTACCATTCAGATGACCAAAAATTGACCCAATCCGACATCAAATGATGGAGTTATAGGTGTCTCCATTGGATTACGCAATTTGGAAAGATTAACACTCCATATTAAAAAATGACGATCGAAGAGTTCCAACGTGCTTTTGGGATTTCGAACGGTCTCTGAATTAGGCACTTTTGGTCCCATTTGGAAGCTTGACAAGTTACCATTCTAATGACCTGAAATAGTCTAAATCAGACCTCCGAAGAGTGAGTTATGAGGGTTACTATTAGACAAGGAGATGAAGGAAACATTCAGGACCGACGACTGCGATCCAACTTAAAGATGCCCAAATGGTCTCGGAATACGACGATATCAGTCAAGAATGAAAGAGCACTAAGACCATTCGAATGACCAAAAATCGACCCAATCCGACATCAAATGATGGAGTCATAGGGGTCTCCATTGGATCGCGCAATTTGGAAAGATTAACAATCCATATTGAAAAATGACGATTGAAGAGTTCCAACGTGCTTTTGGTATATCGAACGGTCTTCGAATTTGGTAAATTTGGTCCCATTTGGAAGCTTGACAAGTTACCAATCCAATGACCTGAAATAGTCTAAATTCGACCTCTGAAGAGAGAGTTATGAGGGTTACTATTGGACAAGAAGTTGAAGGAAACATTCAGGACCGACGACTGCGATCCAACTTTTAGTTGCCCAAATGGTCTCAGAATACGACGATACTAGTCAAGAATGAAAGAGTACTAAAGTACCATTTAGATGACCAAAAATCGACCCAATCTGACATCAAATGATGGAGTTATAGGCGTCTCCATTGGATGGCGCAGTTTTGAAAGATTAACCATCCATATTGAAAAATGACGATTGAAGAGTTCCAACGTGCTTTTGGGATATCGAACGGTCTCTGAATTAAGCAATTTTGGTCCCAAATGGAAGCTTGACAAGTTACCATTTCAATGAATTGAAATAATCTAAATTCGACCTCTGAAGAGTGAGTTATGAGGGTTACTATTGGACAAGAAGGTGAAGGAAACATTCAGGACCGATGACTACGATCCAACATAGATATGCCCAAATGGTCTTGGAAAATGACGATTGTTTCGACAAGAAAACAAAATTATTTGAATTGGGAATTATCTTATTCAATCATAACAATGAAATAATTACAGAAACAATCATCACACTTCATTGATTCTGAATTCATTTACATCCTCAAGTATCCCTTGATTCTAAGATAGTTTACAAAGAATTCATTACAAAGAATTCATTAAATATAAATTTCGGCAGCATAACAGCGCCGATCTCAGCCATCTCCTATGACTTAGGAGAAATGAATAAATCGACCAATAGTCTTCAAGAGGACGGAGATTCTGGCAGCATAACAACGCTATTTCAGTCATCTCCTGAAACTTAGGAGGAATACGCCTTTTCGTTGATGATTCTTCCTTTTCTCCTGAACAAGAAGAACCTGAAGACTTGAAGACTCTAGTCCTTCTAACAACATAACAGCCCATTGTTGTTATAGACTGTTTAGCAGTCGGTTTGCGCGGGTCCGCGCAAACAACATGCTTTGCGCGGGTCCGCGCAAACTATATCAACTCAGTGTCGCTTTGCGCTGGCCCGCGCAAACAACAGGAGTTCAATACTCCTTTGTGCGACGTCGCGCAAAGTGCAGGAGTCCAATACTCCGCACCTTCTGTCTTCTCTTTCGTCTTTCTTTCACTTCTGAAATCTTCGAACCCCTTTTTGAGAGGAGGAACGGGGTATTTATAGACATTTTCTTCAATGGAAATCTCTGTTCTGGTCGATGTGGGACAAAATAATCAACCAACCTTTTTGATCCCACCTTCATATACTTTGCGCGGACACGCGCAAACGATATGCTTTGCGCGGCCTCGCGCAAACTATCAATCCCCGCGCAAACTGTTTTCATAATCTTCCGCGCAAACTGTTCACTTTGCGCAGTCTGGCGCAACCATTTCACTTTGCACGCACCCGCGCAAAGTGGTCTTAAAGCTGATTTCTTGATCTTTCCAATTGATTTCTTGATCTTTCTCGTCTTCACTTCCTTGCTTATTTTATGCTTCAACAGATGCCCCCTTGATCCGTTTTTTTGTGTTTTTTCCAAAAAACCAAAGAAAAAGGATCAACCAATTATCTTCTGCAGAGTTTGCGCGACCCCGCGCAAAGCTCTGGTCGAGTACCGTACTCGGCCATAAAGGCTATAAATAGTCCGACTACTTAGTCATTTTTACGAACCGTTCTCTGCTGAAACTCTGCTCTGGCGATTTTCTTCCGCGCAAACCTCCTACTTTGCGCGACTCCGCGCAAACCGTTTCGCTTTGCGCGATTTTCTTTTGAACTTGAAGTTTTTCCGCGCAAACTGTATACTTTGCGCGACCCCGCGCAAAGTACTCTGTACTTAGCCAATTTTTCTTTTTGAACCGTCTCCAACACTTAGCCATTTTCTCTCTTCTTTCTTTCTTACTTCCTTTATCTTACTTTCATGGCTCGTGTTAAACAAACGGCTCGTCTTGTAACTCCTTCTGATTCTCCTTCCTCTGATCAGCCTCCTGCTAAGCGGACAAAGACCACTTCCAGAAATCCCGCTTACTTCAAAGAACCTGTTCTTCCCACTTTCGACTTTTCTGATCGTATCAAATCTTTACCTTCCCCTATTCACAGATCTATATCTTTAGGAGACATCAAATGTCCACCTAAGCATGGTAGAGAGTATGACTGGGATGAATGGTTGAAGACCACTGCTCATATTCGGACTGACAGTGAGAGAGCACCTCTCCGTGAAGATACTCCTCCTGCTTCTCGCCCAAAGAAAATTCATCGCAATAAGGCGAAAGAATTTGCGGAAAAGATTAAGGAACATAAGAAGAAGAGGCTTCAGAACTCGTGGGACTCAGTACGAGTTGTCGAAGGTATTATGAAATTTGATAATCCTCATGCGGAGGGCATGACGATCATTCCGATCAAGGTATATCGCCATCAGTCTATGCTAGACTGCGAGTCCAAAGATTACGTCCATGGTGAGAGATTAATGTATACTGAATCATGGACTTCAAGAGAGCCTCGAATCCTGGAAGGAACTATTCAAACTCAGAAACCGCGACAGAGGATAGGAGAAGTTCATCCCATGATTTTCTTAGCTCCTTTCCATAGTCCTCATGATCTCTTTCCTTCTCATTTTTATGAGACAGTGCGACAACGCTTCAGAGATCGGGATCAACTCTGGGGACAGGCAGAATTCCGCATCAGGGGCATGTTAACTGCTCGTCGATACTATTCTGAATGGGCGGAGGCTATATTGCTGAAGCATACGAGCACTCTAGCAAAGATCGGCCTTTATGATGCAATAGAAGTGACCTCTAAATACTTCTATAGGGAACCCAATATTCTGAAGGGCTTCCTTGAATACTGGTCGCCTACAACCAACTCCTTCCATCTTCCTTATGGTGAAATGAGTATATCTCTCTGGGACCTTCATCGCATAGCCGGTCTTACAATAACAGGCAAATTCTATGATGAATTCATTCCGACAAACAGAGAACTGGCCTTCGTATCTTCTCCAGACTGCAAGCCTTCCATTTCTGAGACTACTATAGAGTTATTCAAAGAGATGGGCAAATTTCCCAATTTCCACAAAATTCCCCCTCTTCAATGGCTAGCACATTTTTCTAGGGGTCTCAGGTATTTACCAATCCAACAACTGATCTTCCTCCTTGTATTCTTGCTATTTAGCCATTCTTGTATATTAACCTCTTTATTTTCTTTGAAGGTTTCGCGACTGCCACTCTAAAGAACTAACGAAGCTTCGAGATGCGATAAGAAGAAAGCCAGAATATAGTTCTTTCGGAGAGCTTGCAGCGTTCTTGGCTTACTGGCTAAGCTTAGTCGTATTGCCCAGCTCCAAGTGGGCAGATGCCGTTCGTCCCAGTGTTTTCGTTGTGGCTGGTGCTTTAGCGGAGGGCCATAAATATTCTCTTGCTCCTCCCGTATTATGTTCTATCTACAGGGCTCTTGGAGAAGTAGCTACCCACATAAAAGACCCAATTCTTGGAGCTTCATCTGCGCATACTTCTTGGCATTATATTAGGGGGTGGCTTGGAGTTTATTTTTCCTGGACTTTTGAAGCTCCTGAACAAGCATATACTCATCCTTCTCACCTTCCGCTCTGGTTCTTTCAGCAAAGAGGGATGGCAAAAAGGGCATATGAGTGGGTCGCCAACAAAATTCGGGATGATGATCAGATAAACTTCTTTCAGTTCTGCCTTCATCGCTACATCGAAGATACAGATATGGTGGACAACGAAACACTTACTGCAGCAGAAAGTGCTTTCTTCTTTTCCATTCGCTCATGCAGTTTGCCTCTTCGGGAAGGGACAGAATTCTGGAGAGAACCTTATTACCCCAGTCGCTTTGCTCGTCAATTTGGTTATGATCAAACTGTACCACAAGACTGCGGGCTGGTTACCAGAAAAATGCGCTGTTATGGAACTGGTCCTCTTAACTGGGCCATGATATGGAAACAGTTGTTGAATGGTTGTGTTGGATCCCTTTTCATAATTCCAAGCTGTGATCGCATAGTCCATACATCATACAGCTGGATGCGATGGTGGGATCATCAATCATACCTGGTTGCTAAGTGCTTGCCAGTGGATTCTTCTATATTTCTTCATCCACCCAGGCTAAAGGGCAGACATTTAGAGAGCGGAATTGGCTATATTCCGGAAAAGAGCCATGCGTCTCATCCCGGAGAAATTTGTAGGAAGATATCATTGGAAGATCTCATTCGTGAAATCAAGTCCATCAATACTTTGGATGGCTGGTTTGCTTACGGAGATCTGAGAGAATTCGAGAAATCTCGTCGAGATTCTTCATACCAAGCCGCAAACGATGCTGTAGATACATCTTCTCCAATCCCTGCAGAGACTGCAGCGGTTCAAGAAGAACCAACTATTGGTACTTCCGTATCTCCTCCACAACCCCTTGGTCCTAGTCCATCTTCTCCGATGACTAGATCAAGAACACGTTTACAAACATCATCCCCCATTCCTTCTGAAACGACTCGCCAAGCATCTGCTTCCCCTATGGTCCGAGAGTCTGCACCGGAGAGCAGCAAACCCATTTCTTACAAAGGGAAGCAAGTTATTATTGAAGAAGTTGACGAAGAAAATTTGGAAGATGAAAGTTCAGCTTCATCATCAGATACAACTGAATCTTCTCAATACGAAGATAGCGGAGATAGCGATAGTGATGAAGATAAAGATGATGACTTTGAGGAAGGTGAAGTTGATATTGGCGAAGAAGAGGAAACAGCTGTGAAAGAAGCTGAAATGGAATCTTCCCCTGCAATTGCTAAAACTTTTCCTGGCACCAATATTCCTGCTAAATCTCCTGTAATTGAAAAGGATGACGAGGATCTCTTAGATTATGGAGAATATGGGTATTCACCAGGTAAAGGAATTTTCATATATATATATATATTTTTATTTTAACAACTATATATATATTTTTCAATCATTGCGTCTCCCTTTTTAGGTGCCCAAGTTGCAGAAATAGGTGCTATCTCTCCAATGAATCCTCTTGTGGCGACTTCACCAAAAGGACCCGCAATCCCATTGGTAGTGCAGAGAGTAGTGACTCGTGAATTCATATTTCCTACAGAGACTACTGACTTGCCAACTTCGACTACCAGAGATTCAAGTACGGAAGCTAGAGCACCATCTTTTTCTGATATGGTGGAATTGGGCCCTTCCATGACTCAGAGAGCTTCTCCTTCTATTAGTCGCATTCCTGTAACAGGTATTCATATAGGCATTGATTATTTTACCCAATACTACCTATTTCATAATAGTGTTTTGAATATTTTTCTTCTTTTGCTATAGGAACTTATTCTTGTAGTGGCGCGGCCAGTTCTGATTCTGTGACCACTATTTCTGAATTGTCGTCTTTCGCGAAAATTCCTGTTCATAAAATGCTCATGGTGAAACATTCCTTGTTAGCCATAATCCATAACTTCAAAAATCCTGATCAATGGTTGGATTTGGATGTTGCCATAGAGATTTTGGAGAGCTCGGCCAAGATGGCCAGAATAAACATATCTCCTTTGCGGGATTCCCTCCTCAAATTTCGTGATTCAGTAATTTCTCTGGCGTCAGTAGAAAATGTCACAATCGCACCTGAAATTTTAGAATACAGGAAGCTGCTGACTTTATCTCAGGAACAAGTTTTTCTGTCGGCTTCATCGATTTCTAAACTTGAATAAGAGCGTATGATTCTTCAAGATCAACAAAAGGCTTATATTGATGAAAAGGCGATTATCCAAGATCGTATTGCAGCTCTGAAGGAGGAACTCTCTCAACTGGAGAGAAAGCATCGTGAGCAATCCTTAGCCCTTCAAGATGTTGAAGAAAAGATACAAGCAAATGCTAAATCCATTGATATTGAAAAATCTGCACAACTTCAAGGAAAAGAAATGATCGCTTCTTTGGAGGATAAGCTTACTGGCGTTCCTGATCAAGCAAGACTTATTTTTGAAGAGAAATCTAAACATGATGCAGCTCAGGCAAAATTGAAAGAAGATTTACGCAGATATTCAGAAGCAGTGGGGATTACAGAAGATCTTTAAACATGTAATTTTGAACATGTAATCTTTGCTTTCATGTTTCTTTTAAACATAATTTATTTGGTTTTTGTTTTCATGATAGCATTTTGAAATGTTTATACTAGCATTTTTATATTGTATGTTTATACTTAATATTATTAGATTATATTTATACTTTATACAGTAATTTCATTACATCCTTTACAATTTCTAAACCTTTTATGCTTTGTTAGTGCGGGACTCTCTATGTGAGTATTTAGATTGGCGGTACTAAGTTTTGGTTTAATTAGCCACACACAGTTTAAACTCATGAGTAGTGGAGCGTGCGCACACACACAGTTTAAGCTCATGAGTAGTGGAGCATTTATGGGTCTTATGTGATGGCCACTGTAACTCTCTAGAGTTCTCTTTTGGGCTTCTCACTGCCTTAAGCTCACGGTCACGGTCCATCAGAGGGGCCCATTGACGCTACCAGACGGTGAACTGTTGGCTTTACGCACAGGGTTGGCCACGGTAACTCTCTAGAGTTCGCAGGGCTCGCAAGGCTACCTTTGGGCACCAAATCTAGGGTCGCCAGTCCATCAATGAGTAGGTTTAAGCCCTTCCTCACGAGTTACTACTGAAATTAAACCCTAGACCTGGAGGGTCTTACGCACGGTTGGCATAAAGCTCGCACTGCAGCCCCTGTTTTCTTCGTCTGCAAGGTCGAGCCCATTCACAGGAGGGCATTTTCATCCATTCCCCGTGGCGCTGCCGGAAGCTATACAGACGGCATGGGAGTTACGGTGACTAGTCTTCGCGGATTTATGGCCCTTTAGGCTTTGAATCCTTGACTTCGTCAGCTGCCCGCATGGGTGCGCACGATGGTCTTCGCGGGCTTTTTAGGGCCACTGACTCCTCGCCGCTGCCCGAATGGCGATCTTCATAGGTCTTATGTATAGTTGGCCGGCTCTTTTAGAGCTTGATCCTTTGAGAGCATTTTTTTTTTATTATTTGGCTCAATTTGGCTCTTTTAGGATTTGGCTTGGCTATACTGCCTCTCTGATTGTTATTGATGTATCTTTGCTTTTGATAATATCTTCAAGAATATCCGTGCCTTGTAAGGCAATAATATTTATCTTCCATCTTCAAGAAGATCCATGCCTTATGAGGCGATAATATATATATGATCATCATCATTTGCAAAATATGGTAGATATTTTCGAAATATCTTTAAGAAGACCTATGCCTTGTAAGGCAGAATATTTTCAGCTTAAATAGTATCTTCAAGAGAATCCATGCCTTGTAAGGCCTGATATTTCCAGCTTAAATGATATCTTCAAGAGAATCTTCAAGATGATATTAACTTCGTCAATCTTATTTAATGATGATGATGATCATATATATACTTTTCAGATTCGATGCTTGATAATTGACATGTTTGTGAACTTTTTCTTCATAGCTTCTTTTTGTTGCCATATAGACATGATCTTATTCATCCTTGCCCCCTTTTGATACAGAATCATTATGCCGATAATATTCGGGGTCAAAATCAGCATGCCTACCTTCAGGGGTAGTATCTTTTGATGAAACGGGCGTTGACAGGCATATTGATACCCTGTCCCTCTTGATTTGCGATTCTATATGCCCCATTGGAGTATACTTCTTTTACTACATATGGACCGTCCCATTTAGGCTCGAACTTGCCCCCTGTCCGGCGAGTGACCACTATAGGTCTTTTCAACATTAACACCATATCCCCTTTTTTGAAAGAGCGGTATTTAACTTGTTTATTAAAGGCAGCCGATATTCTGGCCTGATATGACTGCAACCGCTGTTGAGCTGCAAGACGCTTCTCATCGAGCAAATCTAATTCTTTCAGCCTTATTTTTGCATTTTCATCATCTGTTATAGACTGATGTACTGCTATCCGGAGTGATGCCACCTGCATTTCAATTGGGATAACTGCCTCTATACCATAGATTAATGAATACGGTGTCGCCCCTGTTGCTGTACGATGGGTAGTTCTGTATGCCCATAATGCTTCTTGTAACTTTTCATCCCAATCGCGTTTATTGCCTGTCACCATTTTTTTCATTATTTTGACGATCGTTTTGTTAAACGCTTCTGCTAGTCCATTGGCCGGAGGATAATAAGGTGTTGAAAAAGAATGCTGGATGCCAAACTTCTGACATAACTTTTCCATGCCTCTATTTTTAAAAGGGGTACCATTATCAGTGACTATCTTTTTCGGAATACCATGACGGTATATTATAGCATGTCGGATGAAATTGACCACGTCTTTCTCTTTAACATTACGCAAGGCGACTGCTTTGGTCCATTTGGAGAAATAGTTTGTTGCTGCCAGAATATACTATTTTCCTTTTGATGAAGGGGGATTTATAGGACCAATCACGTCGAGTCCCCATGCTGAAAAAGGCCAAGAAACAACAGACTGATGTAATTCTTCTGGAGGAACATGTATTACATCTCCGTGTATTTGACACTCGTGACACCGCTTTGCATATTCTATTGCATCTTTGAACATAGTAGGCCAATAATAACCCATTCGATGCACCCTATGGCACAAATTTCGACTGGCTTGATGTGCTCCGCATTCTCCTGAATGTGCTTCCCGCAGCATTTGGTTTGCTTCCTGCTTGTCTAAGCATCTTAGCAGCATTCCATTGTAAGATTTTCTATACAATACTTCACTATATATGACAAATTTGCCTGATCGCTGCTTAATCTGCTGCTTTTGCGCATTATCTTCTGGCAAGATATTATACTTTAGATAATCAATAAAAGGCTGACGCCAATCGTCTATTGTTACTTCCAGACAAGATATAGGAAACATTTCTACGGTTTCTTCGATAACTTCTGCAGATGGCAGGAATCTTCTTTCTTCTATAGTTACCTGAAGAGGACTTTGTTTTGTGCAGGACAGAGCTGCTGCCAGACCGGCTAAAGCATCTGCTTTTGTATTCTCCGACCGCGGTATGTGTTTAATTTCCACATAAGAAAACTGTTCAAGCAGCCGTTGTGCCTTTCGATAATAGGATAGGAGTTCTTCTTTCCTTACTTCAAATTCGGTTGTCAATTGATTTATAACCAATTTAGAATCTCCGAAGATATCCAATTTAGAATTTCCATTTACATTCAACATGTTTATGCATCATATCTTGAAAAATGTTTTTCATCGCCCTTTGATATGTTGCCCCAGCATTTTTGAGACCGAAAGACATAACTTTATAACAATAAATTCCAAGCGGTGTTCTGAAAGCGGTCGCTTCTTCATCTTTGGGCGCCATCCTGATTTGATTATAACCCGCGTATCCATCCATAAAAGACATAATAGCATACTGAGTAGTGCTATCAATTAATAATTCTGTTATTGGAAGGGGGAAGTCATCTTTTGAACATGCTTCATTTAGATCTCTGAAGTCGATGCATACTCTAATCTGCCCATTTTTCTTTTTCACTGGAACAATGTTTGATATCCACTTAGGATATTTAACTTCTTTGACGAATCCAACCTTTATTAACTTATTTACTTCTTTTTCAATTACTGGAATCAAGTCCGGGTGAAATCGCCTTTGTGTTTGCTTTACTGGTCTCTTTTCTTTGGAAATATTTAATCAATGCATTGCTACAGAGGGTTCCAACCCTGGAATTTCTTCATATGTCCAAGCGAAGACGTCTTTATTTTCCCTGAGAAGCTGGCCATATTTCTCAAATTCCTGATCTGAAAGACTGACACTGATAAATGTGTTCCTTGGTTCTTCTGCTGTCCCCAAATTTATTTCTCGCAAGCCATCTATCGTCGGCTGTCCTCCGTCTTCTATTTGTCTTGGAGCGTTTTCAGGACACTTAACTATCTTAGCATCTTGTTCTGACATCTGTTCGGCTGGAGTCATATCTACTGATACCATATTCACTGATGATTCTGCTCCTAATCCTTGGAATTTTCTCCATTTCTCTTGATTGACTCCGAGAGGGATTTGAATTCCTTTCCCATGATTCAGTCCAGTGGGTTTATCACAATCAAAACCCATATTTTTCATGATTTTCTTGCTTACTGCACTGTATTTTCTCAAATTCTACGGTGCTAACTCTCCATGATATATATTGCTTGTGTTTTCATTCTTCACCTCTGCTGCAACGTGGAACTTTATTGCTTCAGGATATTTAGCACTGGCTCTGACTTGAAATGTGCCTGGGGCGGCTGCAAATGGCTTGCATCTTTCGATATTGGGTAAGGGCATCGTGTAATTGGACTGTAAGACTTTCAACTGTTCTGTTGACAACAATGTCAATGGCGGTTGTCCCGGCTGTCTCAGGCGCTTTGGTACAAAATAAAACTTTTTCCTTGCTCTTATAGTCTCAGAAGACTCCGCCCTTTCTTCTCTAGCTTTATTTATTTGGACATCTTTCAAGATTCCTTTTCTATCATCATTTCCTGCTTCTTTGGAGAAACATTTATAATAGCTAGCATCCGCAAAGAAAGACTCAGCTTCTGTATATGGCTTCGCATCAGCTATTACTTTACACTGCACTCCATCCTTGTGGTATTTGAAACATTGGTGTAGAGTAGAAGGTACAATATTGTACTGATGTATCCATGGCCTTCCCAAGAGAAGGTTATATGTCGTCACAGCATTTATAATGTGACATACAACAGAAGTGATTAATTCTCCTACTTCCAATGTTACTGTAATTTTACCGAGTGCGCGTTGTCCATCTTGATTAAACCCTTGTATCATCATTCCACTGGGGCGCAAATCTGAACGGCGATAACCCAATTTAGTAATCATGGAGAGTGGTAAAAGATTCACTGCTGACCCATTGTCTATCATGATTCGTTTTATCTTCTTTTCACAAATGTACCCTTCTATCATCAATGGCCTATTATGTTCTGTTTCACCAATTAAATCATCATCAGAAAAAGATATTACTGGTAGACAATCCACCTTTTCCTTGCTTCTTTCATTCTTCATTTCTGTTAGTAAAATTTCTCTCACATCATGATCAGCCAGTGCTTGAATCAAACTCTGTCGAAACTCTTCCGATAACTTGAGTGCATCATAAATACTCAAACGTGCGGATATACCTTTCAAGTGACTAACTACATCGTAAGCCACTCTTGTTGATGTATCTTCATTTCTACTTCTATCCTCGATGTTCCGTTTTTCAGTCACTTCTTTCCTTATAATTTCTGGTTTTTGCTTTATTGGACTTGTTATCTGCTTCCCTGATCGCAACGTAATCATTGTCGCATTTCTTATCGGCCTTCGGTCTCCCTTTTCTTTCATTCCTCGAGTCTTTTCTTGAATTGACAATACATTTACTGTCGCTCTTGTGTTCTTTTCTTTGCTTTCGCTGGTTATTATCTCCCCTCTATTTATCAATTGCTGTATGATGCACTTTAACGTGTAGCAATTTTTTGTCGGATGTCCCACTAAGCGATGATAACGGCAAAAGTTTCTTTCTCGGGTTCTTGTCACATCTTCAGGACGTTTTGGTTCTAGTAATTCTAGGGTACCTGCTTTTAACAATTGTTGCATCATAGGCACCACGTCCTCTCTGTCAAACTCAAATCCTTCATGAGAATCGAGCATTCTAAGCTTTTTTCCACTGTATCTGTCCCTTGATTGATTCCAGTTTTCTTTTCCTTCCGGCCTTTTGTCTCTTGAGCCCTTAGCTTCTTGATTTTTCTTATCTCGATCGATGGTGTTGACGGTTGTCCTGCCAGGTATTCTTCTGACAGTTTCATGATGAAATGCTGGCATCTTACGAGTCATTAATTCCAATGCATGGGCTTTGGTAGCCAAATCGCGAAAGGTTCCGATATCAGCGCTGGTGAGTCCGAACGCAATTCCTGTTTCCATAGAGTTCAGACACATTTTGACTTGTTCCTTTTCTTCTGGCAACTGCCTACACGATGCCCCCAGCGTCTTCCATCTGTCTATGAATTTTTCAACTGGTTCTCCCTCTCGCTGTCGTACTGAAGCTAATTCCGTGATACTGACATCGCGTTCTGATGAGAAAAAGTTTGACATGAAAGCATCTTGCATTTCTTACCATGTACGTATAGACCCTGGTGCTAAATTTGAATACCACCTGAAAGCTTTACTTGTCAATGATGATCCAAATAAGCGTAAACAGTATTGAGGTATTGTAGAGAAATTTCCCATGCTGGTGATGAAATGCATCAGGTGTTCTTCTGGTGAGCCTTCCCCATTAAATTTTTGGAAATTTGGATATTTAAAATTGGCTGGAAACGGAACATCCTCTACCTCTCTCGGGTAGGGTGTTCGATATCTGAAACGACCAGTATTCGCTCGCTCTCTTTCTATTCTGACTGCTTCTTCGACGACTTGTCTTACATCATCCTGTGTTATGGCTCTTGCTGCTAGAACTGATCCTCGTGTTCCTATCTCTTGCAGATGAGAGCCTTCAGGTTGGTTCTCTTGTCCATTTGTTGCCCCCATCATGGGTGGAGCCACTATTTGGGCTACATTATGTGCCAGAGTTGCTAGAGCTTCTCTGAGGTTCCGGCATTCATCCATTAGCACTCTTTGTGCCTCTGCCATTTGATCAACACGTTCTTCAGTAGATGGCCTATTTCCTTGACCTGTTTCTGCCATATATACTGCGGCTTCTTGACTGTTTGTCGAAGTCGTTTTTTGAGTAAAACGAGAATATGTTGACGTAACAGGACTTATAAAGAGGGGAGACACTGGAGTCTCATTTGATTCTTGTGTACTTCCCGTGCTCTTAACCGATTGGGGTGATACAGTTATGGGCGAGCTTGTTTGAGGTGACACAAGCATCGGTGATCCTATCATCAGTGCTTTGCCTTTCTGCGATTCTGTCCATTTGGTCCTTGGAGCAACCAAAGCTGGAAAATTATGCAGCGAGAACTGTGAAGTAGTTTGTTCTGGATAAATTGCCGGAGGAGCGAGCTCAGGTTTTCTTCTAGCTATGCTGCGCGTGACCGGCCCCTCAGTTCTTGGTACAAGTACTTTCGCTTTGCGGTTCTTTAAGGTCCTTGCTTTTGTTTTCTTAGACAGGACCAAAGTCCAATTCTCATCACTTTCTTGTGGTTGAGGTGAGACGGAAATGACTCCCACTGTCACTTGAGTCGCTTTGCGCCTGCTTGTAGTGCTTGCTTTCATATGCTCAGGAGTTTGATTCGGCGCATATTCAATTACAAATCCTGTAGCGGTGAATCGGAAGTTCACTTTTCTCGCAACGTTAGCCATTAGCAATGTGGTGTTATTGAATTTGGGTACCTTCAATAACAAAATATTCATGAAATTAGTATATGGAAGATTAAGTAAACTATCTTAGAGATGAAGGGGAGGATGTTCCCACTGAGAGTCGCCATTTTGGCGTCTGGAAGACGCCAAAAATAGTAATGAGAGTCTTGCAACTTTCCAATGTTAATGTTAAATAAGATATAAAATCCCCAGTGGAGTTGCCATTTTGTTTCGACAAGAAAACAAAATTATTTGAATTGGGAATTATCTTATTCAATCATAACAATGAAATAATTACAGAAACAATCATCACACTTCATTGATTCTGAATTCATTTACATCCTCAAGTATCCCTTGATTCTAAGATAGTTTACAAAGAATTCATTACAAAGAATTCATTAAATATAAATTTCGGCAGCATAACAGCGCCGATCTCAGCCATCTCCTATGACTTAGGAGAAATGATTAAATCGACCAATAGTCTTCAAGAGGACGGAGATTCTGGCAGCATAACAACGCTATTTCAATCATCTCCTGAAACTTAGGAGGAATACGCCTTTTCGTTGATGATTCTTCCTTTTCTCCTGAACAAGAAGAACCTGAAGACTTGAAGACTCTAGTCCTTCTAACAGCATAACAGCCCATTGTTGTTATAGACTGTTCAGCAGTCGGTTTGCGCGGGTCCGCGCAAACAACATGCTTTGCGCGGGTCCGCGCAAACTATATCAACTCAGTGCCGCTTTGCGCTGGCCCGCGCAAACAACAGGAGTTCAATACTCCTTTGTGCGACGTCGCGCAAAGTGCAGGAGTCCAATACTCCGCACCTTCTGTCTTCTCTTTCATCTTTCTTTCACTTCTGAAATCTTCGAACCCCTTTTTAAGAGGAGGAACGGGGTATTTATAGACATTTTCTTCAATGGAAATCTCTGTTCTGGTCGATGTGGGACAAAATAATCAACCAACCTTTTTGATCCCACCTTCATATACTTTGCGCGGACACGCGCAAACGATATGCTTTGCGCGGCCTCGCGCAAACTATCAATCCCCGCGCAAACTGTTTTCATAATCTTCCGCGCAAACTGTTCACTTTGCGCAGTCTAGCGCAACCATTTCACTTTGCGCGTACCCGCGCAAAGTGGTCTTGAAGCTGATTTCTTGATCTTTCCAATTGATTTCTTGATCTTTCTCGTCTTCACTTCCTTGCTTATTTTATGCTTCAACAACGATTCCAGTCAAGAATGAAAGAGCACTAAAGTACCATTCAGATGGCCAAAAATCGACCCAATCTGACATCAAATGATGGAGTTATAGGCGTCTCCGTTGGATCGTGCAATTTGGAAAGATTAACAATTCATATTGAAAAATGACAATCGAAGAGTTCCAACGTGCTTTTGGGATATCGAACGGTCTATGAATTAGGCAATTTTTGATGCAAACCAAGGAGCTGGACATGCTAATCATACAAGTGGGAATGGAGCTAAATTTGCGCAAGATCCTTTGTCACTTCCTAGTGGCCCAATTACAAGACTTAGAGCCAAACGTTTCAAGGAAAGACTAAATGGGCTAATCCAAGAGAATTGGGCTGATTCTAAAAAGACCAAGATGGGTTCAAATAATAATCAAGGTCTAGTCCATGTCATCAAAGCAATTGAAAAGGTTAATTAGCATGCAAATTCGTAACCAACATGGTTTGACCATTAAAGGGTGTTAATTTGTTGAGTTTCAAGGATATTAAATGGGAGAATAACTTGGGAATGGCTGGGCATGTTTTAAATACATTGAATGTAGTCATTTAGCTATATTTTGGGTGCTTTTAGAAGTCCAAGAGCCATAAAAATGTGGGGACTTTTTATGTTAATATTTGTGTTGCTTTTAAAGCTGTATTTATGACTTTTGCCTATTCTTGGAGGGTAGTTCCAAGTATATAGGTGGATATTACGAATTTTAACAGGGGATTTTGCTTTTCAGAAAAAAAAAAAACTATTATTCTTGTGAGGTCTTGTGTTCCTCTTGGTTCTTAAAAGAACTGTGGAACTTATATAGTTAATCTTGTGGCGTTCAAACAACCAAACTTATCACCTTGAATTCTTGAGAGATTCTTAGTTTCGTAGTCTTGGTTTTCATCTGGTTAGGTGACGGGTCAAGGCACAGCAAACTTGTCTTCACAATCTTGGGGTTCCAAACCATCATTGTTATCGGGTTTCATCACATTTGTTGGTGGAGTTCATATCATTTTGGTATCAGAGCAAAGTTCTAAGATAAGTTTGACTATCTTTTGTTTTTGTTCTATTTCTTGTTCCTTGCTAAAAAAATAAAAAATAAAAAATAAAAAAAAATCCAGAAAAAAGAAAAAGAAAAGAAGAGTATACGATTTCAATAAGAATATTTCTTGCTTTCAATCTTGTTTCTCACCTTATTCAAGTTCTTGACCTTTTTGATCAGTTTTGGTTGTTTCTTATTTTTGAATTGCTGATGGATTATTTTGAATTAGTTTCTTGAAGTTTGATTAAGAACTAAAGAAGACACAAAAGAGTGGAAAGAGGCAAGAGTGTGTGAGACCATAAGAGGGTAAAAGCCGTTTAGAGTGAAAACACGAGTGCAAGTGTATTAATTCTTGAGTGAAACACGTGAGGGAGTACTTGTGAGGATTCTAACCTTGTTTTGCATATTTTAAACATGTCCAATAATCAAGGAGAAGACACAACCGAAGAATTTTGACAACCTTTAGTTCCAAACCTCCAAATGCAAGCGATGTTAGGGGATATGAGGCGTATATTGAGGGCTGAATTAGAACCTATTCATGAGAGGTTGGATAGGGTAGAAGCGGGAACTCCTAGAGACCAGCAACATGACATCCTCAATAGGCAGCAAGGTGGGCGTGTTCCGCGAAGGGATGTTGAGGATGAGGCGGAGTTGGAGTTTGATGAGCCATATTTGAACCGAGGCAGGTTTGAGCATGGGTATGGGAATAGAGAAGCTAGGATGGGTAGGCCTAGGAGGGATAATGATTTAGTAAACATAAAGATTAAAATTCCATCTTTTCAAGGTAAAATTGATCCTAAAGCTTATTTGGAGTGGGAAACTAAAATGGAGATGGTGTTTGATTGTCACAACTATTCGAAAATAAAGAAGGTTAAATTGGTTGCAATTGAATTTACTGATTATGCCATTGTTTGGTGGGATCAATTATTGATTAATAGGAGGAGAAATAGAGAGCCACCCGTGGACACTTGGGAGGAGATGAAAATGCTTATGAGGAAGCGTTTTGTACCCAGTCACTATTATAGGGGATTGTATCAAAAGTTACAGAGGTTAACTCAAGGTTCTAAGAGTGTGGATGAGTATTACAAGGAGATGGAGGTAGCTATGATCTGGGCTAATGTAGAAGAGGATCGAGAAGCCACCATGGCTAGGTTTTTGCATGGTTTAAATCGTGAGATTGCGGATATAGTTGAGATGCAGCACTATGTTTAGTTGACGGATATGGTGCATCAAGCCATAAAGGTGGCAACAATTCAAACGCAACAATTCAAACGAAAGGGATTGGCTAGGAGGGGACTATGACTACCACCATCCCGTGGAAGACAACTCCAAAAAGGAACGAGCAGCTACAAAATAAGCCAAAATTTGAACCCTTTAAGAATGCCAACTCAAAGACTGCCACTACTTTTGGTAACACTGAGGCTTCGAGTTCTAAAAATATTAAGTGTTTTAAATGTCAAGGGCGGGGACATATAGCCAGCCAGTGTGTAAACAAAAGGGTGATGGTGATAAATGCTCAAGGAGAGCTTGAGTCGGAGAATGAGGAAGAAGTAGATGATGATGACATGCCGTCTTTGGAGGATGCCGATGATGAGCAAAATGCTGTGGTTGGAGATTTATTGGTAGCTAGGATAGTTCTCAATGTGCAGGTTAAGGAGGAAGAAAGTAACCAATGGGAGAACTTGTTTCATACTCGATGCTTTGTAAATAACAAAGTTTGCAGTGTCATTATCGATGGAGGGAGTTGCACAAACGTAGCCAACACTTATTTGGTGGAGAAATTGGCCTTAACTACCTTGAAACATCCTCAACCTTACTGGCTCCAGTGGCTGAATGAATGTGGTGAAATCAAGGTGACAAGACAAGTGTTGGTAGCATTATCCATTGGCAAATATGAGGATAAGGTGCTTTGTGATGTGGTTCCTATGCACGCATGCCATTTATTGTTGGGAAGACCATGGCAGTATGATCTAAGGGTTACTCATGATGGATTCACAAATAGGTATTCTTTCATTCTTAAAGGGCAACCTATTACTCTTGTGCCATTAACTCCAAAACAGGTCAGGGAGGACCAATTAAAGTTACAAAGATCAAATGAAAAGAAAAAAGAGGAAAAAGAAAGGAAGGCCGAAATTGAAAAAAAAAAAGTTTTAAAAAAACGAGGGAGAGAAAAACATTGATGAGAGTGAAAAAGAAAGAGAGAGGATTTCAGCCATAGTGAGAGCAAGAGAGGAAAAATTCAATTACATTGCAAAAAAAAGTGAGATCAAGAGAGCATTATTTTCACACCAGCCCCTTATTGTACTCATGTACAAGGAGGCTCTTTTATGTACTAATGATCTCGTCGGTGCTTTGCCGAGTGATATTGTTTCTCTTTTGTAGGAGTTTGAAGATGTCTTTCCCGAAGAGGTACCTCATGGTTTACCTCCAATCCGAGGGATTGAACATCAAATTGATTTCATACCTGGTGCATCAATTCCAAATCGACCTGCTTATAGGAGCAATCCCGAGGAGACCAAGGAACTTCAGAGGCAAGTAGGTGAACTATTGGAGAAGGGGTATGTGCGTGAAAGCATGAGTCCTTGTGCGGTTCCGATGCTATTAGTTCCTAAGAAGGATGGAACATGGAGGATGTGTTGACTGTCGAGCCATCAACAACATAATGGTAAAGTATCGTCATCCCATTCCTATATTAGATGATATTTAGATGAATTGCATGGTTCTTGTTCTTTACAAAAATTGATCTTAAGAGTGGATATCATCAGATTAGGATGAAGGAAGGTGATGAATGGAAAACTGCTTTTAAGACTAAATATGGTTTGTATGAGTGGTTAGTGATGCCTTTCGGTTTAACTAATGCTTCGAGCACATTTATGCGTTTGATGAACCATGTTTTGCTTGCAGTTATTGGTAGATTTGTAGTTGTGTATTTTGATAATATCCTAATTTATAGCAAAAACTTGGAAGAACATGTTTTGGAAATTTTAAGGAAAGAAAGGTTGTTTGTTAATCTCAAGAAGTGCACCTTTTGCACGGATAAGCTTGTGCTTCTTGGTTTTGTTGTTAGTAAGAGAGGAATTGAGGTGGACAAGGAAAAGGTGAAGGCAATCCAAGAGTGGCCAACGCCTACAACAATCAGTCAAGTGAGGAGTTTTCACGGCTTAGCTAGCTTCTATAGATGGTTTGTGCGTGATTTTAGTAGCTTAACCACCCCTCTTATTGAAGTCATCAAGAAAAATGTGCCGTTTAAGTGGGGGAAAGAACAAGAAAAGGCATTTAATCTGATCAAAGAAAAGTTAACTAATGCACCTTTGCTTGTTTTACCTAACTTTGTTAAAACTTTTGAAATTGAGTGTGATGCTTCAGGGATAGGTATTGGAGCTGTTTTGATGCATGAAGGCCATCCAGTTGCTTACTTCAGTGAAAAGTTGAGTGGGGCAGCCCTAAATTACCCCACTTATGATAAGGAGATGTATGCCTTGGTAAGGGCTTTGGAAAATTGGCAACACTATCTATGGCCAAAGGAATTTGTGATTCATATAGATCATGAATCTTTGAAGCATTTGAAAGGACAGAAAAGGTTGAACAAACGCCACACGAAGTGGGTGGAATTCATTGAAACATTTCCTTATGTGATCAGATACAAGCAAGGTAAGGAAAATGTGGTGCCTGATGCATTGTCCCGAAGGTATGCCTTACTTTCCATTTTAGATACAAAAATGCTTGGCTTTGAATACATTAAGGATTTGTATGTGTTGGAGCATAAAAATTATCATCATGAAAAGGAAAGGGAACAAATAATAAAGAAAGACAGGTTGCGCGGATCGCGCAACCAAAAAGGAAGGTTGCGCGGTTGAAGCAGCCAAAATTACAGTTGCGCTGGTCGCACAACAAGGAAGGCAGTTGCGCGGATCGCGCAACAGAGAAAGCAGTTGCGCCGGTCGCATAACGAAGAAAGCAGTAGCGCCGGTCACGCAACGAAGAGAGTCGTTGCGCGGATCGCGCAATCAATGAAGATCTCTGACACGTGTGAAAGGTCTATAAATACCCCACTCCCTTCTCATACGGAGAGAGAGATTTTTGGAGAGACTGAAATAGAGTAACTGAAGGTAGAGAGAGTAGAGCCATGTTCAGTTGCGCGGACCGCGCAAATAGTCAGCTGATCAGCTTGTAGGAGAAATTACTTCTCTAAAAGAAAAGATCAAATGATCTATTCAGTAATTCCTCCTAAGTATTGGGAGATGACCAAAATAGCGTCGGAGTGCTGCCGAAATTTCTGTCTCCATGAAGATCAGATGATCTATTTAGCAATTCCTCCTAAGTATTAGGAGATGACTAAAATAGACGCCGAAAGGCTGCCGAATTCAGGATTGGACAAATAATAAGCTTTGCTAAAAATAATTTGTTCTTTTTATGTGATTTATCTTAGAATCAAGGGATGTATAGAGGATGTAAATGAACCCAATATTAATAAAATATGATGATTGTTCTGAATACTCTTTTGTTATGTTTGAATAAGATCAATTCCCCAAATCAAACACATTTGTTTTCTTGTCGAAATAAAATGGCGACCCCAAACAAAACAAGGAGCTGGACATGCTGATCATACAAGTGGGAATGGAGCTGAATTTGCACAAGATCCTTTGTCACTTCCTAGTGGCCCAATTACAAGACTTAGAGCCAAACGTTTCAAGGAAACACTAAATGGGCTAATCTAAGAGAATTGGGCTGATTCTAAAAAGACCAAGATGGGTTCAAATAATAATCAAAGCCTAGTCCATGTCATCAAAGCAATTGAAGAGGTTAATTAGCATGCAAATTCGTAACCAGCATGGTCTGACCATTAAAGGGTGTTAATTTGTTGAGTTTCAAGGATATTAAATGGGAGAATGACTTGGGAATGACTAGGCATGTTTTAAATACATTGAATGTAGTCATTTAGCTATATTTTGGGTGCTTTTAGAAGTCCAAGAGCCATAAAAATGTGGGGACTTGTTATGTTAAAATTTGTGTTGCTTTTAAAGCTGCATTTATGAGTTTTGCCTATTCTTGGATGGTTATTCCAAGTATATAGGTGGATATTACGAATTTTAATAGGGGATTTTGCTTTTCAGAAAAAAAACTATTATTCTTGTGAGGTCTTGTGTTCCTCTTGGTTCTTAAAAGAACTCTTGAACTTAACAAGTTAATCTTG
Organism: Magnolia officinalis; assembly: GCA_021015155.1. Classification (NCBI taxonomy): domain Eukaryota; kingdom Viridiplantae; phylum Streptophyta; class Magnoliopsida; order Magnoliales; family Magnoliaceae; genus Magnolia; species Magnolia officinalis. Next base: position 38,748,667 of record JAJHSJ010000012.1, read on the forward strand.
TGGCGTTCAAACAACCAAACTTATCACCTTGAATTCTTGAGAGATTCTTAGGTTTTCTTGGAGTGGCGTTTCAATCCTTCATAGTCTTGGTTTTCATTGGGTTAGGTGACGGGTCAAGGCTCAGGAAACTTGTCTTCACAATCTTGGGGTTCCAAACCATCATTGTTATCGGGTTTCATCACATTTGTTGGTGGAGTTTATATCAATTTTGTTCCCATTTTGAAGCTTCACAAGTTACCATTCCAATGACCTCAAATAGTCTAAATTCAACCTCTGAAGAGAGAGTTATGAGGGTTACTATTGGACAAGGAGATGATGGAAACATTCAGGATCCACTACTGCGATCCAACTTGAAGATGCCTAAATGGTCTCAGAATACGACGATTCCATTTAAGAATGAAAGAGCACTAAAGTACCATTCAGATCACCAAAAATAGACCCAATCCGACATTAAATGATGGAGTTATAAGCTTCTCCATTAGATCGCGCAATTTGGAAAGATTAACAATCATATTGAAAAATGACGATCGAAGAGTTACAACGTGCTTTTGGGATATCGAACGATCTCTGAATTAGGTAAATTTGGTCCCATTTGGAAGCTTGACAAGTTACGATTCCAATGTCCTGAAATAGTCTAATTCGACCTCTGAAGAGATAGTTATGAGGGTTACTGTTGGACAAGAAGTTGAACGAAACATTCAGGACCGACGCATGTGATCCAACTTTAAGTTGTCCAAATGGTCTCGGAATACGACGATACCAGTCAAGAATGAAAGAGTACTAAAGTACCATACAGATGACCAAAAATCGACCCAATCTGACATCAAATTATGGAGTTATAGGCGTCTCTGTTGGATCGCGTAATTTTGAAAGACTAACAATCCATATTGAAAAATGACGATCGAAAAGTTCCAACGTGCTTTTGGGATATCGAACAGTGTCTGAATTAAGCAATTTTAGTCCTAAATGGAAGTTTGACAAGTTACCATTCCAATGAGATGAAATAGTCTATATTTGACCTCTGAATAGAGAGCTATGATGGTTACTATTGGACAAGGAGATGAAGAAAACATTCAGGACCGACGACTGCGGTCCAACTTAAGGATGCCCAAATGGTCTCGAAATACGACTATACCATTCAAGAATGAAAGAGCACTAAAGTACCATTCAGATGGCCAAAAATCGACCCAAGTCGACATTAAATGATTTAGTTATAGGCGTCTCCGTTGGATCGCGCAATTTGGAAAGATTAACAATCCATATTGAAAAATGACGATGGAAGAGTTCCAACGTTCTTTTTGGATATAGAATGGTCTCTGAATTAAGCAATTTTAGTCCCATTTGGAAGCTTGACAAGTTACGATTCCAATGTCCTAAAATAGTCAAAATTCGACCTCTGAAGAGATAGTTACGAGCGTTACTATCGGACAAGGAGATTATGGAAATATTCAGGATCCACGACTGCGATCCAACTTAAAGATGCCCAAATGGTCTCGGAATACGACGATTCCAGTCAAGAATGAAAGAGTACTAAAGTACCATTTAGACGACCAAAAATTGACCCAATCTGACATCAAATGATGGAGTTATAGGCGTCTCCGTTGGATCGCTCAATTTGAAAAGATTAACAATCCATATTGAAAAATGACGATCGAAGAGTTTCAACGTGCTTTTGGTATATCGAACGGTCTCTGAATTAGGTAATTTTGGTCCCATTTGGAAGGTTGACAAGTTACCATTCGAATGACCTGAAACAGTCTAAATTTGACCTCTGAATAGAGAGTTATGAGGGTTACTATTGGACAAGGAGATGAAGGAAACATTCAGGACCGATGACTGCAGTCCAACTTAAGGATGCCGAAATGGTCTCGGAATAAGACTATACCAGCCAAGAATGAAAGAGCACTAAAGTACCATTCAGATGGCCAAAAATTGACCCAAGCCGACATCAAATGATTTAGTTATAGGCGTCTCCGTTGGATCACACAATTTGGAACGATTAACAATCCAATTGGAAAAATGACGATTGAAGAGTTCCAATGTGCTTTTGGGATATAGAACGGCCTCTGAATTAGGCAATTTTGGTTCCATTTGGAAGCTTAACAAATTAACATTCCAATGTCCTAAATTAGTCTAAATTTGACCTCTGAAGAGATAGTTATGAGGGTTACTATTGGACAAGGAGATTATGGATATATTTAGGATCCACGACTGCGATCCAACTTAAAGATGCCGAAATCATCTCGGAATACGACGATTCCAGTCAAGAATGAAAGAGTAGTAATGTACCATTTAGATGACCAAAAATTGACACAATCCGACATCAAATGATGGAGTTATGGGCGTCTCTGTTGGATCGATCAATTTGTAAAGATTAACAATCCATATAGAAAAATAATGGTCAAAGAGTTCCAACGTGCTTTTGGGATATCCAACGGTCTTTGAATTAGGAAAATTTGGTCCCATTTGGAAGCTTAACAAGTTACCATTCCAATGACCTGAAATAGTCTAAATTCGACCTCTGAAGAGAGAGTTATGAGGGTTACTATTGGACAAGGAGATTATGGAAAAATTCAGGATCCACGACTGCGATCCAACTTAAAGATGCCCTAATGGTCTCGGAATACGACGATTCTAGTCAAGAATGAAAGAACACTAAAGTACTATTCAGATGACCAAAAATTGACCCAATCCGACATCAAATGATGGAGTTATAGGTGTCTCCGTTGGATCGCGCAATTTGGAAAGATTAACAATCCATATTGAAAAATGATGCTCGAAGAGTTCCAACGTGCTTTTGGGATATCGAACGGTCTCTGAAGTAGGCAATTTTGGTCCCATTTGGAAGCTTGACAACGTACCATTCCAATAACATGAAATACTCTAAATTCGACCTCCGAAGAGTGAGTTATGAGGGTTACTATTAGACAAGGAGATGAAGGAAACATTCAGGACCGACGTCTGCGATCCAACTTAAAGATTCCCAAATGGTCTCGGAATATGACGATACCAATCAAGAATGAAAGAACACTAGAGACCATTCGGATGACCAAAAATCAACCCAATCCGACATCAAATGATGGAGTCATAGGGGTCTCCGTTGGATCGCGCAATTTGGAAAGATTAACAATCCATATTGAAAAATGACGATTGAAGGGTTCCAACGTGCTTTTGGGATATCTAACGGTCTCCGAATTTGTTAAATTTAGTCCCATTGGGAAGCTTGACAAGTTACCAATCCAATGACCTGAAATAGTCTAAATTCATCCTTTAAAGAGAGAGTTATGAGGGTGACTATTGGACAAGAAGTTGAAGGAAACATTCAGGACGCACGACTGCGATCCAACTTTTAGTTGCCTAAATGGTCTTGGAATACGACGATACAGGTAAATAATGAAAGAGTACTAAAGTACCAATCAGATGACCAAAAATTGACCCAATCCGACATCAAATGATGGAGTTATAGGCGTCTCCATTGGATGGCGGAATTTTGAAAGATCAACAATCCGTATTGAAAAATGACGATCGAAGAGTTCCAACGTGCTTTTGGGATATCGAACGGTCTCTGAATTAAGCAATTTTGGTCCCAAATGGAAGCTTGACAAGTTACCATTTCAATGAGTTGAAATATTCTAAATTCGACCTCTGAAGAGAGAGTTATGAGGGTTACTATTGGACAAGAAGATGAAGGAAACATTTAGTACAGACGACTACGATCCAACTTAAATATGCCTATATGGTCTTGGAAAACGACGATACTAATCTAGAATGAAAGAGCACTAAAGTACCATTCAGATGACCAAAAATTGACCCAATCCGACATCAAATGATGGAGTTATAGGCGTCTCCGTTGGATCGCGCAATTTGGAAAGATTAACAATCTGTATTGAAAAATGATGATCGAAGAGTTCCAACGTGCTTTTGGGATATCGAACGGTCTCCGAATTAGGCAATTCTGGTCCCATTTGGAAGCTTCACAAGTTATCATTCCAATGACCTGATATAGTCAAAATTCAACCTCTGAAGAGAGAGTTATGAGGGTTACTATTGGACAAGGAGATGATGGAAACATTCAGGATCCACGACTGCGATCCAACTTAAAGATGCCCAAATGGTCTCGGAATACGACGATTCCAGTCAAGAATGAAAGAGTACTAAAGTACCATTTAGACGACAAAAAATTGACCCAATCCGACATCAAATGATGGTGTTATAGGCGTCTCCGTTGGATCACTCAATTTGAAAAGATTAACAATCCATATTGAGAAATGACGATCGAAGAGTTTCAACGTGCTTTTGGGATATCGAACGGTCTCTGAATTAGGCAATTTTGGTCCCATTTGGAAGCTTGACAAGTTACCATTCGAATGACCTGAAATAGTCAAAATTCGACCTCTGAATAGAGAGTTATGAGGGTTACTATTGGACAAGGAGATTATGGAAACATTCACGACCGACGACTGCGGTCCAACTTAAGGATGCCCAAATGGTCATGGAATATGACTATACCATTCAAGAATGAAAGAGCACTAAAGTACCATTCAAATTGCCAAAAATCGACCCAAGCCGACATCAAATGATTTAGTTATAGGCGTCTCCGTTGGATCGCGCAATTTGGAAAGATTAACAATATATATTGAAAAATGTCGATCGAAGAGTTCCAACGTGCTTATGGGATATAGAACGGTCTCTGAATTAGGCAATTTTAGTCCCATTTGGAAGCTTGACAAGTTACCATTCCAATGACCTAAAATACTCTAAATTCGACCTCTGAAGAGATAGTTATGAGGGTTACTATTGGACAAGGAGATTATGGAAACATTCAGGATCCACGACTGCGATCCAACTTAAAGATGCCCAAATAGTCTCAGAATACGATGATTCCAGTCAAGAATGAAAGAGTACTAAAGTACCATTCAGATGACCAAAAATTGACCCAATCCGACATCAAATGATTGAGTTATAGGCATCTTCGTTGGATTGCGCAATTTGTAAAGATTAACAATCCATATTGAAAAATGACGATCGAAGAGTTCCAACGTGCTTTTGGTATCTCGAATGGTCTCTGAATTAGGCAATTTTGGTCCCATTTGGAAGCTTGACAAGTTACCATTCGAATGACCTGAAATAGTCTAAATTCATAGAGAGTTATGAGGGTTACTATTGGACAAGGAGATGAAGGAAACATTCAGAACTGACTACTGCGGTCTAACTTAAGGATGCCCAAATGGTCTCGGAATACGACTATACCAGTCAAGAATGAAAGAGCACTAAAGTACTATTCAGTTGGCCAAAAATTGACCCAAGCCGACATTAAATGAATTAGTTATAGGCGTCTCCATTGGATCGTGCAATTTGGAAAGATTAACAATCCATATTGAAAAATGACGATCGAAGAGTTCCAACGTGCTTTTGGTATATAGAACGATCTCTGAATTAGGCAATTTTCGTCCCATTTGGAAGCTTGACAAGTTACCATTCCAATGACCTAAATTAGTGTAAATTCGAACTCTGAAGAGATAGTTATGAGGGTTACTATTGGACAAGGAGATTATGGAAACATTCAGGATCCACGACCACGATCCATCTTAAACATGCCCAAATGGTCTCAGAATACGACGATTCCAGTCAAGAAGGAAAGTGTACTAAAGTACCATTCAGATGACCAAAAATCGACCCAATCCGACATCAAATGATGGAGTTATAGGCGTCTTTGTTGGACGAGTAATTTGTAAAGATTAACAACACATATTGAAAAATGACGGTCGAAGAGTTCCAACGTGCTTTTGGGATATCGAACCGTCTCTGATTTAGGAATTTTGGTCCCATTTGTAAGCTTGACAAGTTACCATTCCAATGACCTGAAATAGTCTAAATTCGAACTCTGAAGAGAGTGATATGAGGGTTACTGTTGGACAAGGAGATTATGGAAAAATTCAGGACCACGACTGCGATCCAACTTAAAGATGCCCAAATGGTTTCGGAATACGACGATTCTTGTCAAGAATGAAAGAGCACTAAAGTACCATTCAGATGGCCAAAAATCGACCCAAGCTGATATTAAATGAATTAGTTATAGGCGTCTCCGTTGGATTTCACAATTTGGAAAGATTAACAATCCATATTGAAAAATGACGATCGAAGAGTTCCAACGTGCTTTTGGGATATAGAACGGTCTCTGAATTAGGCAATTTTGGTCCCATTTGGAATCTTGACAAGTTACTATTCCAATGACCTAAATTAGTGTAAATTTGACCTCTGAAGAAATAGTTATGAGGGTTACTGTTGGACAAGGAGATTAGGGAAACATTCAGGATCCACGACCGCGATCCAACTTAAAGATTCCCAAATGGTCTCAGAATACAATGATTCTAGTCAAGAATGAAAGAGTACTAAAGTACCATTCAGATGACCAAAAATTGACCCAATCCGACATCAAATGATGGAGTTATAGGCGTCTCCGTTGGATAGCACAATTTGGAAAGATTAACAATCCATATTGAAAAATGACGCTCAAAGAGTTCCAACATGCTTTTGGGATATTGAACGAACTCTGAATTAGGCAATTTTTGTCCCATTTGGAAGCTTGACAAGTTACCAATCCAATGACCTGAAATAGTCTAAATTCGACCTCTAAAGAGAGAGTTATGAGGGTTACTATTGGACAAGAAGTTGAAGGAAACATTCAGGACCGACGACTGCGATCCAACTTTTATTTGCCCAAATGGTCTCATAATACGACGATACAGGTCAAGAATGAAAGAGTACTAAAGTACCATTCAGATGACCAAAAATCGACCCAATTCGACATCAAATGATGGAGTTATAGGCGTCTCCATTAGATGGCGCAATTTTGAAACATCAACAATCCATATTGAAAAACGACTATCGAAGAGTTCCAACATGCTTTTGGGATATCGAATGGTCCCTAAATTAAGCAATTTTGGTCTCAAATGGAAGCTTGACAAGTTACCATTTCAATGAGTTGAAATAGTCTAAATTCGACCTCTGAAGAGAGAGTTATGAGGGTTATTATTGGACAAGGACATGATGGAAACATTCAGGATCCACGACTGCGATCCAACTTATCAGAATATGATGATTCCAATCATGAATGAAAGGGCACTAAAGTACCATTCAGATGACCAAAAATTAACCCAATCCGATATCAAATGATGGAGTTATAGGCGTCTCCGTTGGATCACGCAATTTAGAAAGATTAACAATCCATACTGAAAAATGACGATCGAAGAGTTCCAACGTGCTTTTGGGAGATCGAACGGTCTCTGAATTAGGCAATTTTCATCCCATTTGGAAGCCTGACAAGTTACCATTCGAATGACCTGAAATAGTCTAAATTCGACCTCTGAATAGAGAATTATGAGGGTTACTATTGGACAAGGAGATGAAGGAAACATTCTGGACTGACAACTGCGGTCCAACTTAAGGATGCCCAAATGGTCACGGAATACCACTATACCAGTCAAGAATGAAAGAGCACTAAACTCCATTCAGATGGCCAAAAATTGACCTAAGCCGACATCAAATGATTTAGTAATGGCGTCTCCGTTGGATCGCGCAATTTGGAAAGATTTACAATCCATGTTGAAAAATGATGATCGAAGAGTTTCAATGTGCTTTTGGGATATAGAACGGTCTCTGAATTAGGCAATTTTGGTCTCATTTGGAAGCTTGACAAGTTACCATTCTAATGACCTAAATAGTTTAAATTTCACCTCTGAAGAGATAGTTATGAGGGTTACTATTGGACAAGGAGATTATAGAAACTTTCAGGATCTACGACTACGATCCAACTTAAAGATGCCCAAATGGTCTCGGAATACGACGATTCCAGTCAAGAATGAAAAGTACTAAAGTGCCATTCATATGACCAAAAATCGACCCAATCCGACATCAAATGATGGAGTTATAGGCGTCTCCGTTGGATCGAGCAATTTGTAAAGATTAACAATCCATATTGAAAAATGACGATCAAAGATTTCCAACGTGCTTTTGGGATATCGAACGGACTTTGAATTAGGAAATGTTGGTCCCATTTGGAAGCTTGACAAGTTACCATTCCAATGACCTAAATTACTCTAAATTCGACCTCTGAAGAGATAGTTATGAGGGTTACTATTCGACAAGGAGATTATGGAAAAATTCAGGATCCATGACAGCAATCCAACTTAAAGATGCCCAAGTGGTCTCGAAATAGGACGATTCCAGTGAAGAATGAAAGAGCACTAAAGTACCATTCAGATGACCAAAAATTTACCCAATCCGACATCAAATGAAAGAGCACTAAATTACCATTCAGATGGCCAAAAATCGACCCAAGCCGACATCAAATGGTTTAGTTTTAGGCGTCTCCGTTGAATCGCGCAATTTGGAAAGATTAACAATCCATATTGAAAAATGACGATCAAAGAGTTCCAATGTGCTTTTGGGATATAGAACGGTCTCTGAATTAGGTAATTTTAGTCCCATTTGGAAGCTTGACAAGTTACCATTCCAATGACCTAAATTACTCTAAATTCGACCTCTGAAGAGATAATTATGAGGGTTACTATTGGACAAGGAGATTATGGAAACATTCAGGATCCACGACTGCGATCCAACTTAAAGATGCCCAAATGGTCTCGGAATACGACGATTCCAATCAAGAATGAAAGAGCACTAAAGTACCATTCAGATGACAAAAAATTGACCCAATCTGACATCAAATGATGGAGTTATAAGCGTCTCCGTTGGATCATGCAATTTGAAAACATTAATAATCCGTATTGAAAAACGACGATCGAAGAGTTCCAACATGCTTTTGGGATATCGAACGGTCTCTGAATTAGGCAATTTTGGTCCCATTTTGAAGCTTGACAAGTTACCATTCCAATGACCTAAAATAGTCAAAATTCGACCTCTGAAGAGAGTTATGAGGGTTACTATTGGATAAGCAGATGATGGAAACATTCAGGATCCATGACTGTGATCCAACTTAAAGATGCCCAAATGGTCTCAGAATACGATGATTCCAGTTAAGAATGAAAGAGCACTAAAGTACCATTCAAATGACCGAAAATTGACACAATCCGACATCAAATGATGGAGTTATAAGTGTCTCCATTGGATCGCGCAATTTGGAAAGATTAACAATCCATATCGAAAAATGACGATCGAAGAGTTCCAACGTGGTTTTGGGATATCGAATGGTCTCTGAATTAGGCATTTTTGTTCCTACTCGGAAGCTTGACAAGTTACCATTCCAATGACCTAAAATAGTTTAAATTCCACCTCTGAAGAGAGAGTTATGACTATTATAGGACAAGGAGATGATGGAAACATTCAGGATCCATGACTGCAATCTAACTTAAAGATGCCCAAATGGTCTCAGAATACTACAATTCCAGTCAAGAATGAAAGAGCACTAAAGTACCATTCAGATGACCAAAAATCGACCCTATCCGACATCAAATGATAGAGTTATAGGCGTCTCCATTGGATCGTCCAATTTGGAAAGATTAAAATCCATATTGAAAAATGATGAACGAAAACTTCCAACGTGCTTTTGGGATATCCAACGGTCTCTGAATTAGGCAATTTTGATCTAATTTGGAAGCTTGACAAGTTACCATTCCAATGACCTGAAATAGTCTAAATTCGACCTATGAAGAGAGAGTTATGAGGGTTACTATTGGACTAGGAGATGATGGAAACATTCAGGATCCACAACTGCGATCCAACTTAAAGATGCCCAAATGGTCTCAGAATACGACGATTCCAGTCAAGAATGAAAGAGCACTAAAGTACCATTTAAATTATAAAAAATTGACCCAATCCGACATCAAATGATGGAGTTATAGGCATCTCCGTCGGATCGCGCAATTTGGAAAGATTAACAATCCATAATGAAAAATGACGAACGAAGAGTACCAACGTGCTTTTGGCAAATCGAACGGTCTCCGAATTTGGTAAATTTAGTCCCATTTGGAAGCTTGACAAGTTATCATTCCAATGACCTGAAATAGTCTACATCCGACCTCTGAAGAGAGAGTTATGAGGGTTACTGTTGGATAAGAAGTTGATGGAAACATTCATGACTGGCGACTGCAATTGAACTTTTAGTTGCCCAAATGGTCTTGGAATACGACGATACCAGTCAAGAATGAAAGAGTACTATAGTACCATTCAGATGACCAAAAATCGACCCAATCCGACATCAAATGATGGAGTTATAGGCGTCTCCGTTGGATCGCGCAATTTTGAAAGATTAACAATCCATATTGAAAAATGACGATCGAAGAGTTCCAACGTGCTTTTGGGATATCGAACGGTCACTGAATTAAGCAATTTTGGTCCCAAATGGAATCTTGACAAGTTACCATTCAAATGAATTGAAATATTCTAAATTCGACCTAAGAAGAGAGAGTTATGAAGGTTACTATTGGGCAAGAAGATGAAGGAAACATTCAGGACCGACGACTACGATCCAACTTAAATATGCCCAAATGGTCTGGGAAAATGACGATCCCAGTCAAGAATGATAGTGCACTAAAGTACCATTCAGATGACGAAAAATCGACCCAATCCGACATCAAATGATGGAGTTATAGGCGTCTCCGTTGGATCACACAATTTTGAAAGATTAACAATCCATATTGAAAAATGACAATCGAAGAGTACCAACGTGCTTTTAGGATATCGAACGGTCTCTAAATTAGGCAATTTTGGTCCCATTTGGAAGCTTGACAAGTTACCATTCCAATGACTTGAAATAGGCTAAATTAGACCTCTGAAGAGAGAGTTATGAGGGTTACTATTGGGCAAGAAGAAGAAGGAAACATTTAGGACCGATGACTGCGATCCAACTTAAAGATGCCCGAATGGTCTCATAATATTACGATTCTAGTCAAGAATGAAAGAGCACTAAAGTACCATTCAGATGTCCAGAAATCGACCCAATCCGACATCAAATGATGGAGTTATAGGCGTCTCCGTTGGATCACGCACTTTGGAAAGATTAACAATCCATATTGAAAAATGACGTTCGAAGAGTTCCAACATGCTTTTGGGATATTGAACGGTCTCTGAAATTTAGTCCCATTTGGAAGCTTGACAAGTTACCATTCCAGTGACCTGGAATAATCAAAATTTGACCTCTGAAGAGAGAGTTATGAGGGTTAATATTAGATAAGGAGATGATGGAAACATTTAGGATCCATGACTGCGATCCAACTTAAAGATGCCCAAATGGTCTCAGAATATGACGATTCCAGTCATGAATGAAAGAGCACTAACATACCATTCAGATGATAAAAAATTGACCCATTTCGACATCAAATGATGGAGTTATAGGCGTCTCCGTTGTATCGCACAATTTGGAAAGATTAACAATCCATAATGAAAAATGACGATCGAAGAGTTCCAACGTGCTTTTGGCAAATCGAACGGTCTCCGAATTTGATAAATTTAGTCCCATTTGGAAGCTTGACAAGTTACCAATCCAATGACATGAAATAGTCTACATTCAACCTCTAAAGAGAGAGTTATGAGGGTTACTATTGGACAAGAAGTTGAAGGAAACATTCAGGACCGACGACTGCGATCCAACTTAAAATGTCCAAATGGACTCGGGATATGACGATACCAGTGAAGAATGAAAGAGCACTAAAGACCATTCGGATGACCAAAAATAGACCCAATCCAACATGAATTGATGGAGTCATAGGCGTCTCCATTAGATCACGCAATTTGGAAAGATTAACAATTTGGAAAGAGTTCCAACATGCTTTTGGGATATTGAACGGTCTCTGAATTAAGCAATTTTGGTCCCAAATGGAATCTTGACAAGTTACCATTCCAATGAGTTGAAATAGTTTAAATTTGACCTCTGAAGATAGAGTTATGAGGGTTACTATTGGACAAGAAGATGAAGGAAACATTCAGGACCGATGATTACGATCCAACTTAAATATGCCCAAATGGTCTGGGAAAATGACGATTCCAGTCAAGAATGTAAGAGCACTAAAGTACCATTTAGATGACGAAAAATCGACCCAATCCGAGTCATAGGCATCTCCATTGGATCGCGCAATTTGGGAAGATTAGCAATCCATATTGAAAAATGACGATCGAAGAGTTCCAACATGCTTTTGGGATATCGAACGGTCTCCGAATTAGGTAAATTTGGTCCCATTTGGAAGCTTGACAAGTTACCATTCCAATGTCTTGAAATAGTCTAATTCGACCTCTGAAGAGATTGTTATGAGGGTTACTATTGGACATGAAGTTGAATGAAATATTCAGGACCGACGACTGTGATCCAACTTTAGGTTGCCCAAATGGTCTCAGAATACGACAATACCAGTCAAGAATGAAAGGGTACTAAAGTACCATCAGATGACTAAAAATCAACCCAATCCGACATCAAATGAAGGAGTTATAGGCGTCTCTGTTCGATAGTGTAATTTTAAAAGCCTAACAATCCATATTGAAAAATGACGATCGAAGAGTTCCAACGTGCTTTTGGGATATCGAACGGTGTCTGAATTAAGCAGTTTTGGTCCCAAATTGAAGCTTGACAAGTTACCATTCCAATGAGATGAAATAGTCTAAATTCGACATCTAAAGAGAGAGTCATGAGGGTTAATATTGGACAAGAAGATGAAGGAAACATTCAGGATCGACGACAACAATGCAACTTAAATCTGGCCAAATGGTCTTGGAAAACAATGGTACCAGTCAAGAATGAAATAGCACTAAAGTACCATTCAGACGACCAAAAATTGACCCAATCCGACATCAAATGATGGAGTTATCTCCGTTGGATCGGGCAATTCGAAAAGATTAACAATCTGTATTGAAAAATGAAGATCGAAGAGTTCCAACGTGCTTTTGGGATATCGAACGGTCTCTGAATTAGGCAATTTTGGTCCCATTTGGAAGCTTGACAAGTTACCATTCCAATGACCTGAAATAGTCTAAATTCGACCTCTGAAGAGATAGTTATGAAGGTTACTAGTGCACAAGGAGATGATGGAAACATTCAGGATCCACGACTGCTCCAACTTGAAGATGCCCAAATGGTCTCGGAATACGACGATTCCAGTCAAGAATGAAAGAGCACTAAAGTACCATTCAGATGACCAAAAATTGACCTAATTTGACATCCAATGATGGAGTTATAGGCGTCTCCGTTGGATCGCGCAATTTGGAAAGATTAACAATCCATTTGAAAAATGACGATCGAAGAGTTCCAACGTGCTTTTGGGATATCGAACGGTCTCTGAATTTGGTAAATTTAGTCCCATTTGGAAGCTTGACAAGTTACCAATCCAATGACCTGAAATTGTCCACATTCGACCTCTAAAGAGAGAGTTATGAGGGTTACTATTGGACAAGAAGATGAAGGAAACATTCAGGACCGACGACTGCGATCCAACTTAACTATGCCCAAATGGTCTTGGAAAATGACGATTCCAGTCAAGAATGAAAGAGCACTAAAGTGCCATTCAGATGACCAAAAATCGACCCAACCCGACATCAAATCATGAGGATATAGGCGTCTTCGTTGGATCGCACAATTTGGAAAGGTTAACAATCCGTATTGAAAAATGACGATCGAAGAGTTCCAACGTGCTTTGGGGATATCGAACGGTCTCTGAATTAGGCAATTTTGGTCCCATTTGGAAGCTTGAAAAGTTAACATTCCAATGACCTGAAATAGTCTAAAATCGACCTCCGAAGAGTGATTTATGAGGGTTACTATTAGACAAGGAGATGAAGGAAAAATTCAGGACCGACGACTGCGAACCAACTAAAAGATGCCCAAATGGTCTCGGAATACGATGATACCAATCAAGAATGAAAGAGCACTAAAGACCAGTCGGATGAACGAAAATCGACCCAATCCGACATCAAATGATGGAGTCATAGGCGCCTCCGTTAGATCGCGTAATTTGGGAAGATTAACAATCCATATTGAAAAATGACGATCGAAGAGTTCCAACGAGCTTTTGGTATATCAAACGGTCTCCGAATTTGGTAAATTTGGTCCCATTTGCAAGCTTGACAAGTTACCAATCCAATGACCTGAAATAGTCTACATTCGACCTCTAAAGAGAGAGTCATGAGGCTTACTATTGGACAAGAAGTTGATGGAAACATTTAGGACCGACGACTACGATCCAACTTTTACTTGCCCAAATGGTCTCGGAATATGACGATACCAATAAAGAATGAAAGAGTACTAAAGTACAATTCAGATGACCGAAAATTCACCCATCCGACATCAAATGATGGAGTTATAGGCTTCTTCGTTGGATCGTGCAATTTTGAAAGATTAACAATCCATATTGAAAAATGACAATCGAAGAGTTCCAACGTGCTTTTGGGATATCGAACGGTCTCTGAATTTGGCAATTTTGGCCCCATTTGGAAGCTTCACAAGTTACCAATCCAATGACCTGAAATAGTCTAAATTCAAGCTCTGAAGAGAGAGTTATGTGGGTCACTATTGGACAAGGAAATATTGGAAACTATCAGGATCTACGAAAGCAATCTAACTTAAAGATGCCCAAATGGTCTCAGAATACGATGATTCTTGTCAAGAATGAAAGAGCACTAAAGACCAGTCGGATGACCGAAATCGACCCAATCCGACATCAAACGATGGAGTCATAGGCGTCTCCGCTGGAGAACGCAATTTGGGAAGATTAACAATCCATATTGAAAAATGACAATCGAAGAGTTCCAACGTGCTTTTGGGATATCGAACGATCTCTGAATTAGGTAAATTTGGTCCCATTTGGAAGCTTGACAAGTTACCATTCCAATGTCTTGAAATAGTCTAATTCGACCTCTGAAGAGATTGTTATGAGGGTTACTATTGGACATGAAGTTGAATGAAACATTCAGGACTGACGACTGTGATCCAACTTTAAGTTGCCCAAATGGTCTCAGAATACGACGATACCAATTAAGAATGAAAGGGTACTAAAGTACCATCAGATGACCAAAAATCAACCCAATCCGACTTCAAATGAAGGAGTTATAGGCGTCTCTGTTGGATAGTGTAATTTTTAAATCCTAACAATCCATATTGAAAAATGACGATCGAAGAGTTCCAACGTGCTTTTGGGATATCAAACGGTGTCTGAATTAAGCAGTTTTGGTCCCACATGGAAGTTTGACAAGTTACCATTCCAATGAGATGAAATAGTCTAAATTCGACCTCTGAAGAGAGAGTTATGAGGGTTACTATTGGACAAGAAGATGAAGGAAACATTCAGGATCGACGACAACAATGCAACTTAAATCTGGCCAAATGGTCTTGGAAAACAATGATACCAGTCAAGAATGAAACAGCACTAAATTACCATTCAGACGACCAAAAATTGACCCAATCCGACATCAAATGATGGAGTTAGAGGCATCTCCGTTGGATCGTGCAATTCGGAAAGATTAACAATCCGTATTGAAAAATGAAGATCGAAGAGTTCCAACGTGCTTTTGGGATATCAAACGGTCTCTGAATTAGGCAATTTTGGTCCCATTTGGAAGCTTCACAAGTTACCATTCCAATGACCTGAAATAGTCTAAATTCGACCTCTGAAGAGATAGTTATGAAGGTTACTATTGCACAAGGAGATGATGGAAACATTCAGGATCCACGACTGCGATCCAACTTGAAGATGCCCAAATGGTCTCGGAATACGATGATTCTAGTCAAGAATGAAAGAGCACTAAAGTACCATTCAGATGACCAAAAATTGACCCAATTCGACATCCAATGATAGAGTTATAGGCGTCTCCGTTGGATCGCGCAATTTGGAAAGATTAACAATCCATTTGAAAAATGACGATCGAAGAGTTCCAACGTGCTTTTGGGATATCGAACAGTCTCTGAATTTGGTAAATTTGGTCCCCTTTGGAAGCTTGACAAGTTACCATTCTAATGACCTGAAATAGTCTAAATTCGACCTCTGAAGAGATAGTTATGAAGGCTACTAGTGCACAAGGAGATGATGGAAACATTCAGGATCCATGACTGCGATCCAACTTAAAGATGCCCAAATGGTCTCGGAATACGACGATTCCAGTCAAGAATGAAGAGCACGAAAGTACCATTCAGATGACCAAAATCGACCCAATTCGACATCCAATGATGGAGTTATAGGCGTCTCCGTTGGATCGCGCAATTTAGAAAGATTAACAATCCATTTGAAAAATGACGATCGAAGAGTTCCAACGTTCTTTTGGGATATCGAATGGTCTCTGAATTAGGTAATTTTGGTCCCATTTGGAAGCTTGAAAATTTACCATACCAATGACCTGAAATAGTCTAAATTTGACCTTCGAAGAGTGATTTATGAGGGTTACTATTAGACAAGGAGATGAAGGAAAAATTCAGGACCGACGACTGCAAACCAACTAAAAGATGCCAAAATGGTCTTGGAATACGATGATACCGATCAAGAATGAAAGAGCACTAAAGACCAGTCGGATGAACGAAAATCGACCCAATCCGACATCAAATGATGGAGTCATAGGCGTCTCCATTGGATCGCCCAATTTGGGAAGATTAACAATCCATATTGAAAAATGACGATCGAAGAGTTCCAATGAGCTTTTGGTATATCGAACGGTCTCCGAATTTGGTAAATTTGGTCCCATTTACAAGCTTGACAAGTTACCTATCCAATGACCTGAAATAGTCTACATTCGACCTCTAAAGAGAGAGTTATGAGGCTTACTATTGGACAAGAAGTTGATGGAAACATTCAGGACCGACGACTACGATCCAACTTTTAGTTGCCCAAATGGTCTCGGAATATGACGATACTAGTCAAGAATGAAAGAGTACTAAAGTATAATTCAGATGACCGAAAATTGACCCAATCCGACATCAAATGATAGTGTTATAGGCATCTCCATTGGATCGTGCAATTTTGAAAGATTAACAATCCATATTGAAAAATGATGATCGAAGAGTTCCAACGTGCTTTTGGGATATCGAATGGTCTCTGAATTTGGCAATTTTGGTCCCATTTGGAAGCTTCACAAGTTACCAATCCAATGACCTGAAATAGTCTAAATTCGAGCTCTGAAGAGAGAGTTATGAGGGTTACTATTGGACAAGGAGATATTGGAAACAATCAGGATCTACGAAAGCAATCTAACTTAAAGATGCCCAAATGGTCTCAGAATACGATGATTCCTGTCAAGAATGAAAGAGCACTAAAGACCAATCGGATGACCGTAAATCGACCCAATCTGACATCAAATGATGGAGTCATAGGCATCTCCGTTGGATTGCGCAATATGGGAAGATTAGCAATCCATATTGAAAAATGACGATCGATGAGTTCCAACGTGCTTTTGGGATATCGAACGGTCTCTGAATTAGGTAAATTTGGTCCCATTTGGAAGGTTGACAAGTTACCATTCCAATGTCTTGAAATAGTCTAATTCGACCTCTGAAGAGATTGTTATGAGGGTTACTATTGTACATGAAGTTGAATGAAATATTCAGGACCGACGACTGTGATCCAACTTTAGGTTGCCCAAATGGTCTCAGAATACGACGATACTAGTCAAGAATGAAAGGGTACTAAAGTACCATCAGATGACTAAAAATCAACCCAATCCGACATCAAATGAAGGAGTTATAGGCGTCTCTGTTCGATCGTGTAATTTTAAAAGCCTAACAATCCATATTGAAAAATGACGATCGAAGAGTTCCAACGTGCTTTTGGGATATCGAACGGTGTCTGAATTAAGCAGTTTTGGTCCCAATTTGAAGCTTGACAAGTTACCATTCCAATGAGATGAAATAGTCCAAATTCGACATCTGAAGAGAGAGTTATGAGGGTTAATATTGGACAAGAAGATGAAGGAAACATTCAGGTTCGACGACAACAATGCAACTTAAATCTGGCCAAATGGTCTTGGAAAACAATGATACCAGTCAAGAATGAAATAGCACTAAAGTACCATTCAGACGACCAAAAATTGACCCAATCCGACATCAAATGATGGAGTTATAGGCATCTCCGTTGGATCGCGCAATTCGAAAAGATTAACAATCTGTATTGAAAAATGAAGATCGAAGAGTTCCAACGTGCTTTTGGGATATCGAACGGTCTCTGAATTAGGCAATTTTGGTCCCATTTGGAAGCTTGACAAGTTACCATTCCAATGACCTGAAATAGTCTAAATTCGACCTCTGAAGAGATAGTTATGAAGGTTACTAGTGCACAAGGAGATGATGGAAACATTCAGGATCCACGACTGCGATCCAACTTGAAGATGCCCAAATGGTCTCGGAATACGACGATTCTAGTCAAGAATGAAAGAGCACTAAAGTACCATTCAGATGACCAAAAATCGACCTAATTCGACATCCAACGATGGAGTTATAGGCGTCTTCGTTGGATCGCGCAATTTGGAAAGATTAACAATCCATTTGAAAAATGACGATCGAAGGGCTCCAACGTGCTTTTGGGATATCGAACGGTCTCTGAATTTGATAAATTTGGTCCCATTTGGAAGCTTGACAAGTTACCAATCAATGACCTGAAATTGTCCACATTCGACCTCTAAAGAGAGAGTTATGAGGGTTACTATTGGACAAGAAGATGAAGGAAACATTCAGGACCGACGACTACGATCCAACTTAACTATGCCCAAATGGTCTTGGAAAATGACGATTCCAGTCAAGAAGGAAAGATCACTAAAGTGCCATTCAGATGACCAAAAATCGACCCAACCCGACATCAAATCATGAGGATATAGGCGTCTTCGTTGGATCGCGCAATGTGGAAAGGTTAACAATCCGTATTGAAAAATGACGATCGAAGAGTTCCAACGTGCTTTGGGGATATCGAACGGTCTCTGAATTAGGCAATTTTGGTCCCATTTGGAAGCTTGAAAAGTTAACATTCCAATGACCTGAAATAGTCTAAATTCGACCTCCGAAGAGTGATTTATGAGGGTTACTATTAGACAAGGAGATGAAGGAAAAATTTAGGACCGACGACTGCGAACCAACTAAAAGATGCCCAAATGGTCTCGGAATACGATGATACCAATCAAGAATGAAAGAGCACTAAAGACCAGTCGGATGAACGAAAATCGACCCAATCCGACATCAAATGATGGAGTCATAGGCGCCTCCGTTAGATCGCGCAATTTGGGAAGATTAACAATCCATATTGAAAAATGACGATCGAAGAGTTCCAACGAGCTTTTGGTATATCGAACGGTCTCCGAATTTGGTAAATTTGGTCCCATTTGCAAGCTTGACAAGTTACCAATCCAATGACCTGAAATAGTCTACATTCGACCTCTAAAGAGAGAGTCATGAGGCTTACTATTGGACAAGAAGTTGATGGAAACATTTAGGACCGACGACTACGATCCAACTTTTACTTGCCCAAATGGTCTCGGAATATGACGATACCAATAAAGAATGAAAGAGTACTAAAGTACAATTCAGATGACCGAAAATTGACCCATCCGACATCAAATGACTTCTCCATTGGATCGTGCAATTTTGAAAGATTAACTTCCATATCAATCAATTCCAACGTGCTTTAGAAAACGGTCTCTGAATTTGGCAATTTTGGTCCCATTTGGAAGCTTCATTACCAACGGTCTCTGAAGGGAGAGTTCATGAGGGTTACTATTGGACAAGGAAATATTGGAAACTATCAGGATCTACGAAAGCAATCTAACTTAAAGATGCCCAAATGGTCTCAGAATACGATGATTCCAGTCAAGAATGAAAGAGCACTAAAGACCAATCAGATGACTAAAATCGACCCAATCCGACATCAAACGATGGAGTCATAGGCATCTCCGCTGGATAACACAATTTGGGAAGATTAACAATCTATATTGAAAAATGACAATCGAAGAGTTCCAACGTGCTTTTGGGATATCGAACAGTCTCTGAATTAGGTAAATTTGGTCCCATTTGAAGCTTGACAAGTTACCATTTCAATGTCTTGAAATAGTCTAATTCGACCTCTGAAGAGATTGTTAGGAGGGTTACTAATGGGCATGAAGTTGAATGAAACATTCAGGACTGACGACTGTGATCCAACTTTAAGTTGCCCAAATGGTCTCAGAATACGACGATACCATTCAAGAATGAAAGGGTACTAAAGTACCATCAGATGACCAAAAATCAACCCAATCCGACATCAAATGAAGGAGTTATAGGCGTCTCTGTTCGATAGTGTAATTTTAAAAGCCTAACAATCCATATTGAAAAATGACGATCGAAGAGTTCCAACGTGCTTTTGGGATATCGAGCGGTGTCTGAATTAAGCAGTTTTGGTCCCACATGGAAGTTTGACAAGTTACCATTCCAATGAGATGAAATAGTCTAAATTCGACCTCTGAAGAGAGAGTTATGAGGGTTACTATTGGACAAGAAGATGAAGGAAACATTCAGGATCGACGACAACAATGCAACTTAAATCTGGCCAAAGGGTCTTGGAAAACAATGATACCAGTCAAGAATGAAACAGCACTAAACTACCATTCAGACGACCAAAAATTGACCCAATCCGACATCAAATGATGGAGTTAGAGGCATCTCCGTTGGATCGCGTAATTCGGAAAGATTAACAATCCGTATTGAAAAATGAAGATCGAAGAGTTCCAACGTGCTTTTGGGATATCAAACGGTCTCTGAATTGGAAAATTTTGGTCCCATTTGGAAGCTTGACAAGTTACCATTCCAATGACCTGAAATAGTTTAAATTCGACCTCTGAAGAGATAGTTATGAAGGTTACTATTGCACAAGGAGATGATGGAAACATTCAGGATCCACGACTGCGATCCAACTTGAAGATGCCCAAATGGTCTCGGAATACCACGATTCTAGTCAAGAATGAAAGAGCACTAAAGTGCCATTCAGATGACCAAAAATTGACCCAATTCAACATCCAATGATAGAGTTAAAGGTGTCTCCGTTGGATCGCGCAATTTGGAAAGATTAACAATCCATTTGAAAAATGACGATCGAAGAGTTCCAACGTGCTTTTGGGATATCGAACGGTCTCTGAATTTGGTAAATTTGGTCCCATTTGGAAGCTTGACAAGTTACCATTCCAATGACCTGAAATAGTCTAAATTCGACCTCTGAAGAGATAGTTATGAAGGTTACTAGTGCACAAGGAGATGATGGAAACATTCAGGATCCTCGACTGCGATCCAACTTGAAGATGCCTCAATGGTCTCGGAATACGACGATTCCAGTCAAGAATGAAAGAGCACTAAAGTACCACTGAAATGACCAAAAATCGACCCAATTCGACATCCAATGATGGAGTTCTAGGCGTCTCCATTGGAAGGCGCAATTTGGAAAGATTAACAATCCATTTGAAAAATGACGATCGAAGAGTTCCAACGTTCTTTTGGGATATCGAACGGTCTCTGAATTAGGTAATTTTAGTCCCATTTGGAAGCTTGAAAATTTACCATTCCAATGACCTGAAATAGTCTAAATTTGACCTTCGAAGAGTGATTTATGAGGGTTACTATTAGACAAGGAGATGAAGGAAAAATTCAGGACCAACGACTGCGAACCAACTAAAAGATGCCAAAATGGTCTTGGAATACGATCATACCGATCAAGAATGAAAGAGCACTAAAGACCAGTCGGATGAACGAAAATCGACCCAATCCAACATCAAACGATGGAGTCATAGGCGTCTCCGTTGGATCGCCCAATTTGGGAAGATTAACAATCCATATTGAAAAATGACGATCGAAGAGTTCCAATGAGCTTTTGGTATATCGAACGGTCTCCGAATTTGGTAAATTTGGTCCCATTTGCAAGCTTGACAAGTTACCAATCCAATGAACTGAAATAGTCTACATTCGACCTCTAAAGAGAGAGTTATGAGGCTTACTATTGGACAAGAAGTTGATGGAAACATTCAGGACCGACAACTACGATCCAACTTTTAGTTGCCCAAATGGTCTCGGAATATGACGATACTAGTCAAGAATGAAAGAGTACTAAAGTGTAATTCAAATAACCGAAAATTGACCCAATCCGACATCAAATGATAGTGTTATAGGCATATCCGTTGGATCGTGCAATTTTGAAAGATTAACTATCCATATTGAAAAATGATGATCGAAGAGTTCCAACGTGCTTTTGGGATATCGAATGGTCTCTGAATTTGGCAATTTTGGTCCCATTTGGAAGCTTCACAAGTTACCAATCCAATGACCTGAAATAGTCTAAATTCGAGCTCTGAAGAGAGAGAGTTATGAGGGTTACTATTGGACAAGGAGATATTGGAAACAATCAGGATCTACGAAAGCAATCTAACTTAAAGATGCCCAAATGGTCTCAGAATATGATGATTCCAGTCAAGAATGAAAGAGCACTAAAGACCAGTCGGATGACCGTAAATCGACCCAATCCGACATCAAATGATGGAGTCATAGGCATCTCCGTTGGATCGCGCAATTTGGGAAGATTAACAATTCATATTGAAAAATGACGATCGAAGAGTTCCAACGTGCTTTTGGGATATCGAACGGTTTCTGAATTAGGTAAATTTGGTCCCATTTGGAAGGTTGACAAGTTACCATTCCAATGTTTTGAAATAGTCTAATTCGACCTCTGAAGAGATTGTTATGAGGGTTACTATTGGACATGAAGTTGAATGAAACATTCAGGACTGACGACTGTGATCCAACTTTAAGTTGCCCAAATGGTCTCAGAATACGACGATACCAGTCAAGAATGAAAGGGTACTAAAGTACCATCAGATGACCAAAAATCAACCCAATCCGACATCAAATGAAGGAGTTATAGGCGTCTCTGTTGGATAGTGTAATTTTAAAATCCTAACAATCCATATTAAAAAATGACGATCGAAGAGTTCCAACGTGCTTTTGGGATATCAAACGGTGTCTGAATTAAGCAGTTTTGGTCCCACATGGAAGTTTGACAAGTTACCATTCCAATGAGATGAAATAGTCTAAATTCGACCACTGAAGAGAGAGTTATGAAGGTTACTATTGGACAAGAAGATGAAGGAAACATTCAGGATCGATGACAACAATGCAACTTAAATCTAGCCAAATGGTCTTGGAAAACAATGATACTAGTCAAGAATGAAACAGCACTAAACTACCATTCAGACGACCAAAAATTGACCCAATCCGACATCAAATGATGGAGTTAGAGGCATCTCCGTTGGATCGCGCAATTCGGAAAGATTAACAATCCGTATTGAAAAATGAAGATCGAAGAGTTCCAACGTGCTTTTGGGATATCAAACGGTCTCTGAATTAGGAAATTTTGGTCCCATTTGGAAGCTTGACAAGTTACCATTCCAATGACCTGAAATAGTCTAAATTCGACCTCTGAAGAGATAGTTATGAAGGTTACTATTGCACAAGGAGATGATGGAAACATTCAGGATCCACGACTGCGATCCAACTTGAAGATGCCCAAATGGTGTCGGAATACGACGATTCCAGTCAAGAATGAAAGAACACTAAAGTACCATTCAGATGACCAAAAATTGACCCAATTCGACATCCAATGATAGAGTTATAGGCATCTCCGTTGGATCGCGCAATTTGGAAAGATTAACAATCCATTTGAAAAATGACGATCGAAGAGTTCCAACATGCTTTTGGGATATCGAACGGTCTCTGAATTTGGTAAATTTGGTCCCATTTGGAAGCTTGACACGTTACCAATCCAATGACCTGAAATTGTCCACATTCGACCTCTAAAGAGAGAGTTATGAGGTTACTATTGGACAAGAAGATGAAGGAAACATTCAGGACCGACGACTACGATCCAACTTAACTATGCCCAAATGGTCTTGGAAAATGACGATTCCAGTCAAGAATGAAAGAACACTAAAGTGCCATTCAGATGACCAAAAATCGACCCAACCCGACATCAAATCATGAGGATATAGGCGTCTTCATTGGATTGCGCAATTTAGAAAGGTTAACAATCCGTATTGAAAAATGACAATCGAAGAGTTCCAACGTGCTTTTGGGATATCGAACGGTCTCTGAATTAGGCAATTTTGGTCCCATTTGGAAGCTTGAAAAGTTAACATTCCAATGACCTGAAATAGTCAATATTCGACCTCCGAAGAGTGATTTATGAGGGTTACTATTAGACAAGGAGATGAAGGAAAAATTCTGGACCGACGACTGCGAACCAACTAAAAGATGCCCAAATGGTATCGGAATACGATGATACCAATCAAGAATGAAAGAGCACTAAAGACCAGTCGGATGAACGAAAATCGACCCAATCCGACATCAAATGATGGAGTCATAAGCGTCTCCGTTAGATCGCGCAATTTGGGAAGATTAACAATCCATTTTGAAAAATGACGATCGAAGAGTTCCAACGAGC
Organism: Magnolia officinalis; assembly: GCA_021015155.1. NCBI lineage: Eukaryota > Viridiplantae > Streptophyta > Magnoliopsida > Magnoliales > Magnoliaceae > Magnolia > Magnolia officinalis. The sequence continues at coordinate 38,773,086 of JAJHSJ010000012.1, forward strand.
TTTTGGTATATCGAACGGTGTCCGAATTTGGTAAATTTGGTCCCATTTGCAAGCTTGACAAGTTACCAATCCAATGACCTGAAATAGTCTACATTCGACCTCTAAAGAGAGAGTTATGAGGCTTACTATTGGACAAGAGGTTGATGGAAACATTTAGGACCGACGACTACGATCCAACTTTTAGTTGCCCAAATGGTCTCGGAATAGGACGATACCAGTAAAGAATGAAAGAGTACTAAAGTACAATTCAGATGACCGAAAATTGACCCATCCGACATCAAATGATGGAGTTATAGGCTTCTCCGTTGGATCGTGCAATTTTGAAAGATTAACAATCCATATTGAAAAATGACAATCGAAGAGTTCAAACGTGTTTTTTGGGATATCGAACGGTCTCTGAATTTGGCAATTTTGGTCCTATTTGGAAGCTTCACAAGTTACCAATCCAATTACCTGAAATAGTATAAATTCAAGCTCTGAAGAGAGAGTTATGAGGGTCATTATTGGACAAGGAAATATTGGAAACTATCAGGATCTACGAAAGCAATCTAACTTAAAGATGCCCAAATGGTCTCAGAATACGATGATTCCAGTCAAGAATGAAAGAGCACTAAAGACCAGTAGAATGACTGAAATCAACCCAATCTGACATCAAATGATGGAGTCATAGGTGTCTCCGCTGGAGAACACAATTTGGGAAGATTAACAATCCATATTGAAAAATGACAATCGAAGAGTTCCAACGTGCTTTTGGGATATCGAACGGTCTCTGAATTAGGTAAATTTGGTCCCATTTGGAAGCTTAACAAGTTACCATTCCAATGTCTTGAAACAGTCTAATTCGACCTCTGAAGAGATTGTTATGAGGGTTACTATTGGGCATGAAGTTGAATGAAACATTCAGGACTGACGACTGTGATCCAACTTTAAGTTGCCCAAATGGTCTCAGAATACGACGATACCAGTCAAGAATGAAAGGGTACTAAAGTACCATCAGATGACCAAAAATCAACCCAATCCGACATCAAATGAAGGAGTTATAGGCGTCTCTGTTGGATAGTGTAATTTTAAAAGCCTAACAATCCATATTGAAAAATGACGATCGAAGAGTTCCAACGTGCTTTTGAGATATCGAACGGTGTCTGAATTAAGCAGTTTTGGTCCCACATGGAAGTTTGACAAGTTACCATTCCAATGAGATGAAATAGTCTAAATTCGACCTCTGAAGAGAGAGTTATGAGGGTTACTATTGGACAAGAAGATGAAGGAAACATTCAGGATCGACGACAACAATGCAACTTAAATCTGGCCAAATGGTCTTGGAAAACAATGATACCAGTCAAGAATGAAATAGCAGTAAACTACCATTCAGAAGACCAAAAATTGACCCAATCCGACATCAAATGATGGAGTTAGAGGCATCTCCGTTGGATCGCGCAATTCGGAAAGATTAACAATCCGTATTGAAAAATGAAGATCGAAGAGTTCCAACGTGCTTTTGGGATATCAAACGGTCTCTGAATTAGGCAATTTTGGTCCCATTTGGAAGCTTGCAAGTTACCATTCCAATGACCTGAAATAGTTTAAATTCGACCTCTGAAGAGATAGTTATGAAGGTTACTATTGCACAAGGACATGATGGAAACATTCAGGATCCACGACTACGATCCAACTTGAAGATGCCCAAATGGTCTCAGAATACGACGATTCTAGTCAAGAATGAAAGAGCACTAAAGTACCATTCAGATGACCAAATATTGACCCAATTCGACATCCAATGATAGAGTTATAGGCGTCTCCGTTGGATCGCACAATTTGGAAAGATTAACAATCCAATTGAAAAATGACGATCGAAGAGTTCCAACGTGCTTTTGGGATATCGAACGGTCTCTGAATTTGGTAAATTTGGTCCCATTTGGAAGCTTGAAAATTTACCATTCCAATGACCTGAAATAGTCTAAATTCGACCTTCGAAGAGTGATTTATGAGGGTTACTATTAGACAAGGAGATGAAGGAAAAATTCAGGACCTACGACTGCGAACCAACTAAAAGATGCCAAAATGGTCTTGGAATACGATCATACCGATCAAGAATGAAAGAGCACTAAAGACCAGTCGGATGAACGAAAATCGACCCAATCCGACATCAAATGATGGAGTCATAGGCGTCTCCGTTGGATCGCCCAATTTGGGAAGATTAACAATCCATATTGAAAAATGACGATCGAAGAGTTCCAATGAGCTTTTGGTATATCGAACGGTCTCCGAATTTGGTAAATTTGGTCCCATTTGCAAGCTTGACAAGTTACCAATCCAATGACCTGAAATAGTTTACATTCGACCTCTAAAGAGAGAGTTATGAGGCTTACTATTGGACAAGAAGTTGATGGAAACATTCAGGACCGACGACTATGATCCAACTTTTAGTTGCCCAAATGGTCTCGGAATATGACGATACCAGTCAAGAATGAAAGAGTAGTAAAGTATAATTCAGACGATCGAAAATTGACCCAATCTGACATCAAATGATAGTGTTATAGGCATCTCCATTGGATCGGGCAATTTTGAAAGATTAACAATCCATATTGAAAAATGATGATCGAAGAGTTCCAACGTGCTTTTGGGATATCGACTGGTCTCTGAATTTGGCAATTTTGGTCCCATTTGGAAGCTTCACAAGTTACCAATCCAATGACCTGAAATAGTCTAAATTCGAGCTCTAAAGAGAGAGTTATGAGGGTTACTATTGGACAAGGAGATATTGGAAACAATCAGGATCTACGAAAGCAATCTAACTTAAAGATGCCCAAATGGACTCAGAATACGATGATTCCAGTCAAGAATGAAAGAGCACTAAAGACCAGTCGGATGACCGTAAATCGACCCAATCCGACATCAAATGATGGAGTCATAGGCATCTCCGTTGGATCACGCAATTTGGGAAGATTTGCAATCCATATTGAAAAATGATGATCGAAGACTTCCAACGTGCTTTTGGGATATCGAACAGTCTCTGAATTAGGTAAATTTGGTCCCATTTGGAAGCTTAACAAGTTACCATTCCAATGTCTTGAAATAGTCTAATTCGACCTCTGAAGAGATTGTTATGAGGGTTACTATTGGACATGAAGTTGAATGAAACATTCAGGACTGACGGCTGTGATCCAACTTTAAGTTGCCCAAATGGTCTCAGAATACGACGATACCAGTCAAGAATGAAAGGGTACTAAAGTACCATCAGATGACCAAAAATCAACCCAATCTGACATCAAATGAAGGAGTTATAGGAGTCTCTGTTGGATAGTGTAATTTTAAAAGCCTAACAATCCATATTGAAAAATGATGATCGAAGAGTTCCAACGTGCTTTTGGGATATTGAACGGTGTCTGAATTAAGCAGTTTTGGTCCCACATGGAAGTTTGACAAGTTACCATTCCAATGAGATGAAATAGTCTAAATTCGACCTCTGAAGAGATAGTTATGAAGGTTACTATTGCACAAGGAGATGATGGAAACATTCAGGATCCACGACTGCGATCCAACTTGAAGATGCACAAATGGTCTCGGAATACGACAATTCCAGTCAAGAATGAAAGAGCACTAAAGTACCAATCAGATGACCAAAAATTGACCCAATTCGATATCCAATGATAGAGTTATAGGCGTCTCCGTTGGATCGCGCAATTTGGATGATTAACAATTCATTTGAAAAATGATGATCGAAGAGTTCCAACGTGCTTTTGGGATATCGAACGGTCTCTGAATTTGGTAAATTTGGTCCCATTTGGAAGCTTGACAAGTTACCAATCCAATGACCTGAAATTGTCCACATTCGACCTCTTAAGAGAGAGTTATGAGGGTTACTATTGGACAAGAAGATGAAGGAAACATTTAGGACCGACGACTACAATCCAACTTAACTATGCCCAAATGGTCTTGGAAAATGACGATTCCAGTCAAGAATGAAGAGCACTAAAGTGCCATTCAGATGACAAAAAATTGACCCAACCCGACATCAAATCATGAGGATATAGGCGTCTTCGTTGGATCGCGCAATTTGGAAAGGTTAACAATCCGTATTGAAAAATGACGATCGAAGAGTTGATATCGAACGGTCTCTGAATTAGGCAATTTTGGTCCTATTTGGAAGCTTGAAAAGTTACCATTCTAATGACCTAAAATAGTCTAAATTCGACCTCCGAAGAGTGATTTATGAGGGTTACTATTAGACAAGGAGATGAAGGAAAAATTCAGGACCGACGACTGCGAACCAACTAAAAGATGCCCAAATGTTCTCGGAATACGATGATACCAATCAAGAATGAAAGAACACTAAAGACCAGTCGGATGAACGAAAATCGACCCAATCCGACATCCAATGATGGAGTCATAAGCGTCTCCATTGGTTGCGCAATTTGGGAAGATTAACAATCCATATTGAAAAATGACAATCGAAGAGTTCCAACGAGCCTTTGGTGTATCGAACGGTCTCCAAATTTGGTAAATTTGGTCCCATTTGCAAGCTTGACAAGTTACCAATCCAATGACCTGAAATAGTCTACATTCGACCTCTAAAGAGAGAGTTATGAGGCTTACTATTGGACAAGTAGTTGATGGAAACATTTAGGACCGACGACTACAATCCAACTTTTAGTCGCCCAAATGGTCTCGGAATATGACGATACCGATCAAGAATGAAAGAGTACTAATGTAGAATTCAGATGACCAAAAATTGACCCAATCCGACATCAAATGATGGAGTTATGGGCGTCTCTGTTGGATCGTGCAATTTTGAAAGATTAACAATCCATATTGAAAAATGACGATCGAAGAGTTCCAACGTGCTTTTGGGATATCGAACGGTCTCTGAATTTGGCAATTTTGGTCCCATTTGGAAGCTTCACAAGTTACCAATCCAATGACTTGAAATAGTCTAAATTCGAGCTCTGAAGAGAGAGTTATGAGGGTCACTATTGGACAAGGAGATATTGGAAACAATCGGGATCTACGAAAGCAATCTAACTTAAAGATGCCCAAATGGTCTCAGAATACGATGATTCCAGTCAAGAATGAAAGAGCAGTAAAGAACAGTCGGCTGACCGAAAATCGACCCAATCCGACATCAAACGATGGAGTCATAGGCGTCTCCGTTGGATCGTGCAATTTGGGAAGATTAACAATCCATATTGAAAAATGACGATCGAAGAGTTCCAACATGCTTTTGGGATATCGAACGGTCTCTAAATTAGGTAAATTTGGTCCCATTTGGAAGCTTAAAAAGTTACCATTCCAATGTCTTGAAATAGTCTAATTCGACCTCTGAAGAGATTGTTATGAGGGTTACTATTGGACATGAAGTTGAATGAAACATTCAGGACTGACGACTGTGATCCAACTTTAAGTTGCCCAAATGGTCTCAGAATACGACGATACCAGTCAAGAATGAAAGGGTACTATAGTACCATCAGATGACTAAAAATTAACCCAATCCGACATCAAACGATGGAGTCATAGGTGTCTCCATTGGATTGCGCAATTTGAGAAGATTAACAATCCATATTGAAAAATGACGATCGAAGAGTTCCAACATGCTTTTGGGATATCGAACGGTCTCTGAATTTGGTAAATTTGGTCCCATTTGGAAGCTTGAAAAGTTACCAATCCAATGACCTGTAATTGTCCACATTCGACCTCTAAAGAGAGAGTTGTGAGGGTTACTATTAGACAAGAAGATGAAGGAAACATTCAGGACCGACGACTACGATGCAACTTAATTATGCACAAATGGTCTTGGAAAATGACGATTCCAGTCAAGAATGAAAGAGCACTAAAGTACCATTCAGATGACCAAAAATTGACCCAATTCGACATCAAATGATGGAGTTGTAGGCATCTCCGTTAGATCGGTCAATTTGGAAAGATTAACAGTCCATATTGAAAAATGACGATCCAAGAGTTCCAAGGTGCTTTTGGGATATCGAACGGTCTCTGAATTTGTCCATTTTGGTCCCATTTGGAAGCTTAACAAGTTACCATTCCAATGACCTGAAATAGTCTAAATTCGACCGATGAAGAGAGAGTTATGAGGGTTACTATTGGACAAGGAGATGATGGAAACTTTCAGGATCCCCGACTGAGATCCAACTTAAAGATGCCCAAATGGTCTCAGAACACGACGATTCCAGTCAAGAATGAAAGAGCACTAAAGCACCATTCAGATGAACAAAAATTGACCCAATCTGACATCAAATGATGGAGTTATAGGCGTCTCCGTTGGATCATGCAATTCGGAAAAGTTAACAATCCATATTGAAAAATGACGATCGAAGAGTTCCAACATACTTTTGGGATATCGAATTGTCTCTAAATTAGGCAATTTTGGTCCCATTTGGAAGCTTGACAAGTTACCATTCCAATGACCTGAAATTACATAAAGTTGACCTCTGAAGAGAGAGTTATGAGGGTTACGATTGGACAAGGAGATGATGGAAACATTCAGGATCCACGACTGCGATCCAACTTAAAGATGCCCAAATGGTCTCAGAATATGACGATTCCAGTCAAGAATTAAAGAGCACTAAAGTACCATTCAGATGACCAAAAATCGACCCAATCCGACCTCAAATGATAGAGTTATAAGCGTCTCCATTGGATCGCGTAATTTGGAAAGATTAACATTCCATATTGAAAAATGACGATCGAAGAGTTCCAACGTGCTTTTGGGATATCGAACGGTCTCTGAATTAGGTAAATTTGGTCCCATTTGGAAGCTTGACAAGTTACCATTCCAATGTTTTGAAATAGTCTAATTCGACCTCTGAAGAGATTGTTATGAGGGTTACTATTGGACATGAAGTTGAACTAAACATTCAAGACCGACGACTGTGATCCAACTTTAAGTTGCCCAAATGGTCTCGGAATACGACGATACCAGTCAAGAATGAAAGACTACTAAAGTACCATTCAGATGACCAAAAATCAACCCAATCCAACATTAAATGATTGAGTTATAGGCATCTCTGTTGGATCGTGTAATTTTGAAAGACTAACAATCCATATTGAATAAGGACGATCGAATAGTTCCAACGTGCTTTTGGGATATCGAACGGTGTCTGAATTAGGTAATTTTGGTCCCAAATGGAAGCTTGACAAGTTACCAATCCAATAAGATGAAAGAGTCTAAATTCGACCTCCGAAGAGAGAGTTATGAGGGTTACTATTGGACAAGAAGATGAAGGAAACATTCAGGACCGATGACTATAATCCAGCTAAAATTTGCCCAAATGGTCTTGGAAAACGACGATACCAGTTGTTTCGACAAGAAAACAAATGTATTTAATTTGGGGGATTTATTAAATGATAACAAATTGGGGGATTTATTAAATGATAACAAAGAAAGAACAAGAGAACATTAATCACATTTATTTTGGTAGTGATCATCAACGCTTGATAGCGATCATTAACACTTGGTATTTGGCGATGACTTGATATGTTTAAAAGCCTGTTTTGCTTTAGCAATGACTTGTTATGCCTAAAAGCACTAATCTTGGCGATAATAATCGACGTCAATGACTTGATATGCTTGAAAGCCTATTTTGCTTTGGCAATGACTTGATATGCTTGAAAGCTTTTACTCAAGATTAGCTTTGCCCCCGGTCTCGATCTGATCAGGCCTGTATACTTTTATTTCTTCTTTCATGTTGTACACCTCCACAATTTTGCTTTTATCAACCGTCTTTTATAACTTGTTCTTTAAGCCACTCACTTTTCTTTTCTTCTTCAATTTTATCTCCTTTCCTTTCTCCTGAAATTCGAGGTCAATTGAAAATTTATGCTTTATTCATTCGTACAAGGGAGAGTACGTGACCTTGTTTTTTTTTTTTTTTTTTTTTTTTTTTTTTTTTTTTTTGCAATTTTTTTGCTCTTCTACTTATCGGCGATAATCGTTAATGCTTGATAGCAATCGTCAATGCTTGTTAACATTAGTGCTTGCTTTTGCCTCCAACTTTGACCTGCAAAAATTGATATAGACAATTATTATAAACAATTATCATTGTGGGGAATCAACGATTACCTCATTTGAGATCCTGAGATTTTGTCATTCTGAGACTTTGCTTGCATTCTGAGACTGCTTATCCTGCCTAGTGAATGATTGTGCCGTGAATCTTCTGAATCAAAACGATGTGATTCTTCTATCAAGTGATCATTTTCCTTCGGGATCATATGTCATTACTTTCTCTTTTATTTCTCACGTCTTCTATTATGACAAATTTACTATTGTCAATCATCTCTTGTAGAATATTCTTTTCTTCTTTGCTTCATTTCCTTTGAATACTGTACTTGTGGCAGTTTGATTGCCTCTGCAACTAACGATTGATTCCTCATAAGCAGTGTGTATCATCCTTCTTCGACTTAAGCAATCCTTTGTTTTGCTTTTCTTTCTTCGGCAATATTTGTTTATGTTCGCTTAGGGCTCTTGAAATAGCCGATTCATATGAGAGTGGAGCAGCTTCACTTTGACTCTTGTTCTTCTACTTTGGGAAGTTGTGACGATGCCCCCTGGGTTCTCTATTAACTGATGAATTTATTAATTCATTAATTGATTCGTCTACTTGTTGGTGAGCACCATCTGATTCAGTTGGACTAACTTCTCATTCTGACAGCTTCGTATATTTTTGTACACCAACACGCTATCATCCGTTCTTCATTGTCTTGCCACGCTACTGATGAAGCAGAAACTGCTATCAACTTTACCTGGCATTATCTGTCTTTGATCACAACGGATTTTGATCTTCTCTTATACTTTTTGGTGGAAGTATATTGGATGTGAAGTAGACAACTATATTAGTCAGGAGAAAGATCGTTGCGGTATATCTGTTATTAAGAACAGAATGTTAGTTATTTTGATTAAATAAAATTGTACTTTATTTTTAGAGATGAAGGGGAGGATGTTCCCACTGAGAGTCGCCATTTTGGCGTCTTTACAGACGCCAAAAAGTGATAAATGTTCTCTGAATATTTTCTAAATTACCATTGAATAAATAAATCCCCAGTAGAGTCGCCATTTTGTTTCGACAAGAAAACAAATGTATTTAATTTGGGGGATTTATTCAATGATAACAAAGAAAGAACAAGAGAACATTATTCACATTTATTTTGAGTTCATTTACATCCTCTGATTCCCTTAATTCTGAAAATAAAGTACAATCAATCAAAGTAGACAAGATAGTCTTATGGAAATTTCGGCAGCATTTCGACGCCTGTTTCAATCATCTCCTAGGACTTAGGAGGAATTGTTGATCTGATCAACCAGTCTTCAATGAGATAGAAATTTTGGCAGCATAACGACGCTATTTCGGTCATCTCCCAATACTTGGGAGGAATCGCTGATTCGATCAGCCAATCTCGAACTTGAAATTAGCTCTGAACATCCTCCCAGTCATTCTTCCTTGAGGCTTCTTTGAAATGTGGAGCGATCCCGCTAAACGGGCCCAAGAACTCGCCCAGAATGTAAGATTGCGGGGTTTTCACCATATGATCAGCTCGAAACTTTACATGCAGCCTTGGGACCACGAATTGACCGTACACATCAAATTTCAGCTCTTGGATCTTTGTAGAAATGGCCAAACTGACAAATCAGCTCCTGGGATCATAATTTGGGGCCCGCCTGATATCTGGATATGCTTCAAACTCAGTCTCAACGCGTTAAATGCAATGGCAAAGCAAATGGATGGAACAGATTTCCCACGAACTTCACCATCAGCCCCACATGCACATTGCATGTACATAGTGTACGAGTGCACAAGCCGTGCATGGTTTTTTCTCAAAGTCGGTCAACACCTGTTGACCGACATCTTCTTCTTCATTTCTAAAATACACACAGCGTCTTCACTGTGTATTTGAAATTTTCTTAGTGTGACCCACTCTACATTCAAACCATCGATCTGGACTGTCCATTCTGTTCAGAAGGGATATTTAACCGTTGCGAAAGTGACAATTTGAAACCATACAGACTGTTGTAGCATTATAACCGTTGAATCATGAAATGGATGGTGAAGTAGACAGGCTTGTGTGTTGCACCGATTCCACTTTAAAAGCAGTCTTTTCCTGATGGTTTTTCGTCATGAATTTAATGAACGGAGTAGATTTCTTCATCACCGTCGATCTAGGGCCCACCGAAATTCACAGAGTCGACGTACGTCAACACAGAGCTTCCGTCCTTTTGTTATGGGCCACCCTCATGCAAGGAAAGTTAGATCTGAACCGTATGTCAGGTAGAGGGAGAAAAACCCATCGAGGTGATGCTGATCTTTGGTGACCATGATCATTCATATGATCACTATGGTGATCGTAAACGAACCGTTCAGCCGTTGTTGCAGCTTGATTATCTAGATGGGCCACGTCAACAGACTATCATAACCGGTCTTTTACGGTCGAAATATCGAGAGGAAGACGGTGGACGATGTGGATTTTCCAAAAGGCAGCCACAATGGACCCCGCCAGCAGCGAAAATGGCTTCTTCCTCTGTTCGCACACGAACGAAGATCCGGCTTCCATTGGAGGTTTGCGCGGTCCCGCGCAAAGGCAACACTCCTTCGGACAGCATTCCCCTACATATAGCCGTATGGGAATTCTCCCACTTCCATTGCGCGGTCCCGCGCAAAGGATCTTCTCCAACCTCCCTTGAAAAGTGGCGTGAAAGCCATCTCTCTTTTTGCTTTGCGCGGTTGTATGTCAGCAACTTCAATTGCGCGGCTGCGCGCAATCAACTTTCATTGCGCGGGTTCGCGTAAAGTCTTTCTTCTCTCCTTCTCCTGCCTTGTTTCTCTCTCATTCTCTGACCCAGCAACTGATCTCACTGATCCAACCCCTTCAAATGAAGCTGGAAGGGGGTATTTATAGGCCCCACCACTCTTACAGAGCGGTGATCACCACCACCTATCACTTCACATATGAACAACCTCTCTCCTAAACCATGGTGACCACCAAGCTTCTTCTTAAATGGGTGACCACCAAGCTTCTTCTTAATGGTAGTGTACCACCTTTTTTATTCTCTCTTAAATGACATCTCTTGCACTTTTTTTTTTTTTACCAAACTACCCTTTTCAATACTTTTTTACTGAAATACCTAAACTACCCTGAAGATGGAATTTTACCAAAATACTAAACTACCACTTGATATGGATTTTTACCAAAATACCTAAACTATCCCCTTGATATGGATTTTTACCGAAATACCCCCCACATGGAATTACCAAAATACCCCTGGACATGGAAATTACCAAAATACCCCAGACATGGAAATTACCAAAATACCCCCAGACATGAAATTGCCAGTCAATGGAATAATAATTTTTTATGCCTCAACACCAGCAAGAATGAAAAGCACTAACCATTCAGATGACCAAAATTGACCCAATCCGACATTAAATGATGGAGTTATTGGCGTCTCCGATGGATCGCGCAATTTGGAAAGATTAACAAACCATATTGAAAAATGACGATCGAAGAGTTACAACGTGCTTTTGGTATATAGAACGGTCTCTGAATTAGGCAATTTTGGTCCCATTTGGAAGCTTGACAAGTTACCATTCCAATAACCTGAATTAGCCTAAATTTGACCTCTGAAGAGAGAGTTATGAGGGTTACTATTGGACAAGGAGAAGATGGAAACATTCAGGATCCACGATTGCCATCCAACTTAAAGATGCCCAAATCATCTCAGAATACGATGATTCCCGTCAAGAATGAAAGAGCACTAAAGTAGCATTCAGATGACCAAAAATCGACCCAATCCGACATCAAATGATGGAGTTATAGGTGTGTTTGTTGGATCGCGCAATTTGGAAAGATTAACATTCCATATTGAAAAATGATGATCAAAGAGTTCCAACGTGCTTTTGGGATATCGAACGATCTCTGAATTTGGTAAATTTGGTCCCATTTGGAAGCTTGACAAGTTAACATTCCAAAGTCTTGAAATAGTATAATTCGACCTCTAAAGAGATTGTTATGAGGGTTACTATTGGACAAGAAGTTGAACGAAACATTCAAAACTGACGACCGTGATCCAACTTTAAGTTGCCTAAATGGTCTCGGAAAATGACGATACAAGTCAAGAATGAAAGAGTACTAAAGTACCATTCAAATGACCAAAAATCAACCCAATCCGACATCAAATGATGGAGTTATAGGCGTCTTCGTTGGAGAGCGTAATTTTGAAAGACTAACAATCCATATTGAAAAATGACGATCGAAGAGTTCCAACGTGCTTTTGGGATATCGAACGGTGTCTGAATTAAGCAATTTTGGTCCCAAATGGAAGCTTGACAAGTTACCATTCCAATGAGAAGAAATAGTCTAATTCGACCTCTGAAGAGAGAGTTATGAGGGTTACTATTGGAAAAGAAGATGAAGGAAACATTCAGGAGCGACGATTATGATCCAACTTAAATATGCCCAAATGGTCTTGGAAATTGACGATACCAGTCAAGAATGAAAGAGCACTAAAGTACCATTCAGATGACCAAAAATTGACCCAATCCGACATCAAATGATGGAGTTATAGGCATCTCCGTTGGATCACACAATTTGGAAAGATTAACAACCCGTATTGAAAAATGACGATCGAAGAGTTCCAACGTGCTTTTGGGATATCAAACGGTCTCTGAATTTGGCAATTTTGGTCCCATTTGGAAGCTTTACAAGTTACCATTCCAATGAACTGAAATAGTCTAAATTCGACCTCTGAAGAGAGAATTATGAGGGTTACTATTGGACAAGGAGATGATGGAAACATTCAGGATCCGCGACTGCGATCCAACTTAAAGATGCACTAATGGTCTCGGAATACGACGATTCCAGTCAAGAATGAAAGAACACTAAAGGACCATTCAGATGACTAAAAATTGACCCAATCTGACTTCAAATGATGGAGTTATAGACGTCTCCGTTGGATCACGCAATTTGGAAAGGTTAACAATCCGTATTGAAAAATGACGATCAAAGAGTTCAAACGTGCTTTTGGGATATCGAATGGTCTCTGAATTAGGCAATTTTGGTCCCTTTTGGAAGCTTGACAAGTTACCATTCCAATGACCTGAAATAGCCTAAATTTGACCTGTTAAGAGAGTCATGATGGTTACTATTGGACAAGGAAATGATGGAAACATTCAGGATCAACTATTGCCATCCAACTTAAAGATACCCAAATGGTCTCAGAATACGACGATTCCCTTCAAGAATGAAAGAGCACTAAAGTAGCATTCAGATGACCTAAAACTGACCCAATTCGACATCAAATGATGGAGTTATAGGCATATCCGTTGGATCGCGCAATTTGGAAAGATTAACATTCCATATTAAAAAATGACGATCGAAGAGTTCCAATGTGCTTTTGGGATATCGAACGGTCTCTGAATTTGGTAAATTTAGTCCCATTTGGAAGCTTGACAAGTTGCCATTCCAATGTCTTGAAATAGTCTAATTCGACCTCAGAAGAGATTGTTATGAGGGTTACTATTGGACAAGAAGTTGAACGAAACATTCAGGACCAACGACCGTGATCCAACTTTAAGTTGCCTAAATGGTCTCGAAATACGACGATACAAGTCAAGAATGAAAGAGTACTAAAGTACCATTCATATGACCAAAAATCAACCCAATTCGACATCAAATGATGGAGTTATAGGCGTCTTCGTTGGATAGCGTACTTTTGAATGACTAATAATCCATATTGAAAAATGATGATCGAAGAGTTCCAACGTGCTTTTGGGATATCGAACGGTGTCTGAATTAAGCAATTTTGGTCACAAATGGAAGCTTGACAAGTTACCATTCCAATGACAAGAAATAGTCTAAATTCGACCTCTAAAGATAGAGTTATGAGGGTTAATATTGGAAAAGAAAATGAAGGAAACATTCAGGACCGACAACTATGATCCAACTTAAATATGCCCAAATGGTCTTGGAAATTGACAATACCAGTCAAGAATGATAGAGCACTAAAGTACCATTCAAATGATAAAAAAAATTACCCAATCCGACATCAAATGATGGAGCTATAGGCCTCTCCATTGGATCGCGCAATTTGGAAAGTTTAACAATCCGTATTGAAAAATGAAGATCGAAGAGTTCCAACGTGCTTTTGGGATATTGAACGGTCTTTAAATTAAGCAATTTTGGTCCCAAATGGAAGGTTGACAAGCTACCTTTCCAATGAGTTGAAATAGTCCAAATTCGACCTCTGAAGAGAGAGTTATGAGGGTTACTATTGGACAAGAAGATGAAGGAAACATTCAGGACCGACGACTACGATCCAACTTAAATATTTCGAAATGGTCTTGGAAAATGACGATTCCAGTCAAGAATGAAAGAGCACTAAAGTACCATTCAGATGACCAAACATCGACCCAATCCGACATCAAGTGATGGAGTTATATGCGTCTCAGTAGGATTGCGCAATTTGGAAAGAGTAACAATACATATTGAAAAATGACGATCAAAGAGTTCCAACGTGCTTTTGGGATATCGAACAATCTCTGAATTAGGCAATTTTGGTCCCATTTGAAAGCTTGACAAGTTACCATTCCAATGAGCTGAAATACCGTAAATTCGACCTTTGAAGAGAGAGTTGTGAGGGTTACTATTGGACAAGGAGATGTGGAAATTTCAGGATCCACGACTGCAATCTAACTTAAATATGCCCAAATGGTCTCAGAATAAGACGATTCCAGTCAAGAATGAAAGAGCACTAAAGTACCATTCAAATGACCAAAAATTGACCCATTCCGACATCAATTGATGGAGTTATAGGCGTCTCCGTTGGATCGTACAATTTGGAAAAGATTAACAATCCATATTGAAAAATGACGATCGAAGAGTTCCAATGTGCTTTTGGGATATCGAACGGTCTCCGAATTTGGTAAATTTGGTCCCATTTGGAAGCATGACAAGTTACCAATCCAATGACCTGAAATAGTCCACAGTCGACCTCTGAAGAGGGAGTTATGAGGGTTACTATTGGACAAGAAGATGAAGGAAACATTCAGGACCGACGACTACAATCCATCTTAACTATGCCCAATTGGTCTTCGAAAATGACGATTCCAGTCAAGAATGAAAGAGCACTAATGTACCATTTAGATGACCAAAAATTGACCCAATCCGACATCAAATGAAAGAGTTATAGGTGTCTCCACTGCATCGCGCAATTTGGAAAGATTAACATTCCATATTGAAAAATGACGATCGAAGAGTTCCAACGTGCTTTTGGGATATCGAACAGTCTCTGAATTTGGTAAATTTGGTCCCATTTAGAAGCTTGACACGTTAACATTCCAATGTCTTGAAATAGTCTAATTCGACCTCTAAAGAGATTGTTATGAGGGTTACTATTGGACAAAAAGTTAAAAGAAACATTCAGGATCGATGACTGTGATCTAACTTTAAGTTACCCAAACGATCTCGAAATACAACCATAACAGTCAAGAATGAAAGAGTACTAAAGTACCATTCAGATGACCAAAAATTGACCCAATCCGACATCAAATGAAGGAGTTATAGACGTCTCCGTTGGATCGCGTAATTTTGAAAGACTAACAATCCATATTGAAAAATGACGATCGAAGAGTTCCAACGTGTTTTTGGGATATCGAACGGTGTGTGAATTAAGAAATTTTGGTCCCAAATGGAAGCTAGACAAGTTACCATTGCAATGAGATGAAATAGTCTAAATTCGACCTCTAAAGATAGAGTTATGAGGGTTACTATTGGACAAGAGGATGAAGGAAACATTCAGGACCGACGACTATGATCCAACCTCAATATGCGCAAATGGTCATGGAAAATGACGATAAAAATCAAGAATGAAAGAGCACTAAAGTACCATTCAGATGACCAAAAATTGACCCAATCCGACATCAAATGATGGAGTTATAGGCGTCTCCGTTGGATCGCACAATTTAGAAAGATTAACAATCCGTATTGAAAAATGACGATCAAAGAGTTCCAACGTGCTTTTGGGACATCGAACGGTCTCTGAATTAGGCAATTTTGGTCCCATTTGGAAGCTTGACAAGTTACCATTCCAATGACCTGGAATAGTCTAAATTCGACCTCTGAAGAGAGAGTTATGAGGGTTACTGTTGGACAAGAGATGATGGAAACATTCAGGATCCCCGACTGCGATCTAACTTAAAGATGCCCAAATGGTCTTAGAATACGACGATTCTTGTCAAGAATGAAAGAGCACTAAAGTACCATTCAGATGACCAAAAATTGACCCAATTCGACATCAAATGATGGAGTTATAGGCGTCTCCGTTGGATCACACAATTTGGAAAGGTTAACAATCCGTATTGAAAAATGACGATCATAGAGTTCCAATGTGCTTTTGGGATATCGAACGGTCTCTGAATTAGGGAATTTTGGTCCCATTTGGAAGCTTGACAAGTTAGCATTCCATTGACCTGAAATAGTCTAAATTTGACCTCTTAAGAGAGAGTTATGAGTGTTACTATTGGACAAGGAGATGATGGAAACATTTAGGATCCCCAACTGCGATCCAACTTAAAGATGCCCAAATGGTCTCAGAATACAACGATTCCTGTTAATAATGAAAGAGCACTAAAGTACCATTTAGATGAACAAAAATTGACCCAATCCGACATCAAATGATGGAGTTATAGGCGTCTCCATTGGATCACCCAATTTGGAAAGGTTACCAATCAGTATTGAAAAATGACGATCGTAGAGTTCCAACGTGCTTTTGGGATATCGAACGGTCTCTGAAATAGGCAATTTTGGTCCCATTTGGATGCTTGACAAGTTACCCTTCCAATGACCTGAAATAGTCTAAATTCGACCTCTGAAGAGGGAGTTATGACGGTTACTATTGGACAATGAGATGATGGAAACATTCAAGATCCTCGACTTAGATCTAACTTAAAGATGCCCAAATGGTCTCAGAATATGACGATTCCAGTCAAGAATGAAAAAGCACTAAAGTTTGATTCAGATGACCAAAAATTGACCCAATTGACATTAAATGATGGAGTTATATGCGTCTCCTTTGGATCACGTAATTTGGAAAAGTTAACAATCCGGATTGCAGTCGTGGTTACCATTCCAATGACCTGAAATAGCTTAAATTCAACTGCTGAAGAGAGAGTTATGAGGGTTACTATTGGACAAGGAGATGATGGAAACATTCAGGATCCACGACTGCAATCCAACTTAAAGATGCCAAAATGGTCTCAGAATATGACGATTTCAGTCAAGAATGAAAGAGCACTAAAGTACCATTCAAATGACCAAAAATTGACCCAATCCGACCTCGAAAGATGAAGTTATAAGTGTCTCCGTTGGATCGTGCAATTTGAAAAGATTAACAATCCATATTGAAATATGATGATCGAAGAGTTCCAACGTGCTTTTGGGATATCGAACGGTCTCTGAATTAGGAAATTTTGGTCCCATTTGGAAGCTTGCCAAGTTACCATTCCAAGGACCTGTAATATTCTAAATTCGACCTCTGAAGAGAGAGTTATTAGGGTTACAATTGGACAAGGAGATTATTGAAATATTCAGGATCCACGACTGTGATCCAACTAAAAGATGCCCAAATGGTCTCGGAATACGACGATAACAGCCAAGAATGAAAGAGTACTGAAGTACCATTCAGATGACCAAAAATCAACCCAATTCGACATCAAATGATGGAGTTATGGGTGTCTCCGTTGGATCGCATAATTTTGAAAGGCTGACAGTCCATATTGAAAAATGACGATCGAAGAGTTCCAACATGCTTTTGGGATATCGAACGGTCTCTGAATTAAGCAATTTTGGTCCCAAATGGAAGCTAGACAAGTTACCATTGCAATGAGATGAAATAGTCTAAATTCGATCTCTGAAGAGAGAGTTATGAGGGTTACTATTGGACAAGAAGATGAAGGAAACATTCAGGACCGACGACTATGATCCAACATAAATATGCACAAATGGTCATGGAAAATGATGATAAAAATCAAGACTGAAAGAGCACTAAAGTACCATTCAGATGACCAAAAATTGACCCAATCCGACATCAATGGATGGAGTTATAGACGTCTCTGTTGGATCGTACAATTTGGAAACATTAACAATCTGTATTGAAAAATGACGATCGAAGAGTTCCAACATGTTTTTAGGATATCGAACGGTCTCTGAATTAGGCAATTTTGGTCCCATTTGGAAGCTTCACAAGTTACCATTCCAATGACCTGAAATAGTCAAAATTCGACCTCTAAAGAGAGAGTTATGAGGGTTACTATTGGACAAGGAAATGATGGAAACATTCAGGATCCGCGACTGTGATCCAACTTAAAGATGCACAAATGGTCTCAGAATATGACGATTCCAGTCAAGAATGAAAGAGCACTAAAGTACCATTCAGATGACCAAAAATTGACCCAATTCGACATCAAATGATGGAGTTATAGGCGTCTCCATTGGATCATGCAATTTGGAAAGGTTAACAATCCATATTGAAAAAATGACGATCGTAGAGGTCTAACGTGCTTTTGGGATATCGAACGGTCTCTGAATTAGGCAATTTTGGTCTAATTTGGAAGCTTGACAAGTTACCATTCCAATGACATGAAATAGTTTAAATTCGACCTCTGAAGAGAGAGTTTTGAGGGTAACTATTGGACAAGGAGATGATGGAAACATTCAGGATCCCCGACTGCGATCCAACTTAAAGATCCCGAAATGGTCTCAGAATACGATGATTCCAGTCAAGAATGAAAGAGCACTAAAGTACCATTCATATGACCAAAAATTGACCCAATCCGACATCAAATGATGGAGTTATAGGTGTCTCCGTTGGATCACCCAATTTGGAAAGGTTAACAATCCGTATTGAAAAATGACGATCGTAGAGTTCCAACGTGCTTTTGAGATATCGAACGGTCTCTGAATTAGGCAATTTTTGTCCCATTTGGAAGCTTGACAAGTTACCATTCCAATGACCTGAAATAGTCTAAATTCGACCTCTTAAGAGAGAGTTATGAGGGTTACTATTAGACAAGGAGATGATGGAAACATTCAGGATCCCCGACTGTGATCCAACTTAAAGATGCCGAAATTGTCTCAGAATACGACGATTCCAGTCAAGAATTAAAGAGCACTAAAGTACCATTCAAATGACCAAAAATTGACCCAATTCGACATTAAATGATGAGTTATATGCGTCTCCATTGGATCACGTAATTTGGAAAAGTTAACAATCCGTATTGAAAAATGTCGATCGTAGATTTCAAACGTGCTTTTCGGATATTGAACGATCTCTGAATTAAGCAATTTTGGTCCCATTTGGAAACTTGACAGGTCACCATTCCAATGACCTGAAATAGCTCAAATTCAACTGCTGAAGAGAGAGTTATGAGGGTTACTATTGGATAAGGAGATGATGGAAACATTCAGGATCCACGACTGCAATCCAACTTAAAGATGCCAAAATGGTCTCAGAATACGACGATTCCAATCAAGAATGAAAGAGCACTAAAGTACCATTCAAATGACCAAAAATTGACCCAATCCGACATCGAAAGATGGAGTTATAAGTGTCTCCGTTGGATCGCACAATTTGAAAAGATTAACAATCCATATTGAAAAATGACGATCGAATAGTTCCAACGTGCTTTTGGGACATCGAACGGTCTCTGAATTAGGAAATTTTGGTCCCATTTGGAAGCTTGCCAAGTTACCATTCCAATGATCTGTAATATTCTAAATTCGACCTCTGAAGAGAGAGTTATGAGGGTTACTATTGGACAAGGAGATTATGGAAATATTCAAGATCCACAACTGCGATCCAACTCAAAGATGCCCAAATGGTCTCAGAATACGACGATAACAGTCAAGAATGAAAGAGTACTAAAGTACCATTCAGATGACCAAAAATCAACCCAATTCGACATCAAATGATGGAGTTAAGGGCGTCTCCGTTGGATCGCATAATTTTGAAAGACTAACAATCCATATTGAAAAATGACGATCGAAGAGTTTCAACGTGCTTTTGGGATATCGAACGGTCTCTGAATTAAGCAATTTTTGTCCCAAATGGAGGCTAGACAAGTTACCGTTGCAATGAGATGAAATAGTCTAAATTCGATCTCTGAAGAGAGAGTTATGAGGGTTACTATTGGACAAGAATATGAATGAAACATTCAGGACCGACGACTATGATCTAACTTAAATATGCGTAAATGGTCATGGAAAATGACGATAAAAATCAAGACTGAAAGAGCACTAAAGTACCATTCAGATGACCAAAAATTGACCCAATCCGACATCAAAGGATGGAGTTATAGACGTCTCTGTTGGATCGTACAATTTGGAAAGATTAACAATTTGTATTGAAAAATGACAATCGAAGAGTTCCAACGTGTTTTTGGGATATCGAAAGGTCTCTGAATTAGGCAATTTTGGTCCCATTTGGAAGCTTCACAAGTTACCATTCCAATGACCTGAAATAGTCAAAATTCGACCTCTGAAGAGAGAGTTATGAAGGTTACTATTGGACAAGAAAATGATGGAAACATTCGGGATCCGCGACTGTGATCCAACTTAAAGATGCACAAATGGTCTTAGAATACGACGATTCCAGTCAAGAATGAAAGAGCACTAACGTACCATTCAGATGACCAAAAATTGACCCAATTCGACATCAAATGATGGAGTTATAGGTGTCTCCGTCGGATCACGCAATTTGGAAAGGTTAACAATCCGTATTGAAAAATGACGATCGTAGAGTTCTAACGTGCTTTTGGGATATCGAACGGTCTCTGAATTAGGCAATTTTGGTCCCATTTGGAAGCTTGACAAGTTACCATTCTAATGACCTGAAATAGTCTAAATTCGACCTTTGAAGAGAGAGTTATGAGGGTTACTATTGGACAAAGAGATGATGGAAACATTCAGGATCCCCGACTGTGATCCAACTTAAAGATGCCGAAATGTTCTCAGAATACGACGATTCCAGTCCAGAATGAAAGAGCCCTAAAGGACCATTCAAATGACCAAAAATTGACCCAATCCGACATCAAATGATGGAGTTATAGGCGTCTCCATTGGATCACGCAATTTGGAAAGGTTAACAATCCGTATTGAAAAATGACGATCAAAGAGTTCCAACGTGCTTTTGGGATATCGAACGGTCTTTGAATTAGGCAATTTTTGTCCCATTTGGAAGCTCGACAAGTTACTATTCCAATGACCCAAAATAGACTAAATTCGACCTCTAAAGAGAGAGTTATGAGGGTTACTATTGGACAAGGAGATGATGGAAACATTCAGGATCCCCGACTGAGATCCAACTTAAAGATGACCAAATGGTCTCAGAATACGACGATTCCAATCAGAATGAAAAAACACTAAAGTTTCGTAAGGATAACCAAAAATTGACCCAATCCGACATCAAATGATGGAGTTATAGGCTTCTTCGTTGGATCACGCAATTTGGAAAAGTCAACAATCCATATTGAAAAATGACGATCATAGAGTTCCAACGTGCTTTTAGGATATCGAACGGCCTCTGAATTAGGCAATTTTGGTCCCATTTGGAAGCCTGACAAGTTACCATTCCAATGACCTGAAATAGCCTAAATTCGACCTCTGAAGAGAGAGTTATGAGGGTTACTATTGGACAAGGAGATGATGGAAACATTCAGGATCCACGACTGCAATCCAACTTAAAGTTGCCCAAATGGTCTTAGAATATGACAATTCCAGTTAAGAATGAAAGAACACTAAAGTACCATTCAAATGGCCAAAAATTGACCCAATCTGACTTCAAATGATGGAGTTATAAGCGTCTCCGTTAGATCGCGCAATTTGGAAAGATTAACAATCCATAATGAAAAATGATGATCGAAGAGTTCCAATGTGCTTTTGGGATATCGAATGGTCTTTGAATTAGAAAATTTTGGTCCCATTTGGAAGCTTGCCAAGTTACCATTCCAATGACCTGAAATTTTCTAAATTCGACCTCTAAAAAGAGAGTTATGAGGGTTATTATTGGACAAGGAGATTATAGAAACATTCAGGATCCACGAGTACGATCCAACTTAAGTATGCCCAAATAGTCGCGGAATATGACGATTCCAGTCAAGAATGAAAGAGCACTAACGACCATTAGGATGGCCAAATATCGACCCAATCCGACATCAAATGATGGAGTCATAGGCGTCTCCGTTGGATCGCGCAATTTGGAAAGATTAACAATCTATATTGAAAAATGACGATCTAACAGTTCCAACGTGCTTTTAGGATATCGAACGGTCTCCGAATTTGGTAAATTTGGTCCTATTTGGAAGGTTGACAAGTTACCAATCCAATGACCAAATTCAGGTTTCCAAATTTACCAAATGGTCTTAGAATACGATGATTCCCATCAAGAATGAAAGGGCACTAAAGTACCATTCAGATGGCCAAAAATCGACCCAATCTGACATCAAATGATGGTGTTATAGGCGTCTCCGTTGGATTGGGCAATTTGGAAAGAATAACATTCTATATTGAAAAATGACGATCGAAGAGTTCCAACGTGCTTTTTGGAAGTCAAACGGTCTCTGAATTTGGTAAATTTGGTCCCATTTGGACGCTTGACAAGTTACCATTCCAATGTCTTGAGATAGTCTAATTCGACCTCTGAAGAGATTGATATGAGGGTTACTATTGGACATGAAGTTGAACAAAACATTCAGGACCGACGACCGTGATCCAACTTTAAGTTGCCCAAATGGTCTCGGAATATGACGATACAAATCAAGAATGAAAGAGTACTAAAGTACCATTCAGATGACCAAAAATCAACCGAATCCAACATTAAATGATGGAGTTATAGGCGTCTCCGTCGGATCGCGTAATTTTGAAAGACTAACAATCCATATTAAAAAATGACGATCAAAGAGTTCCAATGTGCAACGGTCTCTGAATTAGGTAAATTTGGTCCCATTTGGAAGCTTGACAAGTTACCATTCCAATGACCTGAAATAGTCTAAATTCGACTCTGAAGAGAGAGTTATGAGGGTTACTATTGGACAAGGAGATTATGGACACATTCAGGATCCACGACTGCGATCCAAATTAAAGACTTCCAAATGGTCTCGGCATACAACGATTCCAGTCAAGAATAAAAGAGCACTAAAGTACCATTCGGATGACAAAAAATCGACCCAATCTGACTTCAAGTGCTGTAGTTATAGGCGTCTCCGTTGGATCATGCAATTTGGAAAGATTAACAATCCGTATTGAAAAATGACGATCATAGAGTTCCAACGTGCTTTTGGGATATTGGACGGTCCCTAAATTAGGCAATTTTGGTCCCATTTGGAAGCTTGACAAGTTACCATTCCAATGACCTAAAATAGCCTAAATTCAACCTCTGAAGAGAGGGTTATGAGGGTTACTATTGGACAAGGAGATGATGGAAACATTCAGGATCCACGAGTGCGATCCAACTTAAAGATGCCCAAATGGTCTCAGAATATGACGATTCCAATCAAGAATGAAAGACCACTAAAGTACCATTCATATGACTAAAAATCGACCCAATCTGACATTAAATGATGGAGTTATTGGTGTCTCCGTTGAATCGCGCAATTTGGAAAGATTAACAATCCATATTGAAAAATGATGATTGAAGAGTTCCAACGTGCTTTTCGGATATCGAACGGTCTCTGAATTAGGAAATTTTGGTCCCATTTGGAAGCTTGCCAAATTATCATTCCAATGACCTCTGAAGAGAGAGTTATGAGGGTTACTATTGGACAAGGAGATTATGGAAACATTCAGGATTCACGACTGCGATCCGACTTAAAGATGCCCAAATGGTCGCAGAATACGACGATTCCAGTCAAGAATATAAGAGCATTAACGTACCATTCAGATGATCAAAAATTGACCCAATCCGACAACAAATGATGGAGTTATAGGCGTCTCCGTTGGATCGCGCAATTTGGAAAGATTATCAATCTATATTGTAAAATGACGATCGAAGAGTTCCAACGTGCTTTTGGGATATCGAACGGTCTCTGAATTAGGCAATTTTGGTCCCATTTGGAAGCTTGACAAGTTACCATTCCAATGACCTGAAATACTGTAAGTTCGACCTCCGAGGAGTGACTTATGAGTGTTATTATTAGACAAGGAGATGAAGGAAACATTCAGGACCAACGATTACGATCCAACTTAATGATGTCCAAATGGTCTTAGAGTACGACGATACAAGTCAAGAATGAAAGACCACTAAATACCATTCGGATGACCAAATATAGACTCAATCTGATATCAAATGATGGAGTCATAGGCATCTCCATTGGATCACGAAATTTGGAAAGATTAACAATTTACATTGAAAAATGACGATCGAAGAGTTACAACTTGCTTTTCGGATATCGAACGGTCTTTGAATTTGGTAAATTTGGTCCCATTTGGAAGCTTGACAAGTTACCAATCCAATGACCTGAAATAGTCTACATTCGACCTCTGAAGAGAGAGTTGCGAGGGTTACTATTGGACAAGAAGTTGAAGGAAACATTCAGCACCGAGGACTGTGATCTAACTTTTAGTTGCCCAAATGGTCTCAAAATATGATGATACCAGTCAAGAATGAAAGAGTACTAAAGTACCATTCAGATGACCAAAAATTGACCCAATTCGACATCAAATGAAGGAGTTATCATCGTCTCCATTGGATCGCGCAATTTTGCAAGATTAACAATCCATATTGAAAAATGACGATCGAAGAGTTCCAACATGCTTTTGGGATATCGAACGGTCTCTGAATTAAGTAATTTTGGTCCCAAATGGAAGCTTGACAAGTTACCATTCCAATGAGTTGAATTAGTCTAAATTCGACCTCTTACGAGAAGGTTATGAGGGTTACTAATGGACAAGAAGATGAAGGATACATTCAGGACCGACGACTACGATCCAACTCAAATATGCCCAAATGGTCTTGGAAAATCGACCCAATCCGACATCAAATGATGGAGTTATAGGCGTTTCCGTTGGATCGCGCAATTTGGAAAGATTAACAATCCATATTGAAAAATGACAATTGAAGGGTTCCAACATGCTTTTGGGATACCGAACGGTCTCTGAATTAAGCAATTTTGGTCCCATTTGGATGCTTGACAAGTTAACATTCTAATGACTTGAAATAGCCTAAATTCGACCTCTGACGAGAGAGTTATGAGGGTTACTATTGGACAAGGAGATGATGGAAACATTCAGGATTCACGACTGCGATATAACTTAAAGATGCCCGAATGGTCTCAAAATATGACGATTCCTGTCAAGAATGAAAGAACACTAAAGTACCATTCAGGTGACCAAAAATCGACCCAATGCGACATCAAATGATGGAGTTATAGGCATCTCCGTTGGATCGCACAATTTTGAAAGATTAGCATTCCATATTGAAAAATGACGATCGAAGAGTTATAACGTGCTTTTGGGATATCGAACCGTCTGTGAATTAGGTAAATTTGGTCCCATTTGGAAGCTTGACAAGTTCCATTCCAATGTCTTGAAATAGTCTAATTCGACCTCTGAAGAGATTGTTATGAGGGTTACTATTGGACGTGAAGTTGAATGAAACATTCAGGACCGACGACTGTGATCTAACTTTAAGTTGCCCAAATCGTCTCGGAATACGATGATACCAGTCAAGAATGAAAGAGTAGTAAAGTACCATTCAGATTACCAAAAATCAACCCAATCCGACATCAAATGATGGAGTTATAGGCGTCTCCGTTTGATCGCGTAATTTTGAATTACTAACAATCCATATTGAGAAATGACGATCGAAGAGTTCCAACGTGCTTTTGGGATATGAACGGTGTTTGAATTAAGCAATTTTGGTCCCAAATGGAAGCTTGACAAGTTACCATTCCAATAAGATGAAATAGTCTAAATTCGACCTCTGAAGAGATTGTTATGAGGGTTACTATTGGACAAAAAGATGAAGGAAACATTCAGGACTGATAACTACGATCCAACTTAAATATGCCCAAATGGTCTTGGAAAACGACGATTCCAGTCAAGAATGAAAGAGCACTTAAGTACCATTCAGATGACCAAAAATTGACCCAATCCGACATTAAATGATTTAGTTATTGTCGTCTCCGTTGGATCACGCAATTTGGAAAGATTAACAATCCGTATTGAAAAATGATGATCGAAGAGTTCCAATGTGCTTTTGGTATATCGAACGGTCTCTGAATTAGGCAATTTTGGTCCCATTGGGAAGCTTGACAAGTTACCATCCCAATGACTTGAAATAGCCTAAATTTGACCTCTGAAGAGAGAGAGTTGTGAGGGTTACTATTGGACAAGGAGATGATGGAAACATTCAGGATCCAAGAGTGCAATCCAACTTAAAGATGCCCAAATGGACTCAGAATACGACGATTCCTGTCAAGAATGAAAGAGCACTAAAGTACCATTTAGATGACCAAAAATCGACCCAATCTGACATCAAATGAAGGAGTTATAGGCGTCTCCATTGGATCAGGCAATTTGGAAAGATTAACATTTCATATTGAAAAATGACGATCGAAGAGTTCCAACGTGCTTTTGGGATATCAAACGGTCTCTGAATTTGGTAAATTTGGTCCCATTTGGAAGCTTGACAAGTTTCCATTCCAATGTCTTGAAATCGTCTAATTCGACCTCTGAAGAGATTGTTATGAGGGTTACTTTAAGACAAGAGTTGAACGAAACATTCAGGACCGACGACCGTGATCCAACTTTAAGTTGCCCAAATGGTCTCGGAATACGACGATACAAGTCAAGAATGAAAGAGTACTAAAGTACCATTCAGATGACCATAAATTAACCCAATCCGACATCAAATGATGGAGTTATAGGCGTCTTCGTTGGATCGCGTAATTTTGAAAGACTAACAATCCATATTGAAAACTGACGATTGAAGAGTTCCAACGTGCTTTTGGGATATCGAACGGTGTCTGAATTAAGAAATTTTGGTCGCAAATGGAAGCTTGACAAGTTACCATTCCAATGAGATGAAATCGTCTAAATTCGACCTCTAAAGAGAGAGTTATGAGGGTTACTATTGGACAAGAAGATGAAGGAAACATTCAGGACCGACGACTACGATCTAACTTAAATATGCCCAAATGGTCTTGGAAAATGACGATACCAGTCAAGAATGAAAGAGCACAAAAGTACCATTCAGATGACCAAACATTGACCCAATCCGACATCAAATGATGGAGTTAAAGGCGTCTTCATTGGATCGCGCAATTTGGAAAGATTAACAATTCGTATTGAAAAATGACGATCAAAGAGTACCAACGTGCTTTAGGGATATCGAACGGTCTCTAAATTAAGCAATTTTGGTCCCATTTAGAAGCTTAACAAGTTACCATTCCAATGACATGAAATAGTCTAAATTCAACCTCCGAAGAGTGAGTTATGAGGAATACTATTAGACAAGGAGATGAATGAAACATTCAGGACCGACGATTACAATCCAACATAAAGATGTCCAAATGGTCTCGGAATATGACGATACAAGTCAAGAATGAAACAGCACTAAAGACCATTCGGATGACCAAAAATTGACCCAATCCGACATCAAATGATGGAGTCATAGACGTCTCCGTTGGATCGCACAATTTGGAAAGATTAAGCATCTATATTGAAAAATGATGATGGAAGAGTTCCAATGTGCTTTTGGGAAATCGAACGGTCTCCGAATTTAGTAAATTTGGTCCCATTTGGAAGCTTGACAAGTTACCAATCCAATGACCTGAAACAGTATACATTCGACCTCTGAAGAGAGAGTTATGAGGGTTACTATTGGACAAGAAGTAGAAGGAAACATTCAGGACTGACAACTGCGATTTAACTTTTAGTTGCCCAAATGGTCTCGTAATACGATGATACTAGTCAAGAATGAAAGAGTACTAAAGTACAATTCAGATGACCAAAAATCGACCCAATCCGACATCAAATGATGGAGTTATTGGCGTCTCCGTTGGATCGCGCAGTTTGGAAAGATTAACAAACCATATTGAAAAATGACGATCGAAGAGTTCCAACGTGCTTTTGGGATATCGAACGGTCTCTAAATTAGGTAAATTTGGTCCCATTTGGAAGCTTGACAAGTTACCATTCCAATGTCTTGAGATAGTCTAATTCGATGTCTGAAGAGATTGTTTTGAGGGTTACTATTGGACATGAAGTTGAACGAAACATTCAGGACCGATGACTGAGATCCAACTTTAAGTTGCCCAAATGGTTCGGAATACGACGATACCAGTCAAGAATGAAAGTGTACTAAAGTACCATTTATATGACAAAAAATTAACCCAATTCGACATCAAATGATGGAGTTATTGGGGTCTCCGTTGGATCGTGTAATTTTGAAAGACTAACAATCCATATTGAAAAATGACTATCGAAGAGTTCCAACGTGCTTTCGGGATATCGAACGGTGTCTGAATTAAGCAATTTTGGTCCCAAATGGAAGCTTGACAAGTTACCATTCCAATAAGATGAAATAGTCCAAATTCGACCTCTGAAGAGGTTGTTATGAGGGTTACTATTGGACAAGAAGATAAAGGAAACGTTCAGGACTGACAACTACGATCCAACTTAAATATGCCCAAATGGTCTTGGAAAATGACGATTCCAGTCTAGAATGAAAGAGCACCAAAGTACGATTCAAATGACCAAAAATCGACCCAATCCGACATCGAAAGATGGAGTTATAAGTGTCTCTGTTGGATTGCGCAATTTGAAAAGATTAACAATCCATATTGAAAAATGACGATCGAAGAGTTCCAACGTGCTTTTGAGATTCGAACGGTGTCTGAATTTGGTAAATTTGGTCCCATTTGGAAGCTTGACAAGTTACCATTCCAATGTCTTGAAATAGTCTAATTCGACCTCTGAAGAGATTGTTATGAGGGTTACTATTGGACAAGAAGTTGAACGAAACATTCAGGACCAACGACCATGATCTAACTTTAAGTTGCCTAATTGGTCTCGGAATACGACGATACAAGTGAAGAATGAAAGAGTACTAAAGTACCATTCAAATGACTAATAATCAACCCAATCTGAGATCAAATGATAGAGTTATAGGCGTCTTCGTTGGATTGCGTAATTTTGAAAGACTAACAATCCATATTGAAAAATGACGATCGAAGAGTTCCAACGTGCTTTTGAGATATCGAACGGTATCTGAATTAAACAATTTTGGTACCTAATAGAAGCTTTATAAGTTACGATTCTAATGAGTTGAAATAGTCTAAATTTGACCTCAAATGATGGAGTTATAGGCGTCTCCGTTGGATCACGCAATTTGGAAAGGTTAACAATCCATATTGAAAAATGATGATCGTAAAGTTCTAACGTGCTTTTGGGATATCAAACGGTCTCTGAATTAGGCAATTTTGGTCCCATTTGGAAGCTTGACAAGTTACCATTCCAATGACCTGAAATAATCTAAATTCGACCTCTGAAGAGAGAGTTATGAGGGTTACTATTGGACAAGGAGATGATGGAAACATTCAGGATCCCCGACTGCGATCCAACTTAAAGATGCACAAATGGTCTCAGAATACGACGATTCCAGTCAAGAATGAAAGAGCACTAAAGTACCATTCAAATGACCAAAAATTGACCCAATCCGACATCAAATGATGGAGTTATAAGCGTCTCCGTTGGATCGCGCAATTTGGAAAGGTTAACAATCCATATTGAAAAATGACGATCAAAGAGTTCCAACGTGCTTTTGGGATATCGAACGGTCTTTAAATTAGAAAATTTTGGTCCCATTTGGAAGCTTGCCAAGTTACCATTCCAATGACCTGAAATTTTCTAAATTCGACCTCTGAAGAGAGAGTTATGAGGATTACTATTGGACAAGGAGATTATGGAAACATTCAGGATCCACGACTACGATCCAACTTAAAGATGCCCAAATAGTCATGGAATATGACGATTCCAGTCAAGAATGAAAGAGCACTAATGACCATTAGGATGACCAAATATCGACCCAATCCGACATCAAATGATGGAGTCATAGGCGTCTCTATTGGATCGCATAATTTGGAAAGATTAACAATCTATATTGAAAAATGACGATCGAACAGTTCCAACGTGCTTTTAGGATATCGAATGGTCTCTGAATTTGGTAAATTTGGTCCTATTTGAAAGCTTGACAAGTTACCAATCCAATGACCTGAAATAGTCTACATTCGACCTCTGAAGAGATAGTTATGAGGGTTACTATTGGACAAGAAGTTGAAGGAAACATTCAGCACCGATGACTGCGATCTAACTTTTAGTTGCCCAAATAGTCTCGAAATATGATTATACCAGTCAAGAATGAAAGAGTACTAAAGTACCATTCAAATGACCAAAAATCGACCCAATCCGACATCAAATGATGGAGTTATAGGCGTCTCCGTTGGATCGCGCAATTTTGAAAGACTAACAATCCATATTGAAAAATGAAGATAGAATAGTTCCAACGTGCTTTTGGGATATCGAACGATGTCTGAATTAAGCAATTTTGGTCCCAAATGGAAGCTTGACAAGTTACCATTCTAATAAGATGAAATAGTCTAAATTTGACCTCTGAAGAGATTGTTATGAGGGTTACTATTGGACAAGAAGATGAAGGAAACATTCAGGACCGACGACTACGATCCAACTTAAATATGCCCAAATGGTCTTGGAAAACAATGATTCTAGTCAATAATGAAAGAGCACTAAAGTACCATTCAGATGACCAAAAATTGACCCAATCCGACATCAAATGGAGTTATTGGCGTCTCCGGTGGATCGCGCAATTTGGAAAGATTAACAATTCATATTCAAAAATGATGATCGAAGAGTTCCAACGTGCTTTTGGTATATCGAACTGTCTCTAAATTAGGCAATTTTGGTCCCATTGGGAAGCTTGGCAAGTTACCATTCCAATGACCTGAAATAGCCTAAATTTGACCTCTGAAGAGAGAGATTTATGACGGTTACTATTGGACAAGGAGATGATGGAAACATTCAGGATCCACGAGTGTGATCCAACTTAAAGATGCCCAAATGGTCTTAGAATACGACGATTCCCATCAAGAATGAAAGGGCACTAAAGTACCATTCAGATGACCAAAAATCGACCCAATCCGACATCAAATGATGGAATTATAGGCATCTCCGTTGGATCGGGCAATTTGGAAAGATTAAACATTCCATATTGAAAAATGACGGTCGAAGAGTTCCAACGTGCTTTTGGGATGTCGAACGGTCTCTGAATTTGGTAAATTTGGTCCCATTTGGAAGATTGACAAGTTACCATTGCAATGAACTAAAATCGTTTAAATTCGACCTCTGAAGAGAGAGTTATGAGGGTTACTATTGGACATGGAGATTATGGAAATATTCAAGATCCACAATTGCGATCCAACTCAAAGATGCCCAAATGGTCTCGGAATACGACGATTCCAGTCAAGAATGAAAGAGCACTAAAGTACCACTCAGATGACTAAAAATCAGCCCAATCCGTCATCAAATGATGGAGTTATAGGCGTCTCCGTTGGATCGCGCAATTTGTAAAGATTAACAATCCATATTGAAAAATGACGATCGAAGAGTTCCAACGTGCTTTTGGGATATCAAACGGTCTCTGAATTCGGCAATATTGGTCCCATTTGGAAGCTTCACAAGTTACCATTCCAATGACCTGAAATAGTCTAAATTCGACCTTTGAAGAGATTGCTATGAGGGTTACTATTAAAGAAGAAGTTGAACAAAACATTCAAAACCAACGACTGTGATCCAACTTTAAGTTGAAACCAGTCAACAATGGAAGAGTACTAAAGTACCATTCAGATGACTAACAATCAACCCAATCCTACATCAAATGATGGAGTTATAGGCGTCTCCGTTGGATTGCATAATTTTGAAAGACTAACAATCCATATTGAAAAATGACGATCGAAGAGTTCCAATGTGCTTTTGGGATATCGAACGGTGTCTGAATTAAGCAATTTTGGTCCCAAATGGACGCTTGACAAGTTACCATTCCAATGAGATGAAATAGTCTAAATTCGACCTCTGAAGAGAGAGTTATGAGGGTTACTATTGAACAAGAAGATGAAGGAAACATTCGGGACCGATGACTATGATCGAACTTAAATATGCCCAAATGGTCTTGGAAATTGACGATACCAGTCAAGGATCAAAGAGCACTAAAGTACCATTCAGGTGACCAAAAATTGACCCAATCCGACATCAAATGATGCAGTTATAGGCGTCTCTGTTGGATCGCGCAATTTAGAAAGAGTAACAATCCATATTGAAAAATGACGATCGAAGAGTTCCAACGTGCTTCTGGGATATCGAACGGTCTCTGACTTAGGTAATTTTGGTCTCATTTGGAAGCTTAATAAGTTACCATTCCAATGACCTGAAATAGCCTAAATTCAACCTTTGAAGAGAGAGTTATGAGGGTTACTATTGAACAAGAAGATGATGGAAACATTCAGGATCCACAACTGCGATCCAACTTAAAGATGCCCTAATGGTCTTACATTACGACGATTCCAATCAAGAATGAAAGAGCACTAAAGTACCATTCAGATGACCAAAAATTGACCCAATCCGACATCAAATGAAAGAGTTATAGGCGTCTCCATTGCATCGCGCAATTTGGAAAGATTAACATTCCATATTGAAAAATGACGATCGAAGAGTTCCAACATGCTTTTGGGATATCGAACGGTCTCTGAATTTGGTAAATTTGGTCCCATTTAGAAGCTTAACAAGTTACCATCCCAATGTCTTGAAATAGTCTAATTCGACCTCTGAAGAGATTTTTATGAGGTTTACTATTGGACAAGAAGTTGAAAGAAACATTCAGGATCGATGACTGTGATCCAACTTTAAGTTACCCAAACGATCTCGGAATACGACAATAAAAGTCAAGAATGAAAGAGTACTAAAGTACCATTCAGATGACTAAAAATTGACCCAATCCGACATCAAATGAAAGACTAACAATCCATATTGAAAAATGACTATTGAAGATGTCCAACGTGCTTTTGGGATATCGAACGGTGTGTGAATTAAGCAATTTTGGTCCCAAATGGAACCTAGACAAGTTACCATTGCACTGAGATGAAATAGTCTAAATTCGACCTCTGAAGATAGAGTTATGAGGGTTACTATTGGATAAGAAGATGAAGGAAACATTCACGACCGACGACTATGATCCAACTTAAATATGCGCAAATGGTCATGGAAAATGACGATAAAAATTAAGAATGAAAGAGCACTAAAGTACCATTCAGATGACCAAAAATTGACCCAATCCGACATCAAATGATGGAGTTATAGGCGTCTCCGTTGGATCGCACAATTTGGAAAGATTAACAATCCGTATTGAAAAATGACGATCGAAGAGTTCCAACGTGCTTTTGGGATATCGAACGGTCTCTGAATTAGGCAATTTTGGTCCCATTTGGAAGCTTGACAAGTTACCATTCCAATGACCTGGAATAGTCTAAATTCGACCTCTGAAGAGAGAGTTATGAGTGTTACTGTTGGACAAGGAGATGATGGAAACATTCAGGATCCCCGACTGCGATCCAACTTAAAGATACCCAAATGGTCTTAGAATACGACGATTCTAGTCAAGAATGAAAGAGCACTAGAGTACCATTCAGATGACCATAAATTGACCCAATTCGACATCAAATGATGGAGTTATAGGCGTCTCCGTTGGATCACCCAATTTGGAAAGGTTAACAATCCGTATTGAAAAATGACGATCGTAGAGTTCCAACGTGCTTTTGGGATATCGAACGGTCTCTGAATTAGGCAATTTTGGTCCCATTTAGATGCTTGACAAGTTACCCTTCCAATGACCTGAAATAGTCTAAATTCGACCTCTGAAGAGAGAGTTATGAGGGTTACTATTGGACAAGGAGATGATGGAAACATTCAGGATCCCCGACTGAGATCCAAGTTAAAGATGCCCAAATGTTCTCAGAATATGACGATTCCAGTCAAGAATGAAAGAGCACTAAAGTTCCCTTCAGATGACCAAAAATTGACCCAATTCGACATTAAATGATGGAGTTATATGCGTCTCCGTTGGATCACGTAATTTAGAAAAGTTAACAATCCGTATTGAAAAATGTCGATCGTAGATTTCAAACATGCTTTTCGGATATTGAACGATCTCTGAATTAGGCAATTTTGGTCCCATTTGGAAACTTGACAGGTTACCATTCCAATGACCTGAAATAGCTTAAATTCAACCGCTGAAGAGAGAGTTATGAGGGTTACTATTGGACAAGGAGATGATGGAAACATTCAGGATCCACGACTGCAATCCAACTTAAAGATGCCAAAATGGTCTTAGAATACGACGATTCCAGTCAAGAATGAAAGAGCACAAAAGTACCATTCAAATGACTGTTGAGGCATAAAATTAGCAAAGCACTGAAGAAAGGAAAGATCAAGAAAATAAGTTTGAAGATCAAAGAAATCAATTTACAAATGACTTTGCGCGGGTCCGCGCAAAGTGAATTGATTGCGCTGGATCGCGCAAAGCAAATGGGTTGCCTGGGTTGATCAGTGAAGACAGGTTGCGCGGGAAAAATAGATTGCGCGAGACCGCGCAAAGCATGTCGTTTGCGCGAGTCCGCGCAAAGTGTTTTACAGAGATATAAAAATGGCTGGATGATAGTTTGTCCCACATCGACCAGAATAGAGATTTACACCAGTGAAGATGTCTATAAATACTCCGTTCTTTCTCTCAAAAGGGGTTGAAAGATTTCAGAGTGGAAGAAAGACGAAGAAGAAGACAGAAGACAGAAGGTACAAATGAGCATTGGGCTCATATAGTTTGCGCGTACTCGCGCAAAGGAGCATTGGGCTCCTGTAGTTTGTGCAGACTCGCGCAAAGGCGCATTGGGCTCCTGTAGTTTGCGCGGACCCGCGCAAAGCATATAGTTTGCGCGGACTCGCGCAAACCGACTGCTGGACAGTCTATAACAGCAATGGGCTGATATGCTGCAGGAATGGCTAAAGTCTCCAAATCTTCAAGTTCTTTTTGTTCAGGAGGAAGGGAAGAATCATCGACGAAAAGGCGTATTCCTCCTAAGTTTAGGAGATGATTGGAATAGCACTGAAATGCTGCCGAAATCTCTATTCTCTAGAAGATTAATTAGTCGACTTGTCTATTCCTCCTAAGTCATAGGAGATGATTGAAATCAGCGCTGTTATGCTGTCAAAATTTATATTCAACCATTATAATTGTAACTTGCAATAAATCCTTAGTAAACTATTTTAGAATCAAGGGGTACCTGAGGATGTAAATGAATTCAGAATCAATAAAAGTGTGATGATTGTTTCTGTAACTATTTCATTGTTATGTTTGAATAAGATAATCCCCAAATCAAATACTTTTGTTTTCTTGTCGAAACAAAATGGCGACTCTGCTGGGGAATTTCATATCTTATTTAACACTAACATTGGGAAAGTTGCAAGACTCTCATTACTGTTTTTGGCGTCTGGAAGACGCCAAAATGGCGACTCTCAGTGGGAACATCCTCCCCTTCATCTCTTAGATAGTTTACTTAGTCTTCCACATACTAATTTCAAGAATGTTTTGTTATTGAAGGTACCCAAATTCAATTACACTACATTGCTAATGGCTAACGTTGTGAGAAAAGTGAACTTCCGATTCACCGCTACTGATTTGTAATTGAATATGGGCCGAGCCAAACTCCTGAGCATATGAAAGCAAGCACTACAAGCAGGCGCAAAGCGACTCAAGTAACAGTGGGAGTTATTTCCGTCTCACCTCAACCACAAGAAAGTGATGAGAATTGGACTTTGGTCCTGTCCAAGAAGACAAAAGCAAAGACCTTAAAGAACCGCAAGGCGAAATTACTTTTACCAAGAACTGAGGGACCGATCACGCGTAGTATAGCTAGAAGAAAACCTGAGCTCGCCCCTCCGGCGATTTATCCTGAACAAGCTGCTTCGCAGTTCTCGTTGCACGATTTTCCGGCTTTAGTCGCTCCAAAGACCAAATGGACAAAATCGCAGAAAGGCAAAGCACTGATGATAGGATCACTGATGCCTCTGTCACCTCAAACAAGCTCGCCCATAACTGTATCACCTCGATCGGTTAGAAGCACAGGAAGTACACAAGAATCAAATGAGACTCCAATGTCTCCCCTCTTTATAAGTCCTGTTACGTCAACATACTCTCGTTTTACTCAAAAAACAACTTCGACAAACAGTCAAGAGGCCGCAGTATATATGACAGAAACGGGTCAAGGAAATAGGCCATTTACTAAAGAACGTGTTGATCAAATGGCAGAGGCACAAAGAGTGCTAATGGATGAATGCCGGAACCTCAGAGAAGCTTTGGCAACTCTGGCACATAATGTAGCCCAGATAGTGGCTCCACCCATGATGGGAGCAACGAATGGACAAGAGAACCAACCTGAAGGCTCTCGTCCGCAGGAGATAGGATCGCGAGGATCAGTTCCAGCAACAAGAGCTATAACGTAGGATGATGTAAGACAAGTCGTCGAAGAAGCAGTCAGAATAGAAAGGGAGCGAGCGAATACCGGTCGTTTCAGATATCGAACACCCTACCCGAGAGAGGTAGAGGATGTTCTGTTTCCAGCCAATTTTAAGCATCCAGATTTTCAGAAATTTAATGGGGAAGGATCACCAGAAGAACACCTGATGCATTTCATCACCAGCATGGGAAACTTCTCCACAATACATCAATACTGTTTACGCTTATTTGGATCATCGTTGACAAGTAAAGCTTTCAAGTGGTATTCAAATTTAGCACCAGGGTCTATACGCACATGGGAAGAAATGCAAGATGCTTTCATGTCAAACTTCTTCTCATCAGAACGCGATGTTAGTATCACAGAATTAGCTTCAGTACGACAGCGAGAAGGAGAACCAATTGAAAAATTCATAGACAGATGGAAGACACTGGGGGCATCGTGTAGGCAGTTGCCGGAAGAAAAGGAACAAGTCAAAATGTGTCTGAACTCTATGGAGACAGGAATTGCGTTCGGACTCACCAGCGCTGATATCTGAACCTTTCGCGATTTGGCTACCAAAGCCCATGCATTGGAATTAATGACTCGTAAGATGCCAGCATTTCATCATGAAACTGTCAGAAGAATACCCGGCAGGACGACCGTCAACACCATCGATCGGGATAAGAAAAATCAAGAGGCGAAGGGCCCAAGAGACAAAAGGCCGGAAGGAAGAGAAAACTGGAATCAATCAAGGGACAGATACGGTGGAAAAAAGCTTAGAATGCTCAATTCTCATGAAGGATTTGAGTTTGATAAAGAGGACGTGGTGCCTATGATGCAACAATTGTTAAAAGCAGGTACCCTGGAATTACCGGAACCGAAACGCCCTAAAGATGTGACGAGGACTCGAGAAAGAAACTTTTGCCGTTATCATCGTTTAGTGGGACATCCGACAGAAAATTGTTACACGTTAAAGTGCATCATACAGCGAATGATAAATAGAGGTGATATAATAACCAGCGAAAGCAAAGGAAAGAATACAAGGGCGACAGTAAATGTATTGTCAATTCAAGAAAAGATTCGGGGAATGAGAGAGAAGGGAGACCGAAGGCAGATAAGAAATGCGATAATGATTACGTTGCGATCGGGGAAGCAGATAACAAGTCCGGTAAAGCAAAAAACAGAAATTATAAGGAAAGAAGTGACTGAAAGACAGAACATCAAGAATAGAAGTGGAAATGAAGGTACAGCGACAAAAGTGGCTTACGATGTAGTTAGTCACTTGAAAGGTATATCTGCACATTTGAGTATTTATGATGCGCTCAAGTTATCAGAAGAGTTTCGACAGAGTTTGATTCAAGCACTGTCTGATCACGATGTGAGAGAAACTTTACTGACAGAAATGAAGAATGAAAGAAGCAAAGAAGAGGTGGATTGCCTACCAGTAATATCTTTCTCTGATGATGACTTAATTGGTGAAACAGAACATAACAGGGCATTGATGATAGAAGGGTATATTTGCGAAAAGAAGATAAAACGAATCATGATAGACAATGGGTCAGCAGTGAATCTTTTGCCACTTTCCATGATCACTAAATTGGGTTACCGCCGTTCAGATTTGCGCCCCAGCGGAATGATGATACAAGGGTTTAATCAAGATGGACAACGCGCACTCGGTAAAATTACAGTAATATTGGAAGTGGGAGAACTAATTACTACTGTTGTATGTCATGTTATAAATGCTGTGACGACATATAACCTTCTCTTAGGCAGGCCATGGATACATCAGTACAATATTGTACCTTCTACTCTACACCAATGTTTCAAATACTATAAGGATGGAATGTAGTGTAAAGTAATGGCTGATGCGAAACCATATACAGAAGCTGAGTCTTTCTTTGCGGATGCTAGCTATTATAAATGTTTCTCCAAAGAAGCGGGAAATGATGATGGAAAGAGAGTCTTGAAAGATGTCCAAATAAATAAAGCTAGAGAAGGAAGGGCGGAATCTCCTGAGACTACAGAAGCAAGGAAAAAGTTTTATTTTGTACCAAAGCGCCTGAGACAACCGGGACAACCGCCGGTGACATTGTTGTCGACAGAACAGTTGAAAGTCTTACAGTCCAATTACACGATGCCCTTACCCAATATCGAAAGATGTAAGCCATTTGCAGCCGCCCCAGGCACATTTCAAGTCAGAGCCAATGCTAAATATCCTGAAGCAATAAAGTTCCACGTTGCAGCAGAGGTGAAGAATGAAAACACAAGCAATATATATCATGGAGAGTTAGCATCGCAGAATTTGAGAAAATACAGTGCAGTAAGCAAGAAAATCATGAGAAATATGGGTTTTGATTGTGACAAGCCCACTGGACTGAATCATGGGAAAGGAATTCAAATCCCTCTCGGAGTTAATCAAGAAAAACGAAGAAAATTCCAAGGATTAGGAGCAGAATCATCAGTAAATATGGTATCAGTAGATATGACTCCAGCCGAACAGATGTCAGAACAAGATGCTAAGGTAGTCAAGTGTCCTGAAAGCGCTCCAAGACAAATAGAAGACGGGGGACAGCCGACGATAGATGGCTTGCGAGAAATAAATTTGGGAATAGCAGAAGAGCCAAGGAACACATTTATCAGTGTCAGTCTTTCAGATCAGGAATTTGAGAAATATGGCCAGCTTCTCAGAGAAAATAAAGACGTCTTCGCTTGGACATATGAAGAAATGTCAAGATTGGAACCCTCTGTAGCAATGCATCGATTAAATATTTCCAAAGAAAAGAAACCAGTAAAGCAAGCACAAAGGCGATTCCACCCAGACCTGATTCCATTAATCGAAAAAGAAGTAAATAAATTAATAAAGGTTGGATTCGTCAGAGAAGTTAAATATCCTAAGTGGATATCAAACATTGTTCCAGTGAAAAAGAAGAATGGGCAGATTAGAGTATGCATCGACTTCAGAGATCTGAATGAAGCATGTCCAAAAGATGACTTCCCTCTCCCGATAACAGAATTATTAATTGATAGCACTACTCAGTATGCTATTATGTCCTTTATGGACGGATACGCGGGTTATAATCAAATCAGGATGGCACCCGAAGATGAAGAGGCAACGGCTTTCAGAACGCCACTTGGAATTTATTGTTATAAAGTTATGCCTTTCGGTCTCAAAAATGCTAGGGCAACATATCAAAGGGCGATGAAAAATATTTTTCAAGATATGATGCATAAACATGTCGAATGCTATGTTGATGACTTGGTGGTCAGGTCGGGAGATCATCAAGAACACCGCGAACATTTAGCATCAGTCTTCTGTCGTCTCAGAAAGAAGCAACTAAAAATGAACCTTGCTAAGTGTGCATTTGGAGTATCTTCTGGCAAGTTCCTCGGCTTTATTGTACGACACAGAGGGATCGAGATTGATCCAGAAAAAATTAAGGCTATTCAAAATATGCCGCCACCAACGACGTTGAAGGAATTAAAAAGCTTACAAGGAAAATTGGCATACATTCGCCGTTTCATTTCAAATCTCGCAGGAAGGTGTCAGCCATTTTCTCGGTTAATGAAGAAAGATACAGAATTTGTATGTGATAACGCCTGTCAAAATGCATTTGAATCAATCAAGGAATTATTGAAACAGCCGCCGGTGTTAACAGCTCCAATAAAAGGTAAGCCACTTATCTTATATACATCTGCAGCTACAAATTCTTTGGGTGCTTTCTTAGCACAGGTGAACGAAGCCGGAAAAGAGACTGCTCTTTATTATCTAAGCCGAACATTGATGGGGGCAGAATGCAATTATTCCTCGATCGAAAAAGAGTGTTTGGCGCTAATATTCGCTGTACAAAAATTGAGGCATTATTGTCTCTCCCATGATATAACTCTGATCTCAAGAGCAGATCCGATAAAATTTTTGATGACCAGGCCAATGTTGTCGGGAAGACTAGCCAAGTGGATGTTATTGTTATCAGAATATACTATTTCATATAAACCGGCGAAAGCAGTAAAAGGACAAGCTATGGCAGACTTCCTCGCAGCACATCCTATAGCAGAAAGTGAAGAAATCAATGACGAATTTCCAGATGAACAGGTTATGTTGGCTGAATCTCAGAATCTTTGGCAAATGTATTTTGATGGTGCTGCTCGAATGTCGGGAGCGGGGGCAGGAATAATATTCATTACACCTCAAGGCGATTTATTGCCATATTCCTTCACATTGGGCACCGCATGCACAAACAATGAAGCTGAATACAGAGCTCTTATCATCGGAATGGAAATAGCCCAGCAAATGGAAATAAAATTATTGCATATCTTCGGAGATTCTAAATTGATTGTAAATCAGTTGACAACAGAATTCGAAGTAAGGAAAGAAGAACTTCTGCCCTATTATCGGAAGACACAAAAGTTACTTGAACAATTTTGTCATGTGAAAATTAAACACATACCACGCTCTGAGAATGCAAAAGCGGACGCTCTAGCCGATCTGGCAGCAGCTCTGTCCTGCACAAATCGAAGTCCTCTTCAGGTAACTATAGAAGAAAGAAGATTCCTGCCATCTGCAGAGGTTATCGAAGAAACCGTTGAAATGTTTCCTATATCTTGTCTAGAAGTAATGATAGATGATTGGCGTCAGCCTTTCGTTGATTATCTCAAGTATAATATCTTGCCAGAAGATAATGCACAAAGGCAGCAGATTAAGCAGCGATCGGGTAAATTTGTCATATGCAGCGAAGTATTGTATAGAAAATCTTACAATGGAATGCTACTAAGATGCTTAGACAAGCAAGAAGCAAACCAAATGCTGCGGGAGGCACATTCAGGAGAATGTGGAGCACATCAAGCCGGTCGAAATTTATGTCATAGAGTGCATCGAATGGGTTATTATTGGCCTACTATGTTCAAAGATGTAATACATGTTCCTGTTTCGACAAGAAAACAAAATTATTTGAATTGGGAATTATCTTATTCAATCATAACAATGAAATAATTACAGAAACAATCATCACACTTCATTGATTCTGAATTCATTTACATCCTCAAGTATCCCTTGATTCTAAGATAGTTTACAAAGAATTCATTACAAAGAATTCATTAAATATAAATTTCGGCAGCATAACAGCGCCGATCTCAGCCATCTCCTATGACTTAGGAGAAATGAATAAATCGACCAATAGTCTTCAAGAGGACGGAGATTCTGGCAGCATAACAACGCTATTTCAGTCATCTCCTGAAACTTAGGAGGAATACGCCTTTTCGTTGATGATTCTTCCTTTTCTCCTGAACAAGAAGAACCTGAAGACTTGAAGACTCTAGTCCTTCTAACAGCATAACAGCCCATTGTTGTTATAGACTGTTCAGCAGTCGGTTTGCGCGGGTCCGCGCAAACAACATGCTTTGCGCTGGTCCGCGCAAACTATATCAATTCAGTGCCGCTTTGCGCTGGCCCGCACAAACAACAGGAGTCCAATACTCCTTTGTGCGACGTCGCGCAAAGTGCAGGAGTCCAATACTCCGCACCTTCTGTCTTCTCTTTCGTCTTTCTTTCACTTCTGAAATCTTCGAACCCCTTTTTGAGAGGAGGAACGGGGTATTTATAGACATTTTCTTCAATGGAAATCTCTGTTCTGGTCGATGTGGGACAAAATAATCAACCAACCTTTTTGATCCCACCTTCATATACTTTGTGCGGACACGCGCAAACGATATGCTTTGCGCGGCCTCGCGCAAACTATCAATCCCCGCGCAAACTGTTTTCATAATCTTCCGCGCAAACTATTCACTTTGCGCAGTCTGGCGCAACCATTTCACTTTGCGCGTCTTGAAGCTGATTTCTTGATCTTTCCAATTGATTTCTTGATCTTTCTCGTCTTCACTTCCTTGCTTATTTTATGCTTCAACAGATGCCCCCTTGATCCGTTTTTTTGTGTTTTTTCCAAAAAACCAAAGAAAAAGGATCAACCAATTATCTTCTGCAGGGTTTGCGCGACCCCGCGCAAAGCTCTGGTCGAGTACCGTACTCAGCCATAAAGGCTATAAATAGTCCGACTACTTAGTCATTTTTACGAACCGTTCTCTGCTGAAACTCTGCTCTGGCGATTTTCTTCCGCGCAAACCTCCTACTTTGCGCGACTCCGCGCAAACCGTTTCGCTTTGCGCGATTTTCTTTTGAACTTGAAGTTTTTCCACGCAAACTGTATACTTTGCGCGACCCCGCGCAAAGTACTCTGTACTTAGCCAATTTTTCTTTTTGAACCGTCTCCAACACTTAGCCATTTTCTCTCTTCTTTCTTTCTTACTTCCTTTATCTTACTTTCATGGCTCGTGTTAAACAAACGGCTCGTCTTGTAACTCCTTCTGATTCTCCTTCCTCTGATCAGCCTCCTGCTAAGCGGACAAAGACCACTTCCAGAAATCCCGCTTACTTCAAAGAACCTGTTCTTCCCACTTTCGACTTTTCTGATCGTATCAAATCTTTACCTTCCCCTATTCACAGATCTATATCTTTAGAAGACATCAAATGTCCACCTAAGCATGGTAGAGAGTATGACTGGGATGAATGGTTGAAGACCACTGCTCATATTCAGACTGACAGTGAGAGAGCACCTCTCCGTGAAGATACTCCTCCTGCTTCTCGCCCAAAGAAAATTCATCGCAATAAGGCGAAAGAATTTGCGGAAAAGATTAAGGAACATAAGAAGAAGAGGCTTCAGAACTCGTGGGACTCAGTACGAGTTGTCGAAGGTATTATGAAATTTGATAATCCTCATGCGGAGGGCATGACGATCATTCCGATCAAGGTATATCGCCATCAGTCTATGCTAGACTGCGAGTCCAAAGATTACGTCCATGGTGAGAGATTAATGTATACTGAATCATGGACTTCAAGAGAGCCTCGAATCCTGGAAGGAACTATTCAAACTCAGAAACTGCGACAGAGGATAGGAGAAGTTCATCCCATGATTTTCTTAGCTCCTTTCCATAGTCCTCATGATCTCTTTCCTTCTCATTTTTATGAGACAGTGCGACAACGCTTCAGAGATCGGGAACAACTCTGGGGACAGGCAGAATTCCACATCAGGGGCATGTTAACTGCTCGTCGATACTATTCTGAATGGGTGGAGGCTATATTGTTGAAGCATACGAGCACTCTAGCAAAGATCGGCCTTTATGATGCAATAGAAGTGACCTCTAAATACTTCTATAGGGAACCCAATATTCTGAAGGGCTTCCTTGAATACTGGTCGCCTACAACCAACTCCTTCCATCTTCCTTATGGTGAAATGAGTATATCTCTCTGGGACCTTCATCGCATAGCCGGTCTTACAATAACAGGCAAATTCTATGATGAATTCATTCCGACAAACAGAGAACTGGCCTTCGTATCTTCTCCAGACCGCAAGCCTTCCATTTCTGAGACTACTATAGAGTTATTCAAAGA
The DNA here is from genome assembly GCA_021015155.1 of Magnolia officinalis. Taxonomy (NCBI): domain Eukaryota; kingdom Viridiplantae; phylum Streptophyta; class Magnoliopsida; order Magnoliales; family Magnoliaceae; genus Magnolia; species Magnolia officinalis. The sequence goes on from JAJHSJ010000012.1 coordinate 38,817,132, forward strand.
GATGGGCAAATTTTCCAATTTCCACAAAATTCCCCCTCTTCAATGGCTAGCACATTTTTCTAGGGGTCTCAGGTATTTACCAATCCAACAACTGATCTTCCTCCTTGTATTCTTGCTATTTAGCCATTCTTGTATATTAACCTCTTTATTTTCTTTGAAGGTTTCGCGACTGCCACTCTAAAGAACTAACGAAGCTTCAAGATGCGATAAGAAGAAAGCCAGAATATAGTTCTTTCGGAGAGCTTGCAGCGTTCTTGGCTTACTGGCTAAGCTTAGTCGTATTGCCCAGCTCCAAGTGGGCAGATGCCGTTCGTCCCAGTGTTTTCGTTGTGGTTGGTGCTTTAACGGAGGGCCATAAATATTCTCTTGCTCCTCCCGTATTATGTTCTATCTACAGGGCTCTTGGAGAAGTAGCTACCCACATAAAAGACCCAATTCTTGGAGCTTCATCTGCGCATACTTCTTGGCATTATATTACGGGGTGGCTTGGAGTTTATTTTCCCTGGACTTTTGAAGCTCCTGAACAAGCATATACTCATCCTTCTCACCTTCCGCTCTGGTTCTTTCAGCAAAGAGCGATGGCAAAAAGGGCATATGAGTGGGTCGCCAACAAAATTTGGGATGATGATCAGATAAACTTCTTTCAGTTCCGCCTTCATCGCTACACCGAAGATACAGATATGGTGGACAACGAAACACTTACTGCAGCAGAAAGAGCTTTCTTCTTTTCCATTCGCTCATGCAGTTTGCCTCTTCGGGAAGGGGCAGAATTCTGGAGAGAACCTTATTACCCCAGTCGCTTTGCTCGTCAATTTGGTTATGATCAAACTGTACCACAAGACTGCGGGCTGGTTACCAGAAAAATGCGCTGTTATGGAACTGGTCCTCTTAACTGGGCCATGATATGGAAACAGTTGCTGAATGGTTGTGTTGGATCCCTTTTCATAATTCCAAGCTGTGATCGCATAGTCCATACATCATACAGCTGGATGCGATGGTGGGATCATCAATCATACCTGGTTGCTAAGTGCTTGCCAGTGGATTCTTCTATATTTCTTCATCCACCCAGGCTAAAGGGCAGACATTTAGAGAGCGGAATTGGCTATATTCCGGAAAAGAGCCATGCGTCTCATCCCGGAGAAATTTGCAGGAAGATATCATTGGAAGATCCCATTCGTGAAATCAAGCCCATCAATACTTTGGATGGCTGGTTTGCTTACAGAGATCTGAGAGAATTCGAGAAATCTCGTCGAGATTCTTCATACCAAGCCGCAAACGATGCTGTAGATACATCTTCTCCAATCCCTGCAGAGACTGCAGCGGTTCAAGAAGAACCAACTATTGGTACTTCCGTATCTCCTCCATAACCCCTTGGTCCTAGTCCATCTTCTCCGATGACTAGATCAAGAACACGTTTGCAAACATCATCCCCCATTCCTTCTGAAACGACTCGCCAAGCATCTGCTTCCCCTATGGTCCGAGAGTCTGCACCGGAGAGCAGCAAACCCATTTCTTACAAAGGGAAGCAAGTTATTATTGAAGAAGTTGACGAAGAAAATTTGGAAGATGAAAGTTCAGCTTCATCATCAGATACAACTGAATCTTCTCAATACGAAGACAGCGGAGATAGCGATAGTGATGAAGATAAAGATGATGACTTTGAGGAAGGTGAAGTTGATATTGGCGAAGAAGAGGAAACAGCTATGAAAGAAGCTGAAATGGAATCTTCCCCTGCAATTGCTAAAACTTTTCCTGGCACCAATATTCCTGCTAAATCTCCTGTAACTGAAAAGGATGACGAGGATCTCTTAGATTATGGAGAATATGGGTATTCACCAGGTAAAGGAATTTTCATATATATATATATTTTTATTTTAACAACTATATATATATTTTTCAATCATTGCGTCTCCCTTTTTAGGTGACCAAGTTGCAGAAATAGGTGCTATCTCTCCAATGAATCCTCTTGTGGCGACTTCACCAAAAGGACCCGCAATCCCATTGGTAGTGCAGAGAGTAGTGACTCGTGAAATCATATTTCCTACAGAGACTACTGACTTGCCAACTCCGACTACCAGAGATTCAAGTACGGAAGCTAGAGCACCATCTTTTGCTGATATGGTGGAATTGGGCCCTTCCATGACTCAGAGAGCTTCTCCTTCTATTAGTCGCATTCCTTTAACAGGTATTCATATAGGCATTGATTATTTTACCCAATACTACCTATTTCATAATAGTGTTTTGAATATTTTTCTTCTTTTGCTATAGGAACTTATTCTTGTAGTGGCGCGGCCAGTTCTGATTCTGTGACCACTATTTCTGAATTGTCGTCTTTCGTGAAAATTCCTGTTCATAAAATGCTCATGGTGAAACATTCCTTGTTAGTCATAATCCATATCTTCAAAAATCCTGATCAATGGTTGGATTTGGATGTTGCCATAGAGATTTTGGAGAGCTCGGCCAAGATGGCCAGAATAAACATATCTCCTTTGCGGGATTCCCTCCTCAAATTTCGTGATTCAGTAATTTCTCTGGCGTTAGTAGAAAATGTCACAATCGCACCTGAAATTTTAGAATACAGGAAGCTGCTGACTTTATCTCAGGAACAAGTTTTTCTGTCGGCTTCATCGATTTCTAAACTTGAACAAGAGCGTATGATTCTTCAAGATCAACAAAAGGCTTATATTGATGAAAAGGCGATTATCCAAGATCGTATTGCAGCTCTGAAGGAGGAACTCTCTCAACTGGAGAGAAAGCATCGTGAGCAATCCTTAGCCCTTCAAGATGTTGAAGAAAAGATACAAGCAAATGCTAAATCCATTGATATTGAAAAATCTGCACAACTTCAAGGAAAAGAAATGATCGCTTCTTTGGAGGATAAGCTTACTGGCGTTCCTGATCAAGCAAGACTTATTTTTGAAGAAAAATCTAAACATGATGCAGCTCAGGCAAAATTGAAAGAAGATTTGCGCGGATAATCAGAAGCAGTGGGGATTACAGAAGATCTTTAAACATGTAATTTTGAACATGTAATCTTTGCTTTCATGTTTCTTTTGAACATAATTTATTTGGTTTTTGTTTTCATGATAGCATTTTGAGATGTTTATACTAGCATTTTTATATTGTATGTTTATACTTAATATTATTAGATTATATTTATACTTTATACAATAATTTCATTACATCCTTTACAATTTCTAAACCTTTTATGCTTTGTTAGTGCGGGACTCTCTATGTGAGTATTTAGATTGGCGGTACTAAGTTTTGGTTTAATTAGCCACACACAGTTTAAACTCATGAGTAGTGGAGCGTGCGCACACACACAGTTTAAGCTCATGAGTAGTGGAGCATTTATGGGTCTTATGTGATGGCCACTGTAACTCTCTAGAGTTCTCTTTTGGGCTTCTCACTGCCTTAAGCTCACGGTCACGGTCCATCAGAGGGGCCCATTGACGCTACCGGACGGTGAACTGTTGGCTTTACGCACAGGGTTGGCCACGGTAACTCTCTAGAGTTCGCAGGGCTCGCAAGGCTACCTTTGGGCACCAAATCTAGGGTCGCCAGTCCATCAATGAGTAGGTTTAAGCCCTTCCTCACGAGTTACTACTGAAATCAAACCCTAGACCTGGAGGGTCTTACGCACGGTTGGCATAAAGCTCGCACTGCGGCCCCTGTTTTCTTCGTCTGCAAGGTCGAGCCCATTCACAGGAGGGCATTTTCATCCGTTCCCCATGGCGCTGCCGGAAGCTATACAGACGGCATGGGAGTTACGGTGACTAGTCTTCGCGGATTTATGGCCCTTTAGGCTTTGAATCCTTGACTTCGTCAGCTGCCCGCATGAGTGTGCACGATGGTCTTCGCGGGCTTTTTAGGGCCACTGACTCCTCGCCGCTACCCGAATGGCGATCTTCATAGGTCTTATGTATAGTTGGCCGGCTCTTTTAGAGCTTGATCCTTTGAGAGCATTTTTTTTTTTTTTTTTTTATTTGGCTCAATTTGGCTCTTTTAGGATTTGGCTTGGCTATACTGCCTCTCTGATTGTTATTGATGTATCTTTGCTTTTGATAATATCTTCAAGAATATCCGTGCCTTGTAAGGCAATAATATTTATCTTCCATCTTCAAGAAGATCCATGCCTTATGAGGCGATAATATATATATGATCATCATCATTTGCAAAATATGGTAGATATTTTCGAAATATCTTTAAGAAGACCTATGCCTTGTAAGGCAGAATATTTTCAGCTTAAATAGTATCTTCAAGAGAATCCATGCCTTGTAAGGCCTGATATTTCCAGCTTAAATGATATCTTCAAGAGAATCTTCAAGATGATATTAACTTCGTCAATCTTATTTAATGATGATGATGATCATATATATACTTTTCAGATTCGATGCTTGATAATTGACATGTTTGTGAACTTTTTCTTCATAGCTTCTTTTTGTTGCCATATAGACATGATCTTATTCATCCTTGCCCCCTTTTGATACAGAATCATTATGCCGATAATATTCGGGGACAAAATCAGCATGCCTACCTTCAGGGGTAGTATCTTTTGATGAAACGGGCGTTGACAGGCATATTGATACCCTGTCCCTCTTGATTTGCAATTCTATATGCCCCATTGGAGTATACTTCTTTTACTACATATGGACCGTCCCATTTAGGCTCGAACTTGCCCCCTGTCCGGCGAGTGACCACTATAGGTCTTTTCAACATTAACACCATATCCCCTTTTTTGAAAGAGCGGTATTTAACCTGTTTATCAAAGGCAGCCGATATTCTGGCCTGATATGACTGCAACCGCTGTTGAGCTGCAAGACGCTTCTCATCGAGCAAATCTAATTCTTTCAGCCTTATTTTTGCATTTTCATCATCTGTTATAGACTGATGTACTGCTATCCGGAGTGATGCCACCTGCATTTCAATTGGGATAAATGCCTCTATACCATAGATTAATGAATACGGTGTCGCCCCTGTTGCTGTACGATGGGTAGTTCTGTATGCCCATAATGCTTCTTGTAACTTTTCATCCCAATCGCGTTTATTGCCTGTCACCGTTTTTTTCATTATTTTGACGATCGTTTTGTTAAACGCTTCTGCTAGTCCATTGGCCGGAGGATAATAAGGTGTTGAAAAAGAATGTTGGATGCCAAACTTCTGACATAACTTTTCCATGCCTCTATTTTTAAAAGGGGTACCATTATCAGTGACTATCTTTTTCGGAATACCATGATGGTATATTATAGCATGTCAGATGAAATTGACCACGTCTTTCTCTTTAACATTACGCAAGGCGACTGCTTCGGTCCATTTGGAGAAATAGTCTGTTGCTGCCAGAATATACTGTTTTCCTTTTGATGAAGGGGGATTTATAGGACCAATCACGTCGAGTCCCCATGCTGAAAAAGGCCAAGAAGCAACAGACTGATGTAATTCTTCTGGAGGAACATGTATTACATCTCCGTGTATTTGACACTCGTGACACCGCTTTGCATATTCTGTTGCATCTTTGAACATAGTAGGCCAATAATAACCCATTCGATGCACCCTATGGCACAAATTTCGACCGGCTTGATGTGCTCCACATTCTCCTGAATGTGCTTCCCGCAGCATTTGGTTTGCTTCCTGCTTGTCTAAGCATCTTAGCAGCATTCCATTGTAAGATTTTCTATACAATACTTCACTATATATGACAAATTTGCCTGATCGCTGCTTAATCTGCTGCTTTTGCGCATTATCTTCTGGCAAGATATTATACTTTAGATAATCAATGAAAGGCTGACGCCAATCGTCTATTGTTACTTCCAGACAAGATATAGGAAACATTTCTACGGTTTCTTCGATAACTTCTGCAGATGGCAGGAATCTTCTTTCTTCTATAGTTACCTGAAGAGGACTTTGTTTTGTGCAGGACAGAGCTGCTGCCAGACCGGCTAAAGCATCTGCTTTTGTATTCTCCGACCGCGGTATGTGTTTAATTTCCACATAAGAAAACTGTTCAAGCAGCCGTTGTGCCTTCCGATAATAGGATAGGAGTTCTTCTTTCCTTCAAATTCGGTTGTCAATTGATTTATAACCAATTTAGAATCTCCGAAGATATGCAATAATTTTATTTCCATTTGCTGGGCTATTTCCATTCTGATGATAAGAGCTCTGTATTCAGCTTCATTGTTTGTGCATGCGGTGCCCAATGTGAAGGAATATGGTAATAAATCGCCTTGAGGTGTAATAAATATTATTCCTGCCCCCGCTCCCGATATTCGAGCAGCACCATCAAAATACATTTGCCAAAGATTCTGAGATTCAGCCAACATAACCTGTTCATCTGGAAATTCGTCATTAATTTCTTCACTTTCTGCCACAGGATGTGCTGCGAGGAAATCTGCCATAGCTTGCCCTTTTACTGCTTTCGCCGGTTTATATGAAATAGTATATTCTGATAACAATAACATCCACTTGGCTAGTCTTCCTGACAATATTGGCCTGGTCATCAAAAATTTTATCGGATCTGCTCTTGAGATTAGAGTTATATCATGGGAGAGACAATAATGCCTCAATTTTTGTACAGCGAATATTAGCGCCAAACATTCTTTTTCGATCGAAGAATAATTGCATTCTGCCCCCATTAATGTTTGGCTTAGATAGTAAAGAGCAGTCTCTTTTCCGGCTTCGTTTACCTGTGCTAACAAAGCACCCAAAGAATTTGTAGCTGCAGATGTATATAAGATAAGTGGCTTACCTTTCACTGGAGCTGTTAACACCGGCGGCTGTTTCAACAATTCCTTGATTGAATTAAATGCATTTTGGCAGGCGTGATCCCATACAAATTCTGTATCTTTCTTCATTAACCGAGAAAATGGCTGACACCTTCCTGCGAGATTTGAAATGAAACGGCGAACGTATGTCAATTTTCCTTGTAAGCTTTTTAATTCCTTCAACGTCGTTGGTGGCGGCATATTTTGAATAGCCTTAATTTTTTCTGGATCAATCTTGATCCCTCTGTGTCGTACAACAAAGCCGAGGAATTTGCCAGAAGATACTCCAAATGCGCACTTAGCAGGGTTCATCTTTAGTTGCTTCTTTCTGAGCCGACGGAAAACTGATGCTAAATGTTCGCGATGTTCTTGATGATCTCCTGACCTGACCACCAAGTCATCAACATAACATTCAACATGTTTATGCATCATATCTTGAAAAATGTTTTTCATCGCCCTTTGATATGTTGCCCCAGCATTTTTGAGACCGAAAGGCATAACTTTATAATAATAAATTCCAAGCGGTGTTCTGAAAGCGGTCGCTTCTTCATCTTCGGGCGCCATCCTGATTTGATTATAACCCGTGTATCCGTTCATAAAAGACATAATAGCATACTGAGTAGTGCTATCAATTAATAATTCTGTTATTGGAAGGGGGAAGTCATCTTTTGGACATGCTTCATTCAGATCTCTGAAGTCGATGCATACTCTAATCTGCCCATTTTTCTTTTTCACCGGAACAATGTTTGATATCCACTTAGGATATTTAACTTCTCTGACGAATCCAACCTTTATTAACTTATTTACTTCTTTTTCAATTACTGCAATCAAGTCCGGGTGAAATCGCCTTTGTGTTTGCTTTACTGGTCTCTTTTCTTTGGAAATATTTAATCGATGCATTGCTACAGAGGGTTCCAACCCTGGCATTTTTTCATATGTCCAAGCGAAGACGTCTTTATTTTCCCTGAGAAGCTGGCCATATTTCTCAAATTCCTGATCTGAAAGACTGACACTGATAAATGTGTTCCTTGGTTCTTCTGCTGTCCCCAAATTTATTTCTCGCAAGCTATCTATCGTCGGCTGTCCTCCGTCTTCTATTTGTCTTGGAGCGTTTTCAGGACACTTAACTATCTTAGCATCTTGTTCTGACATCTGTTCGGCTGGAGTCATATCTCTGATACCATATTCACTGATGATTCTGCTCCTAATCCTTGGAATTTTCTCCGTTTCTCTTGATTGACTCCGAGAGGGATTTGAATTCCTTTCCCATGATTCAGTCCAGTGGGTTTATCACAATCAAAACCCATATTTTTCATGATTTTCTTGCTTACTGCACTGTATTTTCTCAAATTTTGCGGTGCTAACTCTCCATGATATATATTGCTTGTGTTTTCATTCTTCACCTCTGCTGCAACGTGGAACTTTATTGCTTCAGGATATTTAGCACTGGCTCTGACTTGAAATGTGCCTGGGGCGGCTGCAAATGGCTTGCATCTTTCGATATTGGGTAAGGGCATCGTGTAATTGGACTGTAAGACTTTCAACTGTTCTGTTGACAACAATGTCAATGGCGGTTGTCCCGGCTGTCTCAGGCGCTTTGGTACAAAATAAAACTTTTTCCTTGCTCTTGTAGTCTCAGAAGACTCCGCCCTTTCTTCTCTAGCTTTATTTATTTGGACATCTTTCAAGATTCCTTTTCTATCATCATTTCCTGCTTCTTTGGAGAAACATTTATAATAGCTAGCATCCACAAAGAAAGACGCAGCTTCTGTATATGGTTTCGCATCAGATATTACTTTACACTGCACTCCATCCTTGTGGTATTTGAAACATTGGTGTAGAGTAGAAGGTACAATATTGTACTGATGTATCCATGGCATTCCCAAGAGAAGGTTATATGTCGTCACAGCATTTATAACGTGACATACAATAGAAGTGATTAATTCTCCTACTTCCAATGTTACTGTAATTTTACCGAGTGCGCGTTGTCCATCTTGATTAAACCCTTGTATCATCATTCCGCTGGGGCGCAAATTTGAACGGCGATAACCCAATTTAGTAATCATGGAGAGTGGTAAAAGATTCACTGCTGACCCATTGTCTATCATGATTCGTTTTATCTTCTTTTCACAAATGTACCCTTCTATCATCAATGGCCTATTATGTTCTGTTTCACCAATTAAATCATCATCAGAAAAAGATATTACTGGTAGACAATCCACCTTTTCCTTGCTTCTTTCATTCTTCATTTCTGTTAGTAAAATTTCTCTCACATCATGATCAGCCAGTGCTTGAACCAAACTCTGTCGAAACTCTTCCGATAACTTGAGTGCATCATAAATACTCAAACGTGCGGATATACCTTTCAAGTGACTAACTACATCGTAAGCCACTGTTGTTGATGTATCTTCATTTCTACTTCTATCCTCGATGTTCCGTTTTTCAGTCACTTCTTTCCTTATAATTTCTGCTTTTTGCTTTATTGGACTTGTTATCTGCTTCCCTGATCGCAACGTAATCATTGTCGCATTTCTTATCGGCCTTCGGTCTCCCTTTTCTTTCATTCCTCGAGTCTTTTCTTGAATTGACAATACATTTACTGTCTCTCTTGTGTTCTTTTCTTTGCTTTCGCTGATTATTATCTCCCCTCTATTTATCATTCGCTGTATGATGCACTTTAACGTGTAGCAATTTTCTGTCGGATGTCCCACTAAGCGATGATAACGGCAAAAGTTTCTTTCTCGGGTTCTTGTCACATCTTCAGGGCGTTTCGGTTCCGGTAATTCCAGGGTACCTGCTTTTAACAATTGTTGCATCATAGGCACCACGTCCTCTCTGTCAAACTCAAATCCTTCATGAGAATCGAGCATTCTAAGCTTTTTTCCACTGTATCTGTCCCTTGATTGATTCCAGTTTTCTTTTCCTTCCGGCCTTTTGTCTCTTGAGCCCTTAGCTTCTTGATTTTTCTTATCTCGATCGATGGTGTTGATGGTTGTCCTGCCAGGTATTCTTCTGACAGTTTCATGATGAAATGCTGGCATCTTACGAGTCATTAATTCCAATGCATGGGCTTTGGTAGCCAAATGCGAAAGGTTCCGATATCAGCGCTGGTGAGTCCGAACGCAATTCCTGTTTCCATAGAGTTCAGACACATTTTGACTTGTTCCTTTTCTTCTGGCAACTGCCTACACGATGCCCCCAGCGTCTTCCATCTGTCTATGAATTTTTCAACTGGTTCTCCCTCTCGCTGTCGTACTCAAGCTAATTCCGTGATACTAACATCGCGTTCTGATGAGAAAAAGTTTGACATGAAAGCATCTTGCATTTCTTGCCATGTACGTATAGACCCTGGTGCTAAATTTGAATACCACCTGAAAGCTTTACTTGTCAATGATGATCCAAATAAGCGTAAACAGTATTGAGGTATTGTAGAGAAATTTCCCATGCTGGTGATGAAATGCATCAGGTGTTCTTCTGGTGAGCCTTCCCCATTAAATTTTTGGAAATCTGGATGTTTAAAATTGGCTGGAAACGGAACATCCTCTACCTCTCTCGGGTAGGGTGTTCGATATCTGAAACGACCAGTATTCGCTCGCTCTCTTTCTATTCTGACTGCTTCTTCGACGACTTGTCTTACATCATCCTGTGTTATGGCTCTTGCTGCTGGAACTGATCCTCGTGTTCCTATCTCTTGCAAACGAGAGCCTTCAGGTTGGTTCTCTTGTCCATTTGTTGCCCCCATCATGGGTGGAGCCATTATTTGGGCTACATTATGTGCCAGAGTTGCTAGAGCTTCTCTGAGGTTCCGGCATTCATCCATTAGCACTCTTTGTGCCTCTGCCATTTGATCAACACGTTCTTCAGTAGATGGCCTATTTCCTTGACCTGTTTCTGCCATATATACTGCGGCTTCTTGACTGTTTGTTGAAGTCATTTTTTGAGTAAAACGAGAATATGTTGATGTAACAGGACTTATAAAGAGGGGAGACACTGGAGTCTCGTTTGATTCTTGTGTACTTCCCGTGCTCTTAACCGATTGGGGTGATACAGTTATGGGCGAGCTTGTTTGAGGTGACACAAGCATCGGTGATCCTATCATCAGTGCTTTGCCTTTCTGCGATTCTGTCCATTTGGTCCTTGGAGCAACCAAAGCTGGAAAATTATGCAGCGAGAACTGCGAAGTAGTTTGTTCTGGATAAATTGCTGGAGGAGCGAGCTCAGGTTTTCTTCTAGCTATGCTGCGCGTGACCGGCCTCTCAGTTCTTGGTACAAGTACTTTCGCTTTGCGGTTCTTTAAGGTCCTTGCTTTTGTTTTCTTAGACAGGACCAAAGTCCAATTCTCATCACTTTCTTGTGGTTGAGGTGAGACGGAAATGACTCCCACTGTCACTTGAGTTGCTTTGCGCCTGCTTGTAGTGCTTGCTTTCATATGCTCAGGAGTTTGATTCGGCGCATATTCAATTACAAATCCTGTAGCGGTGAATCGGAAGTTCACTTTTCTCGCAACGTTAGCCATTAGCAATGTGGTGTGATTGAATTTGGGTACCTTCAATAACAAAACATTCATGAAATTAGTATATGGAAGATTAAGTAAACTATCTTAGAGATGAAGGGGAGGATATTCCCACTGAGAGTCGCCATTTTGGAGTCTGGAAGACGCCAAAAATAGTAATGAGAGTCTTGCAACTTTCCAATGTTAATGTTAAATAAGATATAAAATCCCTAGTGGAGTCGCCATTTTGTTTCGACAAGAAAACAAAATTATTTGAATTGGGAATTATCTTATTCAATCATAACAATGAAATAATTACAGAAACAATCATCACACTTCATTGATTCTGAATTCATTTACATCCTCAAGTATCCCTTGATTCTAAGATAGTTTACAAAGAATTCATTACAAAGAATTCATTAAATATAAATTTCGGCAGCATAACAGCGCCGATCTCAGCCATCTCCTATGACTTAGAAGAAATGAATAAATCGACCAATAGTCTTCAAGAGGACGGAGATTCTGGCAGCATAACAACGCTATTTCAGTCATCTCCTGAAACTTAGGAGGAATACGCCTTTTCGTTGATGATTCTTCCTTTTCTCCTGAACAAAAAGAACCTGAAGACTTGAAGACTCTAGTCCTTCTAACAGCATAACAGCCCATTGTTGTTATAGACTGTTCAGCAGTCGGTTTGCGCGGGTCCGTGCAAACAACATGCTTTGCGCGGGTCCACGCAAACTATATCAACTCAGTGCCGCTTTGTGCTGGCCCGCGCAAACAATAGGAGTCCAATACTCCTTTGTGCGACGTCGCGCAAAGTGCAGGAGTCCAATACTCCGCACCTTCTGTCTTCTCTTTCGTCTTTCTTTCACTTCTGAAATCTTCGAACCCCTTTTTGAGAGGAGGAACGGGGTATTTATAGACATTTTCTTCAATGGAAATCTCTGTTCTGGTCGATGTGGGACAAAATAATCAACCAACCTTTTTGATCCCACCTACATATACTTTGCGCGGACACGCGCAAACGATATGCTTTGCGCGGCCTCGCACAAACTATCAATCCCCGCGCAAACTGTTTTCATAATCTTCCGCGCAAACTGTTCACTTTGCGCAGTCTGGCGCAACCATTTCAGCAAAGTGGTCTTGAAGCTGATTTCTTGATCTTTCCAATTGATTTCTTGATCTTTCTCATCTTCACTTCCTTGCTTATTTTATGCTTCAACAGTTCCCCCAGAAGACTTACATCAGTCTGTTACTTCCTGGCCTTTTTCAGCCTGGGGACTCGATGTGATTGGTCCTATAAATCCCCCTTCATCTAAAGGAAAACAGTATATTCTGGCAGCAACAGACTATTTCTCCAAATGGACCGAAGCAATTGCCTTGCGTAATGTTAAAGAGACAGATGTGGTCAATTTCATTCGACATGCTATAATATACCGTCATGGTATTCCGAAAAAGATCGTCACTGATAATGGCACCCCTTTTAAAAATAGAGGCATGGAAAAGTTGTGTCAGAAGTTCGGCATCCAGCATTCGTTTTCAACACCTTACTATCCTCCGGCCAATGGATTAGCGGAAGCATTTAACAAAACGATTATCAAAATAATCAAGAAAATGGTGACAGGTAACAAGTGTGATTGGGATGAAAAATTACAAGAAGCATTGTGGGCCTACATAACTACTCATCGTACAGCAACAGGGGCGACACCTTATTCATTAATCTATGGTATAGAGGCAGTTATCCCAATCGAAATGCAGGTGGCATCACTCAGGATAGCAGTACATCAGTCTATAACAGATGATGAAAATGTAAAAATAAGGTTGAAAGAGTTAGATTTGCTTGATGAGAAACGTCTTGAAGCTCAGCAGCGGTTGCAATCATATCAAGCCAGGATTTCGGCCGCATTTGATAAACAGGTTAAATACCGCTCTTTCAAAAAAGGGGATATGGTGTTAATGTTGAAAAGACCTATAGTGATCACTCGCCGAACAGGGGGCAAGTTCGAGCCTAAATGGGACGGTCCATATGTAGTAAAAGAAGTATACTCTAATGGGGCATATAGAATCACAAATCAAGAGGGACAGAATATCAGTATACTTGTCAACGCCCGATTCATCAAAAGATACTATCCCTAAAGATAGACATGCGGATTTTGATTCAGAATATTATCGGCATAATGAATCTGTATCAAAAGGGGGCAAGGATGAATAAGATCATGTTCATATGTCAACAAGAGAAGCTGTGAAGAAAACTCACAAGCGCGTCAATTATCAAGCATCAAATCCGAAAATATGATCATCATCTATGATCATCATCATCGCCAAACAAGTTTGACAAAATCAATATCATCTTGAAGATTCTCTTGAAGATATTGACAAAATTGATATATATTGCTTTACAAGGCATGGATCTTCTTGAAGATATTATCTCAGGTGGAAATATCTACTACTACTATACTAGCAATGATGATTGTTGGAGCATAAAAATTATCATCATGAAGAGGAAAGGAAACAAATAATAAAGAAAGACAGGTTGCGCGGATCGCGTAACCAAAAAGGAAGGTTGCGCGGTTGAAGTAGCCAAAATTACAAATTGCGCTGGTCGCGCAACAAGGAAGGTAGTTGCGCGGATCGCGCAACAAAGAAAGCAGTTGCGCCAGTCGCGCAACGAAGAGAGTCGTTGCGCGGATCGCGCAATCAATGAAGATCTCTAACACGTGTGAAAGGTCTATCAATACCCCACTCCCTTCTCATACGGAGAGAGAGATTTTTGGGAGAGACTGAAATAGAGCAACTGAAGGTAGAGAGAGCAGAGCCATGTTCAGTTACGCGGACCGCGCAACATGTACATCAGTTGCGCGGATCGCGCAACTACGAGATTGGTTGCGCGGACCGCGCAAATAGTCAGCTGATCGGCTTATAGGAGAAATTACTTCTCTAAAAGAAAAGATCAAATGATCTATTCAGGAATTCCTCCTAAGTATTGGGAGATGACCAAAATAGCGTCGGAGTGCTACCGAAATTTCTGTTTCCATGAAGATCAGATGATCTATTCAGCGATTCCTCCTAAGTATTGGGAGATGACTAAAACATACGCCGAAAGGCTGCCGAATTCAGGATTGGACAAATAATAAGCTTTGCTAAAAATAATTTGTTCTTTTTTATGTGATTTATCTTAGAATCAAGGGATGTATAGAGGATGTAAATGAACCCAATATTAATAAAATATGATGATTGTTCTGAATACTCTTTTGTTATGTTTGAATAAGATCAATTCCCCAAATCAAACACATTTGTTTTCTTGTCGAAACAAAATGGCGACTCCACTGGGGACTTTCTTATCTTATTTTAACATCAACATTAAGATGATTGAAAAACAATCACCATGGTTTGGCGTCTTTCTGACGCCAAAATGGCGACTCTCAGTGGGAACATCCTCCCCTTCATCTCTAAGATAGATCCTTCTATCCTCCAGAAAACTAACTATAGATATGTTTTATAACTGAAGGTACATTAATTCAACTGCAAGTTACAATCAATGACAATTCTTGCAAGAGAAGTAAACTTTCGCTTTACTACAACTGGGTTCGTGATAGAGTATACACCGGATCAAACTCACGTATGTATGACTCGGTTTCCCGCAACCAAGAGCAATATAACTCAAGTGATGGCTGGAGTCGTATCTGCTTCACCTCAACCGTTGGACAGTACTAAGGATTGGACTGTCGTAGTATCCCATAAGACAAGAGCATGGAATGCAAGAAATGCCCGAATAAATCTGCCCGTGCCGAGAGTTCGAGGGCCAATAACGCGCAATGCAGCTAGGAAACATCCTGAGCTCGCCCCTCCCGAAATATATCCTGAACGGGTAGTTCCACAATCAGTGTTACGCGACTTCCCAGCTTTAATCGCCCCAAAGGTTAAATGGACGAAAGAACAGAAAGGCAAAACGGTAATGACAGGTTCCTCAATATCGACATCTCCAAAGACAAGCTCATGGATGTCTATATCACCTCAATCAGCTGATAATACCAGAAATATAGAGAAGTCAAAAGAGAAACTCCACCTTCTCCCCTCTTCCCGAGTCCTCTTACGTCGGCATCTTCTCATCCTACTCCAATTACGGCCTCGTCAAAGAGTGGAGAGGCTACAGTATATGTGACTGAGACAGGACAAGGCAACGCATCAACTACAGAAGATCGTATTAATGAGATGGCAGAAGCACAGAGAGTATTAATGGAAGAGTGTAGACACCTCAGAGAAGCCCTGACAACTCTTGCACACAACATGGCCCAGATAGCTGCCCCGCCAATGACGAATACGATGAATGGACGAGAAAATCGGCCCGAAGGCTCTCATCCGCAAGGGATAGGATCTCGAGAGTCTGTTCCCGTCGCAAGAACCATAACACAAGATGACATAAGACAAGTCGTCGAAGAAACAGCGAGAATAGAAAGAGAACGTGAAAACACTGGCCGTTTCAAATATCGAACGCCATATCCAAGAGAAGTGGAAGATATTCCATTCCCAGCCAATTTTAAACATCCAGATTTTCAGAAGTTTAATGGGGAAGGATCGCCGAAGGAACACCTGATGCACTTCATTACCAGCATGGGGAATTTTTCTACAATACTGCAGTATTGCCTGAGATTGTTCGGGTCGTCATTAACACACAAAGCTTTTTGGTGGTATTCCAGCTTAGCTCCCGGATCGATGCATACGTGGGAAGAAATGCAGGATGCCTTTATGTCAAACTTCTTCTCTTCTGAGCGTGACGTTAGTATTACAGAGTTGGCCTCCATACGGCAGAGGGAAGGAGAACCAGTCCAAAAGTTCATAGACAGATGGAAGACATTAGGAGCCTCATGTAGGCAGTTGCCAGAAGAAAAGGAACAGGTCAAAATGTGTCTGAATTCTATGGATACAGGAATTGCGTTTGGACTCACCAGTGCCAATATCAGAACGTTCTGGGACTTGGCCACTAAAGCTCATGCTTTAGAGTTGATGACTCGTAAAATACCAGCGTTCCACCACGAGACTGTTAGAAGAATGCCCGCCAGGACGAATGTGAATACTGTCGAACATGATAAAAAAAACAGAGATACCAGGGATTCAAGAGATAAAAGGGCAGATCGAAGAGAAGGATGGAATCAATCAAGATATAAATACAGTGGAAAGAGACTCCGAATGCTGGATTCTCATGAGGGGTTCGGTTTTGAGAAGGAAGATGTAGTTCCTATGATGAAACAGCTATTGAAAGCCGGCACAATAGAATTGCCAGAACCCAAGCGCCCCGAAGATGTGACAAAGACCAGGGAAAGAGATTTCTGCCGCTATCATCGTCTGGTAGGACATCCGACGGAGAATTGCTATACGTTGAAATGTATAATACAGTAGATGATAGACAAGGGTGAAATAATAACTGCCGAAGGAAAAGAAAAGAACACAAGGGTGGCAGTAAACATGCTCGCGATTCGAGAGAAAGCTCGAGAGGTAGAAAGAAAAAGGGACGAAAAGACGACAAAGAAAGTGGCAGTTATTACCTTGCGATCGGGAAAGAAAACAGCAAGCCCTGTGAAGCAATGGCAAAGATTATAAGGAAAGAAACCGTTCAGAAACCGAAAAATAGCGATGAGAATGAAGAGAAAAGTGAAAAGGCAAAGGTAACTTACGACGTGGTCAGCCATTTGAAGGGGATACCGGCACGGCTAAGCATTTATGATGCGCTCAAGTTATCAGAGGAGTTTCGACAAAGTCTAGTCCAAGCATTATCTAATCATAATGTTAGGGAAACTCTACTGACAGAAATGGGGCATGAGGAATATAATGAACGAACGGATTGCTTGCCAATCATTTCATTCTCCGATGATGATTTGATTTGTGAAGTGGAACATAATAGACCATTGATGATAGAAGGTCATATCCGTGAGAAGAAGGTTAAACGGATTATGATAGATAATGGGTCTGCAGTGAACCTCCTGCCACTGTCTATGATAAGCAAGCTGGGATACCGCCGTTCTGATCTACGCCCTAGCGGAATGATGATACAGGGCTTCAACCAGGATGGGCAACGCGCACTCGGGAAGATTACAGTGACATTAGAAGTAGGAGAATTGACGACTAACGTTGTATGCCATGTCATAAACGCAATGACAACGTATAATCTTCTCCTGGGAAGGCCATGGATACATCAATACAGTATCGTACCTGCCACTCTGCACCAGTGCTTCAAATACTGTAAAGGTGGGCGACAATATAAAGTGATGGCAAACGCGGGACCATATACAGAAGCTGAGTCTTTCTTTGCAGATGCAAGTTATTACAAAGGGTTCGCTGAAGAAACGCGGGATAGTGATGAAAACAGAATTCTGAAAGATATTCAAGTAAACAATGTCAGAGAGGAAAAGGCTGAATCTTCTAAGACTATAGAAGTAAAGAAGAAGTTCTATTTTGTGCCAAAGCGTCTGAGACAACCAGGGCAACCGCCATTAACTTTATTATCGCCTGAACAGCTAAAAACTTTGCAGTCTAATTATACAATGCCGCTACCAAACGCAGAAAGGAGCAAGCCATTTTTAGCCACTCCAAAAAGATTCCAAGTCAAGGCCAGCGCAAAACACCCGGAGCCGATAGAATTTTACGTTGCTAAAAAAGAAACAGATTTAAAAGAAGAAATCGGGAATAACGTATATCATGGCAGGTTGACACCACAAAACCTGGAGGGATACAGTTCAGTGAGCAAGAAGATTATGAAAGGAATGGGTTTTGATTGTGAAGAACCCGCTGGGCTAAATCAAGGGAAGGGAGTACAAATCCCTCTTGGGATTAATCAAGAAAAGTGGAGAAAATTTCAAGGATTGGGGGTAGAATCATCAGTAAATGTGACTGAATATCAGACGAGGACCCCAAAACAGTCGAGTATCCCGGAATGGCTCCGAAGCAAATGGAAGACGGGGGGCAACCAACAATCGACAGTCTACGAGAGATAATTCTGGGCACAGAAGAAAAGCCACGGAATACGTTTATTAGTATTGGTCTTTCTGAACAAGAAGCTGAGAAATATGTCCAACTCCTCAAAGAAAATAAAGATGTCTTCGCTTGGACTTATGCAGAGATGCCAGGCCTAGAACCCTCCGTAGCAATGCACCGGTTAAATATCTTCAAAGAGAAAAGGCCAGTTAAACAAACACAAAGGCGATTCCATCCAGATTTGATTCCATCAATTGAAGAAGAAGTCAGTAAGCTGATAAAAGTCGGGTTCATCAGAGAAGTCAAATATCCCAAGTGGATATCGAATATTGTCCCTGTGAAAAAGAAAAATGGACAAATCAGAGTGTGCATCGACTTCAGGGATCTGAACGAGGAGGCCTGTCCGAAAGATGATTTCCCTCTCCCAATTACAGAATTGTTAATTGATAGTACGACTCAGTATGCCATTATGTCTTTTATGGATGGCTATGCAGGATATAATCAGATTAGAATGGCACCTGAAGATGAGGAGGCAACAGCATTCAGAACGCCGCTCGGAATTTATTGCTATAAGGTTATGCCATTTGGTCTCAAAAATGCCGGGGCAACATATCAGAGAGCAATGCAAAATATATTCCAAGATATGATGCATAAACATGTAGAATGTTATGTTGATGACTTGGTAGTCAGGTCAGAAGATCATCAGAAACACCGCGAACATTTAATGTCAGTTTTTTGTCGATTGAGGAAGAAACAACTAAAGATGAACCCGACTAAATGCGCATTTGGGGTGTCTTCAGGTAAATTTCTTGGCTTTGTCATACGACATAGGGGTATCGAAATTGATCCCGAGAAAGTTAAAGCCATCCAAAATATGCCGGCACCTACAACACTGAAGGAATTAAAAAGTTTACAAGGAAAACTGGCATACATCCGCCGCTTTATTTCGAATTTAGCAGGAAGATGCCAGCCATTCTCCCATCTCATGAAGAAAGATACAAAGTTCGTATGGGATCAAGCCTGTCAGAATGCATTCGATTCGATAAAGGAACTGTTGAGACAACCGCCAGTATTAACAGCTCCAATAAAAGGTAAGCCGCTTATCTTATACATATCTGCAGCTGAGAATTCTTTGGGTGCTTTATTGGCCCAGGTAAATGAAGAAGGAAAAGAGACTGCTCTTTATTATCTAAGACGAACACTAGTGGGGGCAGAATGCAATTATTCTCCAATCGAAAAGGAGTGTTTAGCACTAATATTCGCGGTACAAAAGCTGAGGCATTACTGTCTCTCCCATGACATAACTTTGATCTCAAGAGCAGATCCGATAAAGTTTTTGATGACAAGGCCACTATTGTCGGGAAGATTGGCCAAATGGATGTTGTTGCTCTCAGAATATACTATGATATACGAATCGGCGAAAGCAGTAAAGGGACAAGCAGTGGCAGATTTTCTTGCAGCACACCCTGTAGCAGGAAACGAGACTATCAATGACGACTTGCCAGATGAACAAGTGATGCTGACTGAATCGCAAAGCCCATGGCAGATGTATTTTGACGGCGCTGCACGAACGGCAGGAGCGGGGGCAGGAGTGATATTCATTACCCCCCACGGCGATTTATTACCTTACTCCTTTGCATTGGGCACTGCATGCACAAATAATGAAGCCGAATATAAAGCCCTTATTATCGGAATGGAAATAGCTCAACAGATGGAGATAAAAATGTTGCATATCTTTGGAGATTCTAAATTGATTATCAATCAGTTGACAACAGAATTCGAGGTAAGAAAACAGGAATTGTTACCCTATTGTCGAAAAGTGCAGAAATTGCTAGAACAATTTTGAGATGCTTTGGCTAGCCTGGCAGCGGCCCTGTCCTGCTCAAACCGAAGTCCTCTCCAAGTAACTATAGAGGAAAGAAGATTTCTGCCATCCTCGGAGCTCATTGAAGAAGACGCCGATGCGCTTCTTGTATCATGCTTGGAAATAACGACAGATGATTGGCGTCAACCTTTCATCGATTATCTCAAGTATAACATCTTGCCAGAAGATCAAGTACAGAAGCAGCAGATTAAACAACGGTCAGGTAGATTTATCATATGTAGCGAGATATTATATAGAAAATCTCATAATGGAATGTTGCTACGTTGCCTAGACAAGCCAGAAGCAAGCCAAACGTTGCGAGAAATACACTCCGGTGAATGTGGAGCACATCAGGCTGGCCGAAATCTATTTCACAGAATACATCGAATGGGTTATTATTGGCCCACCATGTTCAAGGACGCGGTAGATTATGCGAAACAGTGCCATGAATGTCAAATCCATGGAGATGTCATACATGTTCCTCCAGAAGACCTGCATCAATCTATAGCCTCTTGGCCATTCTCCGCTTGGGGGCTTGACATAATTGGTCCTATAAACCCACTTTCGTCCAAAGGAAAGCAGTATATTCTGGCAGCAACCGATTATTTTTCCAAATGGGCTGAAGCAATTGCTCTACGCAATGTTAAGGAGAAAGACGTGGTCAATTTCATCAAGCACGCCATAATATATCGCCATGGTATTCCAAAGAAAATCGTTACAGATAATGGCACTCCTTTCAAAAACAGAGGTATGGAAAAGCTATGTCAGAAATTTGGCATTCAACATTCGTTCTCAACACCTTATTATCCACCAGCAAATGGGTTGGCAGAAGCGTTTAACAAAACGATAGTCAAAATATTGAAGAAAACAGTGACAGGGAATAAACGCGATTGGGACGAAAAGTTGCAAGAAGCCTTATGGGCATACAAAACCACTCAGCGGACAGCAACGGGAGTGACACCGTACTCATTGGTATACTGTGTAGAGGCAGTCATCCCAATTGAAATACAAGTAGCTTCGCTCAGAATGGCAGTACATCAGTCCATGACAGATGATGAAAATGCAAAAATATGACTGAAAGAGTTAGATTTACTTGATGAAAAACGCCAGGCAGCTCAGCAGCGATTCAATCATATCAAGCAAGAATATCAGCTGCTTTCGATAAACGAGTTAAATACCGCTCTTTCAAAAAGGGAGATACGGTGCTAATGTTGAAAAGACCTATATTGGTCACCCGGCGAACAGGGGGCAAATTCGAGCCTAAATGGGATGGGCCATACATAATAAAGGACGTGTACTCCAACGGGGCATACAGAGTTGTAAATCAAGATGGGCAAGGTATCGGCATACCGGTCAATGCTCGCTTTATCAAAAGATATCGTCCTTGAAGAAGTTATGGATTTTGATCAAGAACATTATCAGCATAATGTTTCTACATCAAAAGGGGGCAAGAAGATGTATCATCAAATGAATAAAGAAGCAGTTCGCAAGCATGTCAAGACTATATATCCATATCAAAACATCGCCATAAGCGCTCCGTGGAATTCTGACTCTCTATTGAAATTGATAAACATCGCCAAGCTGATATATTGCAAACAACACGGATGGACGCCCTTAAGGATATTAGTAGAGGGATGATATATCAATCTCAGTCAGAGAGAAGGGGAGTGGTGATGATCAGTCTAGCCAAATCCAAAAAGAAGAGCGAATCCAAAGAAGAGCGAATCCGAAAAAAGAGCCAAATCCAAAAAAAAAAAGGGGATCAAGCTTTAAAAGGGCCAGAAGCTCTAAAAAGATCAAACTTTAAAAGGATCAGGCTCTAAAAGGATCAAGCTTAAAAAGGGTTAGCTACACATAAGACCTATCAAGATCGCCATTCGGGCAGCGACGAGGAGCTAGTGGCCTTAAAAAGCCCGTGAAGGCCATCGTACGTACCCATGCGAGCAGCCGATGAAGCCAACAACTAAAAGCCTAAAAGGCCATAAGTCGTAGAATGGCTAGTCTTGCGTAACCCCCATGCCGTCTGTATAGCTTTCCGGCAGCGTCACAGGGACGGAAGAAAATGCCCTCCCATGAATGGGCTCGACCTTGCAGACGAAGAAAACAAGGGCTGCAGTGTGAGCTTTAGATAGGCCAACCGTGCATAGGACCCTCCAGATCTAGGGTTTGATTTCAGTAGTAACTCGTGAGGAAGGGGTTAAGCCTACTCTTTGATGGACTGATGACCCTAGATTTGGTGCCCAAAGGTAGCCTTGCGAGCCCTGCGAACTCTAGAGAGTTACTGTGACCAACCCTGTGCGTAAAACCAACAGTTCATCGCCCGGTAGCGTCAATGGGCCCCTCTGATGGACCGTGGCCATGAGCTCAAGGCAGTGAAAAGTCCAAGAGAACTCTAGAGAGTTACAGAGACCATCACATAAGACCAACAAGTGCTCCACTACTCAAGAGCTTAAACTCTGTGTGTGCGCGCGCTCCACTACTCATGAGCTTAAACTGTGTGTGGCTAACCAAACTAAAACTTAGCACCGCCAATCAAAATAAGGATCATCTAGGAACTCCTTACTAACAAGCATAAAAGGATAGATATATCTATAAGCATGATACAACGTAAAATGCATCAATCAGGATGCGACATAAATTAGACAGCATCATCATCATCAAAATACCATAAAATTACTTGTGATTCTGGAAACATGAGTAGTAACAAAATACATCAAAGATTAAATGTTTTACAGCTCTCCAGTAATACCTAATGCTGCCAAGTATTGTTGTAAATTATCTTGGAGACTAACTTGAGCAGCAGCATTCTCCAATCGAGCATTAGAGATCATCCGAGCGGGATCTAGAGCACCAACTAGCTTTTCCTCCAAGGAAATGATTAGCTCTTCATTCTTTGCCAGTTCAGATCTCTCGGAATACATAGAGTGGCAGCTGCAGTCTATCTTCTCCTGAACTCTTTCGATGTTTAACTTTATCTCCGAACTCTGCCTCTCTAATTGTGAAATTTCTTGCTTCAGGACAGTAATGAGATCCTGAACAGATGCTTCGTCATTGACAAAAGTCTTCAGTTGGTTTTGTAAAGACAATTGTTCCTGATCATGGCAAGAAATGAGAGGGGCAAGTTGAGAAACTCTCTCCTTGGAAAGTGCAAGCTGTCTTCTATATTCCAGAATTTCGGGAGAAATAGTTATGGTTGCGGCTGATGACATGGCAGCTATTGAGTTATGGAATCTCAAGAGGGCATCACGCACGGAGGAAACATCAACTTTAGTCATACGAGAGGCACTGTTCAAGACATCCAAAGCAGCAGTTAAGTCACACCATTGATCAGGATCCTTAAATATTTCGACAATAGCCAGTATCGAATTCTTGATCAGAGCTAGTTTATGTGCAGAGATCTTCTCAAATGATGACGCATTCAACGAAGTGCCAATACAGCCAGAGCTAGTTGCACCACTTTGAGGTAAATTCCCTATCAAGGAATGAAATGTAAAAAGTTATAATAAAGGTTTTATACACAGGCGATAAGAAAATTATGAACAAGAAAAGGAATATACTTTCTGCTGGTGTCGAAGCGGCAAGTGGTTGTGTATCTTTGGAAAGAAGAGGATCGGGCACTATCATATCTGCAAAAGATGGAGCCCTGTTTTCGACACTCGTAGCAACAGTAGCAGGGATGAGCGAGTCAGTTTGCTTTTCTAAAAAAACGATTTCACGCACCACCGATCACGGAGATATGGAGAATCTTGGAGAGATTGATGGTGCGGCAGGGGGCAGGTTCAGGGAAGAAGCCCTAGGCGACTCTGCGTTTGTGGCATGATCATCTGAAACAAAACGTATGAGATGAAATAGAAAAGAAGAAACAAGAGTAAAATTGGTAGTAACATTCTCTTATAAGGCGAGCGTCTATATGTACCATGGTCAATAGGTTCTTCTTCTTCCCTCGCCGCAGAAGAGATATTCAAAGGAACAACTTCAGAAGTTGAAGGAAGGTATTCTTCATTAGCAGGGATGTGTTCTACAATTGTATCATCCTCATCGCTGATGTTCACTTCTCCTTCTTCGTACATATTTTCTTGATTCTCCTCTCCTACCTCACTCTCGTCAGAGGTGGTGTCCTCAGATAAAGAAGCCGAATCTTCGCCAACAGTATCTTCTGTGCTAGAATTCTCAATAACGACTTGTTTGTCTTTAGAGAGAAGACGTTGGGAGTTTCCCAGTGGGTTCGCAATAACTTGAGCCGGAGCAGTGGTAGCAGTATTCTCTCCTTGTGGAGAAGCTTGAGCACGTGTATGGGATCTCGTCATTGGAGAGGAAACCGGTTGTGGGTGAGAAAGGGTAGAAGGAGAAGGTTGGTTGGGTGGACCAACATTAATCTCTGGTTGAACAGGAGACTCTGTTGCAACTTCTTCCCTATGCAGTCGATGTAAGGGAATTTGCTCAAATTCGCAAGTGTCACCATATGTTGTCCATCCTTCAAGAGTGTTGTCGGGTTTTATCTCACGAATGGGCTCATCTATCGAAATCATGATACGACGACTACCTGAAGGGGCATGACTGGTCTCTGCAATGAAACCGATCCCCGCTTCGAAAGTGCGACCTTTGAGCTTAGGGGGAGGAAGCCAGACCGGTTGCGACACTGGAAGACTTTTTCGGACTAGATACGATTGGTGTACCCACCATCTCATGTGATTGTATGATGCTCTAGGGGTACGATCACATCATGGGATGATGAAGAAAGAATTAGCTCGGCCCAATAATTGTTTCCAGATCATTGCCCAATTGAATGGACCAGTCCCATAACTACGCATTCTCCGGGTAACCAGTCCACAGTCTTCTGGTATTGCCTGGTCAAAACCAAATTGACGCGCAAAGCGATTTGGATAATATGGTTCTCTCCAGAATTCGGTTCCTTCTCTCGAGGGTAGACTGCACGATCTGATGGATATAAAAAATCCCCTCTCTACTGAAGAGAGTGAGTCAGTATCCGCCTTTTCAGTATCCACAATATAATAGGGAAGACCAAAGTGGAAATAGTTTATCTTAGTATCAGAAGAAACGGCATCCTTGGCCCAGTCGTAAGATCTTTTGGCCATGGACCTTTTTTGAAAAAAGTGGAGAGGAACTTTGGAGGGGTGGACATAGGCCTTTTCTGGAACTTCAAAAGTCCAAGGAAAGTAGATACCAAGCCAACCCAGAAAGTAATGCCATGGCATGTAAGTCGAAGCAGAGCCAACGGAAGGACTTTTTACATGGCATGCTATTTCTCCAAAACCTCTATAGATTGAACAAAGGACGGGCGAAGCCAGAGAAAACTTCATTCCTTCAGCCATGGCACCTGCGACTACGAACACCGAAGGACGAATAGCATCTGCTGATTTAGAACTAGGAAGGACCACCACACTCAGCCAATATGCGATAAAAGCCGCAAGTTCCCCATGAACGGAATATTCGGCACGACCTCTTATGCCTTTCCTAAGGCGTTCGAGCTCTCGCGAATGATTGCCATTAAATCTAGAAAGATAAACAAATGAGGTTAAGGTTATGAATATGTATATTAAGGTTGTGATAAAAAGGGGTTAAAGAAGGAGAGAATTACTTCAGAGCTCGACTGAAGTGCGCCAACCATTGCATGGGATGAATCTTATGGATGTTTGGGAATTTCGACATCTCTTTGAAGAGTTCGATGGTTGATTCTGAGATGGAAGGGATGCGATCGGGAGATGAAAGGAATGCGAACTCTTCATTGGTAGGGACGAACTCATCGAAGAATTGGCCAGTGATTGGTAAACCTGTGATTCTGAAGATGTCCCATAGCGTAATACTCATTTCACCTTCAGGGAAATGAAAAGAATTGGTGGAAGGGCACCAATAGTTGAGGAATGCTTTCAAAATAGAAGATTCTTTGCAAAAAGGATGCGATGTTGCTTCTATCGCAAGAAAGATGCCGATATCCGATAAAATCTTGCCATGCTTTGTTAAGACTGCGGTAGCCCACTCGGAATAATAATTTTGAGGAGTCAGAAGGCCTCTGGTCCTGAATTCTTCTGGACTCCAAAGTTGGGGACAGTAGCTGAAGCGCTGCTTAAGGTTCTCGTAAAAGTGGGACGGATATAAACTATGGACGTCGTAAGAAGGAACGAGAAAAACCATGGAGTAAATATCACCTATTTGCTGTCTTGGTCTTGGCGGCTGCAGGATTCCTTCTAATAATCTGGGTTCTTTAAAAGACCAAGATTTTGTATAGGCCAACCTTTCTGCGGATAAGTAATCTCTGGGCTCACAGATCAGCATGGAGTGATGGCGGTGCATGCTAAGAGGAAGGGAGATAATGCCTCGTCTATATGGGTTGTCAAATTTGATGACACCCTGTATTTCCCGTACCGATTCCCAGGAATTGTTAAGTTTCTTTCGGTTATGCTCCTTGATCTTCTCTTGAAATTCCTGAGCCTTGTTTCGGCGATGCTTCTTAGGCTTAGAAGGAGGAGGGGTATCTTCTCTACTGGGTGGTCTCTGACTATCCGTATGATAGTGTGCAGTAGTCTTCAACCATTCGTCCCAATCATACTCACGACCATGTCTTGGAGGCATTGTCAGGTCACCCATGGCGATAGCCCTATGAACGGGGGATGATAATGACTTGATCCGTGAAGTGAAGTCAAAGGTGGGCAGTACGGGCTCTTTTATATAGGCGGGACGCCTAACAGTTGTTTTGAACCATTTGGACGAAGGCTGAGCAGGAGAAGACGGTGATTCAGTTGCCTGGGGAGTTGTAGCATGATAAGCGTCGGTATTTGGTAGTTCTTGATGAGATGGTTGACTGGAAGGCGGATCAATGACGGTAAAAGTTCTCTTAGTATGAGCCATGAAGAAAATCTGTTAAGATGTCGATTACGCGGGTCGCACAACTAGATTAAGAGTTACGCGGGTCGCGCAACAAATTTGGGAATTGCGCAAGTCGCGCAATACGTTTGGTAGCTGCGCGGGCAGCATAACGACTTAAAGGCCTTGCGCGACGAAAGATTCGTTGCGCGGGTCGCGCAACAATGGTCAGTTGCGCGGGAGAAAATTTTCGCCAGAAGCTCCGCTGCAGAAGTTTCAGAATGAAGAAAATGAGCAGATTTCACTATTTATAGGAAAAGGACCGAGTACGGTCCTCGGGCCTTGGTTGCGCGGTTTGCGCAACCAGTTGAACGGAAAGTCAAAGAATATCGTGTGTTGATCCTGGTTCGTCGATTCAAGAGAACGAAGAACGGATCAAGGGGGCATCTGTTGGAGCATAAAAATTATCATCATGAAGAGGAAAGGAAACAAATAATAAAGAAAGACAGGTTGCGCGGATCGCGCAACCAAAAAGGAAAGTTGCGCGGTTGAAGTAGCCAAAATTACAGATTGCACTGGTCGCGCAACAAGGAAGGTAGTTGCGCGGATCGCGTAACAAAGAAAGCAGTTGCGCCGGTCGCATAACGAAGAAAGCAGTAGCGCCGGTCGCGCAACGAAGAGACTCTTTGCGCGGATCGCGCAATCAATGAAGATCTCTGACACGTGTGCAAGGTCTATAAATACCCCACTCCCTTCTCATACGGAGAGAGAGATTTTTGGGAGAGACTGAAATAGAGCAACTGAAGGTAGAGAGAGCAGAGCCATGTTCAGTTGCGCGGACCGCGCAACATGTACATCAGTTGCGCGGATCGCGCAACTACGAGATTGGTTGCGCGGACCGCGCAAATAGTCAGCTGATCGGCTTATAGGAGAAATTACTTCTATAAAAGAAAAGATCAAATGATCTATTCAGGAATTCCTCCTAAGTATTGGGAGATGACCAAAATAGCGTCGGAGTGCTGCCGAAATTTCTGTTTTCATGAAGATCATATGATCTATTCAGCGATTCCTCCTAAGTATTGGGAGATGACTAAAACATACGCCGAAAGGCTGCCGAATTCAAGATTGGACAAATAATAAGCTTTGCTAAAAATAATTTGTTCTTTTTTATGTGATTTATCTTAGAATCAAGGGATGTATAGAGGATGTAAATGAACCCAATATTAATAAAATATGATGATTGTTCTGAATACTCTTTTGTTATGTTTGAATAAGATCAATTCCCCAAATCAAACACATTTGTTTTCTTGTCGAAACAATGATGATCATAGATATTATTGCCTTACAAGGATACACCAATCTCAGTTAAAGGGGCAGTATAGCCAAGCCAGATCCTAAAAGAGCCAAATTGAGCAAAATCAAAAAGCTCTAAAAAAAATAAAAAAAAATAATAATAAATGCTCTCAAAGGATCAAGCTCTAAAAGAGCCGGCCAACTATACATAAGACCTATGAAGATCGCCATTCGGGCAGCGGCGAGGAGTCACTGGCCCTAAAAAGCCCGCGAAGACCATCGTGCGCACCCATGCGGGCAGCTGACGAAGTCAAGGATTCAAAGCCTAAAAGGCCATAAATCCGCAAAGACTAGTCACCGTAACTCCCATGCCATCTGTATAGCTTCGGCAGCGCCACGGGGAACGGATGAAAATGCCCTCCTGTGAATGGGCTCGACCTTGCAGACGAAGAAAATAGGGGCCGCAGTGCGAGCTTTATGCCAACCGTGCGTAAGACCCTCCAGATATAGGGTTTGATTTCAGTAGTAACTCGTGAGGAAGGGCTTAAACCTACTCATTGATGGACTGACGACCTTAGATTTGGTGCCCAAAGGTAGCCTTGCAAGCCCCTGTGAACTCTAGAGAGTTATCGTGGCCAACCCTGTACGTAAAACCAACAGTTCACCGCCCAGTAGCGTCAATGGGCCCCTCTGATGGACCTTGGCCGTGAGCTCAAGGCAGTGAAAAGCCCAAAAGCGAACTCTAGAGAGTTACAGTGGCCATCATATAAGACCCATAAATGCTCCACTACTCATGAGCTTAAACTGTGTGTGTGCGCACGCTCCACTACTCATGAGCTCAAACTGTGTGTGGCTAATTAAATTGAAACTTAGTACCACCAATTTAAATACTCATATAGAGAATCCCGCACTAACAAAGCATAAAAGGTTTAGAAATTGTAAAGGATGTAATGAAATTATTATATAAAGTACGAATATAATTTGATAATGTTAGTATAAATGTCATCAACATGCAATGAGAAAATGCTATTATAAACATCTCAAAATGCTTTCATAAAAACATGTCAAAAAAAAAAACATGAAAACAAAAATCACATGTTCAAAATTACATGTTTTAAAGATCTTCTGTAATTCCCACTGCTTCCGAATATCTACGCAAATCTTCTTTCAATTGTGCCTGGGCTACATTATGTTTAGATTTTTCTTCAAGAATAAGTTTCGTTTGATCAGGGACGCCAGCAAGTTTATTCTCCAGAGAAGCAATCATTCCTTTACTTCGAAGTTGCGCGGATTTTTCAATATTAATGGATTGAACATTCGCCTGTATCCTCTCTTCAACATCTTGAATGATCAAGGCTTTTTCATGATTCCTTCTCTCCAGTTGAGAAACTTCTTCCTTCAGGGCTGCAATACGATCTTGGATAGTCCTATTTTCATCAATATGAATCTTTAATTGATCTTGAAGAATCATATGCTCTTGTTCAAGTTTAGAAATTGATGAAGCTGTCAGAGAGGCTTGTTCTTGAAATGCAACCAGCTGCTTCTTGTACTCTAAAATCTCAGGGGCAATTGTAACATTCTCTACCGACGCCAGAGAAATTACTGAATCACGAAACTTGAGGAGTGAATCACGCAAAGGAGATATGTTGAGTCTAGCCATCTTGGCAGAGCTCTCCAAAATCTCTATGGCAACATCCAAATCCAACCATTGATCAGGATTTCTGAAGATATGAATTATTGCTAACAAGGAATGTTTCACCATAAGCATTTTATGAACAGGAATGTTTGCACAGGACGACAATTCAGAAGTAGTGGCCACAGAATCAGAACTGGCCGCACCACTGCAAGGATGAGTTCCTATAGTAAAAGAAGAAAGATATTCAAAATATTATTATGAAATATGTAGTCGTGAATGAAGATAATCAGTGCATATATATGTACCTGTCACCGGAATATGACCTATAGAGGCAGAAGCTCTCTGAGTCATGGAAAGATTAAGTTCCACCATATCAGCAAAAGATGGTGCTCTAGCTTCTGTGCTTGAATCCCTGGTAGCCGGAGTTGGCAAGTCTATAGTTTCTGTTGGAAATATGATTTCACGAGCCACTACTCTCTATACTACCAATGGAACTACAGGTGCTCTTGGTGAAGATACCACAAGAGGACTCGCTGAAGAGACAGCACCTATTTCTGCAACTTGAACACCTAAAAAAGGAGACACAATGAAAGGGAGACATAAGAATAAAATAATAAATTGTTAAAATATAGATAGATATGCATGTGGAAATTAAATCTCCTTTACCTGGTGAATACCCATATTCGCCATAATCTAAAGGTTCCTCTTCATTTTCTTCAGCTGCAGGAGATTTAGCAGGATCAGTCACACCAAGAAGAGTCTTAACGGTTGCAGGGGAAGATTCCATCTCGACCTCTTTCACAGCTATTTCCTCATCTCCGTCAATGTCAACTTTGCCTTCTTCAAAGTCATCATCTTTATCTTCACAGCTGTCGCTATCCTTGTTGTCTTCATATTTTGAAGATTCAGTAGTATCTGACGATGAAGCTGAACTCTCATCTTCTAAAATTTCTTCATCAGCTTCTTCAATGACAACTTGCTTCCCTTTGTAAGAAACGGGTTGGCTGCTTTCCGGAATAGGCTCTTGGATTGTAGGGGAAACGGATGCTTGGCGAGTCCTTTCTGGAAGAATAGGGGAAGCGGATGCTTGGCGAGTCTTTTCTGGAAGAATAGGGGATGATGTTTGCAAACGTGTTTTTGATCTAGTCATTGGGGAAGATGGACTAGGACCAAGGGGTTGTGGAGGAGATAAGGAAGTACCAACAGCTGGTCCTTCTTGAGCCGTTGCAGTCTCTGCAAGAATAGGAGAAGATGTACCTTCATTATCGTTTGCGGCTTGATTTGAGAAATCACGACGAGTTTTCTCAAATTCTCTCAGAACTCCATGAGCGAACCAGCCATCCAAAGTGTTGATGGGCTTGATTTCACGGATAGGGTCTTCCAATGATATCTTCCTACAAATTTCTCCAGGATGAGACGTATGGCTCTTTTCTGGAATATAGCCGATTCTGCTCTCTAAATTTCTGCCCTTCAGCCTGAGCGGATGAAGAAAGATAGAAGAATCCACTGGCAAGCATTTAGTGACCAAGTATGACTGGTGATCCCACCATCGCATCCAGCTATATGATGTACGGACTATGCGATTACAACCTGAAATTATGAAAAGAGATCCTACACAGCCATTCAACAGTTGTTTCCATATCATGGCCCAGTTAAGAGGACCAGTTCCATAACAGCGCATTTTTCTAGTAACCAACCCGCAGTCCTGAGGCACGGTCTGATCATAACCAAATTGACGAGCAAAGCGATTGGGGTAGTAAGGTTCTCTCCAAAATTCTGTTCCTTCCCGAAGAGGTAAACTGCATGAGCGAATAGAAAAAAAGAAAGCTCTCTCTGCTGCAGTAAGCGTTTCTTGGTCCACCATATCTGTATCTTCAGTGTAGCGATAAAGGCGGAATTGAAAAAAGTTTATCTGGTCGTCATCTCGAATTTTATTGGCAACCCATTCATACGCTCTTTTTGCCATCACTCTTTGCTGAAAGAACCAGAGTGGAAGGTGAGAAGGATGAGTATATGCTTGCTCGGGAGCTTCAAAAGTCCAGGGGAAATAGACCCCCAGCCACCCTGTGATGTAATACCAAGAAGTATGTGCAGACGAGGCCCCGAGAATAGGATCTTTCACGTGAGTAGCTACCTCTCCAAGGGCTCTATAAATAGAACATAATACTGGAGGAGCAAGAGAGTATTTATGGCCTTCCGCTAAAGCACCAACCATAACAAAAACGCTTGGACGAACAGCATCTGCCCATTTAGAGCTGGGCAATACGACTAAACTTAGCCAATAAACTAAGAACGCAGCAAGTTCTCTGAAGGAGCTATATTCTGGTCTTCCTTTTATTGTATCTCGAAGTTTCGTTAATTCTTTAGAGTGGCAATCGTGAAATCTTCAAAGAAAAATGAGGTGGTTAATATACAGGGATGGCTAAATAGCAAAAATATAAAGAATAAGTCAACTGTCAGATTGATAAATACCTGAGACCTCTAGAAAAATGTGCCAGCCATTGTAGAGGGGGGATTTTGTGGAAACTGGGAAATTTGCCCATCTCTTTGAACAACTCTATAGTAGTCTCAGAGATAGAAGGTTTGTGGTCTAGAGAAGATACAAAGGCCAATTCTCTGTTTGTAGGAATGAATTCATCATAGAATTTGCCTGTTATTGTAAGACCGGCTATACGATGAAGATCCCAAAGTGATATGCTCATTTCACCATAAGGTAAATGGAAGGAGTTGGTTGTAGGCGACCAGTATTCAAGAAAGCCTTTCAGTATGTTGGGTTCCCTATAGAAGTGTTTGGAGGTCACTTCTATGGCATCATAAAGGCCAATCTTTGCAAGAGTGCTCGTATGCTTCAGCAATATAGCCTCCGCCCATTCAGAGTAATAGCGGCGAGCAGTTAACATGCCTCTGATGCGGAATTCTGCCTGTCCCAGAGTTGTTCTCGATCTCTAAAGCGCTGTCGAACTGTCTCATAAAAATGAGAAGGAAAGAGATCATGAGGACTGTGGAAAGGAACTAGGAAGATCATGGAATGAGTTTCCCCTATCTTCTGTCGCGGCTTCTGTGTTTGTATTACTCCCTCAAGGATTCGGGGCTCTCTTGAAGCCCATGATTCAGTATACATCAACCTTTCGCCATGAACGCAATCCTTGGGTTCACAGTCAAGCATGGACTGATGGCGATAAACGTTGATGGGAATTATTGTCATGCCTTCCGCATGAGGATTGTCAAACTTCATGATACCTTCAACAACTCGTACTGAGTCCCACGAGTTTTGAAGTCTCTTCTTCTTATGTTCCTTGATCTTCTCTGCAAATTCTTTCGCCTTATTGTGGCGAGTTTTCTTCGAACGAGAAGCCGGAGGAGTATCTCCACGGGGAGATGGCTTTTCACTATCGGTACGAATATGAGCTGTGGTCTTTAACCATTCATCCCAGTCATACTCTCTGCCATGCTTAGGTGGACATTTGATATCTCCCAAAGAAATAGATCTATGGATGGGGGATGGTAAAGATCTGATGCGATCAGAAAAGTCAAAGGTAGGGAGAACAGGCTCTTTAAAATAAGTAGGATTTCTGGAAGTCGTCTTTATTCTCTTAGCAGGAGGTTGATCAGAAGGAGTCACAGGACGGGCCGTTTGTTTAATACGAGCCATGAAAATAAGTCAAGGAAGAAAGATAGATGACAGAGTAAGAAAGGAAGAAAAAGAAATTGGCTGAGTTTGAAGAACTTTGCGCGGGTCCGCCCAAAGTATATGGTTTGCGCGAAAAAAATTGCAACCTCGAAGGAGTTCGCGCAAATTGAAACGGTTTGCGCGAGTTCGCGCAAAGTGAGAAGTTTGCGCAGAAGAAAATCGCACGGGCAGAGTTTCGCCAGAGTAGAAAGAGTTCATGAAAATGACTAAAGTGTTGGGCTATTTATAGGATTTGTGGTCGAGCACAGTACTCGACCGAGCTTTGCGCGGGGGTCGCGCAAACCCTAGAAAGTGAATGGTTTGATCCTTTTTCTTTGATTTTTCTGAAAAAAATAAAGAACGGATCAAGGGGGCATCTGTTGAGGCATAAAATAAGTAAAGCACTGAAGAAAGGAAAGATCAAGAAAATAAGTTTGAAGATTAAAGAAATCAGTTTACAAATGACTTTGCGCGGGTCCGCGCAAAGTGCATTGATTGCGCTGGACCGCGCAAAGCAAATGGGTTGCCCGGGTTGATCAGTGAAGACAGGTTGCGCGGGAAAAATAGATTGCGCGAGACCGCGCAAAGCATGTCGTTTGCGCGAGTCCGCGCAAAGTGTTTTGCAGAGATATAAAAATGGTTGGATGATATTTTGTCCCACATCGACCAGAATAGAGATTTACACCAGTGAAGATGTCTATAAATACCTTGTTCTTTCTCTCAAAAGGGGTTGGAAGATTTCAGAGTGGAAGAAAGACGAATAAGAAGACAGAAGACAGAAGGTGCAAATGAGCATTGGGCTCATATAGTTTGCGCGGACTCGCGCAAAGGAGCATTGGGCTCCTGTAGTTTGCGCAGACTCGCGCAAAGGCGCATTGGGCTCCTGTAGTTTGCGCGGACCCGCGCAAAGCATATAGTTTGCGCGGACTCGCGCAAACCGACTGTTGGACAGTTTATAACAGCAATGGGCTGATATGCTGCAGGAATGGCTAAAGTCTTCAAATCTTCAAGTTCTTTTTTTTCAGGAGGAAGGGAAGAATCATCGACGAAAAGGCGTATTCCTCCTAAGTTTCAGGAGATGACTGGAATAACATTGAAATGCTGCCGAAATCTCTATTCTCTAGAAGATTAATTAGTCGACTTGTCTATTCCTCCTAAGTCATAGGAGATGATTGAAATCAGCGTTGTTATGCTGTCAAAATTTATATTCAACCATTATAATTGTAACTTGCAATAAATCCTTAGTAAACTATTTTAGAATCAAGGGGTACCTGAGGATGTAAATGAATTCAGAATCAATAAAAGTGTGATGATTGTTTCTGTAACTATTTCATTGTTATGTTTGAATAAGATAATCCCCAAATCAAATACTTTTGTTTTCTTGTCGAAACAATGACCAAAAATTGACCCAATCCGACATCGAAAGATGGAGTTATAAGTGTCTCCGTTGGATAGCGCAATTTGAAAAGATTAATAATCCATATTGAAAAATGACGATCGAAGAGTTCCAACGTGCTTTTGGGATATCGAATAGTCTCTGAATTAGGAAATTTTGGTCCCATTTGGAAGCTTGCCAAGTTACCATTCCAATGACTTGTAATATTCTAAATTCGACCTCTTAAGAGAGAGTTAATAAGGTTACTATTGGACAAGGAGATTATTGAAATATTCAGGATCCACAACTGCGATCTAACTTAAAGATGCCCAAATGGTCTCGGAATACGACGATAACAATCAAGAATGAAAGAGTACTAAAGTACCATTCAAATGACTAAAAATCAACCCAATTCGACATCAAATGATGGAGTTAAGGGCGTCTCCGTTGGATCGCATAATTTTGAAAGGCTAACAATCCATATTGAAAAATGACGATCGAAGAGTTCCAACGTGCTTTTGGGATATCGAACGGTCTCTGAATTAAGCAATTTTGGTCCCAAATGGAAGCTAGACAAGTTACCATTGCAATGAGATGAAATAGTCAAAATTCGACCTCTGAAGAGAGAGTTATGAGGGTTACTATTGGACAAGAAGATGAAGGAAACATTCAGGATCCCTAACTGTGATCCAACTTAAAGATGCACAAATGGTCTCAGAATACGACGATTCCAGTCAAGAATGAAAGAGCACTAAAGAACCATTCAGATGACCAAAAATTGACCCAATTCGACCTCAAATGATGGAGTTATAGGCGTCTCCGTTGGATCACGCAATTTGGAAAGGTTAACAATCCATATTGAAAATTGATGATCGTAGAGTTCTAACGTGCTTTTGGGATATCGAACGGTCTCTGAATTAGGCAATTTTGGTCCCATTTGGAAGCTTGACAAGTTACCATTCCAATGACATGAAATAATCTAAATTCGACCTCTGAAGAGAGAGTTATGAGGGTTACTATTGGACAAGGAGATGATGGAAACATTCAGGATCCCCAACTGCGATCCAACTTAAAGATGCACAAATGGTCTCAGAATACGACGATTCTAGTCAAGAATGAAAGAGCACTAAAGTACCATTCAAATGACCAAAAATTGACCCAATCCGATATCAAATGATGGAGTTATAAGCGTCTCCGTTGGATCGCGCAATTTTGAAAGACTAACAATCCATATTGAAAAATGAAGATCGAATAGTTCTAACGTGCTTTTGGGATATCGAACGGTGTCTGAATTAAGCAATTTTGGTCCCAAATGGAAGCTGGACAAGTTACCATTCCAATAAGATGAAATAGTCTAAATTTGACCTTTGAAGAGATTGTTATGAGGGTTATTATTGGACAAGAAGATGAAGGAAACATTCAGGACCAACGACTACGATCCAACTTAAATATGCCCAAATGGTCTTGGAAAATAATGATTCTAGTCAATAATGAAAGAGCACAAAGTACCATTCAGATGACCGAAAATTGACCCAATCCGACATCAAATGGAGTTATTGGCGTCTCCGGTGGATCGCGCAATTTGGAAATATTAACAATTCGTATTCAAAAATGATGATCGAAGAGTTCCAACGTGCTTTTGGTATATCGAACAGTCTCTGAATTAGGCAATTTTGGTCCCATTGGGAAGCTTGGCAAGTTACCATTCCAATGACCTGAAATAGCCTAAATTTGACCTCTGAAGAGAGAGATTTATGACGGTTACTATTGGACAAGGAGATGATGGAAACATTCAGGATCCACGAGTGCGATCCAACTTAAAGATGCCCAAATGGTCTTAGAATACGATGATTCCCATCAAGAATGAAAGGGCACTAAAGTACCATTAAGATGACCAAAAATCGACCCAATCCGACATCAAATGATGGAGTTATAGGCGTCTCCGTTGGATCGGGCAATTTGGAAAGATTAACATTCCATATTGAAAAATGACGGTCGAAGAGTTCCAACGTGCTTTTGGGATGTCAAACGGTCTCTGAATTTGGTAAATTTGGTCCCATTTGGAAGATTGACAAGTTACCATTGCAATGAAATGAAATCGTTTAAATTCGACCTCTGAAGAGAGAGTTATGAGGGTTACTATTGGACAAGGAGATTATGGAAATATTCAAGATCCACAACTGCGATCCAACTCAAAGATGCCCAAATGGTCTCGGAATACGACGATTCCAGTCAAGAATGAAAGAGCACTAAAGTACCATTCAGATGACTAAAAATCAGCCCAATCCGTCATCAAATGATGGAGTTATAGGCGTCTTCGTTGGATCGCGCAATTTGTAAAGACTAACAATCCATATTGAAAAATGACGATCGAAGAGTTCCAACGTGCTTTTGGGATATCAAACGGTCTCTGAATTAGGCAATATTGGTCCCATTTGGAAGCTTCACAAGTTACCATTCCAATGACCTGAAATAGTCTAAATTCGACCTCTGAAGAGATTGCTATGAGGGTTACTATTAAAGAAGAAGTTGAACAAAACGTTCAGGATCGACGACTGTGATCCAACTTTAAGTTGCCCAAATGGTCTCGGAATACGATGCTACTAGTCAACAATGAAAGAGTACTAAAGTACCATTCAGATGACCAACAATCAACCCAATCCGACATCAAATGATGGAGTTATAGGCGTCTCCGTTGGATTGCATAATTTTGAAAGACTAACAATCCATATTGAAAAATGACGATCGAAGTGTTCCAACGTGCTTTTGGGATATCGAACGGTGTCTGAATTAAGCAATTTTGGTCCCAAATGGACGCTTGACAAGTTACCATTCCAATGAGATGAAATAGTCTAAATTCGACCTCTGAAGAGAGAGTTATGAGGGTTACTGTTGGACAAGAAGATGAAGGAAACATTCGGAACCGACGACTACGATCGAACTTAAATATGCCCAAATGGTCTTGGAAATTGACGATACCAGTCAAGAATCAAAGAGCACTAAAGTACCTGTTTCGACAAGAAAATAAATGTGTTTGATTTGGGGGATTTATTCAATGATAACAAAGATAGAACGAGAGAACATTAATCACATTTATTCTGAGTTCATTTACATCCTCTGACTCCCTTGATTCTGAAAACAAAGTACAATCGATCAAAGTAGACAAGATAGTCTTATGGAAATTTCGACAGCATTCCGACGCCTGTTTCAGTCATCTCCTGGAACTTAGGAGGAATTGTTGATATGATCAACCAGTCTTCAATGAGATAGAAATTTCAGCAGCATAATGGCGCTATTTCGGTCATCTCCTAGATACTTAGGAGGAATTTGCTGATTTGATCAGCCAGTCTTCAATGAGATGGAGCATCTTTTCGGTCATTCTTCTTTAAAATATGAAGAAGTTCATTGAAGTGTAGCTAGGACCCACAGAAATCAAGCCGATCACATCAGACGGGCTTAAAAAGTCTCCCAAAACGTAAGATCATGGGGTTTCCACCGTCCATTCTGCTCGAAACTTTATATGAAGCCTTAGAACCCCAAATTAGCCGTACCATCAAATTTCAGCTCCTGAATCCTTGTAGAAATGACCAAATTAACAAATCAGCCCCTGAAAATCATGATTTGGGACCCGCCTATCATCTGAATACGCTTGAGATTTGGTATCAACGTGTTAAACGGGCTGACAACGTGGATGAACGGAGTAGATTCTTATAAGCATCATGCTAAAGCCTACACGTACGTCGCATGTACATGTGGAGTACAAGTGCATGAACCATGCACGTGATTTTCCAAAGTCACGTCTTCTTCCCAAACTCAAAATAATGCACAGCGTCTTCACTGACCATTTACAATTTTCCCAGTGTGGCCCGATCATCATTCAAATCATCGATCTGGACCGTCCAGTCACTCCAGAGGATGGGTATTACCGCCTAGGTGAACTTTTGACCCCATGCATACTGTTACAAAATCTTAACTGTTGAATACAGGATGGACGGCGGAGTGGATAACCTTGTTGACCATGCTGATTTCACTTCAAAAATGGTCCTTCCTTGGTGGTTTTTCACCCTGAATTGAATGGACGGAATGGATTTTCCATAAATCTTCAATAAGTGGGCAACTAAAATTCACAAAGTCGACGTACGTCGACTCTATTGTAAAAGGGAACTTTCGTCCTTTTGCTGTGGGTCACCATCATGCACCCATCATGCAGGGAATGACGAATCTGAGTCGTCCATCAGGTAGAGGCGGAAAAACCCATCAAAACCATGCTAAGCTTTGGCGGCGATGCTCATTCATATGACCACTATGGCGATTACAAACGGACCGTTAAGCTGATATCTGAACTTGATCATCTTGGTGGGCCACATCACTAGATGATCAAGACTGGTCTTTTACGGTCAAAATCTCGAGAGGAAGACGGTGAATGGTGTGGATCTTCCAAAAGGCAGCCACAATGGGCCCTGCCAGCAGAACCGTGAAATGAAGAAGTTTCATGAAAATTCGGTTTGCGCGGTCCCCCGCAAACCACTTCGGTTGCGCGGTTCCGCGCAAAGTGTTTTCTCCCACCTCTCTCTTGGAAAATGGCGCTAAGGCCATATTAACTTGGATGGGTTTGCACGGGTCCGCGCAAACCACTTCGGTTGCGCGGTTCCGCGCAAACCACTTCTGCTCTCTTTCTCCTGCCTTGCTTCTCTCTCATTCTCTAGCCCACCAATTGATCTAATCCGATCCAACCCCTCAAATGAATCAGGGAGGGGTATTTATAGGCCCCACCTCCTTACAGAGTGGTGATTACCACCACTTATCTCTTCACAAATAAACTTCTTCTTTTCTTAAATCATGGTGTCCACCAAACTCTTCTTAGATGGTGGTGTCGAGTCTCTTTTCACTAAAATGACACTTATACCCGCTTTATTACCAAAATACCATTTTTAATCCTTTTTACTGAAATACCTAAACTACCCCTGGAGATGGATTTTTACCAAAATACCTAAACTACCCCTTGGACATGGATTTTTACCAAAATACCTAAACTACACCTGGACATGGATTTTTACCAAAATACCTAAACTACCCCTGGACATGGATTTTTACCAAAATATCTAAACTACCCCTGGACATGGATTTTTACCAAAATACCCCCGGACATGGAAATTACCAAAATGCCCCCGGACATGGAAATTACCAAAATGCCCCGGACATGAAAATTACCAAAATACCCCAGACATGAAAATTACCAAAATACCTCGAACATGAAAATTACTAAAATACCCCGGACATGGAAATTACCAAAATGCCCCGGACATGAAAATTACCAAAATGTCCCCGAACATGAAAATTACCAAAATGCCCCCGGTCATGGAATTCTCTCACCACTGCAATGAGATATTTTTTGTGCCTCAACAGTACCATTCAGGTGACCAAAAATTGACCCAATCCGACATCAAATGATGCAGTTATAGGCGTCTCCGTTGGATCGCGCAATTTAGAAAGAGTAACAATCCATATTGAAAAATGACGATCGAAGAGTTCCAACGTGCTTCTGGGATATCGAACGGTCTCTGACTTAGGTAATTTTGGTCTCAATTGGAAGATTAATAAGTTACCATTCCAATGACCTGAAATAGCCTAAATTCAACCTTTGAAGAGAGAGTTATGAGGGTTACTATTGAACAAGGAGATGATGGAAACATTCAGGATCCACGACTGCGATCCAACTTAAAGATGCCCTAATGGTCTTACATTACGACGATTCCAGTCAAGAATGAAAGAGCACTAAAGTACCATTCAGATGACCAAAAATTGACCCAATCCGACATCAAATGAAAGAGTTATAGGCGTCTCCATTGCATCGCGCAATTTGGAAAGATTAACATTCCATATTGAAAAATGACGATCGAAGAGTTCCAACATGCTTTTGGGATATTGAACGGTCTCTGAATTTGGTAAATTTGGTCCCATTTAGAAGCTTAACAAGTTACCATTCCAATGTCTTGAAATAGTCTAATTCGACCTCTGAAGAGATTTTTATGAGGTTTACTATTGGACAAGAAGTTGAAAGAAACATTCAGGATCGATGACTGTGATCCAACTTTAAGTTACCCAAACGATCTCGGAATACGACGATAACAGTCAAGAATGAAAGAGTACTAAAGTACCATTCAGATGACCAAAAATTGACCCAATCCGACATCAAATGAAGGAGTTATAGGCGTCTCTGTTGGATCGCGTAATTTTGAAAGACTAACAATCCATATTGAAAAATGACGATTGAAGATGTCCAACGTGCTTTTGGGATATCGAACGGTGTGTGAATTAAGCAATTTTGGTCCCAAATGGAACCTAGACAAGTTACCAATGCAATGAGATGAAATAGTCTAAATTCGACCTCTGAAGATAGAGTTATGAGGGTTACTATTGGACAAGAAGATGAAGGAAACATTCAGGACCGACGACTATGATCCAACTTAAATATGCGCAAATGGTCATGGAAAATGACGATAAAAATTAAGAATGAAAGAGCACTAAAGTACCATTCAGATGACCAAAAATTGACCCAATCCGACATCAAATGATGGAGTTATAGGCGTCTCCGTTGGATCGCACAAGTTGGAAAGATTAACAATCCGTATTGAAAAATGACGATCGAAGAGCTCCAACGTGCTTTTGGGATATCGAACGGTCTCTGAATTAGGCAATTTTGGTCCCATTTGGAAGCTTGACAAGTTACCATTCCAATGACCTGGAATAGTATAAATTCGACCTCTGAAGAGAGAGTTATGAGTGTTACTGTTGGACAAGGAGATGATGGAAACATTCAGGATCCCCGACTACGATCCAACTTAAAGATACCCAAATGGTCTTAGAATACGACGATTCTAGTCAAGAATGAAAGAGCACTAGAGTACCATTCAGATGACCAAAAATTGACCCAATCCGACATCAAATGATGGAGTTATAGGCGTCTCCGTTGGATCACACAATTTGGAAAGGTTAACAATCCGTATTGAAAGATGATGATCATAGAGTTCTAACATGCTTTTGGGATATCGAACGGTCTCTGAATAAGGGAATTTTGGTCCCACTTGGAAGCTTGACAAGTTACCATTCCAATGACTTGAAATAGTCTAAATTCGACCTCTGAAGAGAGAGTTATGAGTGTTACTATTGGACAAGGAGATGATGGAAACATTTAGGATCCCCAACTGCGATCCAACTTAAAGATGCCTAAATGGTCTCAGAATACGACGATTCCTGTCAAGAATGAAAGAGCACTAAAGTACCATTCAGATGACCATAAATTGACCCAATTCGACATCAAATGATGGAGTTATAGGCGTCTCCGTTGGATCACCCAATTTGGAAAGGTTAACAATCCGTATTGAAAAATGACGATCGTAGAGTTCCAACGTGCTTTTGGGATATCGAACGGTCTCTGAATTAGGCAATTTTGGTCCCATTTGGATGCTTGACAAGTTACCCTTCCAATGACCTGAAATAGTCTAAATTCGACCTCTGAAGAGAGAGTTATGAGGGTTACTATTGGACAAGGAGATGATGGAAACATTCAGGATCCCCGACTAAGATCCAACTTAAAGATGCCCAAATGTTCTCAGAATATGACGATTCTAGTCAAGAATGAAAGAGCACTAAAGTTCCATTCAGATGACCAAAAATTGACCCAATTTGACATTAAATGATGGAG
Source organism: Magnolia officinalis (assembly GCA_021015155.1). NCBI lineage: Eukaryota > Viridiplantae > Streptophyta > Magnoliopsida > Magnoliales > Magnoliaceae > Magnolia > Magnolia officinalis. The sequence goes on from JAJHSJ010000012.1 coordinate 38,859,719, forward strand.
TTATATGCGTCTCCGTTGGATCACGTAATTTAGAAAAGTTAACAATCCGTATTGAAAAATGTCGATCATAGATTTCAAACATGCTTTTCGGATATTGAACGATCTCTGAATTAGGCAATTTTGGTCCCATTTGGAAACTTGACAGGTTACCATTCCAATGACCTGAAATAGCTTAAATTCAACCGCTGAAGAGAGAGTTATGAGGGTTACTATTGGACAAGGAGATGATGGAAACATTCAGGATCCACAACTGCAATCCAACTTAAAGATGCCAAAATGGTCTTAGAATACGACGATTCCAGTCAAGAATGAAAGAGCACTAAAGAACCATTCAAATGACCAAAAATTGACCCAATTCGACCTCAAATGATGGAGTTATAGGCGTCTCCGTTGGATCACGCAATTTGGAAAGGTTAACAATCCATATTGAAAAATGACGATCTAAGAGTTCCAACATGCTTTTGGGATATCGAACGGTCTCTGAATTAGGAAATTTTGGTCCCATTTGGAAGCTTGCCAAGTTACCATTCCAATGACCTGTAATATTCTAAATTCGACCTCTTAAGAGAGAGTTATTAAGGTTACTATTGGACAAGGAGATTATTGAAATATTCAGGATCCACGACTGCGATCCAACTTAAAGATGCCCAAATGGTCTTGGAATACGACGATAATAGTTAAGAATGAAAGAGTACTAAAGTACCATTCAGATGACCAAAAATCAACCCAATTCGACATCAAATGATGGAGTTATGGGCGTCTCCGTTGGATCGCATAATTTTGAAAGGCTAACAATCGATATTGAAAAATGACGATCGAAGAGTTCCAACGTGCTTTTGGGATATCGAACAGTCTCTGAATTAAGCAATTTTGGTCCCAAATGGAAGCTAGACAAGTTACCATTGCAATGAGATGAAATAGTCAAAATTCGACCTCTGAAGAGAGAGTTATGAGGGTTACTATTGGACAAGAAGATGAAGGAAACATTCAGGATCCCTGACTGTGATCCAACTTAAAGATGCACAAATGGTCTCAGAATACGATGATTCCAGTCAAGAATGAAAGAGCACTAAAGAACCATTCAGATGACCAAAAATTGACCCAATTCGACATCAAATGATGGAGTTATAGGCGTCTCCGTTGGATCACGCAATTTGGAAAGGTTAACAATCCATATTGAAAAATGACGATCGTAGAGTTCTAACGTGCTTTTGGGATATCGAACGGTCTCTGAATTAGGCAATTTTGGTCCCATTTGGAAGCTTGACAAGTTACCATTCCAATGACTGAAATAATCTAAATTCGACCTCTGAAGAGAGAGTTATGAGGGTTACTATTGGACAAGGGGATGATGGAAACATTCAGGATCCCCGACTGCGATCCAACTTAAAGATGCACAAATGGTCTCAGAATACGACGATTCCAGTCAAGAATGAAAGAGCACTAAAGTACCATTCAAATGACCAAAAATTGACCCAATCCGACATCAAATGATGGAGTTATAAGCGTCTCCGTTGGATCGCGCAATTTGGAAAGGTTAACAATCCATATTGAAAAATGACGATCAAAGAGTTCCAACGTGCTTTTGGGATATCGAACGGTCTTTAAATTTAAAAATTTTGGTCCCATTTGGAAGCTTGCCAAGTTACCATTCCAATGACCCGAAATTTTCTAAATTCGACCTCTGAAGAGAGAGTTATGAGGATTACTATTGGACAAGGAGATTATGGAAACATTCAGGATCCACGACTACGATCCAACTTAAAGATGCCCAAATGGTCGTGGAATATGACGATTCCAGTCAAGAATGAAAGAGCACTAACAACCATTAGGATGACCAAATATCGACCAATCCGACATCAAATGATGGAGTCATAGGCGTCTCCGTTGGATCACGTAATTTGGAAAGATTAACAATCTATATTGAAAAATGACGATCGAACAGTTCCAACGTGCTTTTAGGATATCGATCGGTCTCTAAATTTGGTAAATTTGGTCCTATTTGGAAGCTTGACAAGTTACCAATCCAATGACCTGAAATAGTCTACATTCGACCTCTGAAGAGATAGTTATGTGGGTTACTATTGGACATGAAGTTGAAGGAAACATTCAGCACCGATGACTGCGATCTAACTTTTAGTTGCCCAAGTGGTCTCGAAATATGATTATACCAGTCAAGAATGAAAGAGTACTAAAGTACCATTCAAATGACCAAAAATTGACCCAATCCGACATCAAATGATGGAGTTATAGGCGTCTCCGTTGGATCGCGCAATTTTGAAAGACTAACAATCCATATTGAAAAATGAAGATCGAATAGTTCCAACGTGCTTTTGGGATATCGAATGGTGTCTGAATTAAGCAATTTTGGTCCCAAATGGAAGCTTGACAAGTTACCATTCCAATAAGATGAAATAGTCTAAATTTGACCTCTGAAGAGATTGTTATGAGAGTTACTATTGGACAAGAAGATGAAGGAAACATTCAGGACCGACGACTACAATCCAACTTAAATATGTCCAAATGGTCTTGGAAAACAATGATTCTAGTCAATAATGAAAGAGCACTAAAGTACCATTCAGATGACCAAAAATTGACCCAATCCGACTTCAAATGGAGTTATTGGCGTCTCCGGTGGATCGCGCAATTTGGAAAGATTAACAATTCGTATTGAAAAATGATGATCGAAGAGTTCCAACGTGCTTTTGGTATATCGAACAGTCTCTGAATTAGGCAATTTTGGTCCCATTGGGAAGCTTGGCAAGTTACCATTCCAATGACCTGAAATAGCCTAAATTTGACCTCTGAAGAGAGAGATTTATGACGGTTACTATTGGACAAGGAGATGATGGAAACATTCAGGATCCACGAGTGCGATCCAACTTAAAGATGCCCAAATGGTCTTAGAATACGACGATTCCCATCAAGAATGAAAGGGCACTAAAGTACCATTCAGATGACCAAAAATCGACCCAATCCGACATCAAATGATGGAGTTATAGGCGTCTCCGTTGGATCGGGCAATTTGGAAAGATTAACATTCCATATTGAAAAATGACGGTCGAAGAGTTCCAACGTGCTTTTGGGATGTCGAACGGTCTCTGAATTTGGTAAATTTGGTCCCATTTGGAAGATTGACAAGTTACCATTGCAATGAACTGAAATCGTTTAAATTCGACCTCTGAAGAGAGAGTTATGAGGGTTACTATTGGACAAGGAGATTATGGAAATATTCAAGATCCACAACTGCGATCCAACTCAAAGATGCCCAAATGGTCTCGGAATACGACGATTCCAGTCAAGAATGAAAGAGCACTAAAGTACCATTCAGATGACTAAAAATCAGCCCAATCGTCATCAAATGATGGAGTTATAGGCATCTCCATTGGATAACGCAATTTGTAAAGACTAACAATCCATATTGAAAAATGACGATCAAAGAGTTCCAATGTGCTTTTGGGATATCGAACGGTCTCTGAATTAGGTAAATTTGGTCCCATTTGGAAGCTTCACAAGTTACCATTCCAATGACCTGAAATAGTCTAAATTCGACCTCTGAAGAGAGAGTTATGAGGGTTACTATTGGACAAGGAGATGATGGAAACATTCAGGATCCCCAACTGCGATCCAACTTAAAGATTCCCAAATGGTCTCAAAATAGGACGATTCCAGTCAAGAATGAAACAGCACTAAAGTACCATTCAGATGACCAAAAATTGACCCAATCCGACATCAAATGATGGAGTTATAGGGATCTCCGTTGGATCACGCAATTTGGAAAGGTTAACAATCTGTATTGAAAAATGACGATCATAGAGTTCCAACGTGCTTTTGCGATATTGAACGGTCCCAGAATTAGGTAATTTTGGTCCCATTTGGAAGCTTGACAAGTTAACATTCCAATGACCTAAAATAGCCTAAATTCAACATCTAAAGAGAGGGTTATGAGGGTTACTATTGGACAAGGAGATGATGGAAACATTCAGGATCCACGAGTGCGATCCAACTTAAAGATGCCCAAATGGTCTCAGAATATGACGATTCCAATCAAGAATGAAAGACCACTAAAGTACCATTCAGATGACTAAAAATCGACCCAATCTGACATCAAATGATGGAGTTATTGGTGTCTCCGTTGAATCGCGCAATTTGGAAAGATTAACAATCCATATTGAAAAATGATGATTGAAGAGTTCCAACGTGCTTTTCGGATATCGAACGGTCTCTGAATTAGGAAATTTTGGTCCCATTTGGAAGCTTGCCAAATTACCATTCCAATGACCTGAAATATTCTAAATTCAACCTCTGAAGAGAGAGTTATGAGGGTTACTATTGGACAAGGAGATTATGGAAACATTCAGGATTCACGACTGCGATCCAACTTAAAGATGCCCAAATGGTTGCGGAATACGACGATTCCAGTCAAGAATATAAGAGCATTAACGTACCATTCAGATGATCAAAAACTGGCCCAATCCGACAACAAATGATGGAGTTATAGGCGTCTCCATTGGATCACGCAATTTGGAAAGATTATCAATCTATATTGTAAAATGACGATCGAAGAGTTCCAACGTTCTTTTGGGATATTGAACGGTCTCTGAATTAGGCAATTTTGGTCCCATTTGGAAGCTTGACAAGTTACCATTCCAATGACATGAAATAGTCTAAGTTCGACCTCCGAGGAGTGACTTATGAGTGTTACTATTAGACGAAACATTCAGGACCAACGATTACGATCCAACTTAAAGATGTCCAAATGGTCTTAGAGTACGACGATACAAGTCAAGAATGAAAGACCACTAAATACCATTCGGATGACCAAATATCGACTCAATCTGACATCAAATGATGGAGTCATAGGCATCTCCGTTGGATCACGCAATTTGGAAAGATTAACAATTTACATTGAAAAATGACGATCGAAGAGTTGCCACTTGCTTTTGGGATATCGAACGGTCTCCAAATTTGGTAAATTTGGTCCCATTTGGAAGCTTGACAAGTTACCAATCCAATGACCTGAAATAGTCTACATTCGACCTCTGAAGAGAGAGTTATGAGGGTTACTATTGGACAAGAAGTTGAAGGAAACATTCAGCACCGACGACTGCGATCTAACTTTTAGTTGCCCAAATGGTCTCGAAATACGATGATACCAGTCAAGAATGAAAGAGTACTAAAGTACCATTCAGATGACCAAAAATCGACCGAATCTGACATCAAATGATGGAGTTATCATTGTCTCCATTGGATCGCGCAATTTTGTAAGATTAACAATCCATATTGAAAAATGACGATCGAAGAGTTCCAACGTGCTTTTGGGATATCGAACGGTCTCTGAATTAAGCAATTTTGGTCCCAAATGGAAGCTTGACAAGTTACCATTCCAATGACTTGAATTAGTCTAAATTCGACCTCTGACGAGAAAGTTATGAGGGTTACTAATGGACAAGAAGATGAAGGAAACATTCAGGACCGACGACTACGATCCAACTTAAATATGCCCAAATGGTCTTGGAAAATGACGATTCGAGTTAAGAATGAAAGAGTACTAAAGTACCATTTAGATGACCAAAAATCGACTTAATCCGACCTCAAATGATGGAGTTATAGGCGTCTCCATTGGATCGTGCAATTTGGAAAGATTAACAATCCATATTGAAAAATGACGATTGAAGGGTTCCAACGTGCTTTTGGGATATCGAACGGTCTCCGAATTAAGCAATTTTGGTCTCATTTGGATGCTTGACAAGTTAACATTCTAATGACTTGAAATAGCCTAAATTTGACCTCTGATGAGAGAGTTATGAGGGTTACTATTGGACAAGGAGATGATGGAAACATTCAGGATCCACGACTGCGATACAACTTAAAGATGACCAAATGGTCTCCAAATATGACGATTCCTGTCAAGAATGAAAGAACACTAAAGTACCATTCAAATGACCAAAAATCGACCCAATGCGACATCAAATGATGGAGTTATACGCATCTCCGTTGGATCGTGCAATTTCGAAAGATTAGCATTCCATATTGAAAAATGACGATTGAAGAGTTCCAACGTGCTTTTGGGATATCGAACGGTCTCTAAATTAGGTAAATTTGGTCCCATTTGGAAGCTTGATAAGTTACCATTCCAATGTCTTGAAATAGTCTAATTCGACCTCTGAAGAGATTGTTATGAGGGTTACTATTGGACATGAAGTTGAATGAAACATTCAGGACCGACGACTGTTATCCAACTTTAAGATGCCCAAATCGTCACAGAATACGATGATACCAGTCAAGAATGAAAGAGTAGTAAAGTACCATTTAGATGACAAAAAATCAACCCAATCCGACATCAAATGATGGAGTTATAGGCGTCTCCGTTTGATCGCGTAATTTTGAAAGACAAACAATCCATATTGAGAAATGACGATCGAAGAGTTCCAACGTGCTTTTGGGATATCGAACGGTGTCTGAATTAAGCAATTTTGGTCCCAAATGGATGCTTGACAAGTTACCGTTCCAATAAGATGAAATAGTCTAAATTCGACCTTTGAAGAGATTGTTATGAGGGTTACTATTGGACAAAAAGATGAAGGAAAAATTCAGGACTGATGACTACGATCCAACTTAAATATGCCCAAATGGTCTTGGAAAACGACGATTCTAGTCAAGAATGAAAGAGCACTAAAGTACCATTCAGATGACCAAAAATTGACCCAATCTGACATCAAATGATTTAGTTATTATCGTCTCCGTTGGATCACGCAATTTGGAAAGATTAACAATCCGTATTGAAAAATGACGATCGAAGAGTTCCAACGTGCTTTTGGTATATCGAACGGTCTCTGAATTAGGCAATTTTGGTCCCATTAGGAAGCTTGACAAGTTACCATCCCAATGACCTGAAATTGCCTAAATTTGACCTCGGAAGAGAGAGAGTTATGCGGGTTACTATTGGACAAGGAGATGATGGAAACATTCAGGATCCACGAGTGCGATCCAACTTAAAGATGCCCAAATGAACTCATAATACGACGATTCCTGTCATGAATGAAAGAGCACTAAAGTACCATTTAGATGACCAAAAATCGACCCAATCCGACATCAAATGATGGAGTTATAGGCATCTCCGTTGGATCGGGCAATTTGGAAAGATTAACATTTCATATTGAAAAATGACGATCGAAGAGTTCCAACGTGCTTTTGGGATATCAAACGGTCTCTGAATTTGGTAAATTTGGTTCCATTTGGAAGCTTGACAAGTTACCATTCCAATGTCTTGAAATAGTCTAATTCGACCTCTGAAGAGATTGTTATGAGGGTTACTATTGGACAAGAGTTGAACGAAACATTCAGGACCGACGACTGTGATCCAACTTTAAGTTGCCCAAATGGTCTCGGAATACGACGATACAAGTTAAGAATGAAAGAGTACTAAAGTACCATTTAGATGACCATAAATCAACCCAATCCGACATCAAATGATGGAGTTATAGGCATCTTCGTTGGATCGCGTAATTTTGAAAGACTAACAATCCATATTGAAAACTGACGATCGAAGAGTTCCAACCTGCTTTTGGGATATCGAACGGTGTCTGAATTAAGAAATTTTGGTCGCAAATGGAAGCTTGACAAGTTACCATTCCAATGAGATGAAATCGTCTAAATTCGACCTCTAAAGAGAGAGTTATGAGGGTTACTATTGGACAAGAAGATGAAGGAAACATTCAGGACCGATGACTACGATCTAACTTAAATATGCCCAAATGGTCTTGGAAAATGATGATACCAGTCAAGAATGAAGGAGCACAAAAGTACCATTCAGATGACCAAACATTGACCCAATCCGACATCAAATGATGGAGTTAAGGCGTCTCCGTTGGATAGCGCAATTTGGAAAGATTAACAATTCATATTGAAAAATGACGATCGAAGTGTACCAACGTGCTTTAGGGATATCAAACGGTCTCTGAATTAAGCAATTTTGGTCCCATTTAGAAGCTTAACAAGATACCATTCCAATGTCCTGAAATAGTCTAAATTCGACCTCCGAAGAGTGAGTTATGAGGAATACTATTAGACAAGGAGATGAATGAAACATTCAGGACCAACGACTACGATCCAACATAAAGATGTCCAAATGGTCTCGGAATATGACGATACAAGTCAAGAATGAAAGAGCACTAAAGACCATTCGGATGACCAAAAATCGACCCAATCCGACATCAAATGATGGAGTCATAGGCGTCTCCGTTGGATCGCGCAATTTGGAAAGATTAACAATCTATATTGAAAAATGACGATGGAAGAGTTCCAATGTGCTTTTGGGATATCGAACGGTCTCCGCATTTAGTAAATTTGGTCCCATTTGGAAGCTTGACAAGTTACCAATCCAATGACCTGAAACAGTCTACATTCGACCTCTGAAGAGAGAGTTATGAGGGTTACTATTGGACAAGAAGTAGAAGGAAACATTCAGGATTGACAACTGCGATTTAACTTTAGTTGCCCAAATGGTCTCGTAATACGATGATACCAGTCAAGAATGAAAGAGTACTAAAGTACAATTCAGATGACCAAAAATCGACCCAATCCGATATCAAATGATGGAGTTATTGGCGTCTCCATTGGATCGCGCAATTTGAAAAGATTAACAATCCATATTGAAAAATGACGATCGAAGAGTTCCAACGTGCTTTTGAGATATCGAACGGTCTCTAAATTTGGTAAATTTGGTCCCATTTGGAAGCTTGACAAGTTACCATTCCAATGTCTTGAAATAGTCTAATTCGACCTCTGAAGAGATTGTTATGAGGGTTACTATTGGTCAAGAAGTTGAAGGAAACATTCAGGACCGACGACTGCGATCCAACTTAAAGATGCCCAAATGGTCTCGGAATATGACGATACCAGTCAAGAATGAAAGGACACTAAAGACTATTCGGATGACCAATAATTGACCCACTCCGACATCAAATGATGGAGTCATAGGCGTCTCCGTTGGATCGAGCAATTTGGAAAGATTAAATATCCATATTGGAAAACGACGATCGAAGAGTTCCAACGTACTTTTGGGATATCGAACGGTCTCCAAATTTGGTAAATTTAGTCCCATTTGAAAGCTTGGCAAGTTACCAATCCAATGACCTGAAATTGTCGACATTCGACCTCTGAAGAGAGAGTTATGAGGGTTACTATAGGACAAGGAGATTATGGAAATATTCAGGATCCACAACTGCAATCTAAATTAAAGATGCCCAAATGGTCTCAGAATATGACGATACCAGTCAAGAATGAATGAGTACTAAAGTACCATTCAGATGACCAAAATTGACCCAATCTGACTTCAAATGATGGATTTATAGGAGTCTCCGTTGGATCGCGCAATTCTGAAAGATTAACCATCCATATTGAAAAATGACGATCGAAGAGTTCCAACGTGCTTTTGGGATATCGAACAGTGTCTGAATTAAGCAGTTTTGGTCCCAAATTGAAGCTTGACAAGTAACCATTCCAATGAGATGAAATAGTCTAAATTCGACCTCTGAAGAGAGAGTTATGAGGGTTACTATTGGACAAGAAGATGAAGGAAACATTCAGGATCGACGACATCAATGCAACTTAAATCTGGCCAAATGGTCTTGGAAAACAATGATACCAGTCAAGAATGAAATAGCACTAAATTACTATTCAGACGACCAAAAATTGACCCAATCCGACATCAAATGATGGAGTCATAGGCGTCTCCGTTGGATCGCACAATTTGGAAAGATTAAAAATCCATATTGAAAATAACGATCGAAGGGTCCAACGTGCTTTTGGTATATCGAACGGTCTCCAAATTTTGTAAATTAGTCCCATTTGAAAGCTTGACAAGTTACCAATCCAATGACCTGAAATAGTCGACATTCAACCTCTGAAGAGAGAGTTATGAGGGTTACTATTGGACAAGGAGATGATGGAAATATTCAGGATCTACGACTACAATCTAAATTAAAGATGCCCAAATGGTCTCAGAATACAACGATACCAGTCAAGAATGAAAGAGTACTAAAGTACCATTCAGATGACCAAAAATCGACCCAATCCGACATCAAATGATGGAGTTATAGGCGTCTCTGTTGGATCACGCAATTTTGAAAGATTAAGAATCCATATTGAAAAATGACGATCAAAGAGTTCCAACGTTCTTTTGGGATATCGAACGGTCTCTAAATTAAGCAATTTTGGTCCCAAATTGAAGCTTGACAAGTTACCATTCCAATAGTTGAAATAGTCTAAATTCGACCTCTGAAGAGAGAGTTATGAGGGTTACTATTGGACAAGGAGATTATGGAAACATTCAGGATCCAAGACTGCGATCCAACTTAAAGATGCCCAAATGGTCTCAGAATACAACGATTCCAGTCAAGAATGAAAGAGCACTAAAGTACCATTCAGATGACCAAAATAGACCCAATCCGACATCAAATGATGGAGTTATAGGCGTCTCCGTTGGATCGCGAAAATTTGGAAAGATTAACATTCCATATTGAAAAATGATGATTGAAGAGTTCCAATATGCTTTTGGGATATCGAACGGTCGTTGATTAGGCAATTTTGGTCCCATTTGGAAGCTTGACAAGTTACCATTCCATTGACCTGAAATAGCCTAAATTGACCTCTGAAGAGAGAGTTATGAGGGTTACTATTGGACAAGGAGATGATGGAAACATTCAGGATCCACGAGTGCGATCCAACTTAAAGAAGCCCAAATGGTCTCAGAATATGACGATTCAGTCAAGAATGAAAGAGCACTAAAGTACCATTCAGATGAGCAAAAATCGACCGAATCAGACATCAAAGGATGGAGTTATAGGCGTCTCTGTTGGATCGTGTTAATTTTGAAATATGTACAATCCATATTGAAAATTGACGATCGAATAGTTGGAATGTGCTTTTGGGATATCAAACGGTCTCTAAATTAGGCAATTTTGGTCCCATTTGGAAGCTTGACAAGTTACCATTCCAATGACCTGAAATAGTCTAAATTCGACCTCTAAAGAGAGAGTTATGAGGGTTGCTATTGGACAAGGAGATGAAGGAAACATTCAGGACCGATGACTACAATCCAACTTAAGGCCCAAATGGTCTAGGAATATGACTATACAGTCAAGAATGAAAGAGCACTAAGTAACATTCAGAAAATAACCCTATCCGACATCAAATGATGGAGTTATATAGGGTCTCCGTTAGATCACGTAATTTTGAAAGACTAACAATCCATATTGAAAAATGACGATTGAAGAGTTCCAACATGCTTTTGGGATATCGAACGTTGTCTGAATTAAGAAATTTTCATCCCAAATGGAAGCTTGACAAGTTACCATTCCAATAAGATGAAATAGTCTAAATTCGACCTCTGAAGAGATTGTTATGAGGGTTACTATTGGACAAGAAGATGAAGGAAACATTCAGGACCGATGACTACGATCCAACTTAAATATGCCCAAATGGTCTTGGAAAATGATGATTCCAATCAAGAATGAAAGAGCACTAAAGTGCCATTCAGATGACCAAAAATTGACTGAATCCGACATCAAATGTGGGAGTTATTGGCGTCTCCGTTGGATCACGCAATTTAGAAAGATTAACAATCCGTATTGAAAAATGACGATCGAAGAGTTCCAACGTGCTTTTGGTATATCGAACGGTCTCTGAATTAGGCAATTTTGGTCTCATTGGAAGCTTGACAAGTTACCATTCCAATGACCTGAAATAGCCTAAATTTGACCTCTGAAGAGAGAGTTAAGAGGGTTACTATTGGACAAGTAGATTAAGGATTATGGAACATTCAGGATCCACGACTGCGATCCAACTTTAAGATGCCCAAATGGTCTCGGAATACGACGATTCAGTCAAGAATGAAAGAGCACTAAAGTGCCATTCAGATGACCAAAAATCGACCCAATCCGACATCAAAAGATGGAGTTATAGGCGTCTCCGTTGGATCGTGCAATTTGGAAAGATTAAAAATCCTTATTAAAAGTGACGATCGAGGATTTCCAACGTGCTTTTGGGATATCGAACGGTCTCCAAATTTGGTAAATTTAGTCCCATTTGAAAGCTTGACAAGATACCATTCCAATGACCTGAAATAGTCGACATTCGACCTCTAAGAGAGAGTTATGAGGGTTACTATTGGACAAGGAGATCATGGAAATATTCAGGATCCACGACTGTAATCTAACTTAAAGATGCCCAAATGGTCTCAGAATACGACTATACCAGTCAAGAATGAAAGAGTACTAAAGTACCATTCAGATGATCGAAAATCATCCCAATCCGACATCAAATGATGGAGTTATAGGCGTCTCCGTTGGATCGTGCAATTTGAAAGATTAACAATCCATATTGAAAAATGACGATCGAAGAGTTCCAACGTGCTTTTGGGATATCGAACGGGTCTGAATTAAGCAATTTGGGTCCCAAATGGAAGCTTGACAAGTTACCATTCCAATGAGTTGTATAGTCTAAATTCAACCTCTGAAGAGAGAGTTATGAGGGTTACTATTGGATAAGAAGATGAAGAAAACATTTAGGACCGACGACTACGATCCAACTTAAATGTGGCCAAATGGTCTTGGAAAATGACGATTCCAGTCGAGAATGAAAGAGCACTAAAGTACCATTCAGATGACCAAAAATGACCCAATCCGACATCAAATGATGGAGTTATAGGCGTCTCGTTGGATGACAATTTTGAAAGAGTAACAATCCATATTGAAAAATGACGATTCTAGAGTTCCAACATGTGCTTTGGTGATATCAAACGGTCTCTGAATTAGGCAATTTTGGTCCCATTTAGAAGCTTAACAAATTACCATTCCAATGACCTGAAATTGTCTAAATTCGACCTCTGAAGAGAGAGTATGAGGGTTACTATTGGACAAGGAGATGATGGAAACATTCAGGATCCAGGACTGCGATCCAACTTAAGGATGCCCAAATGGTCTCAGAATACGATGATTCCAGTCAAGAGAAGAAAGAGCATAAAGTACCATTCAGATGACCAAAAATCGACCCAATCCGACATCAAATGATGGAGTTATAGGCGTCTCCGTTGGATATAGAGCAATTTGGAAAGATTAACATTCCATATTGAAAAATGACGATCAAAGAGTTCCAACGTGCTTTTGGGATATCGAACGGTCTCTAAATTGGTAAAATTTGGTCCGACGACCGTTGAGCCAACGAAGTTTGGTAAGTTATGAGGGTTACTATTGGAGAAGAAGTTGAACGAAACATCAGGACCGACGACCGTGAGCCAACTTAAGTTGCCCAAATGGTCTCGGAATATGACGAAACAAGTCAAGAATGAAAGAGTACTAAAGTACCATTAAGATGACCAAAAATCAACCCAATCCGACATCAAATGATGGAGTTATAGGCATCTTCGTTAGATCGCGTAATTTTGAAAGACTAACAATCTATATTGAAAACTGACAATCGAAGAGTTCCAACGTGCTTTTGAGATATCGAACGGTGTCTGAATTAGCAATTTTGGCCCAAATGGAAGCTTGACAAGTTACCATTCCAATAAGATGAAATAGTCTAAATTCGACCTCTGAAGAGAGAGTTATGAGGGTTACAATTGGACAAGAAGATGAAGGAAACATTCAGGACTGACGACTACGATCCAACTTAAATATGCCCAAATGGTCTTGGAAAATGACGATACCAGTCAAGAATGAAAGAGCACAAAAGTACCATTCAGATGACCAAAAATTGACCCAATCCGACATCAAATGAAGGAGTTATAGGCATCTCGTTGGATCGCGCAATTTGGAGATTAATAACATCCATTGAAAAATGATGATCGAAGAGTTCCAACGTGCTTTTGGGATATCGAACGGTTCTGAATTAAGCAATTTTGGTCCCATTTGGAAGCTTGACAAGTTACAATTCCAATGACCTGAAATAGTCTAAATTCGACCTCCGAAGAGTGAGTTATGAGGGTTACTATTGGACAAGGAGAGATGAAGGAAACATTCATGACCGACAAGCGATCCAACTTAAAGATGTCAAATGGTTCGAAATACGACGATACAAGTCAAGAATGAAAGAGCACTAAAGACCATTTGGATAACCAAAATCGACCCAATCCGACATCAAAAATGGAGGAGTTATAGGCGTCAAGTTGGATCGCGCAATTTTGAAAGATTAACAATCCATATTGAAAAATGATGATCGAAGAGTTTAACTTGCTTTTGGGATATCGAACGGTCTCTGAATTAGGCAATTTGTCCCATTTGGAAGCTTGACAAGTTACCATTCCAATGACCTGAAATAGCCAAATTCGACCTCTGAAGAGAGAGTTATGAGGGTTACTATTGGACAAGGAGATGATGGAAACATTCAGGATCCACGAGTGCGATCCAACTTAAAGAAGCCCAAATGGATTAGAATACGACGATTCCAGTTAAGAATGAAAGAGCACTAAAGTACCATTCAAATGACCAAAAATCGACCCAATCCGACATCAAATGATGGAGTTATAGACGTCTCGTTGGATCGCTATTTGTAAAGATTAACATTCCATATTGAAAAATGACGATCGAAGAGTTCCAACATGGTTTTGGGATATCGAACGGTCTCTGAATTAGGTAAATTTGGTCCCATTTGGAAGCTTGACAAGTTACCATTCCAATGTCTTAAATAGTCTAATTCGACCTCTGAAGAGAGAGTTATGAGGGTACTATTGGACAAGAAGTTGAACGAAACATTCAGGACCGACGACTGTGATCCAACTTTAAGTTTCCCAAATGGACTAGGAATATGACGATACCAGTCAAGAATGAAAGACTACTAAAGTACCATTTAGTTGACCAAAAATTAACCCAATCTGACATCAAATGATGGAGTTATAGGCGTCTCCGTTGGATCGTGCATTTTGAAAGACTAATAATCCATATTGAAAAATGACGATAAGAGTTCCAACGTGCTTTGGGATATTGAACGGTGTCTGAATTTAGCAATTTTGGTCCCAAATGGAAGCTTGACAAGTTATCATTACAATGAGATGAAATAGTCGAAATTCGACCTCTGAAGAGAGAGTTATGAGGGTTACTATTGGATAAGGAGATGATGGAAACATCAGGATCCACGACTGCAATCCAACTTAAAGATGCCCAAATGGCCTCAGAATACGACGATTCCAGTCAAGAATGAAAAAGCATTAAAGTACCATTCAGATGACCAAAAATCGACCCAATCCGACATCAAATGATGGAGTTATAGGCGTCTCCGTTGGATTGGGCAATTTTGGAAAGATTAACATTCCATATTGAAAAATGACGATCGAAGAGTTCCAACGTGCTTTTGGGATATCAAACGGTCTCTGAATTAGGTAAATTGGTCCCATTTGGAAGCTTGAAAAGTTACCATTCCAATGATTGAAATAGTCTAAATCGACTTCTGAAGAGTGTTATGAGGGTTACTATTGGATAAGAAGTGAACAAAACATTCAGGACCGACGACTATGATCCAACTTTAAGTGCCCAAATGGTCTCGGAATAGGATGATACAAGTCAAGAATGATAGAGTACCAAAGTACCATTCAGATGACAAAAATCAATCCAATCCGACATCAAATGATGAAGTTATAAGTGTCTCCGTTGGATGGCGTAATTTTGAAAGACTAACAATCATATTAAAAAATGACGATCGAAGAGTTCCAACGTGCTTTTGGCATATCGAACGGGTTTGAATTTAGCAATTTTTGTCCCAAATGGAAGCTTGACAAGTTACCATTCCAATGAGATGAAATAGTCTAAATTCGACCTCTGAAGAGAGAGTTATGAGGGTTACTATTGGACAAGAAGATGAAGGGAACATTCAGGACCGACGACAACGATCCAACTTAAATATGCCCAAATGGTCTTGGAAAACGACGATACCAGTCAAGAATGAAAGAGCACAAAAGTACCATTCAGATGACCAAAAATTGACTCAATCTGACATCAAATGATGGAGTTATAGGCGTTCGTTGGATCGCGCAATTTGAAAAGATTAACAATCCATATTTTAACATGATGATCGAAGAGTTCTGATGTGCTTTTGGGATATCAAATGGTCTTGAATTAGGCAATTTTGGTCCCATTTGAAGCTCACAAGTTACCATTCAATGAACTGAAATAGTCAACATTCGACCTCTGAAGAGAGAGTTATGAGGGTTACTATTGGACAAGGAGGTTATGGAAATATTCAGGATCCACGAATGCGATCCAACTTAAAGATGCCCAAATGGTCTCGGATATGATGATTCTTGTAAGAATGAAAAAGAGCACTAAAAGTACCATTCAAATGACCAAAAATCAACCCAATCCGACATCAAATGATGGAGTTATAGGCGTCTCCATTGGATCGCGCCAATTTGGAAAGATTAACATTCCATATTGAAAAATGACGATCGAAGAGTTCCAACGTGCTTTGGGATATCGAACGGTCTCTGAATTAGGTAAATTTGTCCCATTTGAAAGCTTGATAAGTTACCAATCCAATGACCTGAAATAGTCGACATTAGACCTCTGAAGAGAGAGTTACGAGGGTTACTATTAGACAAGGGAGATGAAGGAAGCATTCAGGACCGACAACTGTGATCCAACTTAAAGATGCCCAAATGGTCTCGGAATACGATGATACCAGTCAAGAATGAAAGAGCACTAAAGAGCCATTCGGATGACCAAAAATTGACCCAATCCGACTTCAAATGATGGAGTCATAGGCGTCTCCGTTGGATCGCGCAATTTGGAAAGATTAAAAATCCATATTGAAAAATGACGATCGAAGGTTCCAACGTGCTTTTGGGATATCGAACAGTCTCCGAATTTGGTAAATTTCGTCCCATTTGGAAGCTTGACAAGTTACCATTCCAATGACCTGAAATAGTCGACATTCGACCTCTGAAGAGAGAGTTAAGAGGGGTACTACGAACGGTGTCTGATTTAATCAATTTTGGTCCAAATGGAAGCTTGACAAGTTACTATTCCAGTGAGATGAAATAGTCTAAATTTGACCTCTAAAGATTAGACTTATGAGGGTACTATTGGACAAGAAGATGAAGGAAACATTCAGGACCAACGACTACGATCCAACTTAAATATGCCCAAATGGTCTTGAAAAAATAACATACAATCAAGAATGAAATAACGATACCAATCAAGAGTGAAAGGGCAACTAAAGTACCATTCAGATGACCAAAAATTGACCTAATCTAACATCAAATGATGGACCTAAAGGCGTCTCTGATGGATTGCGCAATTTGGATAGATTAACAATCCGTATTGAAAAATGATGATCGAAGACTTCCAACGTGTTGTTGGGATATCGAACGGTCTCTCAAGTAGGCAATTTTGGTCCATTTGGAAACTTCACAAGTTACCATTCCAATGACATGAAATAGTCTTAATTCGACCTGTGAAGAGAGAGTTATGAGCGTTAATATTGGACAAGGAGAGATGATGGAAACATTCAGGATCCACGACTGCGATCCAACTTAAAGAAGTCCAATGGTCTCAGAATATGACGATTCCAGTCATGAATGAAAGAGCACAAAGTACGATTCAGATGACCAAAAATTGACCCAATCCGACATCAAATGATGGAATTATAGGCGTCTCCATTAGATCACGCAATTTGGAAGGTTAACAATCCGTATTGAAAAATGACGATCGAAGAGTTCCAACGTGCTTTGGGGATATCGAACGGTCTCTGAATTAGGCAATTTTGGTCCCATTAAGCTTGAAGCTTGACAAGTTACCATTCCAATGACTTGAAATAGTCTCAATTCGACATCTGAAGAGAGAATTATGAGGGTTATTATTGGACAAGGAGAGGGATGGAAACATTCAGGATCCACGATGGAATCAAACTTAAAGATGCCTATATGTCTCAGAATACGACGACTCCAGTCAAGAATGAAAGGCACTAAAGTACCATTCAGGTGACCCAAATATTGACCCAATCCGACATCAAAAATAGAGTTATTGGCGTCTCGTTGGATCACGCAATTTGGAAAGATTAACATTCCATATTGAAAAATGATGATCGAAGAGTACCAACGTGCTTTTGGGATATCGAACGGTCTTTGAATTATGAAATTTTGGTCCATTTGGAAGCTTGACAAGTTACCATTCCAATGACCTGAAATAACGAAATTCGACCTCGAAAAAGAAATAGTTAAGAGGGTTACTATTGGACAAGTAGATTATGCAAACATTCAGGATCCACGACTGCAATCTAACTTTAAGATGCCCGAATGGTCTCGGAATACGAGATTCCAATCAAGAATGAAAGAGCACTAAAGTACCATTCAGATGACAAAAATTGACCCAATCCAACTCAAAAGATGGAGTTATAGGCGTCTCCGTTGGATCATGCAATTTGAAAGATTAAACATTCCATATTGAAAAATGACGATCGAAGAGTTCCAAGTGCTTTTGGGATATCGAACGGTCTCTGAATTAGGCAAATTTGGTCCCATTTAGAAGCTTGACAAGTTACCATTCAAATGACCAGAAATAGTCTAAATTCGACCATCGAAGAGGTGTGGTTATGAGGGTTACTATTAGACAAGGAGATGAAGGAAAACATTCAGGACCGACGACGCATCCAAACTTAAAGATGCCCAAATTGTCTCGGAATACGATGTGATTACCAGTCAAGAATGAGAGGGCAATAAAGACCATTCAGATGGCCAAAAATCGACCCAATCTGACATCAAATGATGGAGTCAATAGGGTCTCCGTTGGATCTTGTAATTTGGAAAGATTAACAGTCCATATTGAAAAAAGACGATCGAAGAGGTCCAACGTGCTTTTGGGATATCGAACGGTCTCTGAATTTGGTAAATTTGGTGCCCACTTGGAAGCCTGACAAGTTGCCAATCCAATGACCAAAAATAGTCAACATTCGACCTCTAAGAGAGAGTTATGAGGGTTACTATTGGACAAGAGTTGAAGGAAGGAAACATTCAGGACCGACGACTGGATCCAACTTTTAGTTGCCCAAATGGTATCGGAATACGACGATACCAGTCAAGAATGAAAGAGTTCTAAAGTACAATTCAGATGACCAAAAATTGACCCAATATGACATCAAATTTTGTAGTTATAGGCGGTCCGTTGGATCGCGCAATTTTGAAAGATTAACAATCATATTGAAAAATGATGATCAAAGAGTTCCAACATGCTTTTGAGATATCGAACAGTTGTCTGAATTAAGCAATTTGTGGTCCCAAATGGAAGCTTGACAAATTACCATTCCAAGAGTGAAATAGTCTAAAATTCGACCTCTGAAGAGAGAGTTATGAGGGTTCCTATGGACAAGAAGATGAAGAAACATTCAGGACCGAGGACTACAATTCAACTTAAATATGCCCAAATGGTCTTGGAAAACGACGATACCAGTCAAGAATGAAAGAGCACTAAAGTACCATTAGATGACCAAAAATTGACCCAATCCGACATCAAATGATGGAGTTATTGCCGTCTCCGTTGGATCGCGTGTAATTTGGAAAGATTAACAATCAGTATTGAAAAATGACGATTGAAGAGTTCCAACGTGCTTTGGATATCGAACGGTCTCTGAATTAGGCAATTTTGGTCCCATTTGGAAGCTTGACAAAGTTACCATTCCAGAATGAGCCCTGAATAGCCTAAATTCGACCTCTGAAGAGAGGAGTTATGAGGGTTACTATTGGATAAGGAGATGATGGAAACATTAGGATCCACGACTGCAATCCAATTTAAAGGATGCCCAAATGGCCTCAGAATACGACGATTCCAGTCAAGAATGAAAGAGCACTAAAGTACCATTCAGATGACCAAAATCGACCCAATCCGACATCAAATGATGGAG
>JAJHSJ010000012.1:38879708-38919762 GCA_021015155.1 Magnolia officinalis
GACTATTTCAAGACATTGGAATGGTAACTTGTCAAGCTTCCAAATGGGACCATTTACCTAATTCAGAGACCATTCCATATCCCAAAAGCACGTTGGAACTCTTCGATCATCATTTTCAATATGGAATGTTAATCTTTCCAAATAGCCCGATCCAACGAAATGCCTATAACTCCATCATTTGATGTCGGATTGGGTCGATTTTTGGTCATCTGAATGGTACTTTAGTGCTCTTTCATTCTTGACTGGAATCGTCGTATTCCGAGGCCATTTGGGCATCTTTAAGTTGGATTGCAGTCGTGGATCCTGAATGTTTCCATCATCTCCCTTATCCAATAGTAACCCTCATAACTCTCTCTTCAGAGGTCGAATTTAGGCTATTTCAGTCATTGGAATGGTAACTTGTCAAGCTTCCAAATGGACCAAAATTGCCTAATTCAGAGACCGTTCGATATCCCAAAGCACGTTGGAACTCTTCGATCGTCATTTTTCAATACTGATTGTTAATCTTCCAAATTACGCGATCCAACGAGACGGCAATAACTCCATCATTTGATGTCGGATTGGGTCAATTTTTGGTCATCTGAATGGTACTTTAGTGCTCTTCTTTCATTCTTGACTGGTATCGTCATTTTCCAAGACCATTTGGGCATATTTAAGTTGAATTGTAGTCGTCGGTCCTGAATGTTTCCTTCATCTTCTTGTCCAGGAACCCTCATAACTCTCTCTTCAGAGGTCGAATTTAGACTATTTCATCTCATTGGAATGGTAATTTGTCAAGCTTCCATTTGGGACCAAAATTGCTTAATTCAGACACGTTCGATATCCCAAAAGCACGTTGGAACTCTTCGATCATCATTTTTCAATATGGATTGTTAATCTTTCAAATTGCGCGATCCAACGGAGACGCCTATAACTCAAAATTTGATGTCGGATTGGGTCAATTTTTGGTCATCTGAATTGGTACTTTAGAACTCTTTCATTCTTGACTGGTATCGTCGTATTCCGAGACCATTTGGCAACTAAAGTTGGATCACAGTCGTCGGTCCTGAATGTTTCCTTCAACTTCTTGTCCAATAGTAACCCTCATAACTCTCTCTTCAGAGGTCGAATGTTGACTATTTTTGGTCATTGGATTGGTACCTTGTCAAGCTTCCAAGTGGCACCAAATTTACCAAATTCAAGACCGTTCGATATCCCAAAAGCACGTTGGAACTCTTCGATCGTCATTTTTCAATATGGACTGTTAATCTTTCCAATTACATCCAACGGAGACGCCTATGACTCCATCATTTGATGTCGGATTGGGTCGATTTTTGGCCATCTGAATGGTCTTTAGTGCCTCTCATTCTTGACTGGTATCATCGTATTCCGAGACCATTTGGGCATCTTTAAGTTGGATCGCAGTCGTCGGTCCTGAATGTTTCCTTCATCTCCTTGTCTAATAGTAACCCTCATAACTCACTCTTCGAGGTCGAATTTAGACTATTTCTGGTCATTGGAATGGTAACTTGTCAAGCTTCTAAATGGGACCAAATTTGCCTAATTCGAAGACCGTTCGATATCCCAAAAGCACGTTGGAACTCTTCGATCGTCATTTTTCAATATGAATGTTAATCTTTCCAAATTGCATGATCCAACGGAGACGCCTATAACTCCATCTTTGATGTCGGATTGGGTCATTTTGGTCATCTGAATGGTACTTTAGTGCTCTTTCATTCTTGATTGAATCATCGTATTCCGAGACCATTTGGGCATCTTAAGTTAGATTGCAGTCGTGGATCCTGAATGTTTCCATAATCTACTTGTCCAATAGTAACCCTCTTAACTATTTCTTTCGAGGTCGAATTTAGACTATTTCAGGTCATTGGAATGGTAACTTGTCAAGCTTCCAATGGGACCAAAATTTCTAATTCAGAGACCGTTCGATATCCCAAAAGCACGTTGGAACTCTTCGATCGTCATTTTTCAATATGGAATGTTAATCTTTCCAAATTGCGTGATCCAACGGAGACGCCAATAACTCTATTATTTGATGTCGGATTGGGTCATATTTTGGTCACCTGAATGGTACTTTAGTGCTCCCTTTCATTCTTGACTGGAGTCGTCGTATTCTGAGACCATATAGGCATCTTTAAGTTGGATCACATCGTGGATCCTGAATGTTTCCATCCTCTCCTTGTCCAATAATAACCCTCATAACTCTCTCTTCAGATGTCGAATTGAGACTATTTCAAGTCATTGGAATGGTAACTTGTCAAGCTTCCAAATGGGACCAAAATTGCCTAATTCAGAGACCGTTCGATATCCCAAAAGCACGTTGGAACTCTTCGATCGTCATTTTTCAATACGGATTGTTAACCTTTCCAAATTGCGTGATCCAATGGAGACGCCTATAATTCCATCATTTGATGTCGGATTGGGTCAATTTTTGGTCATCTGAATCGTACTTTAGTGCTCTTTCATTCATGACTGGAATCGTCATATTCTGAGACCATTTGGGCTTCTTTAAGTTGGATCGCAGTCGTGGATCCTGAATGTTTCCATCATCTCCTTGTCCAATATTAACGCTCATAACTCTCTCTTCAGGTCGATTAAGACTATTCAGGTCATTGGAATGGTAACTTGTGAAGTTTCCAAATGGGACCAAAATTGCCTACTTGAGAGACCGTTCGATATCCCAAAAGCACGTTGGAAGTCTTCGATCATCATTTTTCAATACGGATTGTTAATCTTATCCAAATTGCGCAATCTCAGAGACGCCTTTAACTCCATCATTTGATGTTAGATTGGGTCAATTTTTGGTCATCTGAATGGTCTTTAGTGCCCTTTCACTCTTGATTGGTATCGTTATTTTTCATTCTTGATTGGTATTGTTATTTTTCAAGACCATTGGGCATATTAAGTTGGATCGTAGTCGTTGGCCCTGAATGTTCCTTCATCTTCTTGTCCATAGTAACCTCATAAGTCTATCTTTAGAGGTCAAATTAGACTATTTCATCTCACTGGAATGTAACTTGTCAAGCTTCCTTTTGGACCAAAATGATTAAATCAGACACCGTCGATAGTAACCCTCGTAACTCTCTCTTCAGAGGTCGAATGTCGACTATTTCAGGTCATTGGAATGGTAACTTGTCAAGCTTCCAAATGGGACGAAATTTACCAAATTCAGAGACCGTTCGATATCCCAAAAGCACGTTGGAACTCTTCGATCGTCATTTTTCAATATGGATTTTTAATCTTTCCAAATTGCGCGATCCAACGGAGACGCCTATGACTCCATCATTTGATGTCGGATTGGGTCAATTTTTGGTCATCTGAATGGTACTTTAGTGCTCTTTCATTCTTGACTGGTATCGTCGTATTCCGAGACCATTTGGGCATCTTTAAGTTGGATCACATTGTCGGTCCTGAATGCTTCCTTCATCTCCTTGTCTAATAGTAACCCTCATAACTCTCTCTTCAGAGGTCGAATGTCGACTATTTCAGGTCATTGGATTGGTAACTTGTCAAGCTTCCAAATGGGACAATTTACCTAATTCAGAGACCGTTCGATATCCAAAAGCACGTTGGAACTCTTCGATCGTCATTTTTCAATATGGATTGTTAATCTTTCCAAATTGCGATCCAACAGAGACTACGCCTATAACTCCATCATTGATGTCGGATTGGGTTTTTGGTCATTTGAATGGTACTTTAGTGCTCTTTCATTCTTGACTGAATCATCGTATTCCGAGACCATTTGGGCATCTTTAAGTTGGATCGCATTCGTGGATCCTGAATGTTTCCATCATCTCCTTGTCCAATAGTAACCCTCATAACTCTCTCTTTCAGAGGTCGAATTTTGACTATTTCAGTTCATTGGAATGGTAACTTGTGAAGCTTCAAATGGGACCAAATTGCCTAATTCAAAGACCGTTTGATATCCCAAGCACATTGGAACTCTTCGATCGTCATTTTTAAATATGGATTGTTAATCTTTTCAAATTGCGCGATCCAACGGAGACGCCTATAACTCCATCATTTGATGTCAGATTGGGTCAATTTTTGGTCATCTGAATGGTACTTTTGTGCCCTTTCATTCTTGACTGGTATCATCGTTTTCCAAGACCATTTGGGCATATTTAAGTTGGATCGTAGTCGTCGGTCCTGAATGTTTCCTTCATCTTCTTGTCCAATAGTAACCCTCATAACTCTCTCTTCAGAGGTCGAATTTAGACTATTTCATCTCATTGGAATGGTAACTTGTCAAGCTTCCAATTGGGACAAAAATTGCTAAATTCAAACACCGTTCGATATGCCAAAAGCACGTTGGAACTCTTCGATCGTCATTTTTTAATATGGATTGTTAGTCTTTCAAAATTACGCGATCCAACGGAGACGCCTATAACTTCATCATTTGATGTCGGATTGGATTGATTTTTGGTCATCTGAATGGTACTTTGGTACTATATCATTCTTGACTTGTATCATCCTATTCCGAGACCATTTGGGCAACTTAAAGTTGGATCATAGTCGTCGGTCCTGATGTTTTGTTTCAACTTCTTGTCCAATAGTAACCCTCATAACTCTCTTCAGAAGTCGATTTAGACTATTTCAAGGCATTGGAATGGTAACTTTCAAGCTTCCAAATGGGACCAAATTTACCTAATTCAAGACCGTTTGATATCCCAAAAGCACGTTGGAAACTCTTCGATCGTCATTTTTCAATATGGAATGTTAATCTTTCCAAATTGCCCGATCCAACGAGACGCCTATAACTCCATCATTTGATGTCGGATTGGGTCGATTTTTGTCATCTGAATGGTACTTTAGTGCTCTTTCATTCTTGACTGGAATCGTCGTATTCTGAGACCATTTGGGCATCTTTAGTTGGATCGCAGTCGTGGATCCTGAATGTTTCCATCATCTCCTTGTCCAATAGTAACCCTCATAACTCTCTCTTCAGAGGTCGAATTTGACTATTTCATCTCATTGTAATGGTAACTTGTCAAGCTTCCATTTGGGACCAAAATTGCTAATTCAGAGACCGTTCGATATCCCAAAAGCACGTTGGAACTCTTAATCGTCATTTTTCAATATGGATTGTTAGTCTTTCAAATTACGCGATCCAACGGAGACGCCTATAACTCCATCATTTGATGTCGGATTGGGTTAATTTTTGGTCATCTGAATGGTACTTTAGTACTCTTTCATTCTTGACTGGTATCGTCATATTCCTAGACCATTTGGGCAACTTAAAGTTGGATCACAGTCGTCGGTCCTGAATGTTTCCTTCAACTTCTTGTCCAATAGTAACCCTCATAACAATCTCTTCAGAGGTCGAATTAGACTATTTCAGACATTGGAATGGTAACTTGTCAAGCTTCCAAATGGGACCAAATTTACCTAATTCAGAGACCGTTCGATATCCCAAAAGCCACGTTGGAACTCTTCGATCGTCATTTTTCAATATGGATTTTAATCTTTCCAATTTGCGATCCAACGGAGACGCCTATAACTCCATCATTTGATGTCGGATTGGGTCGATTTTTGGTCATCTGAATGGTACTTTAGTGCTCTTTCATTCTTGACTGGAATCGTCGTATTCTAAGACCATTTGGGCATCTTTAAGTTGGATCGCAGTCGTGGATCCTGAATGTTTCCATCATCTCCTTGTCCAATAGTAACCCTCATAACTCTCTCTTCAGAGGTCGAATTTAGACTATTTCAGGTCATTGGAATGGTAACTTGTCAAGCTTCCAAATGGGACCAAATTGCCTAATTCAGAGACCGTTCGATATCCCAAAAGCACGTTGAAACTCTTCGATCGTCATTTTTCAATATGGATTGTTAATCTTTCAAAATTGCGCGATCCAACGGAGACGCCTATAACTCCATCATTTGATGTCGGATTGGGTCGATTTTTGGTCATCTGAATGGTACTTTAGTGCTCTTTCATTCTTGACTGGATCGTCATATTTCGAGACCATTTGGGCATCTTTAAGTTGGATCCAGTCGTCGGTCCTGAATGTTTCCTTCATCTCCTTGTCCAATAGTAACCCTCATAACTCTCTCTTCAGAGGTCGAATTTAGACTATTTCAGGTCATTGGAATGGTAACTTGTCAAGCTTCCAAATGGGACCAAAATTGCTAATTCAGAACCGTTCGATATCCCAAAAGCACGTTGGAACTCTTCGATCGATTTTTCAATATGGATTGTTAATCTTTCCAAATTGCGCGATCCAACGGAGACGCCTATAACTCCATCATTTGATGTCGGATTGGGTCAATTTTTGGTCATCTGAATGGTACTTTAGTGCTCTTTCATTCTTGACTGGTATCGTCATATTCCAAGACCATTTGGGCATCTTTAAGTTGGATCGCAGTCGTCATGTCCTGAATGTTTCCTTCATCTTCCTTGTCCAATGTAACCCTCATAACTCTCTCTTCAGAGGTCGAATTTAGACTATTTCATCTCATTGGAATGGTAACTTGTCAAGCTTCCATTTGGGACCAAAATTGCTTAATTCAGAGACCGTTCGATATCCCAAAAGCACGTTGGAACTCTTCGATCGTCATTTTTCAATATAGATTGTTAATCTTTCCAAATTACGCGATCCAACGAGATCCTATAACTCCATCATTTGATGTCGGATTGGGTCGATTTTTGGTCATCTGAATGGTACTTTAGTGCTCTTTCATTCTTGACTGTTTCGTCGTATTCCGAGACCATTTGGGCACTTAAAGTTGGATCACAGTCGTCGGTCCTGAATGTTTCCTTCAACTTCTTGTCCAATAGTAACCCTCATAATCTCTACCAAACTTTAAAGTTTGGCTTCACTTGTCGTCGGGACCAAATTTCCAAATTTAGAGACCGTTCGATATCCCAAAAGCACGTTGGAACTCTTCGATCGTCATTTTTCAATATGGATTGTTAATCTTTCCAAATTGCGCTATCCAACGGAGACGCCTATAACTCCATCATTTGATGTCGGATTGGGTCGATTTTTGGTCATCTGAATGGTACTTTAGCTCTTTCATTCTTGACTGGAATCGTCGTATTCTGAGACCATTTGGGCATCTTTAAGTTGGATCGCAGTCGTGGATCCTGAATGTTTCCATCATCTCCTTGTCCAATAGTAACCCTCATAACTCTCTCTTCAGAGGTCGAATTTAGACATTTCAGGTCATTGGAATGGTAACTTGTCAAGCTTCCAAATGGGACCAAAATTGCCTAATTCAGAGACCGTTCGATATCCCAAAAGCACGTTGGAACTCTTCGATCGTCATTTTTCAATATGGATTGTTAATCTTTTCAAATTGCGCGATCCAACAGAGACGCCTATAACTCCATCATTTGATGTCGGATTGGGTCGATTTTTGGTCATCTGAATGGTACTTTAGTGCTCTTTCATTCTTGACTGGAATCGTCATTTCCAAGACCATTTGGGCACATTTAAGTTGGATCGTAGTCGTCGGTCCTGAATTTTTTCCTTCATCTTCTTGTCCAATAGTAACCCTCATAACTCTCTCTTCAGAGGTCGAATTTAGACTATTTCAACTCATTGGAATGGTAACTTGTCAAGCTTCCATTTGGGACCAAAATTGCTTAATTCAGACACCGTTCGATATCCCAAAAGCACGTTGGAACTCTTCGATCGTCATTTTTCAATATGGATTGTTAATCTTTCAAAATTGCACGATCCAACGGAGACGCCTATAACTCCATCATTTGATGTCGGATTGGGTCGATTTTTGGTCATCTGAATGGTACTTTAGTGCTCTTTCATTCTTGACTGGTATCGTCGTATTTGAGACCATTTGGCATCTTTAAGTTGGATTACAGTCGTGGATCCTGAATGTTTCCATCATCTCCTTGTCCAATAGTAACCCTCATAACTCTCTCTTCAGAGGTCGAATTAGACTATTTCAGGTCATTGGAATGGTAACTTGTCAAGCTTCCAATGGACCAAATTTACCAAATTCAGAGACCGTTCGATATCCCAAAAGCACGTTGGAACTCTTCGATCGTCATTTTTCAATATGGATTGTTAATCTTTCAAATTGCACGATCCAACGGAGACGCCTATAACTCCATCATTTGATGTCGGATTGGGTCGATTTTTGGTCATCTGAATGGTACTTTAGTGCTCTTTCATTCTTGACTGGAATCGTCGTATTCCGAGACCATTTGGGCATCTTAAAGTTGGATCGCAGTCGTGGATCCTGAATGTTTCCATATCTACTTGTCCAATAGTAACCCTCATAACTCTCTCTTCAGAGGTCGAATTAGACTATTTCATTCATTGGAATGGTAACTTGTCAAGCTTCCCAATGGGACCAAAATTGCCTAATTCAAGACCGTTCGATATCCCAAAAGCACGTTGGAACTCTTCGATCGTCATTTTTCAATATGGATTGTTAATCTTTCCAAATTGCGCGATCCAACGAGACGCAATAACTCCACATTTGATGTCGGATTTGGTCAATTTTTGGTCATCTGAATGGTACTTTAGTGCTCTTTCATTCTTGACTGGAATCATCGTTTTCCAAGACCATTTGGGCATATTAAGTTGGATCGTAGTCGCGGTCCTGAATGTTTCCTTCATCTTCTTGTCCAATAGTAACCCTCATAACTCTCTCTTCAGAGTCGAATTTAGACTATTTCAGGTCATTGGAATGGTAACTTGTCAAGCTTCCAATGGGACCAAAATTTCTTAATTCAGACACCGTTCGATATCCCAAAAGCACGTTGGAACTCTTCGATCGTCATTTTTCAATATGGATTGTTAATCTTTCAAATTACGTGATCCAACGGAGACGCCTATAACTCTCATCATTTGATGTCGGATTGGGTTGATTTTCTGAATGGTACTTTAGTGCTCTTTCATTCTTGACTGGAATCGTCATATTCCTAGACCATTTGGGCATCTTAAGTTGGATCGCAGTCGTCGGTCCTGAATGTTTCCTTCATCTCCTTGTCCAATAGTACCCTCATAACTCTCTCTTCAGAGGTCGAATTAGACTATTTCAGGTCATTGGAATGGTAACTTGTCAAGCTTCCAAATGGGACCAAAATTGCCTAATTCAGAGACCGTTCGATATCCCAAAAGCACGTTGAACTCTTCGATCGTCATTTTTCAATATGGATTGTAATCTTTCAAAATTGCGCGATCCAACGGAGACGCCTATAACTCCATCATTTGATGTCGGATTGGGTCGATTTTTGGTCATCTGAATGGTACTTTAGTGCTCTTTCATTCTTGACTGGAATCGTCATATTCTGAGACCATTTGGCTTCTTTAAGTTGGATCGCAGTCGTGGATCCTGAATGTTTCCATCATCTCCTTGTCCAATAGTAACCCTCATAACTCTCTCTTCAGAGGTCGAATTTAGGCTATTTCAGGTCATGGAATGGTAACTTGTCAAGCTTCCAAATGGGACCAAAATTGCCTAATTCAGAGACCGTTCGATATCCCAAAAGCACGTTGGAACTCTTCGATCATCATTTTTCAATATGGATTGTTAATCTTTCAAATTTCGCGATCCAACGAGACGCCTATAACTCCATCATTTGATGTCGGATTGGGTCATTTTTTGGTCATCTGAATGGTACTTTAGTGCTCTTTCATTCTTGACTGGAATCGTCGTATTCTGAGACCATTTGGGCATCTTTAAGTTGGATCGCAGTCGTGGTCCTGAATGTTTTTCCATCATCTCCTTGTCCAATAGTAACCCTCATAACTCTCTCTTCAGAGGTCGAATTTAGACTATTTCAACTCATTGGAATGGTAACTTGTCAAGCTTCAATTGGGACCAAAATTGCTTAATTTAGAGACCGTTCGATATCCCAAAAGCACGTTGGAACTCTTCGATCGTCATTTTTCAATATGGATTGTTAATCTTTCAAAATTGCGCGATCCAACGGAGACGCCTATAACTCCATCATTTGATGTCGGATTGGGTCGATTTTTTGGTCATCTGAATGGTACTTTAGTACTCTTTCATTCTTGACTGGTATCGTCGTATTCTGAGACCATTTGGGCATCTTTAAGTTTAGATCGTAGTCGTGGATCCTGAATGTTTCCATCATCTCCTTGTCCAATAGTACCCTCATAACTCTCTCTTCAGAGGTTAATTTAGACTATTTCAGGTCATTGGAATGGTAACTTGTCAAGCTTCCAAATGGGACCAAATTTACAAATTCAGAGACCGTTCGATATCCCAAAAGCACGTTGGAACTCTTCGATCGTCATTTTTTCAATATGGATTGTTAATCTTTCCAAATTGCGCGATCCAACGGAGACGCCTATACTACTCTCATCATTTGATGTCGGATTGGGTCAATTTTTGGTCATCTGAATGGTACTTTAGTGCTCTTTCATTCTTGACTGGTATCGTCGTTTTCCAAGACCATTTGGGCATCTTTAAGTTGGATTGAGTCGTCGATCCTGAATGTTTCCTTCATCTCTCTTGTCCAATAGTAACCCTCATAACTCTCTCTTCAGAGGTCGAATTTAGACTATTTCAGGTCATTGGAATGGTAACTTGTCAAGCTTCCAAATGGGACCAAAATTGCCTAATTCAGAGACCGTTCGATATCCCAAAAGCACGTTGGAACTCTTCGATCGTCATTTTTCAATATGGATTGTTAATCTTTCAAATTGCGCGATCCAACGAGACGCCTATAACTCCATCATTTGATGTCGGATTGGGTCATTTTTTGGTCATCTGAATGGTACTTTAGTGCTCTTTCATTCTTGACTGGTATCGTCATATTCTGAGACCATTTGGGCATCTTTAAGTTGGATCGCAGTCGTGGATCCTGAATGTTTTCCATCATCTCCTTGTCCAATAGTAACCCTCATAACTCTCTCTTCAGAGGTCGAATTTAGACTATTTCAGGTCATTGGAATGGTAACTTGTCAAGCTTCCAAATGGGACCAAATTGCCAATTCAGAGACCGTTCGATATCCCAAAAGCACGTTGGAACTCTTCGATCGTCATTTTTCAATATGGATTGTTAATCTTTCCAAATTGCGCGATCCAACGGAGACGCCTATAACTCCATCATTTGATGTCGGATTGGGTCATTTTTGGTCATCTGAATGGTACTTTAGTGTCCTTTCATTCTTGACTGGTATCGTCATATTCCGAGACCATTTGGGCATCTTTAAGTTGGATCGCAGTCGTCGGTCCTGAATGTTTCCTTCATCTTCTTGTCCAATAGTAACCCTCATAACAATCTCTTCAGAGGTCGAATTAGACTATTTCAGACATTGGAATGGTAACTTGTCAAGCTCCAAATGGGACCAAATTGCCTAATTCAGAGACCGTTCGATATCCCAAAAGCACGTTGGAACTCTTCGATCGTCATTTTTCAATATGGATTGTTAATCTTTTCAAATTGCGCGATCCAACGGAGACGCCTATAACTCCATCATTTGATGTCGGATTGGGTGATTTTTGGTCATCTGAATGGTACTTTAGTGCTCTTTCATTCTTGACTGGTATCATCGTATTCCGAGACCATTTGGGCACTAAAGTTGGATCGCAGTTCGGTCCTGAATGTTTCCTTCATCTCTTGTCCAATAGTAACCCTCATAACTCTCTCTTCAGAGGTCGAATTTAGACTATTTCAGGTCATTGGAATGGTAACTTGTCAAGCTTCCAAATGGGACCAAATTTACTAAATTCAGAGACCGTTCGATATCCAAAAGCACGTTGGAACTCTTCCATCGTCGTCATTTTTCAATATGGATTGTTAATCTTTCCAAATTGCGCGATCCAACGGAGACGCCTATAACTCCATCATTTGATGTCGGATTGGGTCGATTTTTGGTCATCTGAATGGTACTTTAGTGCTCTTTCATTCTTGACTTGTAATCGTCTATTCCGAGACCATTTGGGCATCTTTAAGTTGGATCGTAGTCGTGGTCCTGAATGTTTCCTTCATCTCCTTGTCCAATAGTAACCCTCATAACTCTCTCTTCAGAGGTCGAATTTAGACTATTTCAGGTCATTGGAATGGTAACTTGTCAAGCTTCTAAATGGGACCAAAATTGCTTAATTCAGAGACCGTTCGATATCCCAAAAGCACGTTGGAACTCTTCGATCGTCATTTTTCAATATGGATTGTTAATCTTTCCAAATTGCGCGATCCAACGAGACGCCTATAACTCCATCATTTGATGTCGGATTGGGTCAATTTTTGGTCATCTGAATGGTACTTTAGTGCTCTTTCATTCTTGACTGGAATCGTCGTATTTTCCAAGACCATTTGGGCATATTTAGTTGGATCGCAGTCGTCGGTCCTGAATGTTTCCTTCATCTTCTTGTCCAATAGTAACCCTCATAACTCTCTCTTCAGAGGTCGAATTTAGACTATTTCATCTCATTGGAATGGTAACTTGTCAAGCTTCCATTGGGACCAAAATTTCTTAATTCAGAGACCGTTCGATATCCCAAAAGCACGTTGGAACTCTTCGATCGTCATTTTTCAATATGGATTGTTATCTTTCCAAATTGCGCGATCCAACGGAGACGCCTATAACTCCATCATTTGATGTCGGATTGGGTGATTTTTGGTCATCTGAATGGTACTTTAGTGCTCTTTCATTCTTGACTGGTATCGTCGTATTCCGAGACCATTTGGGCATCTTTAAGTTGGATCACGTCGTCGGTCCTGAATGTTTCCGTTCATCTCTTGTCCAATAGTAACCCTCATAACTCTCTCTTCAGAGGTCGAATTAGACTATTTCAAGTCATTGGAATGGTAGGTACTTGTCAAGCTTCCAATGGGACCAAATTTACCAATTCAGAGACCGTTCGATATCCCAAAAGCACGTTGGAACTCTTCGATCGTCATTTTTCAATATGGATTGTTAATCTTTCCAAATTGCGCGATCCAACGGAGACGCCTATAACTCCATCATTTGATGTCGGATTGGGTCGATTTTGGTCATCTGAATGGTACTTTAGTGCTCTTTCATTCTTGACTAGAATCGTCGTATTGAGACCATTTGGGCATCTTTAAGTTGGATCGCAGTCGTGGATCCTGAATGTTTCCATCATCTCCTTGTCCAATAGTAACCCTCATAACTCTCTCTCTTCAGAGGTCGAATTTAGACTATTTCAGGTCATTGGAATGGTAACTTGTCAAGCTTCCAAATGGACCAAAATTGCCTAATTCAGAGACCGTTCGATATCCCAAAAGCACGTTGGAACTCTTCGATCGTCATTTTTCAATATGATTGTTAATCTTTCCAAATTGCGTGATCCAACGGAGACGATATAACTCCATCATTTGATGTCGGATTGGGTCAATTTTGGTCATCTGAATGGTACTTTAGTGCTCTTTCATTCTTGACTGGAATCGTCGTTTTCCAAGACCATTTGGGCATATTTAAGTTGGATCGTAGTCGTCGGTCCTGAATTTTCCTTCATCTTCTTGTCCAATAGTAACCCTCATAACTCTCTCTTCAGAGGTCGAATTTAGACTATTTCATCTCATTGGAATGGTAACTTGTCAAGCTTCCAAATGGGACCAAAATTGCTTAATTCAGAGACCGTTCGATATCCCAAAAGCACGTTGGAACTCTTCGATCGTCATTTTTCAATATGGATTGTTAATCTTTCAAAATTGCGCGATCCAACGGAGACGCCTATAACTCCATCATTTGATGTCGGATTGGGTTGATTTTTGGTCATCTGAATGGTACTTTAGTGCTCTTTCATTCTTGACTGGTATCATCGTATTCTGAGACCATTTGGGCATCTTTAAGTTGGATCGCAGTCGTCGGTCCTGAATGTTTCCATTCATCTTCTTGTCCAATAGTAACCCTCATAACTCTCTTCAGAGGTCGAATTAGACTATTTCAAGTCATTGGAATGGTAACTTGTCAAGCTTCCAAATGGGACCAAATTGCCTAATTCAGAGACCGTTCGATATCCCAAAAGCACGTTGGAACTCTTCGATCGTCATTTTTCAATATGGATTGTTAATCTTTCAAATTGCGCGATCCAACGGAGACGCCTATAACTCCATCATTTGATGTCGGATTGGGTCGATTTTTGGTCATCTGAATGGTACTTTAGTGCTCTTTCATTCTTGACTGGAATCGTCGTATTTGGAGACCATTTGGGCATCTTTAAGTTGGATCGCAGTCGTGGATCCTGAATGTTTCCATCATCTCCTTGTCCAATAGTAACCCTCATAACTCTCTCTTCAGAGGTCGAATTTAGACTATTTCAAGTCATTGGAATGGTAACTTGTCAAGCTTCCAAATGGGACCAAAATTGCTTAATTCAGAGACCGTTCGATATCCCAAAAGCACGTTGGAACTCTTCGATCGTCATTTTTCAATATGGATTGTTAATCTTTCCAAATTGCGCGATCCAACGGAGACGCCTATAACTCCATCATTTGATGTCGGATTGGGTCATTTTTGGTCATCTGAATGGTACTTTAGTGCTCTTTCATTCTTGACTGGAATCGTCATTTTCCAAGACCATTTGGCATATTTAATTGGATCGTAGTCGTCGGTCCTGAATGTTTCCTTCATCTTCTTGTCCATAGTAACCCTCATAACTCTCTCTTCAGAGGTCGAATTTAGACTATTTCAGTCATTGGAATGGTAACTTGTCAAGCTTCCATTTGGGACCAAAATTGCTTAATTCAGAGACCGTTCGATATCCCAAAAGCACGTTGGAACTCTTCGATCGTCATTTTTCAATATGGATTGTTAATCTTTCAAAATTGCGCGATCCAACGGAGACGCCTATAACTCCATCATTTGATGTCATTGGGTCGATTTTTGGTCATCTGAATGGTACTTTAGTACTCTTTCATTCTTGACTGGTATCGTCGTATTTCGAGACCATTTGGGCAACTTAAAGTTGATCGCAGTCGTCGGTCCTGAATGTTTCTTCATCTTTGTCCAATAGTAACCCTCATAACTCTCTCTTCAGAGGTCGAATTTAGACTATTTCAGGTCATTGGATTGGTAACTTGTCAAGCTTCCAAATGGGACCAAATTTACCAAATTTGAGACCGTTCGATATCCCAAAAGCACGTTGGAACTCTTCGATCGTCATTTTTCAATGGATTGTTAATCTTTCCAAATTGCGTGATCCAACGGAGATGCCTATAACTCCATCATTTGATGTCGGATTGGGTCGATTTTTGGTCATCTGAATGGTACTTTAGTGCTCTTTCATTCTTGACTGGTATCGTCGTATTCTAAGACCATTTGGGCATCTTTAAGTTGGATCGTAATTGTTGGTCCTGAATCTTTGTCAATAGTAACCCTCATAACTACTCTTCAGAGGTCGAATTTAGACTATTTCATGTCATTGGAATGGTAACTTGTCAAGCTTCCAAATGGGACCAAAATGCCTAATTCAGAGACCGTTCGATATCCCAAAAGCACGTTGGAACTCTTCGATCGTCATTTTTCAATATAGGATTGTTAATCTTTCCAAATGCGTGATCCAACGGAGACGCCTATAACTCCATCATTTGTTGTCGGATTGGGCGATTTTTGGTCATCTGAATGGTACTTTAGTGCTCTTTCATTCTTGACTGGAATCGTCGTATTCCGAGACCATTTGGGCATCTTTAAGTTGGATCGCAGTCGTGGATCCTGAATTTTTTCATAATCTCCTTGTCCAATAGTAACCCTCATATCACTCTCTTCAGAGGTCGAATTTAGACTATTTCAGGTCATTGGAATGATAACTGGTCAAGCTTCCAAATGGGACCAAAATTTCCTAATTCAGAGACCGTTCGATATCCCAAAAGCACGTTGGAACTCTTCGACCGTCATTTTTCAATATGGATTGTTAATCTTTCCAAATTGCGCGATCCAACGGAGACACCATAACTCCATCATTTGATGTCGGATTGGGTCGATTTTTGGTCATCTGAATGGTACTTTAGTGCTCTTTCATTCTTGACTGGAATCGTCATATTCTGAGACCATTTGGGCATCTTAAGTTGGATCGCAGTCGTGGATCCTGAATGTTTCCATCATCTCCTTGTCCAATAGTAACCCTCATAACTCTCTCTTTAGAGGTCGAATTTAGGCTATTTCAGGTCATTGGAATGGTAACTTGTCAAGCTTCCAAATGGGACCAAAATTACCTAATTCAGAGACCGTTCGATATCCAAAAGCACGTTGGAACTCTTCGATCGTCATTTTTCAATATGGATTGTTAATCTTTCCAAATTGCGTGATCCAACGGAGACCCTATAACTCCATCATTTGATGTCGGATTGGGTCAATTTTTGGTCATCTGAATGGTACTTTAGTGCTCTTTCATTCTTGACTGGAATCGTCCTATTTTGAGACCATTTGGGCATCTTAAGTTGGATCGCAGTTGGGGATCCTGAATGTTTCCATCATCTCCTTGTCCAATAGTAACCCTCATAACTCTCTCTTCAGAGGTCGAATTTAGACTATTTCAGGTCATTGGAATGGTAACTTGTCAAGCTTCCAAATGGGACCAAATTTACCTAATTCAGAGACCGTTCGATATCCCAAAAGCACATTGGAACTCTTGATCGTCATTTTTCAATATGGATTGTTAATCTTTACAAATTGCGCGATCCAACGGAGATGCCTATAACTCCATCATTTGATGTCGGATTGGGTGATTTTTGGTCATCTGAATGGTACTTTAGTGCTCTTTCATTCTTGACTGGAATCGTCGTATTCCGAGACCATTTGGCATCTTTAAGTTGGATCGCAGTCGTGGATCCTGAATGTTTCCATCATCTCCTTGTCCAATAGTAACCCTCATAACTCTCTCTTCAGAGGTCGAATTTAGACTATTTCAGTTCATTGGAATGGTAACTTGTCAAGCTTCCAAATGGGACCAAAATTGCCTAATTCAGAGACCGTTCGATATCCCAAAAGCACGTTGGAACTCTTCGATCGTCATTTTTCAATATGGATTGTTAATCTTTCCAAATTGCGCGATCCAACGGAGACGCCTATAACTCCATCATTTGATGTCGGATTGGGTCGATTTTGGTCATCTGAATGGTACTTTAGTGCTCTTTCATTCTTGATGGAATCGTCGTATTCTAAGACCATTTGGGCATCTTTAAGTTGGATCGCAGTCGTGGATCCTGAATGTTTCCATCATCTTCCTTGTCCAATAGTAACCCTCATAACTCTCTCTTCAGAGGTCAAATTAGACTATTTCAGGTCATTGGAATGGTAACTTGTCAAGCTTCCCAATGGGACCAAAATTGCCTAATTCAGAGACCGTTCGATATCCAAAAGCACGTTGGAACTCTTCGATCATCATTTTTCAATACGAATTGTTAATCTTTCCAAATTGCGCGATCCAACGGAGACGCCTATAACTCCATTTGATGTCGGATTGGGTCAATTTTGGTCATCTGAATGGTACTTTAGTGCTCTTTCATTCTTGACTGGAATCATTGTTTCCAAGACCATTTGGGCATATTTAAGTTGGATCGTAGTCGTCGGTCCTGAATGTTTCCTTCATCTTCTGTCCAATAGTAACCCTCATAACAATCTCTTCAGAGGTCAA
This sequence comes from Magnolia officinalis, assembly GCA_021015155.1. NCBI lineage: Eukaryota > Viridiplantae > Streptophyta > Magnoliopsida > Magnoliales > Magnoliaceae > Magnolia > Magnolia officinalis. Next base: position 38,897,253 of record JAJHSJ010000012.1, read on the forward strand.
ATTTAGACTATTTCATCTCATTGGAATGGTAACTTGTCAAGCTTCCATTTGGGACCAAAATTGCTTAATTCAGACACACCGTTCGATATCCCAAAAGCACGTTGGAACTCTTCGATCGTCATTTTTCAATATGGATTGTTAGTCTTTCAAAATTGCGCGATCCAACGGAGACGCCTATAACTCCATCATTTGATGTCGGATTGGGTCAATTTTTGGTCATTGAATGGTACTTTAGTACTCTTTCATTCTTGACTGGTATAATCATATTTCGAGACCATTTGGGCAACTTAAGTTAGATCGCAGTCATCGGTCCTGAATGTTCCTTCAACTTCTTGTCCAATAGTAACCCTCATAACTCTCTTCAGAGGTCAAATTAGACTATTTCAGGTCATTGGAATGGTAACTTGTCAAGCTTCCAAATGGGACCAAATTTACCTAATTCAGAGACCGTTCGATATCCCAAAAGCACGTTGGAACTCTTCGATCGTCATTTTTCAATATGGATTGTTAATCTTTCCAAATTACGTGATCCAACGGAGACGCCTATAACTCCATCATTTGATGTCGGATTGGGTCGATTTTTGGTCATCTAATGGTTTTAGTGCTCTTTCATTCTTGACTGGAATCGTCATATTCCACGACCATTTGGGCATCTTTAAGTTGGATCGTAGTCGTGGATCCTGAATGTTTCCATCATCTCCTTGTCCAATAGTAACCCTCATAACTCTCTCTTCAGAGGTCGAATTTAGAAATTTCAGGTCATTGGAATGGTAACTTGTCAAGCTTCCAAATGGGACCAAAATTTAAATTTAAAGACCGTTCGATATCCCAAAAGCACGTTGGAACTCTTGATCGTCATTTTTCAATATGGATTGTTAACCTTTCAAATTGCGCGATCCAACGGAGAGACGCTTATAACTCCATCATTTGATGTCGGATTGGGTCAATTTTTGGTCATTGAATGGTACTTTAGTGCTCTTTCATTCTTGACTGGATCGTCGTATTCTGAGACCATTTGGGCATCTTTAAGTTGGATCGCAGTCGGGGATCCTGAATGTTTCCATCATCTCCTTGTCCAATAGTAACCCTCATAACTCTCTCTTCAGAGGTCGAATTTAGACTATTTCAAGGTCATTGGAATGGTAACTTGTCAAGCTTCCAAATGGGACCAAATTGCCTAATTCAGAGACCGTTCGATATCCCAAAAGCACGTTGGAACTCTTCGATCGTCATTTTTCAATATGGATTGTTAATCTTTCCAAATTGCGATCCAACGGAGACGCCTATAACTCCATCATTTGATGTCGGATTGGGTCAATTTTTGGTCATCTGAATGGTACTTTAGTGCTCTTTCATTCTTGACTGAATCATCGTATTCTGAGACCATTTGGGCATCTTTAAGTTGGATCACAGTCGGGATCCTGAATGTTTCCTTCATCTTCTTGTCCAATAGTAACCCTCATAACTCTCTCTTCAGAGGTCGATTTAGACTATTTCATCTCATTGGAATGGTAACTTGTCAAGCTTCCATTGGGACCAAAATTGCTTAATTCAGAGACCGTTCGATATCCCAAAGCACGTTGGAACTCTTCGATCGTCATTTTTTCAATATGGATTGTTAATCTTTCCAAATTACGCGATCCAACGGAGACGCCTATAACTCCATCATTTGATGTCGGATTGGGTCGATTTTTGGTCATCTGAATGGTACTTTAGTACTCTTTCATTCTTGACTATTATCGTCGTATTTCGAGACCATTTGGGCATCTTTAAGTTGGATCGCAGTCGTGGATCCTGAATGTTTCCATAATCTCCTTGTCCAATAGTAACCCTCATAACTCTCTCTTCAGAGGTCGAATTTAGAATATTTCAGGTCATTGGAATGGTAACTTGTCAAGCTTCCAATGGGACCAAAATTCCTAATTCAGAGACCGTTCGATATCCCAAAGCACGTTGGAACTCTTCGATCGTCATTTTTCAATATGGATTGTTAATCTTTCCAAATTGCGCGATCCAACGGAGACGCCTATAACTCCATCATTTGATGTCGGATTGGGTCAATTTTTGGTCATCTGAATGGTACTTTAGTGCTCTTTCATTCTTGACTGGAATCGTCGTATTCTAGACCATTTGGCATCTTTAAGTTGGATCGCAGTTGTGGATCCTGAATGTTTCCATCATCTCCTTGTCCATAGTAACCCTCATAACTCTCTCTTCAGAGGTCGAATTTAGCTATTTCAGGTCATTGGAATGGTAACTTGTCAAGCTTCCAAATGGGACCAAAATTGCCTAATTCAGAGACCGTTCGATATCCCAAAAGCACGTTTGGAACTCTTCGATCGTCATTTTTCAATATGGATTGTTAACTTTTCCAAATTGCGTGATCCAACGGAGACGCCTATAACTCCATCATTTGATGTCGGATTGGGTCAATTTTGGTCATCTGAATGGTACTTTAGTGCTCTTTCATTCTTGACTGGAATCGTCATATTCTGAGACCATTTGGGCATCTTTAAGTTGGATCGTAGTCGGGGTCCTGAATGTTTCCTTCATCTCCTTGTCCAATAGTAACCCTCATAACTCTCTCTTCAGAGGTCGAATTTAGACTATTTCAGGTCATTGGAATGGTAACTTGTCAAGCTTCCAAATGGGACCAAAATTTGCCTAATTCAGACCGTTCGATTCGATATCCAAAAGCACGTTGGAACTCTTCGATCGTCATTTTTCAATATGAATTGTTAATCTTTCAAATTGGGATCCAACGGAGACGCCTATAACTCCATCATTTGATGTCGGATTGGGTCAATTTTTGGTCATCTGAATGGTACTTTAGTGCTCTTTCATTCTTGACTGGAATCGTCGTATTCTGAGACCATTTGGGCATCTTTAAGTTGGATCGCAGTCGTGGATCCTGAATGTTTCCATCATTCTTGTCCAATAGTAACCTCATAACTCTCTCTTCAGAGGTCGAATTTAGACTATTTCAAGTCATTGGAATGGTAACTTGTCAAGCTTCCAAATGGGACCAAAATTGCCTAATTCAGAGACCGTTCGATATCCCAAAGCACGTTGGAACTCTTGATCGTCATTTTTCAATATGGATTGTTAATCTTTCCAAATGCGCGATCCAACGGAGACGCCTATAACTCCATCATTTGATGTCGGATTGGGTCAATTTTGGTCATCTGAATGGTACTTTAGTGCTCTTTCATTCTTGACTGGAATCGTCGTATTCTGAGACCATTTGGGCATCTTTAAGTTGGATCGCAGTCGTGGATCCTGAATGTTTCCATCATCTCCTTGTCCAATAGTAACCCTCATAACCCTCTCTTCAGAGGTCGAATTTAGACTATTTCAGGTCATTGGAATGGTAACTTGTCAAGCTTCCAAATGGGACCAAAATTGCCTAATTCAGAGACCGTTCGATATCCCAAAAGCACGTTGGAACTCTTCGATCGTCATTTTTCAATACGGATTGTTAATCTTTCCAAATTGCGCGATCCAACGGAGACGCCTATAACTCCATCATTTGATGTCGGATTGGGTCAATTTTGGTCATCTGAATGGTACTTTAGTGCTCTTTCATTCTTGATTGGTATCGTCATTTTCCAGACCATTTGGGCATCTTTAAGTTGGATCGTAGTCGTCGGTCCTGAATGTTTCCTTCATCTTCTTGTCAATAGTAACCCTCATAACTCTCTCTTCAGAGGTCGAATTTAGACTATTTCATCTCATTGGAATGGTAACTTGTCAAGCTTCCAAATGGGACCAAAATTGCCTAATTCAGAGACCGTTCGATATCCCAAAGCACGTTGGAACTCTTCGATCGTCATTTTTCAATATGGATTGTTAGTCTTTCAAAATTACGCGATCCAACGGAGACGCCTATAACTCCATCATTTGATGTCGGATTGGGTCAATTTTTGGTCATCTGAATGGTACTTTAGTACTCTTTCATTCTTGACTGTATCTCGTATTCCGAGACGTTTGGGCAACTTAAAGTTGGATCACAGTCGTCGATCCTGAATGTTTCTTTCAACTTCTTGTCCAATAGTAAACCTCATAAAATCTCTTCAGAGGTCGAATTAGACTATTTCAAGACATTGGAATGGTAACTTGTAAGCTTCTAAATGGGACCAAATTTACCAAATTCAGAGACCGTTCGATATCCCAAAAGCACGTTGGAACTCTTCGATCGTCATTTTTCAATATGGAATGTTAATCTTTCCAAATTGCGCGCATCCAACGGAGAGACGCCTATAACTCCATCATTTGATGTCGGATTGGGTCAATTTTTGGTCATCTGAATGGTACTTTAGTGCTCTTTCATTCTTGACTGAATCGTCGTATTCTAAGACCATTTGGGCATCTTTAAGTTGGATCGCAGTCGTGGATCCTGAATGTTTCCATCATCTCCTTGTCCAATAGTAACCCTCATAACTCTCTCTTCAGAGGTCGAATTTAGACTATTTCAGGTCATTGGAATGGTAACTTGTCAAGCTTCCAAATGGGACCAAAATTGCCTAATTCAGAGACCGTTCGATATCCCAAAAGCACGTTGGAACTCTTCGATCGTCATTTTTCAATATGGATTGTTAACTCTTCCAAATTGCGCGATCCAACGGAGACGCCTATAACTCCATCATTTGATGTCGGATTGGGTCAATTTTGGTCATCTGAATGGTACTTTAGTGCTCTCATTCTTGACTGGTATCGTCGTTTTCCAAGACCATTTGGGCATATTTAAGTTGGATCGTAGTCGTTGGTCCCCTGAATGTTTCCTTCATCTTCTTGTCCAATAGTAACCCTCATAACTCTCTCTTCAGAGGTCGAATTTAGACTATTTCAGGTCATTGGAATGGTAACTTGTCAAGCTTCCAAATGGGACCAAAATTGCCTAATTCAGAGACCGTTCGATATCCCAAAAGCACGTTGGAACTCTTCGATCGTCATTTTTCAATATGGATTGTTAATCTTTCAAAATTGCGCATCCAACGGAGACGCCTATAACTCCATCATTTGATGTCGGATTGGGGTTTTTGGTCATCTGAATGGTACTTTAGTGCTCTTTCATTCTTGACTGGAATCGTCGTATTCTGAGACCATTTGGGCATCTTTAAGTTGGATCACAGTCAGGGATCCTGAATGTTTCCTTCATCTTCTTGTCCAATAGTAACCCTCATAACTCTCTCTTCAGAGGTCGAATTTAGACTATTTCATCTCATTGGAATGGTAACTTGTCAAGCTTCCATTTGGGACCAAAATTGCTTAATTCAGAGACCGTTCGATATCCCAAAAGCACGTTGGAACTCTTCGATCGTCATTTTTCAATATGGATTGTTATCTTTCAAAATTCGCGATCCAACGGAGACGCCTATAACTCCATCATTTGATGTCGGATTGGGTTGATTTTTGGTCATCTGAATGGTACTTTAGTACTCTTTCATTCTTGACTGGTATCGTCGTATTCCGAGACCATTTGGGCAACTTAAGTTGGATCTAGTCGTCGGTCCTGAATGTTTTGTTCAACTTCTTGTCCAATAGTAACCCTCATAGCAATCTCTTCAGAGGTCGAATTTAGACTATTTCAGGTCATTGGAATGGTAACTTGTCAAGCTTCCAAATGGGACCAAAATTGCCTAATTCAGAGACCGTTGATATCCCAAAAGCACGTTGGAACTCTTCGATCGTCATTTTTCAATATGGATTGTTAATCTTTACAAATTGCGCGATCCAACGGAGACGCCTATAACTCCATCATTTGATGTCGGATTGGGCTGATTTTTGTCATCTGAATGGTACTTTAGTGCTCTTTCATTCTTGACTGGAATCGTCGTATTCCGAGACCATTTGGGCATCTTTAAGTTGGATCGCAGTTGTGGATCCTGAATGTTTCCATAATCTCCTTGTCCAATAGTAACCCTCATAACTCTCTCTTCAGAGGTCGAATTTAAACGATTTCAGGTCATTGGAATGGTAACTTGTCAAGCTTCCAAATGGGACCAAAATTTACCAAATTCAGAGACCGTTCGATATCCCAAAAGCACGTTGGAACTCTTCGATCGTCATTTTTCAATATGGAATGTTAATCTTTCCAAATTGCCCGATCCAACGGAGACGCCTATAACTCCATCATTTGATGTCGGATTGGGTCGATTTTTGGTCATCTGAATGGTACTTTAGTGCCCTTTCATTCCTGATGGGAATCGTCGTATTCTAAGACCATTTGGGCATCTTTAAGTTGGATTGCACTCGTGGATCCTGAATGTTTCCATCATCTCCTTGTCCAATAGTAACCGTCATAAATCTCTCTCTTCAGAGGTCAAATTTAGGCTATTTCAGGTCATTGGAATGGTAACTTGCCAAGCTTCCCAATGGGACCAAAATGGCCTTATTCAGAGACTGTTCGATATACCAAAAGCACGTTGGAACTCTTCGATCATCATTTTTGAATACGAATTGTTAATCTTTCCAAATTGCGCGATCCACCGGAGATGCCATAACTCCATTTGATGTCGGATTGGGTCAATTTTTGGTCATCTGAATGGTACTTTAGTGCTCTTTCATTATTGACTAGAATCATTGTTTTCCAAGACCATTTGGGCATATTTAAGTTGGATCGTAGTCGTCGGTCCTGAATGTTTCCTTCATCTTCTTGTCCAATAGTAACCCTCATAACAATCTCTTCAGAGGTCAAATTTAGACTATTTCATCTTATTGGAATGGTAACTTGTCAAGCTTCCATTTGGGACCAAAATTGCTTAATTCAGACACCGTTCGATATCCCAAAAGCACGTTGGAACTATTCGATCTTCATTTTTCAATATGGATTGTTAGTCTTTCAAAATTGCGCGATCCAACGGAGACGCCTATAACTCCATCATTTGATGTCGGATTGGGTCGATTTTTGGTCATTTGAATGGTACTTTAGTACTCTTTCATTCTTGACTGGTATAATCATATTTCGAGACCATTTGGGCAACTAAAAGTTAGATCGCAGTCATCGGTGCTGAATGTTTCCTTCAACTTCTTGTCCATTAGTAACCCTCATAACTATCTCTTCAGAGGTCGAATGTAGACTATTTCAGGTCATTGGATTGGTAACTTGTCAAGCTTCCAAATAGGACCAAATTTACCAAATTCAGAGACCGTTCGATATCCTAAAAGCACGTTGGAACTGTTCGATCGTCATTTTTCAATATAGATTGTTAATCTTTCCAAATTACGCTATCCAACGGAGACGCCTATGACTCCATCATTTGATGTCGGATTGGGTCGATATTTGGTCATCCTAATGGTCGTTAGTGCTCTTTCATTCTTGACTGGAATCGTCATATTCCATGACCATTTGGGCATCTTTAAGTTGGATTGTAGTCGTGGATCCTGAATGTTTCCATAATCTCCTTGTCCAATAGTAATCCTCATAACTCTCTCTTCAGAGGTCGAATTTAGAAAATTTCAGGTCATTGGAATGGTAACTTGGCAAGCTTCCAAATGGGACCAAAATTTTCTAATGTAAAGACCGTTCGATATCCCAAAAGCACGTTGGAACTCTTTGATCGTCATTTTTCAATATGGATTGTTAACCTTTCCAAACTGCGCGATCCAACGGAGACGCTTATAACTCCATCATTTGATGTCGGATTGGGTCAATTTTTGGTCATTTGAATGGTACTTTAGTGCTCTTTCATTCTTGACTGGAATCGTCGTATTCTGAGACCATTTGGGCATCTTAAGTTGGATCGCAGTCGGGGATCCTGAATGTTTCCATCATCTCCTTGTCCAATAGTAACCTCATAACTCTCTCTTCAGAGGTCGAATTTAGACTATTTCAGGTCATTGGAATGGTAACTTGTCAAGCTTCCAAATGGGACCAAAATTTTCTAATTCAAGACCGTTCGATATCCCAAAAGCACGTTGGAACTCTTCGATCGTCATTTTCAATATGGATTGTTTGTCTTTCAAAATTACGCGATCAAACGGAGACGCCTATAACTCCATCATTTGATGTCGGATTGGGTTGATTTTTGGTCATCTAAATGGTACTTTAGTACTTTTCATTCTTGACTGGTATCATCGTATTCCGAGACCATTTGGGCAACTTAAAGTTGGATAACAGTCGTCGGTCCTGAATGTTTCATTCAACTTCTTGTCCAATAGTAACCCTCATAACTCTCTCTTCAGAGGTCGAATTAGACTATTTCAAGACATTGGAATGGTAACTTGTCAAGCTTCCAAATGGGACCAAAATTACCTAATTCAGAGACCGTTCGATATCCCAAAAGCACGTTGGAACTCTTCGATCGTCATTTTTCAATATGGAATGCTAATCTTTCGAAATTGCAGATCCAACGGAGACGCCTATAACTCCATCATTTGATGTCGGATTGGGTCGATTTTTGGTCATCTGAATGGTACTTTAGTGTTCTTTCATTCTTGACTGGAATCGTCATATTGGAGACCATTTGGCATCTTTAAGTGGTATCGCAGTCGTGGATCCTGAATGTTTCCATCATCTCCTTGTCCAATAGTAACCCTCATAACTCTCTCGTCAGAGGTCGAATTTAGGCTATTTCAGTCATTAATGTTAACTTGTCAAGCTTCCAAATGGGACCAAAATTGCTTAATTCAGAGACCGTTCGATATCCCAAAAGCACGTTGGAACTCTTCGATCGTCATTTTTCAATATGGATTGTTAATCTTTCCAAATTGCACGATCCAATGGAGACGCCTATAACTCCATCATTTGAGGTCGGATTGGGTCGATTTTTGGTCATCTAAATGGTACTTTAGTGCTCTTTCATTCTTGACTGGAATCGTCATTTTCCAAGACCATTTGGGCATATTTAAGTTGGATCGTAGTCGTCGGTCCTGAATGTTTCCTTCATCTTCTTGTCAATAGTAACCCTCATAACTTTCTCTTCAGAGGTCGAATTTAGACTAATTCAATCATTGGAATGGTAACTTGTCAAGCTTCCATTTGGGACCAAAATTGCTTAATTCAGAGACCGTTCGATATCCCAAAAGCACGTTGGAACTCTTCGATCGTCATTTTTCAATATGGATTGTTAATCTTACAAAATTGCGCGATCCAACGGAGACAATATAACTCCATCATTTGATGTTAGATTCGGTCGATTTTTGGTCATCTGAATGGTACTTTAGTACTCTTTCATTCTTGACTGGTATCATCGTATTCGAGACCATTTGGGCAACTAAAGTTAGATCGCAGTCGTCGGTGCTGAATGTTTCCTTCAACTTCTTGTCCAATAGTAACCCTCATAACTCTCTCTTCAGAGGTCGAATGTAGACTATTTCAGGTCATTGGATTGGTAACTTGTCAAGATTCCAAATGGGACCAAATTTACCAAATTTGGAGACCGTTCGATATCCCAAAAGCAAGTGGCAACTCTTCGATCGTCATTTTAAATTGTTAATCTTTCCAAATTGCGTGATCCAACGGAGATGCCTATGACTCCATCATTTGATGTTAGATTGAGTCGATATTTGGTCATCCGAATGGTATTTAGTGGTCTTTCATTCTTGACTTGTATCGTCGTACTCTAAGACCATTTGGACATCTTTAAGTTGGATCGTAATCGTTGGTCCTGAATGTTTCCTTCATCTCCTTGTCTAATAGTAACACTCATAAGTCACTCCTCGGAGGTCGAACTTAGACTATTTCAGGTCATTGGAATGGTAACTTGTCAAGCTTCCAAATGGGACCAAAATTGCCTAATTCAGAGACCGTTCGATATCCCAAAAGAACGTTGGAACTCTTCGATCGTCATTTTACAATATAGATTGATAATCTTTCCAAATTGCGCGATCCAACGAAGACGCCTATAACTCCATCATTTGTTGTCGGATTGGGTCAATTTTTTATCATCTGAAGGGTACGTTAATGCTCTTATATTCTTGACTGGAATCGTCGTATTCCGCAACCATTTGGGCATCTTTAAGTTGGATCGCTGTCGTGAATCCTGAATGTTTCCATAATCTCCTTGTCCAATAGTAACCCTCATAACTCTCTCTTCAGAGGTTGAATTTAGAATATTTCAGGTCATTGGAATGGTAATTTGGCAAGCTTCCAAATGGGACCAAAATTTCCTAATTCAGAGACCGTTCGATATCCGAAAAGCACGTTGGAACTCTTCAATCATCATTTTTCAATATGGATTGTTAATCTTTCCAAATTGCGCGATTCAACGGAGACACCAATAACTCCATCATTTGATGTCAGATTGGGTCGATTTTTAGTCATCTGAATGGTACTTTAGTGGTCTTTCATTCTTGATTGGAATCGTCATATTCTGAGACCATTTGGGCATCTTTAAGTTGGATTGCACTCGTTGATCCTGAATGTTTCCATCATCTCCTTGTCCAATAGTAACCCTCATAACCCTCTCTTTAGAGGTTTAATTTAGGCTATTTTAGGTCATTGGAATGGTAACTTGTCAAGCTTCCAAATGGGACCAAAATTGCCTAATTCTGGGACCGTTCAATATCCCAAAAGCACGTTGGAACTCTATGATCGTCATTTTTCAATACGGATTGTTAACCTTTCCAAATTGCGTGATCCAACGGAGATGCCTATAACTCCATCATTTGATGTCGAATTGGGTCAATTTTTGGTCATCTGAATGGTACTTTAGTGCTGTTTCATTCTTGACTGGAATCGTCCTATTCTGAGACCATTTGGGCATCTTTAAGTTGGATCGCAGTCGGGGATCCTGAATGTTTCCATCATCTCCTTGTCCAATAGTAACCCTCATAACTCTCTCTTCAGAGGTCGAATTTAGACTATTTCAGGTCATTGGAATGGTAACTTGTCAAGCTTCCAAATGGGACAAAATTTACCTAATTCACAGACCGTTCGATATCCCAAAAGCACATTGGAACTCTTTGATCATCATTTTTCAATATGGATTGTTAGTCTTTCAAAATTACGCGATCCGACGGAGACACCTATAACTCCATCATTTGATGTCGGATTGAATTGATTTTTGGTCATCTTAATGGTACTTTAGTACTCTTTCATTCTTGATTTGTATCGTTATATTCCGAGACCATTTGGGCAACTTAAAGTTGGATCTCGGTCATCGGTCCTGAATGTTTTGTTCAACTTCATGTCCAATAGTAACCCTCATAACAATTTCTTCAGAGGTCGAATTAGACTATCTCAAGACATTGGAATGGTAACTTGTCAAGCGTCCAAATGGGACCAAATTTACCAAATTCAGAGACCGTTCGACATCCCAAAAGTACGTTGGAACTCTTCGACCGTCATTTTTCAATATGGAATGTTAATCTTTCCAAATTGCCCGATCCAACGGAGACGCCTATAACTCCAACATTTGATGTCGGATTGGGTCAATTTTTGGTCATCTGAATGGTACTTTAGTGCCCTTTCATTCTTGATGGGAATCGTCGTATTCTAAGACCATTTGGGCATCTTTAAGTTGGATCGCACTCGTGGATCCTGAATGTTTCCATCATCTCCTTGTCCAATAGTAACCGTCATAAATCTCTCTCTTCAGAGGTCAAATTTAGGCTATTTAAGGTCATTGGAATGGTAGCTTGCCAAGCTTCCCAATGGGACCAAAATTGCCTAATTCAGAGACTGTTCGATATACCAAAAGCACGTTGGAACTCTTCGATCATCATTTTTGAATACGAATTGTTAATCTTTCCAAATTGCACGATCCACCGAAGACGCCAATAACTCCATTTGATGTCGGATTGGGTCAATTTTTGGTCATCTGAATGGTACTTTAGTGCTCTTTCATTATTGACTAGAATCATTGTTTTCTAAGACCATTTGGGCATATTTAAGTTGGATCGTAGTCGTCGGTCCTGAATGTTACCTTCATCTTCTTGTCCAATAGTAACCCTCATAACAATCTCTTCAGAGGTCAAATTTAGACTATTTCATCTTATTGGAATGGTAACTTGTCAAGCTTCCATTTGGGACCAAAATTGCTTAATTCAGACACCGTTCGATATCCCAAAAGCACGTTGGAACTATTCGATCTTCATTTTTCAATATGGATTGTTAGTCTTTCAAAATTGCGCGATCCAACGGAGATGCCTATAACTCCATCGTTTGATGTCGGATTGGGTCGATTTTTGGTCATTTGAATGGTACTTTAGTACTCTTTCATTCTTGACTGGTATAATCATATTTTGAGACCATTTGGGCAACTAAAAGTTAGATCGCAGTCATCGGTGCTGAATGTTTCCTTCAACTTCTTGTCCAATAGTAACCCTCATAACTATCTCTTCAGAGGTCGAATGTAGACTATTTCAGGTCATTGGATTGGTAACTTGTCAAGCTTCCAAACTGGACCAAATTTACCAAATTCAGAGACCGTTCGATATCCTAAAAGCACGTTGGAACTGTTTGATCGTCATTTATCAATATAGATTGTTAATCTTTCCAAATTACGAGATCCAACGGAGATGCCTATGACTCCATCATTTGATGTCGGATTGGGAATATTTGCTCATCCTAGTGGTCGTTAGTGCTCTTTCAATCCTGACTGGAATCGTCATATTCCACGACCATTTGGGCATCTTTAAGTTGGATCGTAGTCGTGGATCCTAAATGTTTCCATAATCTCCATGTCCAATAGTAATCCTCATAACTCTCTCTTCAGAGGTCGAATTTAGAAAATTTCAGATCATTAGAATGGTAACGTGGCAAGCTTCCAAATGGGTCCAAAATTTTCTAATTTAAAGACCGTTCAATATCCCAAAAGCACGTTGGAACTCTTTGATCGTCATTTTTCAATATGGATTGTTAACCTTTCCAAATTGCGCGATCCAACGGAGACGCTTATAACTCCATCATTTGATGTCGGATTGGGTCAATTTTTGGTCATTTGAATGGTACTTTAGTGCTCTTTCATTCTTGACTGGAATCGTCGTATTCTGAGACCATTTTGGCATCTTTAAGTTGGGTTGCAATCGTGGATCCTGAATGTTTCCATCATCTCCTTGTCCAATAGTAACCCTCATAACTCTCTCTTCAGTGGTTGAATTTAAGCTATTTCAGGTCATTGGAATGGTAACCTGTCAAGTTTCCAAATGGGACCAAATTGCCTAATTCAGAGATCGTTCAATATCTGAAAAGCATGTTTGAAATCTACGATCGACATTTTTCAATACGGATTGTTAACTTTTCTAAATTATGTGATCCAACGGAGACGCATATAACTCCATCATTTAATGTCGAATTGGGTCAATTTTTGGTCATCTGAATGGAACTTTAGTGCTCTTTCATTCTTGACTAGAATCGTCATATTCTGAGAACATTTGGGCATCTTTAAGTTGGATCTCAGTCGGGGATCCTGAATGTTTCCATCATCTCCTTGTCCAATAGTAACCCTCATAACTCTCTCTTCAGAGGTCGAATTTAGACTATTTCAGGTCATTGGAAGGGTAACTTGTCAAGCATCCAAATGGGACCGAAATTGCCTAATTCAGAGACCGTTCGATATCCCAAAAGCACGTTGGAACTCTACGATCGTCATTTTTCAATACGGATTGTTAACCTTTCCAAATTTGGTGATCCAACGGAGACGCCTATAACTCCATCATTTGATGTCAAATTGGGTCAATTTATGGTCATCTGAATGGTACTTTAGTGCTCTTTCATTCTTGACAGGAATCGTCGTATTCTGAGACCATTTGGGCATCTTTAAGTTGGATCGCAGTTGGGGATCCTAAATGTTACCATCATCTCCTTGTCCAATAGTAACACTCATAACTCTCTCTTCAGAGGTCGAATTTAGACTATTTCAGGTCATTGGAATGGTAACTTGTCAAGCTTCCAAATGGGACCAAAATTCCCTAATTCAGAGACCGTTCGATATCCCAAAAGCATGTTGGAACTCTATGATCATCATTTTTCAATACGGATTGTTAACCTTTCCAAATTGTGTGATCCAATGGAGACGCGTATAATACCATCATTTGATGTCGGATTGGGTCAATTTTTGGTCATCTGAATGGTATTTTGTGCTCTTTCATTCTTGACTAGAATCGTCGTATTCTAAACCATTGGTATCTTTAAGTTGATCGCTGTTCACTCCCCAAGTATAGGGTTGTGATGTAGTAATAACTCGGTAAGATCGAGGTCGAATCCACAGGGACTGGTCGTCACAATTCAAATTTACGATTCTCCTTAACTAATTCAACAAATAAAGGATCAAATTGCTAACAAAAATTTATGGAAAATAACTATTAAGAATAGGGAAGAAAATTAATCAGAGAAAGAGCACTAGGACTTCGAATCCACCCCTAACTATCCTAACCCTTGTCTTGTCTGTTGATTCACCTTGATCTAGATTGATACCACTTAAATAGATAAAGTACAATCTGTGTCCTTAATCGGGCATACAGACTGTCTAATTCCTTTAAGCAATGCCATGAACAACATATCCCATATCCTTGGTCGGGTATATGGAATGTACATTCATTAAAGCACCCTGTTCCTTCCTCTATAGGAAACTTGTTCTTGATCAGACCCAAGCACCTGTAATAAGCATCCAAACAACATCCATCTATATACCTTGATCAAGTTCATAGATGGAGAAGTATGGAATTTAAACCCATAAAGCTCACTTAGAGAAAAAAAACAAATTAATTGATATTCAAAGTAAATCAACCAATACAAGAGCTGATCAAATTAGGGGCTTCATCTCAGCCCTAGCTGAGAGATTAGTGACCCATAAAATCCATGAAAAATATTCAATAAAGTTCATAAAATCAAAACACCAAACAATCGATCTCTCTCTCTTCCTCCTTCTCTTTCTTCTCTTTCCTCTCCTGGCTCTGGATCTCGAATTCTCTGGATCTGAATGCCCTTCTCACGTTTTGCAACTCTTTTATAGCTGATGGAGTGGCTGGAGTGGTGAAAATCGGATCTGGGAAGCTGTCGCACGCGCAGCGAAAGCTTTTTCGCAGCTAAGTTTGGGGCCTCGAAACACCATACTTTCCTCGTTCAAATTCCACAAAACACCGTCCCTTAGGACTTTCTTGGGTCCTCTACATGATGGACGGTTCAGATCTACCATATGATCAAAGATGGTGGCCCACAATCGCCTGGAAAACCGGATTTCCAAATTGTGCGAAACCTTTCGCACCCTTTCGCTGTCGTGATCGGTGAGCCCCACAGAGGCATTTTTGGAAAATCCACCCCGTCCATTAGATTCAGGACAGGACGAATTTCAGTCAGGAATGGGTGGTTTTGAAGGTCCATTAGCACGGCCCACAGAAGAAATCACAAAAAAACTCAGTTTTAACGTCCCGGGGCAGTCCACTTTTGGCCTCTGTACCGCACACGTGTGTACGCATGGGAGTGGAATCTCAGCATGGTTTTGTAGTTCTCATGGCCCTCTACAAGATAGACGGTTCGGATCATTTTTATGGGTGATGGGTGAGGCCCACTACTCCGCAAAACGGACCAGCGTCCGTTCGCCGCACTGCCGAAAACGGAAGCTTCCGTTTTGAGAGAGGAGCGCCGCGGTCGCACTTGCGCTGACCGGCTGGCCGGTACTATGCACGGCGGGCGTTTGTATAGACTTGTACACACGCTGTACATATAAAATCACTGTGATGTTTCGAGAAATCCAAGCCGTCCATCCTGTTCTCATATAATTAAAACCGTCTAGGGTAAATTTGAGAAGTTCCAGATATCAGGTGGGCCCAAAATCAACGGTTTATGGGCTGATTTGTCAGTTGGGGCACTTCCATAGTGATCCGAGGGCTGAAATTTGAAATGTACGGTTATTAATGTCCCTAATCCCATGTATAAGTTTCGAGCCAATCAGATAGAGGGAACCATGTGATCTTGCATTCTGACCCTTTTCGGGCCTCTTTATCGTGCTTTCCTCAGATCCAGGCGTGTAATTCCACCATTGTTTTCTGGAGTACATCTCGTGCTCTGGTAATTCTGGAGCGTCAAATCCATGCTTTTAACATCATTTTGCTATACACGCTCCTAATTTCCTCCTGTAACAAAAACACGAGTAAAATCTGGCATTAAATATTATCATGTATGTAAAATCAAGTAATTACTGGGGTCTGATATGCAATATTCGACCCTGATCACAACCCCCAACCAGCATTTTGCTAGTCCCGAGCAAAACATGCGAAAAATAATTTCAGAAATAAAAGATAATTCCTGTAAACTCAAGTGACTTGTGAACAGATAGCTTGAGATGTGAAAATTCTAAGATTCATGATTGGTGTGTGGAATTTTTCTCTTGGAATCAAGCTCTCAGCAGATTTCATAATCAAGTTTAAAATATTAATCCATTAATTTGAACATTCCTAAACATTGAGTTCCACGAGTGTATAGTATATTCTCGACGTACAATCATTAAGAGATCCAATTGTCAATTTCATGATATCTTGGTGTAAGTTGCCAAGCTTGAAACCAACACTTATCTCACAGATTAACTTTTCATTTTATCAACCTTTGATTTTTTATTTATGAGCAGAGTAACACAAATGACGGGAATCAAATTCTCACCTATAGGGAGCAAACCTATGGCGAAAACTTGTCGCCTAACTTTTTTTTTTTTTTTGTCAATTATGAGGAATCGAATCTTCATCTATAGGGAGCAAACCTATGATGACGATTATGTGACTTAGCCTTTTAATTCTTCTTTTTACCAAGTTAATCATTCAGTTATCGAACTGAAAACTTAATGTGTAAGCGAGATGTGATATGTGAAATCATGGCTCAATCAATGTTTACAATTTCTAATCATGGATTATCAATTCAAAATTGACTGTGAAATCAAGTAGATGGCCGAATCCAAGAGTCATAAGTTACCAACATCACATATCTTATAATGTTAAAATCACAACTATCCTTCAAAATCACTTTGAATTCAATAGAAATTCCAGAAAAAATTTTAAAAATTTCACAAATTTTGCTCAAGACCAAGAAAATACTGATTAGGTACCCTAATCTCCCACCCCCAACCTAAAATCTACATTGTCCTCAATGTAAAAGAAATAAGCATGCAATGCACATGGGACAACGAGAATAAAAGATGAGTGATGGAAAGATAGTACCTGATGGAGAATCAAGAGCTTTCAAAAAAAATATCATTGTAAAAGAGAGTTAGCACAAGAGAGAGAAATCAGAAGTAAAATATAAAAAGAAGATCCTACCTATACCACTTTCGCAGGTGCTCTCGATTGCATTTAGCGCATGCAACAAGCCTTTAAACCCCTAGGTTACCCCTAGTGGACGAGTTGTAGTCTCGTGAGGGTTTGCAGTAATGTTACCCACAAACATTGAACTAACTAACAAGAAAAAGAAATCAATGAAATGCTGGGTTGCCTCCCAGGAGCGCTAAGTTTAACGTCTTCAGCCAGACCAAAAACGGACCATGAATTCATTAATCTTTAAGACCAGGGTCCACCAAAGAACTTACCTCAACACTGTGGTTAACCAATCCCAGACAAGTGATGTGAGTTCCCATGAGCTGTGCTATCTGCAATGAGGTAACTGACACTGTCGTCAAATAAGTTAAGGACTTCTGCTCGAACAACTTCTTTCATGTTAGGATCATGCTTCCATTGCATTTTACGTGACATTTCCACAGCATGATCCTTACATACAGTGGGGCACACTCCTTGTATTTCTGCTATCTTTCGTTCAATTGCTGCCTTATATGTTCGAAGAACATTAAGCAACCTGTTCTCTTTTGCCTTCTCAGAGTTAGAAACTGTGCTGTCAGGAAGAGTCTCAGAGGGATGAAGAGGTTCCACTTTCGCTCTCCATTTTTCAGTCTCCAATATAGGAGTAGAGTCGAGCAGTGCATTGACTTCGTGGATGGGACTATCGATGTCAAAATCCATGCCCGATTGTGCTAAGCAGGTCTCAAGAGGATCTTCAAAAGATGTACGGAAGGAGTCCTGCACAAGGCTCTCGATCATGTCCACTTCAAATATGTCATCCAAATCTGCGGATTGTTGTCCTGCATTAAAAACATTAAGTTTAATATTCATGTTACCAAAGGACAACTTCATAACTCCATTTCGGCAATTTATAATAGCATTAGATGTGGCCAAAAATGGACGACCCAAAATGACTGGGATCTGACTATGAGGATTCTGAACAGGCTGAGTATCTATAACTATGAAATCCACTGGGAAATAAAATTTGTCAACCTGGATTAGCACATCTTCAATAACACCACGGGGCACCTTGACAGATCTATCAGCTAGTTGTAATGTTATTTTAGTCGGTTTCAACTCGCCAAGTCCTAGCTGCTCATAAACCGAATATGGTAACAAATTGACGCTCGCCCCTAAATCAAGCAATGCCTTCCCTATCTTATGATCTCCTATGCCGCAAGAAATGGTGGGAGCTCCTGGATCCCTAAATTTAGGAGGAGTGTTATGTTGAATCATGGAGCTAAGCTGCTCTGCAAGGAAGACTTTCTTATGAACATTCTGCTTACGCTTTTGAGTGCATAAATCTTTAAGAAACTTAGCGTAAGGAGGGACTTGCTTGATAGCGTCAAGCAACGGGATGTTGACTTGCACTTTTTTAAACACATCCAAGATTTCATCAAAGTTGTTTCTTTTCTTCATTGGTGCCAGACGTTGAGGAAAGGGTGCTTTGGGCACGTCAGCGGCTCTTGGAGAGTCAGAGAGTTTTTGGACTTTGGATGCATTGGTGTGTCTCTCTGCTTCACCTTGATTTGATTCATCCCTAGGTATCTCTATTTTGTTGTCAATCTGTTTGCCTGACCTAAGGGTAATGATCGATTTGGCTTGCTCATGATATTGCCCTTGGTTGGAATTAGAGCCAATCTCATACTGTCCCTTTGGATTAGCCACAGGTTGGCTAGGGAACTTACCCTTCTCTCTCTCACTCAATGTGGCAGCTAGTTGACCCATTTGTACTTCCAGCTTGGCAATGGATTGCGCATTTGCATGTAAGCTTTGCTGGTTGGCTAGTAAGGTTTGTTGGGTGTCTTTTTGGAATTGGAGAGAACTCTGCATAAAAAGATGGAGTGTATCCTCAAGAGATGGTTTCCTTGATTGTGCAGGCATTTGTTGATATTGTGGAAACTGCTGAGGTTGCATAGGAGGATTTCCAGATGGTCCTCCTTGTTGTGGTCCCTTTGCCCAAGAAAAATTGGATGTCTAGCCCACCCTGGGTTGTATGTGTTCGAGTAAGGATCATTCCCAGGTTTTTGAAAAGTATTCATAGCATGTACTTGTTCAGAGAGAAGTTCTGGGGATGCTGCACCAGATGGACAAGACTGCATAGGATGGGCAGGACTAGAGCATATGGCACAAGCCTCGGCTTGAGTTTGTGGAGGTCCATTATGCAACATCAGAGCATCAACCTTCTTGGTCAGGCCATCAATCTTGGCATGGAGATCTGGCGTGACTCCTATCTCATATATACCACCTCTCTTTTGTGGTTGGGAACTTCTGTCATCTCTATTTGAATAGTCCCATTGCTGGGAATTTTCACACAAGGTTTCAAAGAAGTTCCATGCTTCAACATCACTTTTGGTCATAAATGACCCTCCACTGGTGGCATCAACCATGCGACGGTTTTGGGGTGTCAAACCGTCATAAAAGTATTGAACCTGTTGCCACTTTTCAAAACCATGGTGTGGACATTTAAGAAGTAAGTCCTTCCATCTTTCCCAACATTCATGAAAGTGCTCTCCTTCTTTCTTTTTGTGTGAAATTAGTGATTTCTCTACGGAGAGCATTTGTTTTGTGAACAGGGAAGAACTTGTTTAAGAACTTCCTAGACAATTGGTCCCATGTAGTGATAGACCCAACTCCTAGAGAATTCAACCATGCTTTCGCCTTATCCTTCAAAGAAAAAGGAAAAAGGCGCAAACGGATCGAATCGTCTGAAAAGTTTTGAAACCTAAAGGTAGAGCAAATGTCTAGGAATTCTTTCACATGATGATATGGGTCCTCCTTGTCTAACCCATAAAAGGAAGGCAACAACTGTATGACCCCAGTCTTCAGTTCAAAGTGTGCTGCCGTGGTGGTGGGCAACACTATGCATGAAGGCGCATTGAATTGGACAGGAGCTGAATAATCTCTAAGAGCTTTAGTTCCATTCTCTTCTGCCATTTCAAATAGGATGTTTCTAAATCTTTTACGAAAAGTTCTTTCTATTTCAGGATCAAAAGGTGCTAGTTCTATATTCAGAGATCTACGTCCTAGCATAAACTATGTTATTGCAATGTAAGAAAGGAAACTAAACTAAAAAGCAACCTAAGAGAAATAAAACTAGAACTAGAAACTATGAGATTCTAAAACAAGTTAAAACTATGTCAACAAGAATGGGAAGAAAGAACCCAGGAAAGGAGATGATTGATGTCAGAAGATTTCAGAAGCTCCTCCTTCACTTAGTAGCTTCCTTCCTCAATTCCTGTAAATAAAAACAAAACAAATTAAGTTTCCTAAAATAATGATAGAAAAATCCTAAGCAACGGTTAATTTCTAAAAAAAAAGTTTCTAAAACTAGAAAATAGAAAGTTACCAAATCCAAAGTTAGAAAGTAGAAAATTCCTAAAAATTGAAAACCTAATCTCAAAATAGAAAGTAGAGAGGACTGGAGAATTTAGAAAGATGTTACCAATTGGAGATCTATGTTAGAATCCTGCAAAAGAAAACAAACAAGTTAGTTTCTAAAACAGAAAATCTAAAATTAGAAACTTCCTAAAGAACAAAAAAGAAGAGTTAGTTTCTAAAAAAAAGAAAGAAATCCTAGAATTAGAAAGTTACTAAAAATAAAAAGCTAAGTAGGTTTCTAAAAAGAAATTTCTAAAAATAGAAAGTTACTTAAAAGAAGAATCTAAATCTAAAATAGAAAAAAAAAAAAAAAAAAAGAAATTCTAGAATTAGAAAATTCCTAAAAAGTAAAATCCTAATTCTAAAAATAAAAATTAGAAAAAATAAAGAATTTAGAAAGGGATTACCAAATTAGAAGTTTATTTCAGGACCCTACAAAATAGGAAACAGGTTAGTTTCTAAACAAAAAACTCTAATCTAAAATTAGTAAAATCCTAAGACTATGAATTATGATAAGAGAGAATCTTAAATCCAATTTGGATCGAAACAGTCCCCGGCAACGGCGCCAAAAACTTGTTCACTCCCCAAGTATAGGGTTGTGATGTAGTAATAACTCGGTAAGATCGAGGTCGAATCCACAGGGACTGGTCGTCACAATTCAAATTTACGATTCTCCTTAACTAATTCAACAAATAAAGGATCAAATTGCTAACACAAATTTATGGAAAATAACTATTAAGAATAGGGAAGAAAATTTAATCAGAGAAAGAGCACTAGGACTTTCGAATCCACCCCTAACTATCCTAACCCTTGTCTTGTCTGTTGATTCACCTTGATCTAGATTGATACCACTTAAATAGAGAAAGTACAATCTGTGTCCTTAATCGGGCATACAGACTGTCTAATTCCTTTAAGCAATGCCATGAACAACATATCCCATATCCTTGGTCGGGCATATGGAATGTACATTCATTAAAGCACCCTGTTCCTTCCTCTATAGGAAACTTGTTCTTGATCAGACCCAAGCACCTGTAATAAGCATCCAAACAACATCCATCTATATACTTTGATCAAGTTCATAGATGGAGAAGTATGGAATTTAAACCCATAAAGCCCACTTAGAGAAAAAAAAACAAATTAATTGATATTCAAAGTAAATCAACCAATACAAGAGCTGATCAAATTAGGGGCTTCATCTCAGCCCTAGCTGAGAGATTAGTGACCCATAAAATCCATGAAAAAATATTCAATAAAATTCATAAAATCAAAACACCAAACCAATCGATCTCTCTCTTCCTCCTTCTCTTTTCTTCTCTTTCTTCTCTTCCTGGCTCTGGATCTCGAATTCTCTGGATCTGAATGCCCTTCCTCACGTTTTGCAACTCTTTTTTATAGCTGATGGAGTGGCTGGAGTGGTGAAAATCGGATCTGGGAAGCTGTCGCACGCGCAGCGAAAGCTTTTTCGCAGCTAAGTTGGGGCCTCGAAACACCATACTTTCCTCGTTCAAATTCCAAAAAACACCGTCCCTTAGGACTTTCTTGGGTCCTCTACATGATGGACGGTTCAGATCTGCCATATGATCAAAGATGGTGGCCCACAATCGCCTGGAAAACCGGATTTCCAAATTGTGCGAAACCTTTCGCACCCTTTCGCTGTCGTGATCGGTGAGCCCCACAGAGGTATTTTCTGGAAAATCCACCCCGTCCATTAGATTCAGGACGAAATTTCAGTCAGGAATGGGTGGTTTTGAAGGTCCATTAGCACGGCCCCAGAGAAGAAATCACAAAAAAACTCAGTTTTTAACGTCCCGGGGCAGTCCACTTTTGGCCTCTGTACCGCACACGTGTGTACGCATGGGAGTGGAATCTCAGCATGGTTTTGTAGTTCTCATGGCCCTCTACAAGATAGACGGTTCGGATCATTTTT
>JAJHSJ010000012.1:38919862-38985899 GCA_021015155.1 Magnolia officinalis
CGTAATTTGGAAAGATTAACAATCTATTTGATAAATGACGATCGAACAGTTCCAACGTGCTTTTAGGATATCGAACGGTCCTCTGAATTTGGTAAATTTGGTCCAATTTGGAAGCTTGACAAGTTACCAATCCAATGACCTGAAATAGTCTAATTCGACCTCTGAAGAGATAGTTATGAGGGTTACTATTGGACAAGAAGTTGAAGGAAACATTCAGCACCGATGACTGCGATCTAACTTTTAGTTGCCCAAATGGTCTCGAATATGATTATACCAGTCAAGAATGAAAGAGTACTAAAGTACCATTCAATGACCAAAATCGACCCCATCTGACATCAAACGATGGAGTTATAGGCATCTCCGTTGGATCGCGCAATTTTGAAAGACTAACAATCCATATTGAAAAATGAAGATCGAATAGTTCCAAACGTGCTTTGGGATATCGAACGGTGTCTGAATTAAGCAATTTGGTCCCAAATGAAGCTTGACAAGTTACCATTCCAATAAGATGAATAGTCAAATTTGACCTCTGAAGAGATTGTTTCTGAGGTTACTATTGGACAAGAAGATGAGGAAACATTCAGGACCGACGACTACGATCCAACTAAATATGCCCAAATGGTCTTAGAAAACATGATTCTAGTCAATAATGAAAAGCACTAAAGTACCATTCAGATGACCAAAAAATGACCCAATCCGACATCAAATGGAGTTATTGGCGTCTTCGGTGGATCGCGCAATTTTGAAAGATTAACAATTCGTATTCAAAAATGATGATCGAAGAGTTCCAACGTGCTTTTGGTATATCGAACAGTCTCTGAATTAGGCAATTTTGGTCCCATTGGGAAGCTTGGCAACTTACCATTCCATGACCTTAAAAGCCTAAATTTGACCTCTGAAGTGAGAGATTTATGACGGTTACTATTGGACAAGGAGATGATGGAAACATTCAGATCCGAGTGTGATCCAACTTAAAGATGCCCAAATGGTCTTAGAATACGACGTTCCCATCAAGAATGAAAGGGCACTAAAGTACCATTCAGATGACCAAAATCGACCCAATCCGACATCAAATGTTGAGTTATAGGCGTCTCCGTTGGATCGGCATTTGGAAAGATTAACATTCCATATTGAAAAATGACGGTCGAAGAGTTCCAACGTGCTTTTGGGATGTCCAACGGTCTCTGAATTTGGTAAATTTGGTCCCATTTGGACGCTTGACAAGTTATCATTCCAATGTCTTGAGATAGTCTAATTCGACCTCTGAAGAGATTGTTATGAGGGTTACTATTGGACATGAAGTTGAACAAAACATTCAGGACCGATGACCGAGATCCAACTTTAAGTTGCCCAAATGGTCTCGGAATACAACGATACAAATCAAGAATGAAAAAGAGTACTAAAGTACCATTAAGATGACTAAAAATCAACTCAATCCGACATCAAATGATGGAGTTATAGGTGTCTCCGTTGGATCGCGTAATTTTGAAAGACTAACAATCCATATTGAAAAATGACGATCATAGAGTTCCAACGTGCTTTTGGGATATTGAACGGTCCTAGAATTAGGCAATTTTGGTCCCATTTGGAAGCTTGACAAGTTACCATTCCAATGACCTAAAATAGCCTAAATTAAACCTCTAAAGAGAGGGTTATGAGGGTTACTATTGGACAAGGAGATGATGGAAACATTCAGGATCAACGACTGCAATCCAACTTAAGATGCCCAAATGTCTCAGAAATATGATGATTCCAATCAAGAATGAAAGACCACTAAAGTACCATTCAGATGACTAAAAATCGACCCAATCGACATTCAATGATGGAGTTATTAGTGTCTCCGTTGAATCGCGCAATTTAGAAAGATTAACAATCCATATTGAAAAATGATGATTGAAGAGTTCCAACGTGCTTTTTGGATATCGAACGGTCTGTGAATTAGGTAAATTTTGTCCCATTTGGAAGCTTGACAAGTTACCATTCCAATGACCTGAAATAGTCTAAATTCGACCTCTGAAGAGAGAGTTATGAGGGTTACTATTGGACAAGGAGATGATGGAAACATTCAGGATCCCCGACTGCAATCCAACTTAAAGATGCCCAAATGGTCTCAGAATAGACGATTCCAGTCAAGAATGAACACACTAAAGTAAACCATTCAATGACCAAAAATTGACCCAATTTGACATCAAATGATGGAGTTATAGGCATCTCCGTTGGATCACGCAATTTGGAAAGTTAACAATCCGTATTGAAAAATGACGATCATAGAGTTCCAACGTGCTTTTGGGATATTGAACGGTCCCAGAATTAGGCAATTTTGGTCCATTTGGAAGCTTGAAAGTTACCATTCCAATGACCTAAAATATCCTAAATTAAACCTCTAAAGAGAGGGTTATGAGGGTTACTATTGGACAAGGAGATGATGGAAACATTCAGGATCAACGAGTGCAATCCAACTTAAAGATGCTCAAATGGTCTCAGAATATGATGATTCCAATCAAGAATGAAAGACCGCTAAAGTACCATTTAGATGACTAAAAATCGACCCAATCTGACATCAAATGATGGAGTTATTGGTGTCTCCGTTGAATCGCGCAATTTGGAAAGATTAACATCCATATTGAAAAATGATGATGAAGATTCCAACGTGCTTTTCGGATATCGAACGGTCTCTGAATTAGGAAATTTTGGTCCCATTTGGAAGCTTGCCAAGTTACCATTCCAATGACCTGAATATTCTAAATTCAACCTCTGAAGAGAGAGTTATGAGGGTTACTATTGGACAAGGATATTAGGAAACATTCAGGATTCACGACAGCGATCCAACTTAAAGATGCCCAAATGGTTCGGAATACGACGATTCCAGTCAAGAATATAAGAGCATTAACGTACCCTTCAGATGATAAAAAATTGACCCAATCCGACAACAAATGATGGAGTTATAGGCGTCTCTCCGTTGGATCGCGCAATTTGGAAAGATTATCAATCTATATTGTAAAATGACGATCGAGAGTTTCCACATTCTTTTGGGATATCGAACGGTCTCTGAATTAGGCAATTTTGGTCCCATTTGGAAGCTTGACAAGTTACCATTCCAATGACCCAAAATAGTCTAAGTTCGACCTCCGAGGAGTGACCGTATGAGTTTACTATTAGACAAGGAAGTGAAGGAAACATTCAGGACCAACGATTACGATCCACTTAAAGATGTCCAAATGGTCTTAGGTACGACGATACAAGTCAAGAATGAAAGACCACTAAATACCATTCGGATGACAAAAATCGACTCAATCTGACATCAACTGATGGAGTCATAGGCATCTCCGTTGGATCACGCAATTTGGAAAGATTAACAATTTAAAAATGATGATCGAAGAGTTGCCACTTGCTTTTGGGATATCGAACGGTCTCCAAATTTGGTAAATTTGGTCCCATTTGGAATCTTGACAAGTTACCAATCCAATGACCTAAAATAGTCTACATTCGACCTCTGAAGAGAGAGTTATGAGGGTTACTATTGGACAAGAAGTTGAAGGAAACATTCAGCACCGACGACTGCGATCTAACTTTTAGTTGCCCAAATGGTCTCGAAATACGATGATACCAGTAAAGAATGAAAGAGTACTAAAGTACCATTCAGATGACCAAAAATCGACCGAATCTAACATCAAATGATGGAGTATCATGTCTCCATTGGATCGCGCAATTTTGAAAGATTAACAATCCATATTGAAAAATGACGATCGAAGAGTTCCAACGTGCTTTTGGGATATCGAACGGTCTCTGAATTAAGCAATTTGGTCCCAAATGGAAGCTTGACAAGTTACCATTCCAATGACCTGAATTAGTCTAAATTCGACCTCTGACGAGAAAGTTATGAGGGTTACTAATGGACAAGAAGATGAAGGAAACATTCAGGACCGACGACTACGATCCAACTTAAATATGCCCAAATGGTCTTGGAAAATGACGATTCCAGTTAAGAATGAAAGAGCACTAAAGTACTATTTAGATGACCAAAAATCGACTTAATCCGACCTCAAATGATGGAGTTATAGGCGTCTCCATTGGATCGTGCAATTTGGAAAGATTAACAATCCATATTGAAAAATGACGATTGAAGGGTTCTAACGTGCTTTTGGGATATCGAACGGTATCTGAATTAAGCAATTTTGGTCTCATTTGGATGCTTGACAAGTTAACATTCTAATGACTTGAAATAGCCTAAATTCGACCTCTGACGAGAGATTATGAGGGTTACTATTGGACAAGGAGATGATGGAAACATTCAGGATCCACGACTGCGATACAACTTAAAGATGACCAAATGGTCTCCAAATATGACGATTCCTGTCAAGAATGAAAGAACACTAAAGTACCATTCAGATGACCAAAAATCGACCCAATGCGACATCAAATGATGGAGTTATAAGCATCTCCGTTGGATCGTGCAATTTCGAAAGATTAGCATTCCATATTGAAAAATGACGATCGAAGAGTTCCAACGTGCTTTTGGGATATCGAACGGTCTCTGAATTAGGTAAATTTGGTCCCATTTGGAAGCTTGACAAGTTACCATTCCAATGTCTTGAAATAGTCTAATTCGACCTCTGAAGAGATTGTTACGAGGGTTACTATTGGACATGAAGTTGAATGAAACATTCAAAACCGACGACTGTTATCCAACTTTAAGTTGCCCAAATCGTCTCGGAATACGATGATACCAGTCAAGAATGAAAGAGTAGTAAAGTACCATTTAGATGACAAAAAATCAACCTAATCTGACATCAAATGATGGAGTTATAGGCGTCTCCGTTTGATCACGTAATTTTGAAAGACAAACAATCCATATTGAGAAATGACGATCGAAGAGTTCCAACGTGCTTTTGGGATATCGAACGGTGTCTGAATTAAGCAATTTTGGTCCCAAATGGAAGCTTGACAAGTTACCATTCCAATAAGATGAAATAGTCTAAATTCGACCTCTGAAGAGATTGTTATGAGGGTTACTATTGGACAAAAAGATGAAGGAAACATTCAGGACTGATGACTACGATCCAACTTAAATATGCCCAAATGGTCTTGGAAAACGACGATTCTAGTCAAGAATGAAAGAGCACTAAAGTACCATTCAGATGACCAAAAATTGACCCAATCTGACATCAAATGATTTAGTTATTATCGTCTCCGTTGGATCACGCAATTTGGAAAGATTAACAATCCGTATTGAAAAATGACGATCGAAGAGTTCCAATTGCTTTTGGTATATCGAACGGTCTCTGAATTAGGCAATTTTGGTCCCATTAGGAAGCTTGACAAGTTACCATCCCAATGACATGAAATAGCCTAAATTTGACCTCGGAAGAGAGAGAGTTATGAGGGTTACTATTGGACAAGGAGATGATGGAAACATTCAGGATCCACGAGTGCGATCCAACTTAAAGATGCCCAAATGAACTCATAATACGACGATTCCTGTCATGAATGAAAGAGCACTAAAGTACCATTTAGATGACCAAAAATCGACCCAATCTGACATCAAATGATGGAGTTATAGGCGTCTTCGTTGGATCGGGCAATTTGGAAAGATTAACATTTCATATTGAAAAATGACGATCGAAGAGTTCCAACGTGCTTTTGGGATATCAAACGGTCTCTGAATTTGGTAAATTTGGTCCCATTTGAAAGCTTGACAAGTTACCATTCCAATGTCTTGAAATAGTCTAATTCGACCTCTGAAGAGATTGTTATGAGGGTTACTATTGGACAAGAGTTGAACGAAACATTCAGGACCGGCTACTGTGATCCAACTTTAAGTTGCCCAAATGGTCTCGGAATACGACGATACAAGTTGAGAATGAAAGAGTCCTAAAGTACCATTCAGATGACCATAAATCAATCCAATCCGACATCAAATGATGGAGTTATAGGCGTCTTCGTTGGATCGCGTAATTTTGAAAGACTAACAATCCATATTGAAAACTGATGATCGAAGAGTTCCAACGTACTTTTGGGATATCGAACGGTGTCTGAATTAAGAAATTTTGGTCGCAAATGGAAGCTTGACAAGTTACCATTCCAATGAGATGAAATCGTCTAAATTCAACCTCTAAAGAGAGAGTTATGAGGGTTACTATTGGACAAGAAGATGAAGGAAACATTTAGGACCGACGACTATGATCTAACTTAAATATGCCCAAATGGTCTTGGAAAATGACGATACCAGTCAAGAATGAAAGAGCACAAAAGTACCATTCAGATGACCAAACATTGACCCAATCCGACATCAAATGATGGAGTTAACGCGTCTCCGTTGGATAGCCCAATTTGGAAAGATTAACAATTCGTATTGAAAAATGACGATCGAAGAGTACCAATGTGCTTTAGGGATATCAAACGGTCTCTGAATTAAGCAATTTTAGTCCCATTTAGAAGCTTAACAAGATACCATTCCAATGACCTGAAATAGTCTAATTTCGACCTCCGAAGAGTGAGTTATGAGGAATACTATTAGACAAGGAGATGAATGAAACATTCAGGACCGATGACTACGATCCAACATAAAGATATCCAAATGGTCTCGGAATATGACGATACAAGTGAAGAATGAAAGAGTACTAAAGTACCATTCAAATGACTAATAATCAACCCAATCTGAGATCAAATGATAGAGTTATAGGCGTCTTCGTTGGATTGCGTAATTTTCAAAGACTAACAATCCATATTGAAAAATGATGATCGAAGAGTTCCAACGTGCTTTTGGGATATCGAACGGTATCTGAATTAAGCAATTTTGGTCCCAAATGGAATCTTTATAAGTTACCATTCCAATGACCTAAAATAG
This sequence comes from Magnolia officinalis, assembly GCA_021015155.1. Classification (NCBI taxonomy): domain Eukaryota; kingdom Viridiplantae; phylum Streptophyta; class Magnoliopsida; order Magnoliales; family Magnoliaceae; genus Magnolia; species Magnolia officinalis. The sequence continues at coordinate 38,926,710 of JAJHSJ010000012.1, forward strand.
TCTACATTCAATCTCTGAAAAGAGAGTTATGAGGGTTACTATTGGTCAAGAAGTTGAAGGAAACATTCAGGACCGACGACTGCGATCCAACTTAAAGATGCCCAAATGGTCTCGGAATATGACGATACCAGTCAAGAATGAATGAGTACTAAAGTACCATTCAGATGAACAAAAATCGACCCAATCCGACTTCAAATGATGGATTTATAGGAGTCTCCGTTGGATCACGCAATTCTGAAAGATTAACAATCCATATTGAAAAATGACGATCGAAGAGTTCCAACGTGCTTTTGGGATATCGAACGGTGTCTGAATTAAGCAGTTTTGGTCCCAAATTGAAGCTTGACAAGTTACCATTCCAATGAGATGAAATAGTCTAAATTCGACCTCTGAAGAGAGAGTTATGAGGGTTACTATTGGACAAGAAGATGAAGGAAACATTCAGGATCGACGACATCAATGCAACTTAAATCTGGCCAAATGGTCCTCCGAAGAGTGAGTTATGAGGGTGACTATTAGATAAGGAGATGAAGGAAACATTCAGGACCGACGACTGCGATCCAACTTGAAGATGCCCAAATGGTCTCGGAATACGACGATACCAGTCAAGAATGAAAGAGCACTAAAGACCATTCGAATGACCAAAAATCGACCCAATCTGACATCAAATGATGGAGTCATAGGCGTCTCCGTTGGATCATGCAATTTGGAAAGATTAAAATCCATATTGAAAAATGACGATCGAAGAGTTCCAACATGCTTTTGGGATATTGAACGGTCTCCGAATTTGGTAAATTTGGTCCCATTTTTAAGCTTGACAAGTTACCAATCCAATGACCTGAAATAGTCGACATTCGACCTCTGAAGAGAGAGTTATTAGAGTTACTATTAGACAAGGAGATGAAGGAAACATTCCGGGCCGACGACTACATCCAACGTAAAGATGCCCAAATGGTCTAGGTATACGACGATACTAGTCAAGAATGAAAGAGCACTAAAGACCATTCAAATGACCAAAAATCGACCCAATCCGACATCAAATGATGGAGTTATAGGCGTCTCCATTGGATTACGCAATTTGAAAGATTAACAATCCATATTGAAAAATGACGATCGAAGAGTTCCAACGTGCTTTTGGGAAATCGAATGGTCTCCGAATTTGGTAATTTGGTCCCATTGGAAGCTTGACAAGTTACCATCCAATGACCTAAATAGTCTAATTCGACCTCTGAAGAGAGAGTTATGAGGGTTACTATTGGACAAGAAGTTGAAGGAAACATTCAGGACCGACGACTGCGATCCAACTTTAGTTGCCCAAATGGTCTCGGAATACGACGATACCAGTCAAGAATGAAAGAGTACTAAAGTACCATTCAGATGACCAAAAATTGACCCAATCTGACATCAAATGATGGAGTTATAAGCGTCTCCGTTGGATCGCGCAATTTGAAAGATCAACAATCCATATTGAAAAATGACGATCGAGAGTTCCAACGTGCTTTTGGGATATCGAACGGTCTCTGAATTAGGCAATTTGGTCTCATTTGGAAGCTTGACAAGTTACCATTCCAATGACTGAAATATCGTAAATTCGACCTCTGAAGAGAGAGTTATGAGGGTTACTATTGGACAAGGAGATGATGGAAACATTCAGATCCACAACTGCGATCCAACTTAAAGATGTCCAAATGGTCTCAGAATACGACGATTCCAGTCAAGAATGAACGAGCACTAAAGTACCATTCATATGACCAAAAGTTGACCCAATCCGACATCAAATGATAGAGTTATAGGCGTCTCCGTTGGATCGAGCAATTTGAAAAGATTAACATTCCATTTTGAAAAATGATGATCGAAGAGTTCCAACATGCTTTTGGGATATCGAACGGTCTCCGAATTTGGTAAATTTGGTCCCATTTGGAAGCTTGACAAGTTACCAATCCAATGACCTAAAGTAGTCTACATTCAACCTCTGAAGAGAGAGTTATGAGGGTTACTATTGGACAAGAAGTTAAAGAAAACATTCAGGACTGACGACTGCGATCCAACATTTAGTTGCCCAAATGGTCTCAGAATATGACGATACCTGTCAAGAATGACAGAGTACTAAAGTACCATTCAGATAACTAAAAATTGACCCAATCCAACATCAAATGATGGAGTTATAGGCGTCTCCATTGGATCTCGCAATTTTGAAAGATCAACAATCCATATTGAAAAATGACGATCGAAGAGTTCCAACGTACTTTTGGAATATCGAACGATCTCTGAATTAGGTAATTTTTTCTCATTAGGAAGCTTGAGAAGTTACCATTCCAATGACCTGAAATAGCCTTAATTCGACCTCTGAAGAGAGAGTTATGAGGGTTACTATTGGACAAGGAGATGATGGAAACATTCAAGATCCACGACTGCGATCCAACTTAAAGAAGCACAAGTGGTCTTAGAATAGGACAATTCCAGTCAAGAATGAAAGAGCACTAAAGTTCCATTCAGATGACCAAAAGTCGACCCAATCCGACATCGAATGATGGAGTTATAGGCATCGACGTTGGATCGCGCAATTTGGAAAGATTAACATTCCATATTTAAAAATGACGATCAAAGAGTTCCAACGTGCTTTTGGGATATCGAACGGTGTCTGAATTAAGAAATTGTGGTCCTAAATGGAAGCTTGACAAGTTACCATTCCAATGAGATGAAATAGCCTAAATTCGACCTCTGAAGAGAGAGTTATGAGGGTTACTATTGGACAAGAAGATGAAGGAAACATTCAGGACAGACAACTACGATCCAACTTAAATATGCCCAAATGGTCTTGGAAAACGATAATACCAGTCTAGAATGAAAGAGCACTAAAGTATCATTCAGATGACCAAAAATTGACCCAATCCGACATCAAACGTTTGAGTTATAGGCGTCTTTATTGGATCGCGTAATTTGAAAAGATTAACAATCCATATTGAAAAATGACGATCGAAAAGTTCCAACTTGCATTTGGGATATCGAACGGTCTCTGAATTTGGCAATTTTGGTCCCATTTAAAAGCTTGACAAGTTACCATTCAAATTACCAGAAACAGTCTAAATTCGACCATCGAAGAGTGAGTTATGAGGGTTACTATTAGACAAGGAGATGAAGGAAACATTCAGGACCGACGACTGCGATCCAACTTAAAGATGCCCAAATGGTCTTGGAATACGACGATATAAGTCAAGAATGAAAGGGCACTAAAGACAATTCAGTTGACCGAAAATGGACCCAATCCGACATCAAATGATGGAGTCATAGGCGTCTCCGTTGGATCGTGCAATTTGGAAAGATTAACAATCCATATTGAAAAATGACAATCGAAGAGTTCCAACGTGCGTTTGGGATATCGAACGGCTCTAAATTAGGCAATTTTGGTCCCATTTGAAAGCTTGACAAGTTACCATTCAAATGACCTAAAATAGTCTAAATTCGACCTTTGAAGAGATAGTTATGAGGGTTACTATTGCACAACGAGATTATGGAAACATTCAGGATCCACAACTGCTATCTAACTTGAAGATGCCTAAATGGTCTCAGAATACGACGATTCCAGTCAAGAATGAAAGAGCACTAAAGTACCATTCAGATGACTAAAAATCGACCCAATTCGACATCAAATGATGGAGTTATAGGTGTCTCCGTTGGATCGAGCAATTTGTAAAGATTAACAATTCATATTGAAAAATGATGGTCGAAGAGTTCTATCGTGCTTTTGGGATATCGAACGGTCTCTGAATTAGGAAATTTTGGTCCCATTTGGGAGCTTGACAAGTTACCATTCCAATGACCTAAAATAGTCTAAATTCGACCTCTGAAGAGAGAGTTATGAGGGTTACTATTGGATAAGGAGATAATGGAAAAATTCAGGATCTAGGACTGTGATCCAACTTAAAGATGCCCAAATCGTCTCGAAATACGACGATTCCAGTCAATAATGAAAGAGCACTAAAGTACTATTCAGATGACCAAAAATTGACCCAATCCGACATCAAATGATGGAGTTATAGGCGTCTCCATTGGATTACGCAATTTGGAAAGATTAACAATCCATATTAAAAAAGGACGATCGAAGAGTTCCAACGTGCTTTTGGGATTTCGAACGGTCTCTGAATTAGGCAATTTTGGTCCCATTTGGAAGCTTGACAAGTTACCATTCCAATGACCTGAAATAGTCTAAATCCGACCTCCGAAGAGTGAGTTATGAGGGTTACTATTAGACAAGGAGATGAACGAAACATTCAGGACCGACAACTGCGATCCAACTTAAAGATGCCCAAATGGTCTCGGAATACAACGATACCAGTCAAGAATGAAAGAGCACTAAGACCATTCGAATGACCAAAAATCGACCCAATCCGACATCAAATGATGGAGTCATAGGGGTCTCCGTTGGATTGCGCAATTTGGAAAGATTAACAATCCATATTGAAAAATGACGATTGAAGAGTTCCAATGTGCTTTTGGGATATCGAACGGTCTTCGAATTTGGTAAATTTGGTCCCATTTGGAAGCTTGACAAGTTACCAATCCAATGACCTGAAATAGTCTAAATTCGACCTCTGAAGAGAGAGTTATGAGGGTTACTATTGGACAAGAAGTTGAAGGAAACATTCAGGACCGACGACTGCGATCCAACTTTTAGTTGCCCAAATGGTCTCAGAATACGACGATACCAGTCAAGAATGAAAGAGTACTAAAGTACCATTCAGATGACCAAAAATCGACCCTATCTGACATCAAATGATGGAGTTATAGGCGTCTCCATTGGATGTCACAGTTTTGAAAGATTAACCATCCATATTGAAAAATGACGATTGAAGAGTTCCAACGTGCTTTTGGGATATCGAACGGTCTCTGAATTAAGCAATTTTGGTCCCAAATGGAAGCTTGACAAGTTACCATTTCAATGAATTGAAATAATCTAAATTCGACCTCTGAAGAGTGAGTTATGAGGGTTACTATTAGACAAGAAGGTGAAGGAAACATTCAGGACCGACGACTACGATCCAACATAAATATGCCCAAATGGTCTTGGAAAATGACGATTCCAGTCAAAAATGAAAGAGCACTAAAGTACCATTCAGATGGCCAAAAATCGACCCAATCTGACATCAAATGATGGAGTTATAGGCGTCTCCATTGGATCGTGCAATTTGGAAAGATTAACAATCCATATTGAAAAATGACGATCGAAGAGTTCCAACGTGCTTTTGGGATATCGAACGGTCTATGAGTTAGGCAATTTTTGATGCAAACCAAGGAGGTGGACATGCTGATCATACAAGTGGGAATGGAGCTGAATTTGCACAAGATCCTTTGTCACTTCCTAGTGGCCCAATTACAAGACTTAGAGCCAAACGTTTCAAGGAAACACTAAATGGGCTAATCCAAGAGAATTGGGCTGATTCTAAAAAGACCAAGATGGGTTCAAATAATAATCAAGGCCTAGTCCATGTCATCAAAGCAATTGAAGAGGTTAATTAGCATGCAAATTCGTAACCAACATGGTCTGACCATTAAAGGGTGTTAATTTGTTGAGTTTCAAGGATATTAAATGGGAGAATGACTTGGGAATGGCTGGGCATGTTTTAAATACATTGAATGTAGTCATTTAGCTATTTTTTGGGTGCTTTTAGAAGTCCAAGAGCCATAAAAACGTGGGGACTTGTTATGTTAATATTTGTGTTGCTTTAAAGCTGTTTTTATGACTTTTGCCTATTCTTGGAGGGTTGTTCCAAGTATATAGGTGGATATTACGAATTTTAATAGGGCATTTTGCTTTTCAAAAAAAAAAACTATTATTCTTGTGAGGTCTTGTGTTCCTCTTGGTTCTTAAAAGAACTGTGGAACTTATATAGTTAATCTTGTGGCATTCAAACAACCAAACTTATCACCTTGAATTCTTGAGAGATTCTTAGGTTTCGTAGTCTTGGTTTTCATCTGGCTAGGTGACGGGTCAAGGCTCAGCAAACTTGTCTTCACAATCTTGGGGTTCCAAACCATCATTGTTATCGGGTTTCATCACATTTGTTGGTGGAGTTCATATCATTTTGGTATCAGAGCAAAGTTCTAAGATAAGTTTGACGATCTTTTATTTTCGTTCTATTTCTTGTTCCTTGCTAAAAAAATAAATAAATAATAAAATATCAAAAATAAAAAAAAATCCAGAAAAAAGAAAAAGAAAAGAAGAGTATACGATTTCAATAAGAATATTTCTTCCTTTCAATCTTGTTTCTCACCTTATTCAAGTTCTTGACCTTTTTGATGAGTTTTGGCTGTTTCTAATTTTTGAATTGCTGATGGATTATTTTGAATTAGTTTCTTGAAGTTTGATTAAGAACTAAAGAAGACACAAAAGAGTGGAAAGAGGCAAGAGTGTGTGAGACCATAAGAGGGTAAAAGCCGTTTAGAGTGAAAGCACGAGTGCAAGTGTATTAATTCTTGAGTGAAACACGTGAGGGTTCTAACCTTGTTTTGCATATTTTAAACATGTCCAATAATCAAGGAGAAGACACAACCGAAGAATTTTGATAACCTTTAGTTCCAAACCTCCAAATGCAAGCGATGTTAGCGGAGATGAGGCGTATGTTGAGGGCTGAATTAGAACCTATTCATGAGAGGTTGGATAGGGTAGAAGCAGGAAATCCTAGGGGCCAGCAACATGACATCCCCAATAGGCAACAAGGTGGGCGTGTTCCGCGAAGGGATGTTGAGGATGAGGCGGAGTTGGAGGAGTTTGATGAGCCATATTTGAACCGAGGCAGGTTTGAACATGGGTATGGGAATAGAGAAGCTAGGATGGGTAGGCCTAGGAGGGATAATGATTTAGGAAACATAAAGATTAAAATTCAATCTTTTCAAGGTAAAAATGATCCTAAAGCTTATTTGGAGTGGGAAACTAAAATGGAGATGGTGTTTGATTGTCACAACTATTCGAAAATAAAGAAGGTTAAATTGGTTGCAATTGAATTTACTGATTATGCCATTGTTTGGTGGGATCAATTATTGATTAATAGGAGGAGAAATAGAGAGCCACCCGTGGACACTTGGGAGGAGATGAAAATGCTTATGAGGAAGTGTTTTATACCCAGTCACTATTATAGGGGATTGTATCAAAAGTTGTAGAGGTTAACTCAAGGTTCCAAGAGTGTGGATGAGTATTACAAGGAGATGGAGGTAGCTATGATCCGGGCTAATGTAGAAGAGGATCGAGAAGCCACCATGGCTAGGTTTTTGCATGGTTTAAATTGTGAGATTGCGGATATAGTTGAGATGCAGCACTATGTTTAGTTGACGGATATGGTGCATCAAGCCATAAAGGTGTAGGAACAATTCAAACGAAAGGGATTGGCTAGGAGGGGACAACCTATGACTACCACCAGCCCATGGAAGACAACTCCAAAAAGGAATGAGCAGCTACAAAATAAGCCAAAATTTGAACCCTCTAAGAATGCCAACTCAAAGACTGCCACTACTTTAGGTAACACCGAGGCTTCAAGTTCTAGAACACGTGATATTAAGTGTTTTAAATGTCAAGGGCGGGGACATATAGCCAGCCAGTGTGTAAACAAAAGGGTGATGGTGATAAATGCTCAAGGAGAGCTTGAGTCGGAGAATGAGGAAGAAGTAGATGATGATGACATGCCATCTTTGGAGGATGCCAATGATGAGCAAAATGCTATGGTTGGAGATTTATTGGTAGCTAGGAGAGTTCTCAATGTGCAGGTTAAGGAGGAAGAAAGTAACCAAAGGGAGAACTTGTTTCATACTCGGTGCTTTGTAAATAACAAAGTTTGCAGTGTCATTATCGATGGAGGGAGTTGCACAAACGTAGCCAGCACTTATTTGGTGGAGAAATTGGCCTTAACTACCTTGAAACATCCTCAACCTTACCGGCTCCAGTGGCTGAATGAATGTGGCGAAATCAAGATGACAAGACAAGTGTTGGTAGCATTATCCATTAGCAAATATGAGGATAAGGTGCTTTGTGATGTGGTTCCTATGCACGCATGCCATTTATTGTTGGGAAGACCATGGAAGTATGATCTAAGGGTTATTCATGATGGATTCACAAATAGGTATTCTTTCATTCTTAAAGGGCAACCTATTACTCTTGTGCCATTAACTCCAAAACAGGTCAGGGAGGACCAATTAAAGTTACAAAGATCAAATGAAAAGAAAAAAGAGGAAAAAGAAAGGAAGGCCGAAATTGAAAAAAAAAAAGTTTTTTAAAAAAAAAAAAGAGGGAGAGAAAAACATTGATCAGAGTGAAAAAGAAAGAGAGAGGATTTTAGCCATAGTGAGAGCAAGAGAGGAAAAATTCAATTACATTGCAAAAAAAAATGAGATCAAGAGAGTGTTTCGACAAGAAAACAAATGTGTTTGATTTGGGGAATTGATCTTATTCAAACATAACAAAAGAGTATTCAGAACAATCATCATATTTTATTAATATTGGGTTCATTTACATCCTCTATACATCCCTTGATTCTAAGATAAATCACATAAAAAAACAAATTATTTTTAGCAAAGCTTATTATTTGTCCAATCCTGAATTCGGCAGCCTTTCGGCGTCTGTTTTAGTCATCTCCCAATACTTAGGAGGAATTGCTGAATAGATCATCTGATCTTCATGGAGACAGAAATTTCGGCAGCACTCCGACGCTATTTTGGTCATCTCCCAATACTTAGGAGGAATTACTGAATAGATCATTTGATCTTTTCTTTTAGAGAAGTAATTTCTCCTACAATCTGATCAGCTGACTATTTGCGCGGTCCGCGCAACCAATCTAGTAGTTGCGCGATCCGCGCAACTGATATACATGTTGCGCCGTCCGCGCAACTGAACATGGCTCTGCTCTCTCTACCTTCAGTTGCTCTATTTCAGTCTCTCCAAAAATCTCTCTCTCCGTATGAGAAGGGAGTGGGGTATTTATAGACGAGATCTTCATTGATTGCACGAACCGCGCAACGACTCTCTTCGTTGCGCGACCGACGCTACTGCTTTCTTCGTTATGCGACCGGCGCAACTGCTTTCTCTGTTGCGCGATCCGTGCAACTGCCTTCCTTGTTGCGCGACCAGCGCAACTGTAATTTTGGCTACTTCAACCGCGCAACCTTCCTTTTTGGTTGCGCGATCCGCGCAACCTGTCTTTCTTTATTATTTGTTCCCTTTCCTTTTCATGATGATAATTTTTATGCTCCAACAGATGCCCCCTTGATCCGTTCTTTATTCTCTTGAATCGACGAACCAGGATCAACACATGATATTCTTTGACTTTCCGTTCAACTGGTTGCGTGAACCGTGCAACCAAGGCCCTAGGACCGTACTCGGTCCTTTTCCTATAAATAGTGAAATCTGCTCATTTTCTTCATTCTGAAACTTCTGCAGCGGAGCTCTGGCAAAAATTTTCTCCCGCGCGACTGACTATTGTTGCACGACCAACGCAACGAATCTTTCGTCGCGCAAGGCCTTTAAGTCGTTACGCTGCCCGCGCAGCTACCAAACGTATTGCGCGACCCGCGCAATTCCCAAACTTGTTGCGCGATCCGCGCAACTCTCAATCTTGTTGCGCGACCCGCGCAATCGACATCTTAGCAGATTTTCTTCAATTTAGCTAATCTTCTTCATCATGGCTCATACTAAGAGAACTTTTACTGTCATTGATCCACCTTCCAGTCAACCATCTCATCAAGAACTACCAAATACCGACGCTTATCATGCTACAACTCCTCGGGCAACTGAATCGCCGTCTTCTCCTGCTCAGCCTTCGTCCAAGCGGTTCAAAACAACTGTTAGGTGTCCCACCTATATAAAAGAGCCCGTACTGCCCACTTTTGACTTCACTTCACGGATCAAGTCATTATCATCCCCCGTTCATAGAGCTATCGCCATGGTTGACCTGACAATGCCTCTAAGACATGGTCGTGAGTATGATTGGGACGAGTGGTTGAAGACTACTGCACATTATCATACGGATAGTCAGAGACCACCCAGTAGAGAAGATACCCCTCCTCCTTCTAAGCCTAAGAAGCATCGCCAAAACAAGGCCCAGGAATTTCAAGAGAAGATCAAGGAGCATAACCGAAAGAAACTTAACAATTCCTGGGAATCAGTACGGGAAATACAGGGTGTCATCAAATTTGACAACCCATATAGACGAGGCATTATCTCCCTTCCTCTTAGCATGCACCGCCACCACTCCATGCTGATCTATGAGCCCAGAGATTACTTATCCGCAGAAAGGTTGGCCTATACAAAGTTTTGGTCTTTTAAAGAACCCAGATTATTAGAAGGAATCCTGCAGCCACCAAGACCAAGACAGCAAATAGGTGATATTCACTCCATGGTTTTTCTCGTTCCTTCTTACGACGTCCATAGTTTATATCCGTCCCACTTTTACGAGACCCTTAAGCAGCGCTTCAGCTACCGTCCCCAACTTTGGAGTCCAGAAGAATTCAGGACCAGAGGCCTTCTGACTCCTCGAAATTATTATTCCGAGTGGACTACCGCAGTCTTAACAAAGCATGACAAGATTTTATCAGATATCGGTGTCTTTCTTGCGATAGAAGCAACATCGCATCCTTTTCGCAAAGAATCTTCTATTTTGAAAGTGTTCCTCAACTATTGGTGCCCTTCCACCAATTCTTTTCATTTCCCCGAAGGTGAAATGAGTATTACGCTATGGGACATCTTCAGAATCACAAGTTTACCAATCACTGGCCAATTCTTCGATGAGTTCGTCCCTACCAATGAAGAATTCGCATTCCTTTCATCTCCCGATCGCATCCCTTCCATCTCAGAGTCAACCATCGAACTCTTCAAAGAGATGTCGAAATTTCCAAACATCCATAAGATTCATCCCATGCAATGGTTGGCGCACTTCAGTCGAGCTCTTTCTAGATTTAATGGCAATCATTCGCGAGAGCTCGAACGCCTTAGGAAAGGCATAAGAGGTCGTGCCGAATATTCCGTTCATGGGGAACTTGCGGCTTTTATCGCATATTGGTTGAGTGTGGTGGTCCTTCCTAGCTCTAAATCAGCAGATGCTATTCGTCCTTCGGTGTTCGTAGTCGCAGGTGCTATGGCTGAATGAATGAAGTTTTCTCTGGCTCCGCCCGTCCTTTGTTCAATCTATAGAGGTTTTGGAGAAATAGCATGCCATGTAAAAAGTCCTTCCGTTGGCTCTGCTTCGACTTACATGTCATGGCATTACTTTCTGGGTTGGCTTGGTGTCTACTTTCCCTGGACTTTCGAAGTTCCAGAAAAGGCCTATGTCCACCCCTCCAAAGTTCCTCTCCACTTTTTCCAGAAAAGGTCCATGGCCAAAAGATCTTACGACTGGGCCAAGGATGCCGTTTCTTCTGATACTAAGATAAACTATTTTCACTTTGGTCTTCCCTGTTATATTGTGGATACTGAAAAGGCGGATACTGATCACTCTCTTCAGTAGAGAGGGGATTTTTTATATCTATCAGATCGTGCAGTCTACCCTCTAGAGAAGGAACCGAATTCTGGAGAGAACCATATTATCCAAGTTGCTTTGCGCGTCAATTTGGTTATGACCAGGCAATACCAGAAGACTGTGGACTGGTTACCCGGAGAATGCGTAGTTATGGGACTGGTCCATTCAATTGGGCAATGATCTGGAAACAATTATTGGGCCGAGCTAATTCTTCCTTCATCATCCCAGGATGTGATCGTACCCCAAGAGCATCATACAATCACATGAGATGGTGGGTACACCAATCGTATCTAGTCCGAAAAAGTCTTCCAGTGTCGCAACCGGTCTGGCTTCCTCCCCCTGAGCTCAAAGGTCGCACTTTCGAAGCAGGGATCGGTTTCATTGCAGAGACCAGTCATGCCCCTTCAGGTAGTCGTCGTATCATGATTTCGATAGATGAGCCCATTCGTGAGATAAAACCCGACAACACTCTTGAAGGATGGGCAGCATACGGTGACACTTGCGAATTTGAGCAAATTCCCTTACATCGACTGCATAGGGAAGAAGTTGCAACAGAGTCTCCTGTTCAACCAGAGATTAATGTTGGTCCACCCAACCAACCTTCTCCTTCTACTCTTTCCCACCCACAACCGGTTTCCTCTCCAATGACGAGATCCCGTACACGTGCTCAAGCTTCTCCACAAGGAGAGAATACTGCTACCACTGCTCCAGCTCAAGTTATTGCGAACCAACCGGGAAACTCCCAACGTCTTCTTTCTAAAGACAAACAAGTCGTTATTGAGAATTCTAGCACAGAAGATACCGTTGGCGAAGATTCGGCTTCTTCATCTGAGGACACCACCTCTGACGAGAGTGAGGTAGGAGAGGAGAATCAAGAAAATATGTACGAAGAAGGAGAAGTGATCATCAGCGATGAGGATGATACGATTGCAGAACACATCCCTGCTAATGAAGAACACATTCCTTCAACTTCTGAAGTTGTTCCTTCGAATACCTCTCCTGCGGCGAGGGAAGAAGAAGAACCTATTGACTATGGTACATACAAACGCTCGCCTCATAAGAGAATATTACTACCATTTTTACTCTTGTTTCTTCTTTTCTATTTCATCTCACACATTTTGTTTCAGATGATCATGCCACAAACGCAGAGTCGCCTAGGGCTTCTTCCTTGAACCTGCCCTCTGCCGCACCATCAGTCTCTCCAAGATTCTCCATATCTCCGCGATCGGTGGCGCGTGAAATCGCTTTTTTAGAGAAGCAAACTGACTCGCTCATCCCTGTTACTGCTGCTACGAGTGTCAAAAACAGGGCTCCATCTTTTGCAGATATGATAGCGCCCGATCCTCTTGTTTCCAAAGATACACAACCACTTGCCGCTTCGACACCAGCAGAAAGTATATTCCTTTTCTTGTTCATAATTTTCTTATCGCCTGTGTATAAAACCTTTATTATAACTTTTTATATTTCATTCCTTGATAGGGAACTTACCTCAAAGCGGTGCAACTAGCTCTGGCTCTATTGGCACTTCGTTGAATGCATCATCATTTGAGAAGATCTCTGCACATAGACTAGCTCTGATCAAGAATTCGATACTGGCTATTGTCGAAATATTTAAGGATCCTGATCAATGGTGTGATTTAACTGCTACTTTGGATTCTTGAACAGTGTCTCTCGTATGACTAAAGTTGATGTTTCCTCCGTGCGTGATGCCCTCTTGAGATTCCATAACTCAATAGCTGCCATGTCATCAGCCGCAACCATGACTATTTCTCCCGAAATTCTGGAATATAGAAGACAGCTTGCACTTTCCAAAGAGAGAGTTTCTCAACTTGCCCCTCTCATTTCTTGCCATGATCAGGAACAATCGTCTTTACAAAACCAACTGAAGACTTTTGTTAATGACGAAGCATCTGTTCAGGATCGCACTACTTTCCTGAAGCAAGAAATTTCACAATTAGAGAGGCAGAGTTCGGAGATAAAGTTAAACATCGAAAGAGTCCAGGAGAAGATAGACTGCAGCTGCCACTCTATGTATTCCGAGAGATCTGAACTGGCAAAGAATGAAGAGCTAATCATTTCCTTGGAGGAAAAGCTAGCTGGTGCTCTAGATCCCGCTCGGATGATCTCTAATGCTCGATTGGAGCATGCTGCTGCTCAAGTTAGTCTCCAAGATAATTTACAACAATACTTGGCAGCATTAGGTATTACTGGAGAGCTGTAAAACATTTAATCTTTGATGTATTTTGTTACTACTCATGTTTCCAGAATCACAAGTAATTTTATGGTATTTTGATGATGATGCTGTCTAATTTATGTCGCATCCTGATTGATGCATTTTACGTTGTATCATGCTTATAGATATATCTATCCTTTTATGCTTTGTTAGTAAGGAGTTCCTAGATGATCCTTATTTTGATTGGCGGTGCTAAGTTTTAGTTTGGTTAGCCATACACAGTTTAAGCTCATGAGTAGTGGAGCGCGCGCACACACACAGTTTAAGCTCTTGAGTAGTGGAGCATTTGTTGGTCTTATGTGATGGTCTCTGTAACTCTCTAGAGTTCTCTTGGACTTTTCACTGCCTTGAGCTCATGGCCACGGTCCATCAGAGAGGCCCATTGACGCTACCGGGCGGTGAACTGTTGGTTTTACACACAGGGTTGGCCATAGTAACTCTCTAGAGTTCGCAGGGCTCGCAAGGCTACCTTTGGGCACCAAATCTAGGGTCGTCAGTCCATCAAAGAGTAGGCTTAATCCCTTCCTCACGAGTTACTACTGAAATCAAACCCTAGATCTGGAGTCCTATGCACGGTTGGCCTATCTAAAGCTCACACTGCAGCCCTTGTTTTCTTCGTCTGCAAGGTCGAGCCCATTCATGGGAGGGCATTTTCTTCTGTTCCCCGTGACGCTGCCGGAAAGCTATACAGACGGCATGGGGGTTACGCGAGACTAGCCATTCTACGACTTATGGCCTTTTAGGCTTTTAGTCGTTGGCTTCATCGGCTGCCCGCATGGGTACGTACGATGGCCTTCACAGGCTTTTTTAAGGCCACTGGCTCCTCGTCGCTGCCCGAATGGCGATCTTGATAGGTCTTATGTGTAGATAACCCTTTTTAAGCTTGATCCTTTTAAAGTTTTTTTAGAGCTTCTAGTCCTTTTAAAGCTTGATCCCCCCTTTTTTTTTATAGGATTTGGCTCTTTTTTCAGATTCGCTCTTCTTTTTGGATTTGGCTAGACTGCCTTAAAATGCTTGAGCAGATAATAATAGATGTGATCATCACCACTCCCCTTCTCTCTGACTGAGATTGATATATCATCCCTCTGCTAATATCCGTAAGAGCGTCCATCCGTGTTGTTTGCAATATATCAGCTTGGCGATGTTTATCAATTTCAATAGAGAGTCAGAATTCCGCGGAGCGTTTATGGCGATGTTTTGATATGGATATATAGTCTTGACATGCTCGCGAACTGCTTCTTTATTCATTTGATGATACATCTTCTTGCCCCCTTTTGATGTAGAAACATTATGCTGATAATGTTCTGGATCAAAATCAATAACTTCTTCAAGGACGATATCTTTTGATAAAGCGAGCATTAACCGGTATGCCGATACCTTGCCCGTCTTGATTTACAACTCTGTATGCCCCGTTGGAGTACATGTCCTTTATTATGTATGGCCCATCCCATTTAGGCTCGAATTTGCCCCCTGTTCGCCGGGTGACCAATATAGGTCTTTTCAACATTAGCACTGTAGCTCCCTTTTTGAAAGAGCGGTATTTAACTCGTTTATCGAAAGCAGCTGATATTCTTGCTTGATATGACTGCAATCGCTGCTGAGCTGCCAGGCATTTTTCATCGAGCAAATCTAACCCTTTTACTCTTATTTTTGCATTTTCATCATCTGTCATGGACTGATGTACTGCCATTCTGAGCGAAGCTACTTGTATTTCAATTGGGATGACTACCTCTACACCGTAGACCAATGAGTATGGTGTCGCTCCTGTTGCTGTCCGCTAAGTAGTTCTGTATGCCCATAAGGCTTCTTGCAACTTTTCGTCCCAATCGCGTTTATTCCCTGTCACTGTTTTCTTCAATATTTTGACTATCGTTTTGTTAAACGCTTCTGCCAACCCATATGCTGGTGGATAATAAGGTGTTGAGAACGAATGTTGAATGCCGAATTTCTGACATAGCTTTTCCATACCTTTGTTTTTGAATGGAGTGCCATTATCTGTAACGATTTTCTTTGGAATACCATGGCGATATATTATGGCGTGCCTGATGAAATTGACCACGTCTTTCTCCTTAACATTGCGTAAAGCAACTGCTTCAGCCCATTTGGAAAAATAATCGGTTGCTGCCAGAATATACTGCTTTCCTTTGGACGAAAGTGGGTTTATAGGACCAATTATGTCAAGCCCCCAAGCGGAGAATGGCCAAGAGGCTATAGATTGATGCAGGTCTTCTGGAGGAACATGTATGACATCTCCATGGATTTGACATTCATGGCACTGTTTCACATAATCTACAGCGTCCTTGAACATGGTGGGCCAATAATAACCCATTCGATGTATTCTGTGAAATAGATTTCGGCCAGCCTGATGTGCTCCACACTCACCGGAGTGTATTTCTCGCAACGTTTGGCTTGCTTCTTGCTTGTCTAGGCAACGTAGCAACATTCCATTATGAGATTTTCTATATAATATCTCGCTACATATGATAAATCTACCTGACCGTTGTTTAATCTGCTGCTTTTGTACTTGATCTTCTGGCAAGATGTTATACTTGAGATAATCGATGAAAGGTTGACGTCAATCATCTGTCGTTATTTCTAAGCATGATACAAGAAGCGCATCAGCGTCTTCTTCAATGAGCTCCGAGGATGGCAGAAATCTTCTTTCCTCTATAGTTACTTGGAGAGGACTTTGGTTTGAGCAGGACAGGGCCGCTGCCAGGCTAGCCAAAGCATCTGCTTTTGCATTTTCTGACCGAGGTACATGCTTGATTTCTACATGACAGAATTGTTCTAGCAATTTCTGTGCTTTTCGACAATAGGGTAACAATTCCTGTTTTCTTACCTCGAATTCTGTTGTCAACTGATTGATAATCAATTTAGAATCTCCAAAGATATGCAGCATTTTTATCTCCATCTGTTGAGCTATTTCCATTCCGATAATAAGGGCTTTATATTCGGCTTCATTATTTGTGCATGCAGTGCCCAATGCAAAGGAGTAAGGTAATAAATCGCCGTGGGGGGTAATGAATATCACTCCTGCCCCCGCTCCTGATGTTCGTGCAGCGCCGTCAAAATACATCTGCCATGGGCTTTGCGATTCAGTTAGCATCACTTGTTCATCTGGCAAGTCGTCATTGATGGTGTTGTTCCCTGCTACAGGGTGTACCGCAAGAAAATCTGCCACTGCTTGTCCCTTTACTGCTTTCGCCGATTCGTATATAATAGTATATTCTGAGAGCAACAACATCCATTTGGCCAATCTTCCCGACAATAGTGGCCTTGTCATTAAAAACTTTATCGGATATGCTCTTGAGATCAAAGTTATGTCATGGGAGAGACAGTAATGCCTCAGCTTTTGTACCGCGAATATTAGTGCTAAACACTCCTTTTCGATTGGAGAATAATTGCATTCTACCCCCACTAGTGTTCGGCTTAGATAATAAAGAGCAGTCTCTTTTCCTTCTTCATTTACCTGGGCCAATAAAGCACCGAAAGAATTCTTAGCTGCAGATATGTATAAGATAAGTGGCTTACCTTTTATTGGAGCTGTTAATACTGGCGGTTGTCTTAACAGTTCCTTTATCGAATCGAATGCATTCTGACAGGCTTGATCCCATACGAATTTTGTATCTTTCTTCATGAGATGGGAGAATGGCTGGCACCTTCCTGCTAAATTCAAAATAAAGCGGCGGATGTATGCCAGTTTTCCTTGTAAACTTTTTAATTCCTTCAGTGTTGTAGGTGCCGACATATTTTGGATGGCTTTAACTTTCTCAGGATCGATTTCGATACCCCTATGCCGTATGACAAAGCCAAGAAATTTGCCTGAAGACACCCCAAATGCTCATTTAGTCGGGTTCATCTTTAGTTGTTTCTTCCTCAGTCGACGAAAAACTGACATTAAATGTTCACGATGTTTCTGATGATCTTCTGACTTGACTACCAAGTCATCAACATAACATTCTACATGTTTATGCATCATATCTTGGAATATATTTTGCATCGCTCTCTAATATGTTGCCCCAGCATTTTTGAGACCAAATGGCATAACCTTATAGCAATAAATTCTGAGCGGCGTTCTGAATGCTGTTGCCTCCTCATCTTCGGGTGCCATTCTAATCTAATTATATCCTGCATAGCCATCCATAAAAGACATAATGGCATACTGAGTCGTACTATTAATTAACAATTCTGTAATTGGGAGAGGGAAATCATCTTTCGGACAGGCCTCGTTCAGATCCCTGAAGTCGATGCACACTTTGATTTGTCCAATTTTCTTTTTCACAGGGACAATATTCGATATCCACTTGGGATATTTGACTTCTCTGATGAACCCGACTTTTATCAGCTTACTGACTTCTTCTTCAATTGATGGAATCAAATCTGGATGGAATCGCCTTTGTGTTTGTTTAACTGGCCTTTTCTCTTTGAAGATATTTAACCGGTGCATTGCTACGGAGGGTTCTAGGCCTGGCATCTCTGCATAAGTCCAAGCGAAGACATCTTCATTTTCTTTGAGGAGTTGGACATATTTCTCAGCTTCTTGTTCGAAAAGACCAATAATAATAAACGTATTCCATGGCTTTTCTTCTGTGCCCAAATTTATCTCTCGTAGACTGTCAATTGTTGGTTGCCCCCCGTCTTCCATTTGCTTCGGAGCCATTTCGGGATACTCGACTGTTTTGGGGTCCTCGTCTGATATTTGTGCAGCTGCAGTCACATTTACTGATGATTCTACCCCTAATCCTTGAAATTTTCTCCGCTTTTCTTGATTAATCCCAAGAGGGATTTGTACTCCCTTCCCTTGATTCAGCCCGGCGGGTTCTTCGCAATCAAAACCCATTCCTTTCATAATCTTCTTGCTCACTGAACTGTATCCCTCCAGGTTTTGTGGTGTCAACCTACCATGGTATACATTATTCCCGATTTCTTCTTTTAAATCTGTTTCTTTTTTTGCAGCGTAAAATTCTATCGGCTCAGGGTGTTTTGCGCTGGCCTTGACTTGGAATCTTTTTGGAGCGGCTAAAAACGGCTTGCACCTTTCTACGTTTGGCAGCGGCATTGTATAATTAGACTGCAAAGTTTTTAGCTGTTCAGGTGATAATAAAGTTAATGGCGGTTGCCCTGGTTGTCTCAGACGCTTTGGCACAAAATAAAACTTCTTCTTTACTTCTACAGTCTGTTTCGACAAGAAAATAAAAGTATTTGATTTGGGAATTATCTTATTCAATCATAACAATGAGATAATTACAGAAACAATCATCACACTTCATTGATTCTGAATTTATTTACATCCTCAAGTATCCCTTGATTCTAAGATATTTTACAAAGAATTCATTGCAAGTTACAGTTATCGCAGTTAAATATAAATTTCGGCAGCATAACAGTGCTGATCTCAGTCATCTCCTATGACTTAGGAGGAATAGATAAATCGACCAATAGTCTTCAAGAGGACGGAGATTCCGGCAGCATAACAGCGCTATTTCAGTCATCTCCTGAAACTTAGGAGGAACACGCCTTTTCGTCGATGATTCTTCCTTTTCTCCTAAACAAGAAGAACCTGAAGACTTGAAGACTCTAGCCATTCTAACAACATAACAGCTCATTGCTGTTATAGACTGTTCAGCAGTCAGTTTGCGCGGGTCCGCGCAAACAATATGCTTTGCGCGGGTCCGCGCAAACTATATCAACCCAGTGCCGGTTTGCGCTGGTCCGTGCAAACTTCAGGAGTCCGATACTCCTTTGTGCGCCGTCGCGCAAAGTGCAGGAGTCCAATACTCCGCACCTTCTATCTTCTCTTTCGTCTTTCTTTCACTTCTGAAATCTTCGAACCCCTTTTGAGAAGAGGAACGGGGTATTTATAGACATTTTCTTCAATGGAAATCTCTGTTCTGGTCGATGTGGGACAAAATAATCAACCAACCTTTTTTATCCCACCATCATATACTTTGCGCGGACACGCGCAAACGATATGCTTTGCGCGGTCTCGCGCAAACCATCAGTTCCTGTGCAAACTGTCTTCATAATCCCCCACGCAAATCGTTCTCTTTGCGCGGTCTGGCGCAACCATTTTACTTTGCGCGAACCCGCGCAAAGTGGTTTTGAAGCTGATTTTTTGATCTTTCAAATTGATTTCTTGATTTTTCTCGTCTTCACTTCCTTGCTTATTTTATGCCTCAACAGATGCCCCCTTGATCTGTTCTTTGTTTTTTTTCAAAAATCAAAGAAAAGGATCAACCAGTTATCTTCTGCAGGGTTTGCGCGACCCAGCGCAAAGCTCTGGTCGAGTATCGTACTCGGCCATAAAGGCTATAAATAGTCCAACTACTTAGTCATTTTTACAAACCGTTCTCTGCTGAAACTCTGCTCTGGCGATTTTTTTCCGCGCAAACCTCCCACTTTGCACGACCCCGCGCAAACTGTTTCACTTTGCGCGATTTTCTTTTGAACTTGAAGTTTTTCCACGCAAACTTATACTTTGCGCGACCCCGCGCAAAGTACTCTGTACTTAGCCAATTTTCTTTTTTGAACTATCTCCAACACTTAGCCATTTTCTCTCTTCTTCCTTTCTTACTTCCTTTATCTTACTCTCATGGCTCGTGTTAAACAAACGGCTCGTCTTGTAACTCCTTCTGACTCTCCTCCTTCTGATCAGCCTCCTGCTAAGCGGCCAAAGACCACTTCCAGAAATCCCGCTTACTTCAAAGAACCTGTTCTTCCCACTTTCGACTTTTCTGACCGTATTAGATCTTTACCTTCCCCCATTCACAGATCTATATCTTTGGGAGACATCAAATGTCCGCCTAAGCATGGTAGAGAGTATGACTGGGATGAATGGTTGAAGACCACCGCTCATATTCGGACTGATAGTGAGAGAGCACCTCTCCGTGAAGATACTCCTGCTTCTCGCCCAAAGAAAATTCATCGCAATAAGGCGAAAAATTTACAGAAAAGATCAAGGAACACAAGAAGAAGAGGCTTCAAAACTCGTGAGACTCAGTACGAGTTGTCAAAGGTATTATGAAGTTTGATAATCCTCATGCGGAGGGTATGACAATCATTCCCATCAAGGTATATCGCCATCAGTCCATGCTAGACTGCGAGTCCAAAGATTACGTCCATGGCGAGAGATTAATGTATACTGAATCATGGACCTCAAGAGAGCCCCGAATCCTGGAGGGAACTATCCGAACTCAGAAACCGCGACAGAGGATAGGAGAAGCTCATCCCATGATCTTCTTAGCTCCTTTCCATAGTCCTCATGATCTCTTTCCTTCTCATTTTTATGAGACGGTGCGACAGCGCTTCAGAGATCGAGAGCAACTCTGGGGACAGGCAGAATTCCGCATCAGAGGCATGTTAACTGCTCGTCGATACTATTCTGAATGGGCGGAGGCTATATTGCTGAAGCATACGAGCACTCTTGCAAAGATCGGCCTTTATGATGCAATAGAAGTGACCTCCAAATACTTCTATAGGGAACCCAATATTCTGAAAGGCTTCCTTGAATACTGGTCGCCTACAACCAACTCCTTCCATCTTCCTTATGGTGAAATGAGCATATCACTTTGGGACCTTCATCGCATAGCCGGTCTCACAATAACAGGCAAATTCTATGATGAATTCATTCCGACAAACAGAGAATTGGCCTTCGTATCTTCTCCAGATCGCAAGCCTTCCATCTCTGAGACTACTATAGAGTTATTCAAAGAGATGGGCAAATTTCCCAACTTCCACAAAATTCCCCCTCTGCAATGGCTAGCACATTTCTCTAGGGGTCTCAGGTATTTACCAATCCAACAACTGATCTTCCTCCTTGTATTCTTGCTATTTAGCCATTCCTGCATATTAACCTCCTTATTTTCTTTGAAGGTTTCGCGACTGCCACTCTAAAGAACTAACGAAGCTTCGAGATGCAATAAGAAGAAAGCCAGAATATAGTTCTTTCGGAGAGCTTGCAGCGTTCTTGGCTTACTGCCTAAGCTTGGTCGTATTGCCCAGCTCCAAGTGGGCAGATGTTGTTTGTCCCAGTGTCTTTGTTGTGGCTGGTGCTTTAGCGGAGGGCCGTAAATATTCTCTTGCTCCTCCCGTATTATGTTCTATCTACAGGGCTCTTGGAGAAGTAGCTACCCACATAAAAGACCCAATTCTTGGAGCTTCGTCTGCGCATACTTCTTGGCATTATATTACAGGGTGGCTTGGAGTTTATTTTCCCTGGACTTTTGAAGCTCCGGAACAAGCATATACTCATCCTTCTCACCTTCCACTCTGGTTCTTTTAGCAAAGAGCGATGGCAAAAAGGGCATATGAGTGGGTTGCCAACAAAATTCGAGATGATGATCAGATAAACTTCTTTCAGTTCCGCCTACATCGCTACACCGAAGATACAGATATGGTGGACAACGAAACACTTACTGCAGCGGAAAGAGCTTTCTTCTTTTCTATTCGCTCATGTAGTTTGCCTCTTCGGGAAGGGACAGAATTCTGGAGAGAACCTTACTACCCCAGTCGCTTTGCTCGTCAATTTGGTTATGATCAAACTGTACCACAAGACTGCGGGCTGGTTACCAGAAAAATGCGCTGCTATGGAACTGGTCCTCTTAACTGGGCCATGATATGGAAACAGTTGTTGAATGGTTGCGTTGGATCCCTCTTCATAATTCTAAGCTGTGATCGCATAGTCCGTACATCATATAGCTGGATGCGATGGTGGGATCATCAATCATACCTGGTTGCTAAATGCTTGCCAGTGGATTCTTCTATCTTTCTTCATCCGCCCAGGCTATATTCCAGAAAAGAGCCATGCATCTCATCCCGGAGAAATTTGTAGGAAGATATCATTGGAAGATCCCATCCGTGAAATCAAGCCCATCAATACTTTGGATGGCTGGTTTGCTCACGGAGATCTGAGAGAATTTGAGAAATCTCGTCGGCACTCTTCAAACCAAGCCGCAGACGATGCTGTAGGTACATCTTCTCCGATTCCTGCAGAGACTGCAGCGGTTCAAGAAGGACCAGCTATTGGTACTTCCATATCTCCTCCACAACCCCTTGGTCCTAGTCCATCTTCTCCGATGACTAGATCAAGAACGTGTTTGCAAACATCATCCCCTATTCCTTCAGAAATGACCCGCCAAGCATCTGCTTCCCCTATGATCCAAGAGTCTGCACCGGAGAGCAGCAAACCCATTTCTTACAAAGGGAAGCAGGTTATTATTGAAGAAGTTGACGAAGAAAATTTGAAGATGAAAGTTCAGCTTCATCATCAGATACAACTGAATCTTCACAATACGAAGACAGCGGAGATAGCAATAGTGGTGAAGATAAAGATGATGACTTTGAAGAAGGTGAAGTTGATATTGGCGAAGAAGAGGAAACAGCTGTAAAAGAAGTTGAGATGGAATCTTCCCCTGCAATCGCTAAGACTTTTCCTGGCGCCAATGTTCCTGTTAAATCTCCTGCAGCTGAGAAAGATGACGAGGATCTTTTAGATTGTGGAGAATATGGGTATTCACCAGGTAAAGGAAATTTTCATATGCATATTTTTATTTTAACAACTATTATTTAAAATCATTGCGTCTCCCTTTTTAGTTGCCCAAGTTGCAGAAATAGGTGCTATCTCTCCAATGAACCCTCTTGTGGTAACTTCACCAAAAGCACCCGCAATTCCATTGGTAGTGCAGAGAGTAGTGGCTCGTGAAATCATATTTCCCATAGAGACTACTGACTTGCCAACTCCGACTACCAGAGATTCAAGCACAGAAGCTAGAGCACCATCTTTTGCTGATATGGTGGAACTCGGTCTTTCCATGACTCAGGGAGCTTCTGCCTCTGTAGGTCATATCCAGGTGACAGGTACATATTTAAGCACTGATTATCTTCATTCACGACCACATATTTCATAATAATATTTTGAATATCTTTCTTCTTTTATTATAGGAACTCATCCTTGCAGTGGTGCGGCCAGTTCTGATTCTATGGCCACTACTTCTGAATTGTCATCCTTTGCAAAAATTCCTGTTCATAAAATGCTTATGGTGAAACATTCTTTGTTAGCAATAATCCATATCTTCAGAAATCCCGATCAATGGTTGGATTTGGATGTTGCTATAGAAATTTTGGAGAGTTCTGCCAAGATGGCTAGACTCAATATATCTCCTTTGCGTGATTCACTCCTCAAGTTTCGCGATTCAGTAATTTCTCTGGCATCGGTAGAGAACGTTACATTGCCCCTGAGATTTTAGAGTACAAGAAGCAGCCGGCTTCATCTCAAGAACAAGCCTCTCTGACAGCTTCATCAATTCCTAGACTTGAACAAGAGCATATGATTCTTCAAGATCAATTAAAGATTCATATGGATGAAAATAAGACTATCTAAGATCATATTGCAGCCCTGAAGGAAGAAATTTCTCAACTGGAGAGAAAGAATCATGAAAAAGCCTTGATCATTCAAGATGTTGAAGAAAGGATACAGGCGAATGTTCAATCTATTAATTTTGAAAAATCCGCGCAACTTCGAAGTAAAGGAATGATCGCTTCTCTGGAGAACAAACTTGCTGGCGTTCCTGATCAAGCAAAACTTATTCTTGAAGAAAAATCTAAACATGATATAGCCCAGGCACAGTTGAAAGAAGATTTGCGCAGATATTCGGAAGCAGTGGGAATTACAGAAGATCTTTAAAACATGTAATTTTGAACATGTGATTTTTATTTATTTTTTTTTTTGTTTTCATGTTTTTTTTTTTTTTTTTTTTTTTTTTTTTCATGTTTTTTGGACATGTTTTTTTTATAAAAGCATTTTGGGATGTTTATAATAGCATTTTCTCATTGTATGTTGATGATATTTATACTAACATTATTAAATTATATTCGTACTTTATATTTCATTACATCCTTTAAAATTTCTAAACCTTTTACGCTTTGTTAGTGCGGGATTCTCTATATGAGTATTTAAATTGGCGGTACTAAGTTTCAATTTAATTAGCCACACACAGTTTAAGCTCATGAGTAGTGGAGCGTGCGCACACACACAGTTTAAGCTCATGAGTAGTGGAGCATTTATGGGTCTTATGTGATGGCCACTGTAACTCTCTAGAGTTCGCTTTTAGGCTTTTCACTGCCTTGAGCTCACGGCCAAGGTCCATCAGAGGGGCCCATTGACACTACCGGGCGGTGAACTGTTGGTTTTACGCACAGGGTTGGCCACGGTAACTCTCTGGAGTTCGCAGGGCTCGCAAGGCTACCTTTGGGCACCAAATCTAGGGTCGCCAGTCCATCAATGAGTAGGTTTAAGCCCTTCCTCACGAGTTACTACTGAAATCAAACCCTAGATCTGGAGGGTCTTACGCACGGTTGGCATAAAGCTCGCACTGCGGCCCCTGTTTTCTTCGTCTGCAAGGTCGAGCCCATTCACAGGAGGGCATTTTCATCCGTTCCCCGTGGCGCTGCCGGAAGCTATACAGACGGCATGGGAGTTACGGTGACTAGTCTTCGCGGATTTATGGCCTTTTAGGCTTTGAATCCTTGACTTCGTCAGCTGCCCGCATGGGTGCGCACGATGGTCTTCGCGGGCTTTTTAGGGCCACTGACTCCTCGCCGCTGCCTGAATGGCGATCTTCATAGATCTTATGTATAGTTGGCCGGCTCTTTTTAGAGCTTGATCCTTTGAGAGCATTTTTTTTTTTTTTTTTACAGCTTGATCTTTTTGATTCTGCTCAATTTAGCTCTTTTAGGATTTGGCTTGGCTATACTGCCCCTTTAACTTGTAAGGCAATAATATCTATGATCATCATCATTGCCAGTATAGCAGTAGTAGATATTTCTACTTGAGATAATATCTTCAAGAAGATCCATGCCTTGTAAAGCGATATATATCAATTTTGTCAGTATCTTCAAGAGAATCTTCAAGATGATATTGATTTTGTCAAACTTGTTTGGCGATGATGATGATCATATTTTCGGATTTGATGCTTGATAATTGACGCGTTTGTGAATTTTCTTCACCGCTTCTCTTGTTGATATATGAACATGATCTTATTCATCCTTGCCCCCTTTTGATACAGATTCATTATGCCGATAATATTCTGAATCAAAATCCACATGTCTATCTTTAAGGATAGTATCTTTTGATGAATCAAGCGTTGACACGTATACTGATATCCTGTCCCTCTTGATTTGTGATTCTATATGCCCCATTGGAATATACTTCTTTCACTACATATGGACCGTCCCATTTAGGCTCGAACTTGCCCCCTGTTCGGCGAGTAATCACTATAGGTCTTTTTAGCTTTAACACCATATCCCCTTTTTTGAAAGAGCGGTATTTAACCTGTTTATCAAATGCAGCCAATATCCTGGCCTGATATGACTGCAACCGCTGCTGAGCTTCAAGACATTTCTCATCGAGCAAATCTAACTCTTTCAATCTCATTTTTGCATTTTCATCATCTATTATAGACTGATGTACTGCTATCCTGAGTGATGCCACCTGCATTTCGATTGGGATAACTGCCTCTATACCATAGATTAATGAATAAGGTGTCGCCCCTGTTGTTGTACGATGAGTAGTTCTGTAGGCCCACAATGCTTCTTGTAACTTTTCATCCCAATCACGCTTGTTACCTGTCACCGTTTTCTTGATTATTTTGATAATCGTTTTGTTAAATGCTTCCGCTAATCCATTGGCCGGAGGATAGTAAGGTGTTGAAAATGAATGCTGGATGCCGAACTTCTGACACAACTTTTCCATGCCTCTATTTTTAAAAGGGGTGCCATTATCAGTGACGATCTTTTTCGGAATACCATGACGGTATATTATAGCATGTCGAATGAAATTGACCACATCTGTTTCTTTAACATTACGCAAGGCGACTGCTTCGGTCCATTTGGAGAAATAGTCTGTTGCTGTCAGGATATACTGTTTTCCTTTTGATGAAGGGGGATTTATAGGACCAATCACGTCGAGTCCCCATGCTGAAAAAGGCCAGGAAGCAACAGACTGATGTAATTCTTCTGGAGGAACATGTATTACATCTCCGTGTATTTGACATTCGTGACACCGCTTTGCATATTCTATTGCATCTTTGAACATAGTAGGTCAATAATAACCCATTCGATGCACTCTATGGCACAAATTTCGGCCGGCTTGATGTGCTCCACATTCACCTGAATGTGTTTCCCGCAGCATTTGGTTTGCTTCTTGCTTGTCTAAGCATCTTAACAGCATTCCATTGTAAGATTTTCTATACAATACTTCACTACATATGACAAATTTGCCTGATCGCTGCTTAATCTGCTGCTTTTGCGCATTATCTTCTGGCAAGATATTATACTTTAGATAATCAACGAAAGGCTGACGCCAATCGTCTATCATTACTTCTAGACAAGATATAGGAAACATTTCTACGGTTTCTTCGATAACTTCTGCAGACGGCAGGAATCTTCTTTCTTCTATAGTTACCTGAAGAGGACTTCGTTTTGTGCAGGACAGAGCTGCTGCCAGACCGGCTAAAGCATCTGCTTTTGTATTCTCCGACCGTGGTATGTGTTTAATTTCCACATGAGAAAACTGTTCAAGCAACCGTTGTGCCTTCCGATAATAGGGTAGGAGTTCTTCTTTCCATACTTCAAATTCTGTTGTCAATTGATTTATAACCAATTTAGAATCTCCGAAGATATGCAATAATTTTATTCCCATTTGCTGGGCTATTTCCATTCCGATGATAAGAGCTCTGTATTCAGCTTCATTGTTTGTGCATGTGGTACCCAGTGTGAAGGAATATGGCAATAAATCGCCTTCAGGTGTAATGAATATTATTCCTGCCCCCGCTCCCGATATTCGAGCAGCACCATCAAAATACATTTGCCAAAGATTCTGAGATTCAGCCAACATAACCTGTTCATCTGGAAATTCGTCATTAATTTCTTCACTTTCTGCTATAGGATGTGCTGCGAGGAAATCTGCCATAGCTTGCCCTTTTACTGCTTTCGCCGGTTTATATGCAATAGTATATTCTGATAACAATAACATCCACTTGGCTAGTCTTCCCGACAACATTGGCCTGGTCATCAAAAATTTTATCGGATCTGCTCTTGAGATTAGAGTTATATCATGGGAGAGACAATAATGCCTCAATTTTTGTACAGCGAATATTAGCGCCAAACATTCTTTTTCGATCGAAGAATAATTGCATTCTGCCCCCATCAATGTTCGGCTTAGATAATAAAGAGCAGTCTCTTTTCCGGCTTCGTTCACCTATGCTAACAAAGCACCCAAGGAATTTGTAGTTGCAGCTGTATATAAGATAAGTGGCTTACCTTTTATTGGAGCTGTTAACACTGGTGGCTGTCTTAATAATTCTTTGATTGAGTCAAATGCATTTTGACAGGCGTGATCCCATACAAATTCTGTATCTTTCTTCATTAACCGAGAAAATGGCTGACACCTTCCTGCGAGGTTTGAAATGAAACGACGAATGTATGCCAATTTTCCTTGTAAGCTTTTTAATTCCTTCAACGTCGTTGGTGGCGGCATATTTTGAATAGCTTTAATTTTTTCTGGATCAATCTCGATCCCTCTATGTCGTACAACAAAGCCAAGGAATTTGCCAGAAGATACTCCAAATGCGCACTTAGCAGGGTTCATCTTTAGTTGTTTCTTTCTGAGACGACGGAAAACTGATGCTAAATGTTCGCGATGTTCTTGATGATCTTCTGACCTGACCACCAAGTCGTCAACATAACATTCAACATGTTTATGCATCATATCTTGAAAAATGTTTTTCATCGCCCTTTGATATGTCGCCCCAGCATTTTTGAGACCGAAAGGCATAACTTTATAACAATAAATTCCAAGCGGTGTTCTGAAAGCCGCCGCCTCTTCATCTTCGGGTGCCATCCTGATTTGATTATAACCAGCGTATCCGTCCATAAAGGACATAATAGCATACTGAGTAGTGCTATCAATTAATAATTCTGTTATCGGGAGAGGGAAGTCATCTTTTGGACATGCTTCATTCAGATCTCTGAAGTCGATGCATACTCTAATCTACCCATTTTTCTTTTTCACCGGAACAATGTTTGATATCCACTTAGGATATTTAACTTCTCTGACGAATCCAACCTTTATTAATTTATTTACTTCTTTTTCGATTAATGGAATCAGGTCTGGGTGGAATCGCCTTTGTGCTTGCTTTACTGGTTTCTTTTCTTTAGAAATATTTAATCGATGCATTGCTACAGAGGGTTCCAATCCTGGCATTTCTTCATATGTCCAAGCAAAGACGTCTTTATTTTCTCTGAGAAGCTGGCCATATTTCTCAAATTCCTGATCTGAAAGACTGACACTGATAAATGTGTTCCTTGGCTCTTCTGCTGTCCCCAAATTTATTTCTCGCAAGCCATCTATCGTCGGCTGTCCTCCGTCTTCTATTTGTCTTGGAGCATTTTCAGGACACTTAACTACCTTAGCATCTTGTTCTGACATCTGTTCGGCTGGAGTCATATCTACTGATACCATATTTACTGATGATTCTGCTCCTAATCCTTGGAATTTTCTCCGTTTTTCTTGATTAACTCCGAGAGGGATTTGAATTCCTTTCCCATGATTCAGTCCAGTGGGCTTGTCACAATCAAAACCCATATTTCTCATGATTTTCTTGCTTACTGCACTGTATTTTCTCAAATTCTGCGGTGCTAACTCTCCATGATATATATTGCTTGTGTTTTCATT
Source organism: Magnolia officinalis (assembly GCA_021015155.1). Classification (NCBI taxonomy): domain Eukaryota; kingdom Viridiplantae; phylum Streptophyta; class Magnoliopsida; order Magnoliales; family Magnoliaceae; genus Magnolia; species Magnolia officinalis. The sequence goes on from JAJHSJ010000012.1 coordinate 38,956,171, forward strand.
CTTCGCCTCTGCTGCAACGTGGAACTTTATTGCTTCAGGATATTTAGCACTGGCTCTGACTTGAAATGTGCCTGGGGCGACTGCAAATGGCTTACATCTTTCGATATTGGGTAAGGGCATCATGTAATTGGATTGTAAGACTTTCAACTGTTCTGTCGACAACAATGTCAACGGCGGTTGTCCAGGTTGTCTCAGGCGCTTTGGTACAAAATAAAACTTTTTCCTTACTCTTGTAGTCTCAGAAGACTCCGCCTTTTCTTCTCTAGCTTTATTTATTTGGACATCTTTCAAGATTCCTTTTCTATCATCATTTCCCGCTTCTTTGGAGAAACATTTATAATAGCTAGCATCCGCAAAGAAAGACTCAGCTTCTGTATATGGTTTCGCATCAGCTATTACTTTACACTGCATTCCATCCTTGTAGTATTTGAAACATTGGTGTAGAGTAGAAGGTACAATATTGTACTGATGTATCCATGGCCTTCCCAAGAGAAGGTTATATGTCGTCACAACATTTATAACGTGACATACAACAAAAGTGATTAATTCTCCTACTTCCAATGTTACTGTAATTTTACCGAGCGCGCGTTGTCCATCTTGATTAAACCCTTATATCATCATTCCGCTGGGGCGCAAATCTGAACGGCGATAACCCAATTTAGTAATCATGGAGAGTGGCAAAAGATTCACTGCTGACCCATTGTCTATCATGATCCGTTTTATCTTCTTTTCACAAATGTACCCTTCTATCATCAATGGCCTGTTATGTTCTGTTTCACCAATTAAATCATCATCAGAAAAAGATATCACTGGTAGACAATCCACCTTTTCCTTGCTTCTTTCATTCTTCATTTCTGTCAGTAAAGTTTCTCTCACATCGTGATCAGACAGTGCTTGAATCAAACTCTGTCGAAACTCTTCTGATAACTTGAGCGCATCATAAATACTCAAACGTGCCGATATACCTTTCAAGTGACTAACTACATCGTAAGCCACTTTTGTCGCTGTATCTTCATTTCTACTTCTATCCTTGATGTTCCGCTTTTCAGTCACTTCTTTCCTTATAATTTTTGCTTTTTGCTTTATCGGACTCGTTATCTGCTTCCCTGATCGCAACGTAATCATTGTCGCATTTCTTATCGGCCTTCGGTCTCCCTTCTCTTTCATTCCTCGAGTCTTTTCTTGAATTGACAATACATTTACTGTCGCCCTTGTATTCTTTTCTTTGCTTTCGCTGGTTATTATATCCCCTCTATTTATCATTCGTTGTATGATGCACTTTAACGTGTAACAATTTTCTGTCGGATGTCCCACTAAACGATGATAACGGCAAAAGTTCCTTTCCCGGGTTCTTGTCACATCTTCAGGGCGTTTCGGTTCCGGTAATTCCAGAGTACCTGCTTTTAACAATTGTTGCATCATAGGCACCACGTCCTCTCTGTCAAACTCAAATCCTTCATGAGAATCGAGCATTCTAAGCTTTTTTCCACCGTATCTGTCCCTTGATTGATTCCAGTTTTCTTTTCCTTCCGGCCTTTTGTCTCTTGAGCCCTTCGCTTCTTGATTTTTCTTATCCCGATCGATAGTGTTGAGGGTTGTCCTGCCAGGTATTCTTCTAACAGTTTCATGATGAAATGCTGGCATCTTACGAGTCATTAATTCCAATGCATGGGCTTTGGTAGCCAAATCGCGAAAGGTTCCGATATCAGCGCTGGTGAGTCCGAACGCAATTCCTGTTTCCATAGAGTTCAGACACATTTTGACTTGTTCCTTTTCTTCTGGCAACTGCCTACACGATGCCCCCAGTGTCTTCCATCTGTCTATGAATTTTTCAACTGGTTCTCCTTCTCGCTGTCGTACTGAAGCTAATTCTGTGATACTAACATCGCGTTCTGATGAGAAGAAGTTTGACATGAAAGTATCCTACATTTCTTCCCATGTGCGTATAGATCCTGGTGCTAAATTTGAATACCAACTGAAAGCTTTACTTGTCAATGATGATCCAAATAAGCGTAAACAGTATTGAGGTATTGTGGAGAAGTTTCCCATGCTGGTGATGAAATGCATCAGGTGTTCTTCTGGTGATCCTTCCCCATTAAATTTCTAGAAATCTGGATGCTTAAAATTGGCTGGAAACGGAACATCCTCTACCTCTCTTGGGTAGGGTGTTCGATATCTGAAACGACTGGTATTCGCTCGCTCTCTTTCTATTCTGACTGCTTCTTCGACGACTTGTCTTACATCATCTTGTGTTATAGCTCTTGCTGCTGGAACTGATCCTCGTGATCCTATCTCTTGCGGACGAGAGCCTTCAGGTTGGTTCTCTTGTCCATTCGTTGCCCCCATCATGGGTGGAGCCACTATTTGCCAGAGCTTCTCTGAGGTTCCGGCATTCATCCATTAGAACTCTTTGTGCCTCTACCATCTGATCAACACGTTCTTCAGTAGATGGCCTATTTCCTTGACCCGTTTCTGCCATATATACTGCGGCCTCTTGACTGTTTGTCAAAGCTGTTTTTTGAGTAAAACGCGAGTATGTTGACGTAACAGGACTTATAAAGAGGGGAGACATTGGAGTCTCGTTTGATTCTTGTGTACTTCCCGTGCTTTTAACTGATCGGGGTGATACAGTTATGGGCGAGCTTGTTTGAGGTGACACAAGCATCGGTGATCCTATCATCAGTGCTTTGCCTTTCTGCGATTCTGTCCATTTAGTCTTTGGAGCAACCAAAGCCGGAAAATCACGCAACGAGAATTGCGAAGTAGCTTGTTTGGGATAAATTGCCGGAGGAGTGAGCTCAGGTTTTCTTCTAGCTATGCTACGCGTGACCGGTCCCTCAGTTCTTGGTACAAGTACTTTCGCTTTGCGGTTCTTTAAAGTCTTTGCTTTTGTGTTCTTGGACAGGACCAAAGTCCAGTTCTCATCACTTTCTTGTGGTTGAGGTGAGACGGAAATAACTCCCACTGTTACTTGAGTCGCTTTGCGCCTGCTTGTAGTGCTTGCTTTCATATGCTCAGGAGTTTGGTTCGGCGCATATTCAATTACAAATCCAGTAGCGGTGAATCAGAAGTTCACTTTTCTCGCAACGTTAGCCATTAGCAATGTAGTGTGATTGAATTTGGGTACCTTCAATAACGAAACATTCATGAAATTAGTATATGGAAAATTAAGTAAACTATCTTAGAGATGAAGGGGAGGATGTTCCCACTGAGAGTCGCCATTTTGGCGTCTGGAAGACGCCAAAAACAGTAATGAGAGTCTTGCAACTTTCCAATGTTAGTGTTAAATAAGATATAATTCCCCAGTAGAGTCGCCATTTTGTTTCGACAAGAAAATAAAAGTATTTGATTTGGGAATTATCTTATTCAATCATAACAATGAGATAATTACAGAAACAATCATCACACTTCATTGATTCTGAATTTATTTATATCCTCAAGTATCCCTTGATTCTAAGATATTTTACAAAGAATTCATTGCAAGTTACAGTTATCGCAGTTAAATATAAATTTCGGCAGCATAACAGTGCTGATCTCAGTCATCTCCTATGACTTAGGAGGAATAGATAAATCGACCAATAGTCTTCAAGAGGACGGAGATTCCGGCAGCATAACAGCGCTATTTCAGTCATCTCCTGAAACTTAGGAGGAACACGCCTTTTCGTCGATGATTCTTCCTTTTCTCCTGAACAAGAAGAACCTGAAGACTTGAAGACTCTAGCCATTCTAATAGCATAACAGCTCATTGCTGTTATAGACTGTTCAGCAGTCAGTTTACGCGGGTCCGCGCAAACAATATGCTTTGCGCGGGTCCGCGCAAACTATATCAACCCAGTGCCGCTTTGCGCTGGTCCGCGCAAACTTCAGGAGTCCGATACTCCTTTGTGCGCCGTCGCGCAAAGTACAGGAGTCCAATACTCCGCACCTTCTATCTTCTCTTTCGTCTTTCTTTCACTTCTGAAATCTTCGAACCCCTTTTGAGAGGAGTAACGGGGTATTTATAGACATTTTCTTCAATGGAAATCTCTGTTCTGGTCGATGTGGGACAAAATAATCAACCAACCTTTTTGATCCCACCATCATATACTTTGCGCGGACACGCGCAAACGATATGCTTTGCGCGGTCTCGCGCAAACCATCAGTTCCCGTGCAAACTGTCTTCATAATCCCCCGCGCAAACCGTTCTCTTTGCGCGGTCTGGCGCAACCATTTTACTTTGCGCGAACCCGCGCAAAGTGGTTTTGAAGCTGATTTTTTGATCTTTCAAATTGATTTCTTGATTTTTCTCGTCTTCACTTCCTTGCTTATTTTATGCCTCAACACAGTCTTAGAAGATTCAGCTTTTTCCTCTCTGACATTGTTTACTTGAATATCTTTCAGAATTCTGTTTTCATCACTATCCCGCGTTTCTTCAGCGAACCCTTTGTAATAGCTTGCATCTGCAAAGAAAGACTCAGCTTCTGTATATGGTCTTGCGTTTGCCATCACTTTATATTGTCGCCCACCTTTACAGTATTTGAAGCACTAGTGCAGAGTAGAAGGTACGATACTGTATTGATGTATCCATGGCCTTCCCAGGAGAAGATTATACGTTGTCATTGCGTTTATGACATGGCATACGACGTTGGTCGTCAATTCTCCCACTTCTAATGTCACTGTAATCTTCCCGAGTGCGCGTTGCCCATCCTGGTTGAAGCCCTGTATCATCATTTCACTAGGGCGTAGATCAGAACGGCGATATCCCAGCTTGCTTATCATAGACAGTGGCAGGAGGTTCACTGCAGACCCATTATCTATCATAATCCGTTTAACCTTCTTCTCACGGATATGACCTTCTATCATCAATGGTCTATTATGTTCCACTTCACAGATCAAATCATCATCGGAGAATGAAATGATTGGCAAGCAATCTGTTCGTTCATTATATTCCTCATGCCCCATTTCTGTCAGTAGAGTTTCCCTAACATTATGATTAGATAATGCTTGGACCAGACTTTGTCGAAACTCCTCTGATAACTTGAGCGCATCATAAATGCTTAGTCGTGTCGGTATCCCCTTCAAATGGCTGACCACGTTGTAAGTTACCTTTGCCTTTTCACTTTTCTCTTCATTCTTATCACTATTTTTCGGTTTCTGAATGGTTTCTTTCCTTATAATCTCTGCCCTTTGCTTCACAGGGCTTGCTGTTTTCTTTCCTGATCGCAAGGTAATAACTGCCACTTCCTTTGTCGTCTTTTCGCCCCTTTTTCTTTCTACCTCTCGAGCTTTCTCTCGAATCGCGAGCATGTTTACTGCCACCCTTGTGTTCTTTTCTTTTCCTTCGCCAGTTATTATTTCACCCTTGTCTATCATCCGCTGTATTATACACTTCAATGTATACCAATTCTCCGTCGGATGTCCTACCAGACGATAATAGCGGCAGAAATCTCTTTCCCTGGTCTTTGTCACATCTTCGGGGCGCTTGGGTTCTGGCAATTCTATTGTGCCGGCTTTCAATAGCTGTTTCATCATAGGAACTACATCTTCCTTCTCAAAACCGAACCCCTCATGAGAATCCAGCATTCAGAGTCTCTTTCCACTGTATTTATGTCTTGATTGATTCCATCCTTCTCTTCGTTCTACCCTTTTATCTCTTGAATCCCTGGTATCTCTGTTTTTCTTATCATGTTCGACAGTATTCACATTCGTCCTGCCAGGCATTCTTCTAACAGTCTCGCGGTGGAATGCTGGTATTTTACGAGTCATCAACTCTAAAGCATGAGCTTTAGTGGCCAGGTCGCGGAACGTTCTGATATCGGCACTGGTGAGTCCAAACGCAATTCCTGTATCCATAGAATTCAGACACATTTTAACCTGTTCCTTTTCTTCTGGCAACTACCTACACGAGGCTCCTAATGTCTTCCATCTGTCTATGAACTTTTGGACTGGTTCTCCTTCCCTCTGCCGTATGGAGGCCAACTCTGTAATACTAACGTCACGCTCAGAAGAGAAGAAGTTTGACATAAAGGCATCCTGCATTTCTTCCCACGTACGCATCGATCCGGGAACCAGGCTGGAATACCACCGAAAAGCTTTGTGCGTTAATGACGACCCGAACAATCTTAGGCAATACTGCGGTATTGTAGAAAAATTCCCCATGCTGGTAATGAAGTGCATCAGGTGTTCCTCCGGCGATCCTTCCCCATTAAACTTCTGAAAATCTGGATGTTTGAAATTGGCTGGGAATGGAATATCTTCCACTTCTCTTGGATATGGCGTTCGATATCTGAAACGGCCAGTGTTTTCACGTTCTCTTTCTATTCTCACTGTTTCTTCGATGACTTGTCTTATGTCATCTTGTGTTATAGTTCTTGTGACTGGAACAGACTCTCGAGATCCTATCCCTTGCGGATGAGAGCCTTCGGGCCGATTTTCTCATCCATTCATCGTATTCGTCATTGGCGGGGCGGCTATCTGGGCCATGTTATGCGCAAGAGTTGTCAGGGCTTCTCTGAGGTGTCTACACTCTTCCATTAATACTCTCTGTGCTTCTGCCATCTCATTAATACGATCTTCTGTAGTTGATGCGTTGCCTTGTCCTGTCTCAGTCACATATACTATAGCCTCTCCACTCTTTGACGAGGCCGTAATTGGAGTAGGATGAGAAGATGCCGACGTAAGAGGACTCAGGAAGAGGGGAGAAGGTGGAGTTCCTTTTGACTTCTCTATATTTCTGGTATTATAAGCTGATTGAGGTGATATAGACATCCATGAGCTTGTCTTTGGAGATGTCGATATTGAGGAATCTGTCATTACCGTTTTGCCTTTCTGTTCTTTCATCCATTTAACCTTTGGGGCGATTAAAGCTGGGAAGTCGCGTAACGCTGACTGTGGAACTATCCGTTCTGAATATATTTCGGGAGGGGCGAGCTCAGGATGCTTCCTAGCTGCATTGCGCGTTATTGGCCCTCGAACTCTCGTGTAACATCCCGGATTTTCGCCAACCTGGAATTAGACGTCCTTGGGCGATGGGTCAATCCTAACACAGGTTTAACTTCCCAAACGCTCAATTAAAGCCTCAAATCCCTTTTTAAACAATTTTCTTCACAAATCCCACCCTTCACTACCTTGTGCTTTCAATTTTTCAAAGCACTTTCGCCCTAGACACTATCTTAAACTAGCTAAGTAGTAAAACTTGGATCACTTTATATACAAACTGCAAAGGCCTAAGTACCATCTCAACCAGAAAACAATTAGGGTTAAATCCTTTAGAAATTTAACAAAGTTAACTAAGTGCAAAACTCGATTAGCCATGAAATCCGTTGGGATCGCTTTAAATACGATCTACAAGACCCAAAACTTGCAAAATCAATGACTCTAGGTTACCCTAAAGTTTAGAACCAAACTCATTTCCCGTCTGCTCTCGGGAATGAAACGAAACTTCGTATTAGGTCTAGACCGCACATCGGGAGTTCGATTAACATGAAGCTAAGGAACTAGGACCGCCTCACTGGGCTTGACAATCATCTCAAAAATCAGATCCAGCCGATGTCCCACGGCCATTCGTTTCGATCCAGAGCGAGGGAGTGTGAAAAACACTATTCCCATTCCAAAATAAATATCTGGAATAGTGATCTGGCACCATTCGCTTGCGCATCAGTATTAAGCAACCAGACCGTCAGAATCAGACTAAATTACACCCTCGGATTAAGAAAAATTTCAGGAACATTTACATGTACTTGGAATTTCGGATCGTGGCCCACTGACCGTTGAACTGAAAGTGATCCGCCACGTGCGATCTGGGAATCCGATCGAGTCAAAAACGTAATCCCACATAGATCCATGTGTGGTGAGCTTAAGTCTGACGTTTGGCTCAAGGAGGGCCACCAGAACCTCTCTTTTGAGCTGGAAAAGTGACGAAATACCTATATTAGCAGTAACCCTTGAACAGGAGTCTATTTCGGTGAGTTTTGAGACTATATAAGGACCTTAAACCCTCTCTCATGGCAGCCATACGAATTTGGGTTTTGAGAGAGGGAAAAGAGAGAGGAAGTGAGGGAGAAGTGGGAGAATCTCCCTGCCGTCGTTCCCTGCCACCACACGGGCTGCACCATCCCTTTCTTGACGCTTTTCCGGCGTTTCCGGCGTCGTTTCTAGGTAAAAACCCTAACCCTAATCTGTTTTGGGGTTTAGACTGTTGTAGGTTGTGAAATAGCTAACCTATTTCGTTCTCTAGGTTGCCAAACTGCCGAATACGGAAGCTTAGCAAACCTATCAACTCCGTTACGATTCTACGACAAAAGGTGCGGACTTTAGGTGTATAGGTTAGGGTTTTCAACGCTTTCAATGTCAGATAATGATAGATTCATGATCTGCATGCAATTGCACATGTACAAAGTGCTTTCCGTTTCCTGTTTCGATTAACGTTGTAGAATATGGAATTTCACATACTCTAGGTATACGTTGAAATACCTTATACGTATTTTTTTTGGAGAAATGTTTGACATGTTTATTTAATGTATGATTATACTATATATGGATAAAATACTAGTTTGGCGAAAGGAATCGCCGTAATACATGTTCACTTGTAAATGCTACGTATGTTGAAATTGTGTATTCTAGAAATACCGTATATGTGTAAGTTTTGGAAATGTAATTGTCATGATTATTTGTTGTATGATTATGGTATACATGGATAAAATACTCGTATGGCTAAAGGATAACCCTAATACATGTTTTACTAACATACACCATGTATGTTGTAATAGTGTATTCTAAGTGTTTGTGGAAATGGCTGAATGAGTATAGAATTCTCATTCGTGCTCGCCATGACTAATTGTCATGGATTCATGATTGATGTATTGGCGATACCCCCTTTGACGAAAGGATTTGCCCTAAGTCACGCCACGGCCAATATACACTATATATGCTAAAATGTGTGGCCCAAGTATTTGTGGAAATGACTGAATGAATATGGAACTTGGATTCCTGCTTGCCATGACTATCCGTCGTGGGTGTACGCGTGTTATGATTGGGGCAACTCCCTAGTGAAAGGATTTGGCCTAATGCCTATGTGATCGACATATGTCGTGTATGTTGATGTATGTTTGTTTAAGTGTTTCTTGAAATGTCTGAATGAGTAGTAGTTAGCAAATTGTAAAGTATAAGGGTGTTGAGATATGATTCTCAACCTCTTTTAACTATGTGTATGATCTCCTTTGATAGTTGTGTGATTAGGAATTGAACATGTACAAACTCATGCTTGTGTTGTGATTCATAACATGCTCAACTGCTTTATGATTTTAACTATGTAATGCATATGTTTAAATTTATATTTACGTTGTATGATCCGTCATGGGTGATGGGGGAGCGGAGCAACGAGTGCGTGCAACAGCCCTGGCAGCCCTAAACGGATAATACCAGACCTTGATTGTATGAGTTGGATCTTGATCCATTACTGCTTTATCTATCTGCAATTGATTGTGTTTGGGGCTATGATTATGGCCCAGGCAATCGGTAATGGGATTGAATTCGTGGCTGATATTCATTTGCCACGTGGGATGTGTTCGACGAACTCGAGTCGTGCGTTGCCTGTCGGCAGTGGCTAGGCCACACGAAGTTGTTTATGCACTTCATGTCGTGCAGCTCAACGGGCGATCGTGCTAGTCGAGCTCGTCAAGTAACCCGATCTGCCTTATGCATGTTCACCCTGTTTGGACGCTACTGCTTGAACCTAGGGTACCAAACTTACCAGTGAAACCCCTTTTAACCATGGTACCTCGATCCGCTAAGACGCATGAGCCGGGCATGGTGGTATGGGACACCGTGGTCGAGCTGTCGGCCTACGCTGGGGCCATGTGCCTCCCCGTAGTGACCATTGCGCAACCAAACTCGTGAGCCGAATACGGTGGTATGGGACACTGTATTCGAGCTGTCGATACTTACGGCGAGAGCCGAGTACGGTGAGACCTGTACTCGTGCTGACGGGCGACGAGTCCTCCGTAGTATCTTCGAGTATACTCCAAGGGTCTGTGATTGGCGACGAGTCTTTCACAGCAACTAGAGTATGAGTGGAGCCGAGTACGGTGAGACCTGTACTCGAGCTGACGGCTAGTGATTGAGCCGAGTACGGTGAGACCTGTACTCGAGCTGATGGCCAGCAATTGAGCCGCATACGGTGAGATCTGTATCCGCGCTGATGGGTGACGAGCCCTTTGCGATGCCTTCACTACGCTTCTCAAACCATAATATCGTATGAGATTAACTAGGATTGACGACCCTAGAATGGATCATGTTTGGGAATGATACAAGGGAGGTACCTTAGTTTCCCAATATTGCTGTTTGAAATGGACTAATAATAACTTGGTAATCATGAGCATCATTGCACCGCATGTGCTTTGTAGATGTGGCGCACTGAGGGAGTAAGCATTCGCGAACGTAAGATGATGTCGCTTGAGGGTGGTTTGGCAAGGGCATACAGCATCATGTCATTTCATTTTCGCACTTAATAAGAGTAGTTAGAAATGTTTGATTTGTACTGCTTGATTGAATTGATAACATGTTAACCTATGCTTTACTGTTCCACTGAGTTGATCACTCACTCCCACGTTACGGGACGGTGTTGTACACACCAACTAGATTTGTTGAGTTTCAGGTGGTGGCGATGCTTGTGAAGCAGAGCCGGACTACTTCTATGATGATAGGAGGAATTCTCCTATCTGTATCTCTCTGGCAGGTCAATGAAGACCTGATATTGTATTGACGGGGCTATGGTACATGGGATAGGAGGCATTACACTTCCTCACATTTGGTACATTTTAGAACTGCACTTGTATTTATTTAACCTGGTAATGTTATCACACTCTGGAGACTCATCATAAGTTATATATTTTATCTATCTATCACAGTCTTCCGCTTGCAAATTTAACTGTCTCTGGAGTATGATATGCTGTTTTGGCTTAATCTCGCTCATGTTCAATGCACGAATACAGTTAACATTCAATCATCATTCATTTTGTTGCATAAGTGATGTTCTGGAACTCGGGAGTTGAGTTTATGTTCGACCCCCGATTTTCAGGGCGTTACATCTCGGCACGGGCAGATTTATTCGAGCATTTCTTGCATTTCACGCTCTTGTCTTACGAGATACTACGACAGTCCAATCCTTAGTACTGTCCAACGGTTGAGGTGAAGCAGATACGACTCGAGCCATCACTTGAGTCATATTGCTCTTGGTTGCGAGAAACCGAGTCATACATACGGGAGTTTGATCCGGCGTATACTCTATTACGAACCCAGTTGTAGTAAAGCGAAAGTTTACTTCTCTTGCAGGAATTGTCATTGATTGTAACTTGCAGTTGAATTAATGTACCTTCAGTTATAAAACATATCTATAGTTAGTTTTCTGGAGGATAGAAGGATCTATCTTAGAGATGAAGGGGAGGATGTTCCCACTGAGAGTCGCCATTTTGGCGTCAGAAAGACGTCAAACCATGCTGATTGTTTTTCAATCATCTTAATGTTGATGTTAAAATAAGATAAAAAAATCCCCAGCAGAGTCGCCATTTTGTTTCGACAAGAAAACAAATGTGTTTGATTTGGAAAATTGATCTTATTCAAACATAACATAAGAGTATTCAGAACAATCATCATATTTTATTAATATTGGGTTCATTTACATCCTCTATACATCCCTTGATTCTAAGATAAATCACATAAAAAGAACAAATTATTTTTAGCAAAGCTTATTATTTGTCCAATCCTGAATTCGGCAGCCTTTCGGCGTCTGTTTTAGTCATCTCCCAATACTTAGGAGGAATTGCTGAATAGATCATCTGATCTTCATGGAGACAGAAATTTCGGCAACACTCCGACGCTATTTTGGTCATCTCCCAATACTTAGGAGGAATTACTGAATAGATCATTTGATCTTTTCTTTTAGAGAAGTAATTTCTCCTACAAGCTGATCAGCTGACTATTTGCGCGGTCCGCGCAACCAATCTAGTAGTTGCGCGATCCGCGCAACTGATATACATGTTGCGCGGTCCGCGCAACTGAACATGGCTCTGCTCTCTCTACCTTCAGTTGCTCTATTTCAGTCTCTCCAAAAATCTCTCTCTCCATATGAGAAGGGAGTGGGGTATTTATAGACCTTTCACACGTGTCAGAGATCTTCATTGATTGCGCGATCCGCGCAACGACTCTCTTCGTTGCGCGACCGGCGCTACTGCTTTCTTCGTTATGCGACCGGAGCAACTGCTTTCTCTGTTGCGCGATGCGCGCAACTGCCTTCCTTGTTGCGCGACTAGCGCAACTGTAATTTTGGCTACTTCAACCGCGCAACCTTCCTTTTTGGTTGCGCGATCCGCGCAACCTGTCTTTCTTTATTATTTGTTCCCTTTCCTTTTCATGATGATAATTTTTATGCTCCAACAGAGAGCATTATTTTCACACTAGCCCCTTATTGTACTCATGTACAAGGAGGCTCTTTTATGTACTAATGATCTCGTCGGTGCTTTGCCGAGCGATATTGTTTCTCTTTTGCAAGAGTTTGAAGATGTCTTTCCCGAAGAGGTACCTCATGGTTTACCTCCAATCCGAGGGATTGAACATCAAATTGATTTCATACTTGGTGCATCAATTCCAAATCGACCTGCTTATAGGAGTAATCCCGAGGAGACCAAGGAACTTCAGAGGCAAGTAGGTGAACTATTGGAGAAGGGGTATGTGCGTGAAAGCATGAGTCCTTGTGCGGTTCCGGTGCTATTAGTTCCTAAGAAGGATGGAACATGGAGGATGTGTGTTGACTGCCGAGCCATCAACAACATAATGGTAAAGTATCGTCATCCCATTCCTAGATTAGATGATATGTTAGATGAATTGCATGGTTCTTGTTCTTTACAAAAATTGATCTTCAGAGTGGATATCATCAGATTAGGACGAAGGAAGGTGATGAATGGAAAACTGCTTTTAAGACTAAATACGGTTTGTATGAGTGGTTAGTGATGCCTTTCGGTTTAAATAATGCTTCGAGCACATTTATGCGTTTGATGAACCATGTTTTGTGTGCATTTATTGGTAGATTTGTAGTTGTGTATTTTGATAATATCCTAGTTTATAGCAAAAACTTGGAAGAACATGTTTTGGAAATTTTAAGGAAAGAAAGGTTGTTTGCTAATCTCAAGAAGTGCACCTTTTGCATGGATAAGCTTGTGTTTCTTGGTTTCGTTGTTAGTAAGAGAGGAATTGAGGTGGACAAGGAAAAGGTGAAGGCAATCCAAGAGTGGCCAACGCCTACAACAATCAGTCAAGTGAGGAGTTTTCACGGCTTAGCTAGCTTCTATAGACGGTTTGTGCGTGATTTTAGTAGCTTAACCGCCCCTCTTATTGAAGTCATCAAGAAAAATGTGATTGGGGGAAAGAACAAGAAAAGGCATTTAATCTGATCAAAGAAAAGTTAACTAATGCACCTTTGCTTGTTTTACCTAACATTGCTAAAACTTTTGAAATTGAGTGTGATGCTTCAAGGATAGGTATTGGAGCTGTTTTGATGCAAGAAGGCTGTCCAGTTGCTTACTTTAGTGAAAAGTTGAGTGGGGCAGCCCTAAATTACCCCACTTATGATAAGGAGATGTATGCCTTGGTAAGGGCTTTGGAAAATTGGCAACACTATCTATGGCCAAAGGAATTTGTGATTCATACAGATCATGAATCTTTGAAGCATTTGAAAGGACAGCAAAGGTTGAACAAACGCCATGCGAAGTGGGTGGAATTCATTGAAACATTTCCTTATGTGATCAGATACAAGCAAGGTAAGGAAAATGTGGTGGCTGATGCATTGTCCCGAAGGTATGCCTTACTTTCCATTTTAGATACAAAAATGCTTGGCTTTGAATACATTAAGGATTTGTATGTACAAGATTTGATTTTGGTGATGTGTTCAATGCATTTGAAAAAGTGACATTTGGTAAGTTTTATAGGCATGATGGATTTTTGTTTCGGGAAAATAAATTGTGTGTGCCTATGAGTTCTTTGCGTGAATTGCTTGTGAGAGAAGCTCATGGAGGTGATTTGATGGGACATTTTGGTGTAGCTAAGACTTTAGGAATTTTTCATGATCATTTTTTTTGCCTCATATGAAACGTGATGTGGAAAGAATCTGTGAGAAGTGTATCATGTGTAAACAGGCTAAGTCTAAGTTGAAACCCCATGGTTTGTACACCCCTTTGCCAATACCTAGGAACCTTGGACTGATATTTTTATGGATTTTGTTTTAGGTTTACCTAGGACTAAGAGGGGGAGAGATTCAGTTTTTGTGGTGGTAGATAGATTTTCCAAGATGGCACACTTCATTGCATGTCATAAAACTGATGATGCATCACATATAGTTGATTTGTTCTTCAAAGAAATTGTTAGGTTACATGGTATGCCTAGGACCATTGTTTCTAATAGGGATGCAAAGTTTTTAAGTTACTTTTGGAAGACTTTGTGGGAAAAGTTGGGAACCAAGTTGTTGTTTTCTACTAGTTGTCATCCACAAACGGATGGTCAAACTGAAGTAGTGAATAGAACTCTGTCTTCTTTGTTGCCTGCTATCATTAAAAAGAACTTGAAAACATGGGAAGATTGTTTGCCACATGTTGAATTTGCTTACAATAGAAGTATACATTCTGCATCTAAGTTTTCACCATTTGAAATTGTTTATGGCTTTAACCCATTGTCACCTTTGGATTTAACTTCTTTACCTTTGAGTGAACATGTGAACTTAGATGGCAAAAAGAAAGCAGAATTTGTAAAGATGATTCATGAAAAGGCACGGCTGAACATTGAAAGGAGGACTAAACAATATGTCCAACAAGCCAACAAGGGACGCAAGAAGGTAGTGTTTGAACCAGGAGATTGGGTTTGGTTGCACTTAAGGAAGGACCATTTTCTAGAGAAAAGGCATTCAAAACTCCTACCTAGGGGTGATGGACCATTTCAAGTAGTGGAACACATCAATGATAATGCCTACAAGCTTGACTTACCAGGTGAGTATGGTGTTAGTGCAAGCTTTAATGTTGCTGATTTGTTTCCTTTTGATGTAGGTGATGATTTGAGGACAAATCCTTCTCAAGAGGGGGAGAATGATGCAAACCAAGGAGCTGGACATGCTGATCATACAAGTGGGAATGGAGCTGAATTTGCACAAGATCCTTTGTCACTTCTGTTTCGACAAGGAAACAAAAGTATTTAGTTTGGGGAAATTATCTTATTCAGTCATAACAATGGAACAGTATAAAGACAATTATCACACTTTATTGATTATGAATTCATTTACATCCTCAAATATCCCTTGATTCTAAGATAGTTTACAAAGAATTCATTGTAGATTACAACTATCATAGTTAAATATAAATTTCAGCAGCATAACGGCAATGATCCCCAATCATCCCCTAGGACTTAGGAGGAATTGACAAATCGACCAAGAATCTTCAAGAGAGTGGAGATTTCAACAGCATAACGGTGTTATCTCGGTCATCTCCTGAAACTTAGGAGGAATACGCCTTTTCGTTGACCATTCTTCCTTTTCTCCTAAATAAGAAGAACTTGAAGATATGAAGACTCTGGCCATTTCAGCAGCATGACAGCCCATTGTTGTTATAGACTACAAAGCAGTCGGTTTGCGCGGTCTCGCGCAAACCATATTGTTTGCGCGGGTTCGCACAAACTGTAGGAGCCCAATGCTCCTTTGCGCGGGTCCGCGCAAACTATAGGAGCCCAATGCTCCTTTGCGCGGGTCCGCGCAATCTGTTGGAGCCCAATGCTCTGCACCTTCTGTCTTCTCTTTCGTTCTTTCCTTCACTCTAAAATCTTCCAACCTCCTTTTAGAGAAAGTGTGGGGTATTTATAGACATTTTTACAGGTGTAAAACTCTGACTTGGTCGATGTGGGACAAAATAACACCCAACCATTTTTACATCACCGTCATACTCTTTGCACGGATACGCGCAAACGACATGCTTTGCACGATCTCGCGCAACCTGTTTACTTTGCGCGATCCAGCACAATCCGTTTACTTTGCGCGATCCAGCGCAAAGTATTCTTAGAACTAATTCTTTGTTCCTTTCTTTCAACCTTTTCCTTGATCTTTCCTTGCTTCAATTCTGTGCTTATTTTTATGCCTCAACAGATGCCCCCTTGATCCATTCTTTGTTTTTCCAGAAAATCAAAGAAACGGATCAAATCACTCGTTTTCTGCAGGGTTTGCGCGATCCCGCGCAAAGCTTGGTCGAGTACCGTACTCGGCCGTAAATTCTATAAATAGTCCAACAACTTTGTCATTTTCACGAACTCTTTGTGCTCTGGCGAAATTATACTCGTGCGATTCTCTTCCGCGCAAACCATACACTTTGCGCGATCCCGCGCAAACCCTTTTAGTTTGTGCGAGTTCTTTCCAAGTCCAAAACGTTCCGCGCAACTTATATACTTTACGCGAACCCGCGCAAAGTGTCCCGTACTTAACCGATTTTCTTCTCTTTGAATTTTTCCAACACTTAACCATTTTCACCTTTCTTCTATTCTCAGTCTGATATTTATCTTCTCACCATTATGGCTCGTAGAAAACAAACAGCACGTCCTGTGACTCCTTCTGATCAACCTTCTTCTGATCAACCACCTGCTAAGCGAACAAAGACCACCTCCAGAACTCCTGCTTACTTTAAAGAACCTGTTCTTCCTACCTTTGACTTCTCTGACCGCATTAAATCTTTGCAATCTCCCATTCATAGATCCATATCATTGGGAGATATCAAATGTCCTCCGAAGTACGGCAGAGAGTATGATTGGGACGAATGGTTAAAGACTACGGCCCACATTCGTACTGATAGTGAGAGACCACCTCTCCGTGAAGATACTCCCCCGGCTTCTCGTTCGAAGAAAACTCGCCAGAATAAGGAGAAAGAGTTTGTAGAGAAAATTAAGGAACATAAGAAGAAGAGACTTCAAAATTCATGGGATTCAGTACGAGTTGTTGAAGGTGTTATGAAGTTCGACAACCCTCATGCAGAAGGCATGACAATAATTCCCATCAACGTTTATCGCCATCAGTCTATGCTTGACTGTGAATCTAAGGATTATGTTCATGGTGAAAGATTGATGTATACTGAATCATGGTCCACCAGAGAACCCCGGATCCTTGAGGGAGTTATTCAAACACAGAAGCCGCGACAAAAGATAGGAGAAATCCATCCCATGATCTTCTTAGTTCCTTTTCACAGTCCTCACGACCGCTTTCCTTCTCATTTTTATGAGACAGTTCAACAGCGTTTTCGAGATCGAGAACAACTCTGGGGACAAGCAAAATTTCACATCAGAGGTATGTTAACTGCTTGACGTATTATTCTGAATGGGCGAAGGCTATTTTACTGAAACATACAAGCACACATGCGAAAGTCGGCCTTTATGATGCCATAGAAGTGACTTCCAAATACTTCTATAGGGAACCTACTATACTGAAAGGCTTTCTTGAATATTGGTTGCCCACAACCAACTCCTTCCACTTACCTTATGGTGAAATGAGCATAACACTCTGGGATCTTCACCGCATAGCTGGTCTCCCGATAACAGGCAAATTTTATGATGAATTCATTCCAACTAATAGGGAACTGGCCTTTGTATCCTCTCCAGATCGCAAACCTTTTATCTCCGAGACCACCATCGAACTGTTTAAGGAGATGAGCAAATTTCCCAGTTTTCACAAAATTCCCCCTTTGCAATGGCTGGCACATTTCTCTAGGGGCCTCAGGTATTTATTAGTCCAATAATCGCCTTTTCTCTTCATATTCTTGCTATCTAGCAATTCCTGCATATTCACCCTCTCTCTTTATTTTTCTTTGAAGATTTCGTGATTGTCACTCCAAGGAACTAATGAACTCCGAGACGCAATAAAGGGGAGACCGGAGTATAGCTCCTTTGGAGAACTTGCAGCTTTTTTGGCTTATTGGCTAAGTTTGGTAGTATTGCCCAGCTCTAAATGGCCAGATGTTGTTCGTTCGAGCGTCTTCACTGTAACTGGTGCTTTAGCGGAAGGCCACAAATACTCTCTTGCTCCCCCAGTATTATGCTCTATTTATAGAGCCCTTGGAGAGGTAGCTACCCACGTGAAAGATCCTATTCTTGGAGCCTCGTCTGCACATACTTCTTGGCATTACATCACAGGGTGGCTAGGGGTCTATTTTCCTTGGACTTTCGAAGCTCCAGAGCAAGCATATGTTCATCCTTCTCATCTTCCACTCTGGTTCTTCCAACAAAGAGCAATAGGACTGGGTTGCCAATAAAAATCAGGATGATGACCAAATAAACTTCTTTCAGTTCCGTCTTTATCGTTACACCGAGGATACAGACATGGTGGACCAAGAAACACTTACTGCAGCGGAAAGAGCTTTCTTCTTTTCCATTCGTTCTTGCAGTCTACCTCTTCGGGAAGGGACAAAGTTTTGGAGAGAACCTTACTACCCTAGCCGTTTTGCTCATCAATTTGGCTACGACCAAACTGTACCACAAGATTGCGGGCTAGTTACTCGGAAAATGCGTTGTTATGGAACAGGTCCTCTCAACTGGGCTATGATATGGAAACAACTACTGAATGGCTGCGTTGGATCTTCCTTCATAATTCCCAGCTGTAACTGCATAGTCCGTACATCATATGACTAGATGCGATGGTGGGATCATCAATCATACTTGGTTTCTAAGTGCTTGCCAGTGGATTCCTCCATCTTTCTCCATCCGCCTAGGCTGAAAGGCAAAAATCTAGAGAGTGGAATTGGTTATATCCCGGAAAAGAGTCATGCGTCTCATCATGGAGAAATTTGTAGGAAGATATCGTTAGAAGACCCTATCCGTGAAATAAAGCCTATTAACACTTTGGACGGCTGGTTTGCTCACGGAGTTTTAAGAGAATTTGAGCAATCTCGTCGGGACTTTACAGATCAGGCTACAGACGATGCTGAAGGTGTATCTTCCCCAGTTCCTGCAGAGACTGCTGCGGCTCAAGAGGGACCAGTTAATGATACTCCTTTACCCCCTCCACAACCTCTTTGTCCTAGCCCATCTTCCCCGATGACTAGATCGAGAACACGTTTACAAGCATCATCTCCTATTCTTTTAGAGAGGACTATACAAGCATCCGCCTCCCCTATAGTCAAAGAGTCCGCACCAGAGAGCAGCCAGCCTGTTTCTTATAAAGGAAAGCAGGTTGTCGTTGAAGAAGTTGACGAAGAAAGTTTGGGAGATGAGAGTTCAGCTTCATCATCAGAGACTACTGTCTCTTCGCGGTATGAAGACGACGAGGACAGCGAAAGCAGTGAGGATAAAGATAATGATTTTGAAGAAGGCGAAGTCGATGTTGGCGGAGAAGAGGAAGCAATTACGGAAGGGGTTGAACTGGAACCTCTTCCTGCAACCTCTAAAGCTCTTCCTGGCATTAATATTCCTGCTAAATCTCCTGCAGCTGAGGAAGATGATGAAGAGCATTTAGATTATGGCGAATATGGATATTCACCAGGTAAAGGAGATTTAACTTTTATATGCTTATATTTATCTATATATTTAATAGCAATTATTTATTTAGAATTATTGTGTCTCCCTTTTTAGGTGCTCAAGTCGATGAGATAGGCACGATCTCTTCAGTGAATCCTCCTATAGGAACTTCACCAAGAGCTCCTGTAGTTCCGTTGGTGGTACAGAAAGTAGTAGCTCGTGAAATTATATTTCCAACAGAGACCACTGACTTGCCAACTCCAGCAACCAGAGATTCTAGTACGGAAGCTAGAGCACCATCTTTTGCTGATATGGTGGGGCTTGGCCCTTCCGCGACTCGGAGAACTTCTCCTTCTGTTAGTCGTATTCCAGCAACAGGTATATACATGCACTAGTTATTTTACTTAGAACTGCATATTTCATAATATATCTGAATGCCTTTCTTCTTTTTGCTATAGGAACCCCTTCTTGCAGCGGTGCGACCAGTTCTGATTCTGTGGCCACTACATCTGAACTGTCGTCTTTTGCAAAAGTACCTATTCACAAGATGCTTATGGTGAAACATTCTTTGTTGACGATAGCCCATATCTTCAGAAACCCTGATCAATGGTTGGACTTGGATGTTGCTATTGAAATTTTGGAGAGCTCCGCCAAGATGGCTAGAATTAATATATCTCCCTTGCACGATTCACTCCTTAATTTCACGATTCAGTAATCTCCTTGGCATTGGTAGAAAATGCTACGATTGCTCCTGAGATTTTAGAATACAGGAAGCAGCTGGCTGCATTTCAAGAACAAGTCTCTCTGACGGATTCATCTATCTCCAAACTTGAGCAAGACCATCTGATTCTTCAAGATCAATTAAAGATTCATATTGATGAGAAAGTGACTATCCAAGATCGTATTGCAGCCCTGAAGGAAGAAATCTCTCAACTGGAGAGGAGAAGCCATGAGCAAGACTTAATCATTCGGAATGTTGAAGAAAAGGTGCAGGCGAATGTTCAATCCATTGATATAGAAAAATCTGCACAACTCCAAGGTAGGTAAATGATTGCTTCTTTGGAGAATAAGCTAGCTGGTATCCCTGATCAGGCGAGACTTATTCTTGAAGAAAAATCTAAGCATGATGCAGCTCAGGCACAACTAAAAGAGGATCTGCGCAAATATATAGAGGTAGTAGGGGTTACTGAAGAACTTTAAACATGTGATTTTTGAACATGTAATCTTTGCTTTCATGCTTTTGGATGGGTAATTTATTTGACTTAACATATGCTTTCATGATAGTATTTTGAGATATTTACAATGGCATTTACCATATTGCATATTGATGATATTTACGCTGACATTTATCGTATCATTTTGTGGAAACCCTATTTCATATAGTAATTTGATCATATCCTTAATTATAATTTTCAAACCTTTTATGCTTTGTTAGTGCGGGATTCTCTATGTGAGTATTAAATTGGCGGTGCTAAGTTTCAATTTAATTAGCCACACACAGTTTAAGCTCATGAGTAGTGGAGCGTGCGCACACACACAGTTTAAGCTCTTGAGTAGTGGAGCACTTGTTGGTCTTATGTGATGGTCTCTGTAACTCTCTAGAGTTCTCTTGAACTTTTCACTGCCTTGAGCTCACGGCCATGGTCCATCAGAGGGGCCCATTGACGCTACCGGGCAGTGAACTTTTGGTTTTACGCACAGGGTTGGCCACGGTAACTCTCTAGAGTTCGCAGGGCTCGCAAGGCTACCTTTGGGCACCAAATCTAGGGTTGCCAGTCCATCAATGAGTAGGCTTAATCCCTTCCCCACGAGTTACTACTAAAATCAAACCCTAGATCTGGAGGGTCTTATGCATGGTTGGCCTAAAAGCTCACACTGCGGCCCCTATTTTCTTTGTCTACAAGGTCGAGCCCATTCACAGGAGGGCACTTTCATCCGTTCCCCATGGCGCTGCCGGAAAGCTATACAGACGGCATGGGAGTTACGGTGACTAGTCTTAGCGGATTTATGGCCTTTTAGGCTCTGAATCCTTGACTTCATCAGCTGCCCGCATGGGTGCGCACGATGATCTTCGCGGGCTTTTTAAGGCCGCTGACTCCTCGCCGCTGCCCGAATGGCGATCATGATAGGTCTTACGTGTAGCTGGCCGGCCCTTTTAGAGCTTGATCCTTTGAGAGCTTGATCCTAAGAGGATTTGATTCCTTTTTTTTTTTTTTAGAGCTTGATCTTTTTTGATTTGGCTCTTTTAGGATTTGGCTCTTTTAGGATTTGGCTTGGCTAGACTGCCTCTTTGATATATCCTTGCTTTTGATAATATCTTTAAGAAGATCCGTGCCCTGTAAGGCAATAATAGTTATGAGCATTGTCATCGCCAACATAATAGACGTTTCCGACCGTTTTTTGATAATATCTTCAAGAAGATCCGTGCCTTGTAAGGCTGTATATTGATCTTGTCGATATCTTCAATAGAATCAATATCTTCACGAGAATCTTCGAGACGATATTGACTTTGTCAAATTTATTTGATGATGACGATGATCTATATATTTTTAGAATTTACGCTTGCTAACATAGTTGACATGCTCGTGAATTTCTTCTTCATAGCTTCTTTGTTGACATATAGACATGATCTTATTCCTCCCTGCCCTCCTTGTACTACAGAATCATTATGCCGATAATATTCTGAGTCAAAATCAGTTAGTCCGTCTTCAGGGGTAGTATCTTTTGATGAAGTGGGCGTTGACAGGTATACTTATACCCTGTCCCTCCTGATTCGCAATTCTATATGCCCCATTGGAATATACTTCTTTTACCACATATGGACCGTCTCATTTAGGCTCGAACTTGCCCCCCATCCGGCGAGTGACCACTATAGGTCTTTTCAGCATTAGCACCATATCCCCCTTTTTGAAAGATCAGTATTTAACTTGTTTATTAAAGGCAGCCGATATCCTGGCCTGATATGACTGCAACCGCTGCTGAGCTGCTAGACATTTTTCATCGAGTAGATCTAATTCTTTCAGCCTTATTTTTGCATTTTCATCATCTGTTACAGACTGATGTACCGCGATTCTGAACGATGCCACTTGCATTTCAATTGGGATAACTGCCTCCATATCATAGATTAATGAATACGGTATCGCCCCTATTACTGTACGATGAGTAGTTCTGTAGGCCCATAATGCTTCCTGTAACTTTTCATCCCAATCGCGTTTATTGCCTGTCACCGTCTTCTTTATTATTTTGACAATCGTTTTGTTAAACGCCTCTACTAATCCATTGGCCGGAGGATAGTAAGGTGTTGAAAAAGAATGTTGGATGCCAAACTTCTGGCGTAACTTTTCCATGCCTCTATTTTTAAAAGGGGTACCATTATCAGAGACGATCTTTTTTGGAATACCATGACGGTATATTATGGCATGCCAGATGAAGTTGACCACGTCCTTTTCTTTAACATTGCGCAAAGCGACCGCTTCGGTCCACTTGGATAAATAGTCTGTCGCTGCCAGAATATATTGTTTTCCTTTAGACAAAGGTGGATTTATAGGGCCAATTACGTCGAGTCCCCATGCTGAGAAAGGCCAAGAAGCAACGGACTGATGCAAGTCTTCCGGGGGAACGTGTATTATATTCCCATGTATTTGACATTCATGACACCGCTTCGCATATTCTATCGCGTCTTTGAACATAGTAGGCCAGTAATAACCCATTCGATGCACTCTATGGCATAAATTTCGGCCGGCTTGATGCGTTTCACATTCTCCTGAATGTGCTTCCCACAGTATTTGATTTGATTCTTGCTTATCTAAGCACCATAACAGCATTCCATTATAAGATTTTCTATACAACACTTCGCTGCACATGACAAACTTGCCCGATCGCTGCTTAATCTGCTGTTTTTGCGCATTACTTTCTGGCAGGATGTTATATTTGAGATAATCGATGAAAGTCTGACGCCAATCATCTGTCGTTACTTCTAGACAGGATATAGGAAATATTTCAACGATTTCTTCGATGACCTCTGCGGATGGCAGGAATCTTCTTTCTTCTATAGTTACCTGGAGAGGACTTCGATTTGTACAGGACAGAGCCGCTGCCAGACTGGCTAAAGCATCTGCTTTTGCATTCTCAGATCGTGGTATATGTTTGATTTCCACATGAAAAAACTGTTCAAGTAACTGTTGTGCCTTCCGACAATAAGGCAGGAGCTCTTGTTTTCTTACTTCGAATTCTATTGTCAATTGACTTATAATCAATTTAGAACTCCGAAGATATGCAATAATTTTATTTCCATTTGCTGAGCTATTTCCATTCCAATAATGAGGGCTCTGTATTCAGCCTCATTGTTCGTGCATGTAGTCCCCAGTGTGAAGGAGTATGGTAATAGATCGCCTTGAGGAGTAATGAACATCACTCCTGCCCCCGCTCCCGATGTTCGAGCAGCACCATCAAAATACATTTGCCATGGGCTCTGGGATTCAACTAACATAACTTGCTCGTCTGGGAAGTCATCATTAATTTCTTCACTTTCTGCCATAGGATGTGTGCGAGGAAATCTGCCATAGCCTGCCCTTTTACTGTTTTCGCCGATCTATATGAAATAGTATATTCTGATAACAATAACATCCATTTGGCTAATCTTCCCGACAACATTGGCCTGATCATCAAGAATTTAATCGGATCTGCTCTTGAAATCAAAGTTATATCGTGGGAGAGACAATAATGTCTTAACTTTTGTATAGCGAATATCAACACCAAACATTCTTTCTCGATCAAAGAATAATTGCATTCTGCCCCCATCAATGTTCGGCTTAGATAATAAAGAGCAGTCTCCTTTCCGGCTTCATTTACCTGTGCCAACAAAGCACCCAAAGAATTTGTAACTGCAGATGTATACAAGATAAGCGGCTTACCTCTTACTGGAGCTGTTAATACTGGCGGCTGTTTCAGCAATTCCTTAATTGAATCAAATGCATTCTGACAGGCGTGATCCCATACAAATTCTGTATCTTTCTTCATTAACCGAGAAAATGGTTGACACCTTCCTGCAAGGTTTGAAATGAAACGGCGAATGTACGCCAGTTTTCCTTGTAAACTTTTTAATTCTTTCAGCGTTGTCGGTGGCGGCATATTTTGAATAGCCTTAATATTTTTTGGATCGATCTCGATGCCTCTATGCCGTACAACGAAGCCGAGGAATTTGCCAGAAGATACCCCGAACGCACATTTAGCTGGGTTCATCTTCAATGTTTCTTTTTGAGTCGACGGAAGACTGCTGCCAAATGTTCACGGTGTTCTTGATGATCTCCTGACTTGACTACCAGGTCATCAACGTAGCATTCAACATGTTTATGCATCATATCTTGAAAGATATTTTTCATCGCCCTCTGATATGTTGCCCCAGCATTTTTAAGACCAAAAGGCATAACTTTGTAATAGTAAATCCCAAGCGGTGTTCTGAATGCCGTTGCCTCTTCATCTTCGGGCACCATCCTGATTTGATTATAACCCGCATAACCGTCCATAAAAGACATAATAGCATACTGAGTAGTACTATCGATCAATAACTCTGTTATCGAGAGAGGGAAATCGTCCTTTGGACAGGCTTCGTTTAAATCTCTGAAGTCAATACATACTCTGATCTGCCCATTCTTCTTTTTCACAGGAATGATGTTTGATATCCACTTGGGATATTTAACTTCCCTGATGAATCCAACTTTTACTAGTTTGTTTACTTCCTCTTCGATTAACGGAATCAGGTCTGGGTGGAAGCGCCTTTGTGCTTGCTTTACTGGTTTCTTTTCTTTGGAGATGTTTAATCGATGCATTGCTACGGAGGGTTCCAGTCCCGGCATTTCTTCATATGTCCAGGCGAAGACGTCTTTATTTTCTTTGAGAAGTTGGTCATATTTCTTGAATTCTTGCTTAGAAAGACTGACGTTGATGAATGTATTCCTCGGTTCTTCTTCTGTTCCCAAATTTATTTCTCGCAAGCCATCTATTGTTGGTTGCCCCCCGTCTTCTATTTGTTTTGGAGCTGTTTCAGGATACTCAACTACCTTTGGATCTTGCTCTGGCATCTGTGCAGCTGAAGTCATATTTACTGATACCATATTTACCGATGACTCTGCTCCTAGCCCCTGGAATTTTCTCCGCTTTTCATGATCAACCCCGAGAGGGATTTGAATTCCTTTCCCATGATTCAGTCCGGTGGGTTTGTTACAATCAAAGCCCATTTTTCTCATGATTTTCTTGCTTATTGCACTGTATTTTTTCAAATTTTGCGGTGTTAGCTCTCCGTGATATACATTGCTTGTGATCTCATCCTTTGTTTTTGCTGCGGCATGGAATTCTATCGGCTCAGGGTATTTAGTACTAGCCTTGACTTCAAATCTTCCTGGAGCGACTATAAATGGCTTACACCTTTCAATTTTGGGTAAAGGCATCGTATAATTGGACTGTAAAATTTCTAACTGTTCTGTTGATAATAATGTCAACGGCGGCTGTCCGGGTTGTCTCAGACGCTTGGGTACGAAATAGAACTTCTTTCTTGCTTCTGCAGTCCTAGAAGATCCCACCCTTTCTTCTCTAACATTGTTTATTTGGTCGTCTTTCAAGACTTTCTTTTCATCATCATTTCCCACCTCTTCAGAGAAACCTTTATAATAACTGGCGTTCGCGAAGAAAGACTCAACTTCTGTATATGGTTTTGCGTCAGCCATCACTTTGCATTGCATTCCGTCCTTACAGTATTTGAAACATTGGTGTAGAGTAGAGGGTACAATACTGTACTGATGTATCCACGGCCTTCCCAAGAGAAGGTTATACATTGTCACAACATTTATAACGTGACATACAACAGTAGTAATTAAGTTTCCCACTTCCAATGTCACTGTAATCTTATCGAGTGCGCGTTGTCCATCTTGATTGAACCCCTGTATCATCATTCCACTGGGGCGCAAATCAGAGCGGCGATAGCCCAATTTGTTTATCATGGAGAGCGGAAAAAGATTCACTACGGACCCATTGTCTATCATAATCCGTTTTATCTTCTTTTCACAAATATACCCTTCTATCATTAATGGTCTGTTATGTTCTGCTTCACCAATTAAATCATCATCAGAGAACGAGATTACTGGTAGACAATTTGCCCGTTCATCGTGTCTTTCATGTTTCATTTCTATCAATAAAGCTTCTCTCACATCGTGATCAGACAGCGCTTGTATCAGACTCTGCCGAAACTCTTCTAATAACTTAAGTGCATCATAGATGCTTAGGCGTGCCGGTATGCCTTTCAAATGACTAACTACGTCATAAGCCACTTTCATCGCTCCATTCTCGTTTTTACTTCCATTCTCGCTATTCTGTCTTTTAGTGATTTCTTTCCTTGCAATTTCTGCTCTTTGCTTCACTGGACTCGTTACCTGATTCCCTGATCGCAACGTAATCATTGCGGCATTCTTTATTGACTTTTGACTTTCTTTCTCTTTTATTTCTCGTGCTTTTTCCTGGACTGAAAATATGTTTACTGTCGCCCTCATACTCTTTTCTTTGCTTTCGCTGGTTATTATTTCACCCCTATTTATCATTCATTGTATGATGCACTTCAACATATAGCAATTCTCCGTCGGATGTCCCACTAGGCGATGATAACGACAAAAGTTTCTCTCCCGGGTCTTCATTACATCTTCAGGGCGCTTGGGTTCTGGTAATTCCAGGGTGCCAGCTTTCAACAACTACTGCATCATAGGAACTACATCTTCTTTATCGAACTCAAATCCTTTATGAGAATCGAGCATTCTGAGCCTTTTTCCGCCGTATCTATCCTTTGATTGATTCCAGCCTTCTTTTCCTTTCGACCTTTTGTCTCTTGAGCCCCTCACATCTTGATTTTTCTTATCCCGTTCGATGGTATTGACGGTCGTTCTGCCAGGTATCCTCCTGACGGTTTCATGATGAAATGCTGGCATCTTACGAGTCATTAATTCCAATGCGTGGGCTTTGGTAGCCAAATCGCGAAAGGTTCTGATATCGGCGCTGGTGAGTCCAAACGCGATTCCTGTTTCCATAGAGTTCAAACACATCTTGACCTGTTCCTTTTCTTCCAAAAATTGTCTGCATGATGCCCCCAGTGTTTTCCATCTATCTATGAACTTTTCAACTGATTCTCCTTCTCGCTGTCGTACTGAAGCCAATTCCGTGATGCTAACATCACTCTCTGACGAGAAGAAGTTTGACATGAAAGCATCTTGCATTTCTTCCCACGTGCGTATAGATCCTGGAGCTAAATTTAAATACCATCGAAAAGCTTTACTTGTCAATGATGATCTGAATAATCGTAAGCAGTATTGAGGTATCGTGGAGAAATTCCCCATGCTGGTAATGAAGTGCATTAAATGCTCCTCAGGTGACCCTTCTCCATTAAACTTCTGAAAGTCTGGATGCTTGAAATTAGCCGGAAAAGGGACGTCTTCTACCTCTCTTGGGTACGGCGTTCGGTATCTGAAACGGCCGGTATTCGCGCGCTCTCTCTCTATTCTGACTGCTTCTTCGACGACTTGCCTTACATCATCCTGTGTTATAGCTCTCGTTGCTGGAGCGGATCCTCGTGATCCTATCCCCTGTGGACGGGAACCTTCAGGTTGGCTCTCCTGTCCGTTCGTTGCTCCCATCATAGGTGGAGCAGTTATCTGGGCTACGTTATGTGCTAAAGTTGCCAGAGCTTCTCTGAGATTTCGGCACTCGTCCATTAGCGCTCTTTGCGCTTCTGCCATTTGGTCAACACGTTCTTCGGTAGTTGGCCTGTTTTCTTGACCCGTCCCTACCATGTATATTGTGGCTTCTTTACTGTTTGTCGAGGCCGTTGTTGGAGTAAGACGAGAGTACGTTGACGCAACAGGGCTTATAAAGAGAGGAAAGATCGGAGTTTCGTTCGATTTTTGTACACTTCCCATGCTGTTGATCGATCGTGGCAATACCATTATGGGCGAACTTGTCCGAGGTGATATAGCCACCGGTGATCCTATCATCAGCGTTTTACCTTTCTGTGCTTCTGTCCATTTAGTCCTTGGGACGATTAGAGCTGGAAAATCGCGCGACGCAAACTGTGGAGCTGCTTGTTCGGGGTATATCGCAGGAGGAGCGAGTTCGGGTTTTCTTCTTGCTATACTGCGCATGATTGGTCCCTTAGCTCTTGGTACAAATAAGTTTACCTTGTGGTTCTTTGCTTTTGTCTTCCTAGACAAGACCACAGTCCAGTTCTCTTCATTTTTTTGTGGTTGAGGTGAGACGGAAATGACTCCCGCTGTTACTTGAGTCACTCTGCGCTTGTTGGTGGTGCATGCATTCGTATGCTCGGGAGCTTGGCTGGGCGCGTATTCGACTATGAACCCAGTGGGGATGAAGCGGAAGTTCACTTTTCTTGCAATGTTAGCCATCAGTAGTATTATGTAATTGAATTTGGGTACCTTCGATAATGAAACATACGTGAAGTTAGTATGCGAGAGATTAAGTAAACTATCTTAGAGATGAAGGGGAGGATGTTCCCACTGAGAGTCGCCATTTTGGCGTCTAAAAGATGCCAAAAAGTGATGAGAGTCTTACAACTTTCGCAATGTTAATGTTAAATAAGACAACTTTCCCCAGCAGAGTCGCCATTTTGTTTCGACAAGGAAACAAAAGTTTTAGTCTGGGAAAACTATCTTATTCAGTCATAACAATGGAACAGTATAAAGACAATCATCACACTTTATTGATTTTGAATTCATTTACATCCTCAAATATCCCTTGATTCTAAGATAGTTTACAAAGAATTCATTGTAGATTACAACTATCTAGTTAAATATAAATTTCGGCAGCATAACGGCAATGATCCCAATCATCCCCTAGGACTTAGGAGGAATTGACAAATCGACCAACAGTCTTCAAGAGAATAGAGATTTCGGCAACATAACGGCGTTATCTCATTCATCTCCTGAGACTTAGGAGGAATACGCCTTTTTGTCGACCATTCTTCCTTTTCTCCTGAATAAGAACTTGAAGATTTGAAGACTCTGGCCATTTCAGCAGCATGACAGCCCATTGCTGTTATAGACTGCAAAGTAGTCGGTTTGCGCGGTCTCACGCAAACCATATTGTTTGTGCGGGTCCGCGCAAACTGTAAGAGCTGTATGCTCCTTTGCGCGGGTTCGCGCAATCTGTTGGAGCCCAATGCTCCGCACCTTCTGTCTTCT
>JAJHSJ010000012.1:38985999-39030681 GCA_021015155.1 Magnolia officinalis
TTTTGGCTTATTGGCTGAGTTTGGTGGTATTGCCCAGCTAAAATGGGCAGAGATGTTGTTCGTTCGAGCGTCTTCGCTGTAACTGGTGCTTTAGCGGAAGGCCACAAATACTCTCTTGCTCCCCCAATATTATGCTCTATTATAGAGCCCTTGGAGAGGGTAGCTACCCACGTGAAAGATCCTATTCTTGGAGCCTCGTCTGCACATACTTCTTGGCATTACATCACAGGGTGGCTAGGGGTCTATTTTCCTTGGACTTTCGAAGCTCCAGAGCAAGCATATGTTCATCCTTCTCATCTTCCACTCTGGTTCTTCCAACAAAGAGCAATGGCCAAAAGAGCGTATGACTGGGTGCCAATAAAATTCAGGATGATGACCAAATAAACTTCTTTCAGTTCCGTCTTTATCGTTACACCGAGGATACAGACATGGTGGACCAAGAAACACTTACTGCAGCGGAAAGAGTTCTTCTTTTCATTCGTTCTTGCAGTTACCCCTTCGGGAAGGGACAGAGTTTTGGAGAGAACCTTACTACCCCAGCCGTTTGCTCGTCAATTTGGCTACGACCAAACTGTACCACAAGATTGAGGGCTAGGTACTCGGAAAATGCGTTGTTATGGAAAGGTCCTCTCAACTGGGCTATGATATGGAAACAACTACTGAATGGCTGCGTTGGATCTTCTTCATAATTCCCGGCTGTAACTGCATAGTCCGTACATCATATGGCTGGATGCGATGGTGGGATCATCAATCATACTTGGTTTCTAAGTGCTTGCCAGTGGATTCCTCCATCTTTCTCCATCGCCTAGGCTGAAAGGCAAAAATCTAGAGAGTGGAATTGGCTATATCCCAGAAAAGAGTCATGCGTCTCATCATGGAGAAATGTAGGAAGATATCGTTAGAAGACCCTATTCGTGAAATAAAGCCTATTAACACTTTGGACGGTGTTTGCTCACGGAGTTTTAAGAGAATTTGAGCAATCTCGCGGGACTTTACAGATCAGGCTACAGACGATGCTGAAGGTGTATCTTCCCCAGTTCCTGCAGAGACTGCCGCGGCTCAAGAGGGACCAGTTAATGATACTCCTTTACCCCTCCACAACCTCTTTGTCCTAGCCCATCTTCCCGATGACTAGATCGAGAACACGTTTACAAGCATCATCCTATATCTTTTAGAGAGGACTATACAGCATCCGCCATCCCCCTCCCTACAGTCAAAGAGTCCGCACCAGAGAGCAGCCAGCCTGTTTCTTATAAAGGAAAGCAGATTGTTCGTGAGAAGTTGACGAAGAAGAAAGTTGGGAGATGAGAGTTCAGCTTCATCATCAGAGACTACTGTCTCTTCACGGTATGAAGATGACGAGGATAGCAAAAGCAGTGAGGATAAAGATAATGATTTTGAAGAAGGCGAAGTCGATGTTGGTGGAGAAGAGGAAGCAATTACGGAAGGGGTTGAATCGGAACCTCTTCCTGCAACCTCTAAAGCTCTTCCTGGCATTAATATCCTGCTAAATACTCCCCTGCTGATGAGGAAGGATGATGAAGAGCATTTAGATTATGACGAATATGGATATTCACCAGGTAAAGGAGATTTAACTTTTATATGCTTATATTATCTATATATTTAATAGCAATTATTTATTTAGAATTATTGTGTCTCCTTTTTAGGTGCTCAAGTCGTGAGATAGGCGCGATCTCTTCAGTGAATCCTCCTGTAGGAACTTCACCAAGAGCTCCTGTAGTCCGTGGTGGTACAGAAAGTAGTAGCTCGTGAAATTATTTCCAACAGAGACCACTGACTTGCCACAACTCCAGCAACAGAGATTCTAGTACGGAAGCTAGAGCACCATCTTTTGCTGATATGGTGGGCTTGGCCCTTCCGTGACTCGGAGAACTTCTCCTTCTGTTAGTCGTATTCCAGCAACAGGTATATACATGCACTAGTTATTTTACTTAGAACTGCATATTTCATAATATATCTGAATGCCTTTCTTCTTTTTGCTATAGGAAACCCTTCTTGCAGCGGTGCAGCCAGTTCTGATTCTGTGGCCAACTAATCTGAACTGTCGTCTTTTGCAAAAGTACCTATTCACAAGATGCTTATGGTGAAACATTCTTTTTGACGATAGCCCATATCTTCAGAAAACCTGATCAATGGTTGGACTTGGATGTTGCTATTGAAATTTTGGAGAGCTCCGCCAAGATGGCTAGAATTAATATATCTCCCTTGCGCGATTCACTCCTTAATTTCGCGATTCAGTAATCTCCTTGGCATTGGTTAGAAAATGCTACGATTGCTCCTGAGATTTAGAATACAGGAAGCACGGCTGGTGCATTTCAAGAACAAGTCTCTCTGAGGATTCATTATCTCCAAACTGAGCAAGACCATCTGATTCTTCAAGATCAATTAAAGATTCATATTGATGAGAAAGTGACTATCCAAGATCGTATTGCAGCCCTGAAGGAAGAAAAAATCTCTCAACTGGAGAGGAGAAGCCATGAGCAAGACTTAATCATTCGGAATGTTGAAGAAAAGGTGCAGGCGAATGTTCAATCCATTGATATAGAAAAATCTGCACA
Organism: Magnolia officinalis; assembly: GCA_021015155.1. NCBI lineage: Eukaryota > Viridiplantae > Streptophyta > Magnoliopsida > Magnoliales > Magnoliaceae > Magnolia > Magnolia officinalis. Next base: position 38,988,579 of record JAJHSJ010000012.1, read on the forward strand.
ACTCCGAGGTAGGGAATGATTGCTTCTTTGGAGAATAAGCTAGCTGGTGTCCCTGATCAGGTGAGACTTATTCTTGAAAAAAATCCAAGCATGATGCAGCTCAGGCACACTAAAAGAGGATCTATGCAAACATATAGAGGCAGTAGGGGTACTGAAGAACTTTAAACATGTGATTTTTGAACATGTAATCTTTGCTTTCATGCTTTTGGACGGGTAATTTATTTGACTTAACATATGTTTCATGATAGTATTTTGAGATTTATAATGGCATTTACCATATTGCATATTGATGATATTTACGCTGACATTTATCGTATCATTTTGTGGAAACCCTATTCATATAGTAATTTGATCATATCCTTAATTATAATTTTCAAACCTTTTATGCTTTGTTAGTGCGGGATTCTCTATGTGAGTATTAAATTGGCGGTGCTAAGTTTCAATTTAATTAGCCACACACAGTTTAAGCTCATGAGTAGTGGAGCGTGCGCACACACACAGTTTAAGCTCTTGAGTAGTGGAGCACTTGTTGGTCTTATGTGATGGTCTCTGTAACTCTCTAGAGTTCTCTTGGACTTTTCACTGCCTTGAGCTCACGGCCATGGTCCATCAGAGGGGCCCATTGACGCTACCGGGCAGTGAACTTTTGGTTTTACGCACAGGGTTGGCCACGTAACTCTCTAGAGTTCACAGGGCTCGCAAGGCTACCTTTGGGCACCAAATCTAGGGTTGCCAGTCCATCAATGAGTAGGCTTAATCCCTTCCTCACGAGTTACTACTGAAATCAAACCTAGATCTGGAGGGTCTTATGCATGGTTGGCCTAAAAGCTCACACTGCGGCCCCTTTTTTCTTCGTCTGCAAGGTTGAGCCCATTCACAGGAGGGCACTTTCATCCGTTCCCTGTGGCGCTGCCGGAAAGCTATACAGACGGCATGGGAGTTACGGTGACTAGTCTTAGCGGATTTATGGGCTTTTAGGCTCTGAATCCTTGACTTCGTCAGCTGCCCGCATGGGTGCGCATGATGGTCTTCGCGGGTTTAGGGCCACTGACTCCTCGCCGCTACCCGAATAGCGATCATGATAGGTCTTACGTGTAGCTGGCCGGCCCTTTTAGAGCTTGATCTTTGAGAGCTTGATCCTAAGAGGATTTGATTCCTTTTTTTTTTTTTAGAGCTTGATCTTTTTTGATTTGGCTCTTTTAGGATTTGGCTTGGCTAGACTGCCTCTTTGATATATCCTTGCTTTTGATAATATCTTTAAGAAGATCCGTGCCTTGTAAGGCAATAATAGTTATGAGCATTGTCATCGCCAACATAATAGACGTTTGACCGTTTTTTTGATAATATCTTCAAGAAGATCTCCGCCTTGTAAGGCTGTATATTGATCTTGTCGATATCTTCAATAGAATCAATATCTTCACGAGAATCTTCGAGACGATATTGACTTTGTCAAATTTATTTGATGATGACGATGATCTATATTTTTAGAATTTACGCTTGCTAACATAGTTGACATGCTCGTGAATTTCTTCTTCATAGCTTCTTTGCTTTATGACATATAGACTATCTTATTCCTCCCTGCCCTCCTTGTACTACAGAATCATTATGCGAATATTCTGAGTCAAAATCAGTTAGTCCGTCTTCAGGGGTAGTACTTTTGATGAAGGGCGTTGACAGGTATACTTTACCCTGTCCCTCCTGATTTGCAATTTTATATGCCCCATTGGAATATACTTCTTTTACCACATATGGACCGTCCCATTTAGGCTCGAACTTGCCCCCTATCGGCTAGTGACCACTATAGGTCTTTTCAGCATTAGCACCATCCCCCTTTTTGAAAGATCGGTATTTAACTTGTTTATCAAAGGCAGCCGATATCCTGGCCTGATATGACTGCAACCGCTGCTGAGCTGCTAGACGTTTTCATCGAGTAGATCTAATTCTTTCAGCCTTATTTTTGCATTTTCATCATCTGTTACAGACTGATGTACCGCGATTCTGAGCGATGCCACTTGCATTTCAATTGGGATAACTGCCTCCATACCATAGATTAATGAATACGGTGTGCCCGTGTTACTGTACGATGAGTAGTTCTGTAGGCCCATAATGCTTCCTGTAACTTTTCATCCCAATCGCGTTTATTGCCTGTCACCGTCTTCTTATTATTTTGACAATCGTTTTGTTAAACGCCTCTACTAATCCATTGGCTGGAGGATAGTAAGGTGTTGAAAACGAATGTTGGATTCCAAACTTCTGGCATAACTTTTCCATGCCTCTATTTTTAAAAGGGTACTATTATCAGAGACGATCTTTTTTGGAATACCATGACGGTATATTATGGCATGCCAGATGAAGTTGACCACGTCCTTTTCTTTAACATTGCGCAAAGCGACCGCTTCGGTCCACTTGGAGAAATAGTGTCGCTGCCAGAATATATTGTTTTCCTTTAGACGAAGGTGGATTTATAGGGCCAATTACGTCGAGTCCCATGCTGAGAAAGGCCAAGAAGCAACGGACTGATGCAAGTCTTCGGGGGGAACGTGTATTATATTCCCATGTATTTGACATTCATGACACCGCTTCGCATATTCTATCGCATCTTTGAACATAGTAGGCCAATAATAACCCATTCGATGCACTCTATGGCAAAAATTTCGGCCGGCTTGATGCGCTCCACATTCTCCTGAATGTGCTTCCCACAGTATTTGATTTGATTCTTGCTTATCTAAGCACCGTAACAGCATTCCATTATAAGATTTTTATACAACACTTCGCTGCACATGACAAACTTGCCCAATCGCTGCTTAATCTGCTGTTTTGCGCATTACTTTCTGGCAGGATGTTATATTTGAGATAATCGATGAAAGTCTGACGCCAATCATCTGTCGTTACTTCTAGACAGGATATAGGAAATATTTCAACGATTTCTTCGATGACCCCCTGCGGATGGAGGAATCTTCTTTCTTCTATAGTTACCTGGAGAGGACTTCGATTTGTACAGGACAGAGCCGCTGCCAGACTGGCTAAAGCATCTGCTTTGCATTCACAGATCGCGGTGGTATATGTTTGATTTCCACATGAAAAAACTGTTCAAGTAACTGTTGTGCCTTCCGACAATAAGGCAGGAGCTCTTGTTTTCTTACTTCGAATTCTATTGTCAATTGACTCATAATCAATTTAGAATCTCCGAAGATATGCAATAATTTTATTTCCATTTGCTGAGCTATTTCCATTCCAATAATGAGGGCTCTGTATTCAGTCTCATTGTTCGTGCATGTAGTCCCTAGTGTGAAGGAGTATGGTATTAGATCGCCTTGAGGAGAAATGAATATCACTCCTGCCCCCGCTCCCAATGTTCGAGCAGCGCCATCAAAATACATTTGCCATGGGCTCTGGGATTCAGCTAACATAACTTGCTCATATGGAAAGTCATCATTAATTTCTTCACTTTCTGCCATAGGATGTGCTGCGAGGAAATCTGCCGTAGCCTGCCCTTTTACTGCTTTCGCCGGTCTATATGAAATAGTATATTCTGATAACAATAACATCCATTTGGCTAATCTTCCCGACAACATTGGCCTGATCAAGAAGATTTAATCGGATCTGCTCTTGAAATCAAAGTTATATCGTGGGAGAGACAATAATGTCTTAACTTTTGTATAGCGAATATCAGCGCCAAAAATTCTTTCTCGATCGAAGAATAATTGCATTCTGCCCCCATCAATGTTTGGCTTAGATAATAAAGAGCAATCTCCTTTCCGGCTTCATTTACCTGTGCCAACAAAGCACCCAAAGAATTTGTAGCTGCAGATGTATACAAGATAAGCGGCTTACCTCTTACTGGAGTTGTTAATACTGGCGGCTGTTTCAGCAATTCCTTAATTGAATCAAATGCATTCTGACAGGCGTGATCCCATACAAATTCTGTATCTTTTTCATTAACCAGAAAATGGCTGACACCTTCCTGCAAGGTTTGAAATGAAACGGCGAATGTACGCCAGTTTTCCTTGTAAACTTTTTAATTCTTTCAGCGTTGTCGGTGGTGACATATTTTGAATAGCCTTAATTTTTCCTGGATCAATCTCGATGCCTCTATGCCGTACAACGAAGCCGAGAAATTTGCCAGAAGATACCCCGAACGCACATTTAGCTGGGTTCATCTTCAATTGTTTCTGTTTGAGTCGACGGAAGACTGCCGCTAAATGTTCACGGTGTTCTTGATGATCTCCTGACCTGACTACCAAGTCATCAACGTAGCATTCAAAATGTTTATGCATCATATCTTGAAAGATATTTTTCATCGCCCTCTGATATGTTGCCCCAGCATTTTTAAGACCGAAAGGCATAACTTTGTAACAGTAACTCCCGAGCGGTGTTCTGAATGCCGTCGCCTCTTCATCTTCGGGCGCCATCCTGATTTGATTATAACCCGCATAACCATCCATAAAAGACATAATAGCATACTGAGTAGTACTATCGATCCATAACTCTGTTATCGAGAGAGGAAATCGTCCTTTGGACAGGCTTCGTTTAAATCTCTGAAGTCAATACATACTCTGATCTGCCCATTCTTCTTTTTCACAGGAATGATGTTTGATATCCACTTGGGATATTTAATTTGATACTTCCTGATGAATCCAACTTTATAGTTTGTTTACTCTCTTCGATTAACGGAATCAGGTCTGGGTGGAAGCGCCTTTGTGCTTGCTTTACTGGTTTCTTTTCTTTGGAGATGTTTAATCGATGCATTGCTACGGAGGGTTCTAGTCCCGGCATTTCTTCATATGTCCAGGCGAAGACGTCTTTATTTCTTTGAGAAGTTGGTCATATTTCTTGAATTCTTGCTTAGAAAGACTGACGCTGATGAATGTATTCCTCGGTTCTTTTCTGTTCCCAAATTTATTTCTCGCAAGCCATCTATGTTGGTTGCCCCCCGTCTTCTATTTGTTTTGGAGCTGTTTCAGGATACTCAACTACCTTTGGATCTTGCTCTGGCATCTGTGCAGCTGAAGTCATATTTACTGATACCATATTTACGATGACTCTGCTCCTAGCCCCTGGAATTTTCTCCGCTTTTCCTGATCAACCCCGAGAGGGATTTGAATTCCTTTCCCATGATTCAGTCCGGTGGGTTTGTTACAATCAAAGCCCATATTTCTCATGATTTTCTTGCTTATTGCACTGTATTTTTTCAAATTTTGCGGTGTTAGCTCTCCGTGATATACATTGCTTGTGATCTCATCCTTTGTTTTTGCTGCGGCATGGAATTCTATTGGCTCAGGGTATTTAGTACTAGCCTTGACTTCAAATCTTCCTGGAGCGACTATAAATGGCTTACACCTTTCAATTTTGGGTAAAGGCATCGTATAATTGGACTGTAAAATTTCTAACTGTTCTGTTGATAATAATGTCAACGGCGGCTGTGCGGGTTGTCTCAGACGCTTGGGTAAGAAATAGAACTTCTTTCTTGCTTCTGCAGTCCTAGAAGATCCCGCCCTTTCTTCTCTAACATTGTTTTTTTGGTCGTCTTTCAAGACTTTCTTTTCATCATCATTTCCCACCTCTTCAGAGAAACCTTTATAATAGCTGGCGTCTGCGAAGAAAGACTCAGCTTTTGTATATGGTTTCGCGTCAGCCATCACTTTGCATTGCATTCCGTCCTTACAGTATTTGAAACATTGGTGTAGAGTAGAGGGTACAATACTGTACTGATGTATCCACAGCCTTCCCAAGAGAAGGTTTATACGTTGTCACAACATTTATAACGTGACATACAACAGTAGTAATTAAGTCTCCCACTTCCAATGTCACTGTAATCTTACCGAGTGCGCGTTGTCCATCTTGATTGAACCCCTGTATCATCATTCCGCTGGGGCGCAAATCAGAGCGGCGATAGCCCAATTTGTTTATCATGGAGAGCGGCAAAAGATTCACTACGGACCCATTGTCTATCATAATCCGTTTTATCTTTTCACAAATATACCCTTCTATCATTAATGGTTTGTTATGTTCTGCTTCACCAATTAAATCATCATCAGAGAACGAGATTACTGGTAGACAATTTGCCCGTTCATCGTGTCTTTCATGTTTCATTTCTATCAATAAAGCTTCTCTCACATCGTGATCAGACAGCGCTTGTATCAGACTCTGCCGAAACTCTTCTGATAACTTAAGTGCATCATAGATGCTTAGGCGTGCCGGTATGCCTTTCAAATGACTAACTACGTCATAAGCCACTTTCATCGCTCCATTCCCGTTTTTACTTCCATTCTCGCTGTTCTGTCTTTTAGTGATTTCTTTCCTTGCAATTTCTGCTCTTTGCTTCACTGGACTCGTTACCTGCTTCCCTGATCGCAACGTAATCATTGCGGCATTCTTTATTGACTTTTGACTTTCTTTCTCTTTTATTTCTCGTGCTTTTTCCTGGACTGAAAATACGTTTACTGTCACCCTCATACTCTTTTCTTTGCTTTCATTGGTTATTATTTCACCCCTATTTATCATTCGTTGTATGATGCACTTCAATGTATAGCAATTCTCCGTCGGATGTCCCACTAGGCGATGATAACGGCAAAAGTTTCTCTCCCGGGTCTTCATTACATCTTCAGGGCGCTTGGGTTCTGGTAATTCCAGGGTGCCAGCTTTCAACAACTACTGCATCATAGGAACTACGTCTTCTTTATCGAACTCAAATCCTTCATGAGAATCGAGCATTCTGAACCTTTTTCCACCGTATCTATCCTTTGATTGATGATTCCAGCCTTCTTTTCCTTCCGACCTTTTGTCTCTTGAGCCCCTCACATCTTGATTTTTCTTATCCCGTTCGATGGTATTGACGGTCGTTCTGCCAGGTATCCTCCTGACGGTTTCATGATGAAATGCTGGCATCTTACGAGTCATTAATTCCAATGCGTGGGCTTTGGTAGCCAAATTGCGAAAGGTTTCGATATCGGCGCTGGTGAGTCCAAACGCGATTCCTGTTTCCATAGAGTTTAAACACATCTTGACCTGTTCCTTTTCTTCCGAAAATTGTTTGCACGATGCCCCCAGTGTTTTCCATTTGTCTATGAACTTTTCAACTGGTTCTCCTTCTCGCTGTCGTACTGAAGCCAATTCCGTGATGCTAACATCACGCTCTGACGAGAAGAAGTTTGACATGAAAGCGTCTTGCATTTCTTCCCACGTGCGTATAGATCCTGGAGCTAAATTTGAATACCATTGAAAAGCTTTACTTGCCAATGATGATCTGAATAATCGTAAGCAGTATTGAGGTATCGTGGAGAAATTCCCCATGCTGGTAATGAAGTGCATTAAATGCTCCTCAGGTGACCCTTCTCCATTAAACTTCTGAAAGTCTGGATGCTTGAAATTAGCCGAAAAAGGGACGTCTTCTACCTCTCTTGGGTACGGCGTTCGGTATCTGAAACGGCCGGTATTCCCGCGCTCTCTCTCTATTCTGACTGCTTCTTCGACGACTTGCCTTACATCATCCTGTGTTATAGCTCTCGTTGCTGGAGCGGATCCTCGCGATCCTATCCCCTGTGGACGGGAACCTTCAGGTTGGCTCTCCTGTCCGTTCGTTGCTCCCATCATAGGTGGAGCAGCTATCTGGGCTACGTTATGTGCTAAAGTTGCCAGAGCTTCTCTGAGATTCCGGCACTCGTCCATTAGCGCTCTTTGTGCTTCTGCCATTTGGTCAACACGTTCTTCGGTAGTTGGCCTGTTTTCTTGACCCGTCCCTACCATGTATACCGTGGCTTCTTTACTGTTTGTCGAGGCCATTGTTGGAGTAAGACGAGAGTACGTTGATGCAACAGGGCTTATAAAGAGAGGAAAGATCGGAGTTTCGTTCGATTTTTGTACACTTCCCATGCTGTTGATCGATCGTGGCAATACCGTTATGGGCGAACTTGTCCGAGGTGATATAGCCACCGGTGATCCTATCATCAGCGTTTTACCTTTCTGTGCTTCTGTCCATTTAGTCCTTGGGGCGATTAGAGCCAGAAAATCGCATGACGTGAACTGTGGAGCTGCTTGTTCGGGGTATATCGCAGGAGGAGCGAGTTCGGGTTTTCTTCTTGCTATACTGCGCATGATTGGTCCCTTAGCTCTTGGTACAGATAAGTTTGCCTTGTGGTTCTTTAAGTTCTTTGCTTTTATCTTCATAGACAAGACCACAGTCCAGTTCTCTTCATTTTCTTGTGGTTGAGGTGAGACGGAAATGACTCCCGCTGTTACTTGAGTCACTCTGCACTTGTTGGTGGTGCATGCATTCGTATGCTCGGGAGCTCGGCTGGGCGCGTATTCGACTATGAACCCAGTGGGGATGAAGCGGAAGTTCACTTTTCTTGCAATGTTAGCCATCAGTAGTATTAGGTAATTGAATTTGGGTACCTTCGATAATGAAACATATGTGAAGTTAGTATGCGAGAGATTAAGTAAACTATCTTAGAGATGAAGGGGAGGATGTTCCCACTGAGAGTCGCCATTTTGGCGTCTAAAAGATGCCAAAAAGTGATGAGAATCTTACAACTTTCCCCAATGTTAATGTTAAATAAGACAACTTTCCCCAGCAGAGTCGCCATTTTGTTTCGACAAGGAAACAAAAGTATTTAGTTTGGGGAAACTATCTTATTCAGTCATAACAATGGAACAGTATAAAGACAATCATCACACTTTATTGATTTTGAATTCATTTACATCCTCAAATATCCCTTGATTCTAAGATAGTTTACAAAGAATTCATTGTAGATTACAACTATCATAGTTAAATATAAATTTCGGCAGCATAACGGCAATGATCCCAATCATCCCCTAGGACTTAGGAGGAATTGACAAATCGACCAACAGTCTTCAAGAGAATAGAGATTTCGGCAGCATAACGGCGTTATCTCATTCATCTCCTGAGACTTAGGAGGAATACGCCTTTTTGTCGACCATTCTTCCTTTTCTCCTGAATAAGAACTTGAAGATTTGAAGACTCTGGCCATTTCAGCAGCATGACAGCCCATTGTTGTTATAGACTGCAAAGCAGTCGGTTTGTGCGGTCTCGCGCAAACCATATTGTTTGCGCGGGTCCGCGCAAACTGTAGGAGCCGTATGCTCCTTTGCGCGGGTTCGCGCAATCTGTTGGAGCCCAATGCTCCGCACCTTCTGTCTTCTCTTTCGTTCTTTCCTTCACTCTGAAATCTTCGAACCCCTTTTTAGAGAAAGAGTGGGGTATTTATAGACATTTTTACAGGTGTAAAACTCGTACTTGGTCGATGTGGGACAAAATAACACCTAACCATTTTACATCACCGGCAAACGCTTTGCGCGGATACTCACAAACGACATGCTTTGCGAGATCTCGTGCAATCTGTTTTTGTTTGAGCGATCCCATGCAATCTGTTTTACTTTGAGCGATCCCGCGCAATCCGTTTACTTTGCGCGATCCAGCGCAAAGTATTCTCAGAACTGATTCTTTGTTCCTTTCTTTCAAACTTTTCCTTGATTTTTCCTTGCTTCAATTCTGTGCTTTCTTTATTTATGTCTCAACAAATAGTTCAAATTCGACCTCTGAAGAGAGAGTTATGAGGGTTACTATTGGACAAGGAGATTATGGAAACATTCAGGATCCACGACTACGATCTAACTTAAAGAAGCCCAAATGGTCTCAGAATACGACGATTCCAGTTAAGAATGAAAGACCACTATAGTACCCTTCGGATGACAAAAAATCGCCCCAATCCGACATCAAATGATGGAGTTATAGGCGTCTCCGTTGGATCACGCAATTTGGAAAGATTAACAATCCGTATAGAAAAATGACGATCGAAGAGTTCCAACGTGCTTTTGGGATATCGAACGGTCTCTGAATTAGGCAATTTTGGTCCCATTTGGAAGCTTGATAAGTTACCATTCCAATGACCTGAAATTGTCCAAATTCGACCTCTGAAGAGAGAGTTATGAGGGTTACAATTCGACCAGGAGATGATGGAAATATTAAGGTTCCACGACTGCAATCTAACTTAAAGATGTCCAAATGGTCTCAGAATATGACGATTCCAGTCAAGAATGAAAGAGCACTAAAGTACCAATCAGATGACCAAAAATTGACCCAATCTGACATCAAATGATGGAGTTATAGGCGTCTCCGTTGGATCACGCAATTTGGAAAGATTAACAATCCATATTGAAAAATGATGATTGAAGAGTTCCAACGTGCTTTTGGGATATCGAACGGTCTCTGAATTAGGCAATTTTGGTCCCATTTGGAAGCTTGACAATTTATCATTCCAATGATCTGAAATAGTCTAAATTCGACCTCTGAAGAGAGAGTTATGAGGGTTACTATTGGACAAGGAGATTATGGAAACATTCAGGATCCACGACTGCGATCCAACTCAAAGATGCCCAAATGGTCTTAGAATACGACGATTCCAGTCAAGAATGAAAGTCCACTAAAGTACCATTCGGATGACAAAAAATCGCCCCAATCCGACATCAAATGATGGAGTTATAGGTGACTCCGTTGGATCACGTAATTTGGAAAGATTAACAATTCGTATTGAAAAATGACGATCGAAGAGTTCCAACGTGCTTTTGGGATATCGAACGGTCTCTGAATTAGGAAATTTTAGTCCCATTTGGAAGCTTGACAAGTTACCATTCCAATGACCTGAAATAGTCTAAATTCAACCTCGGAAGAGAGAGTTTTGAGGATTACTATTGGACAAGGAGATTATGGAAACATTCAGGATCCACGACTGCGATCCAACTTAAAGATTCCCAAATGGTCTCGGAATACGACGATTCCAGTCAAGAATGAAAAAACACTAAAGTACCAATCAGATGACCAAAAATTGACCCAATCCGACATCAAATGATGGGGTCATAGGCGTCTCCATTGGATCTCACAATTTGGAAAGGTTAACAATCCATATTGAAAAATGACGATCGAAGATTTCCAACGTGCTTTTGGGATATCGAACGGTCTTTGAAATAGGCAATTTTGGTCCCATTTGAAAGCTTGACAAGTTACCATTGCAATGACCTGAAATAGTCTAAATTCGACCTCTAAAGAGAGAGTTATGAGGGTTATTATTAAACAAGGAGATGATGGAAACATTCAGGATCCATGACTGCAATCTAACTTAAAGATGCACAAATGGTCTCAGAATACGACGATTCCTGTCAAGAATGAAAGAGCACTGAAGTTCCTTTCAGATGACCAAAAATCGACCCAATTTGACATCAAATGATGGAGTTATAGGCGTCTCCGTTGGATCGCGCAATTTGGAAAGGTTAAAAATTCATATTGAAAAATGACGATCGAAGAGTTTAATGTGCTTTTGGGATATCGAACGGTCTCTGAATTAGGCAATTTTGGTACCATTTGGAAGCTTGACAAGTTACCATTCCAATGACCTGAAATAGTCTAAATTCGACCTTTGAAGAGAGAGTTATAAGGGTTACTATTGGACAAGAAGATGAAGGAAACAGTCAGGATTGACGACTACGATCCAACTTAAATATTCCCAAATGGCTTTGGAAAATGATGATACCAGTTAAGAATGAAAGAGCATAAAAGTACCATTAAGATGACAAAAAATTGACCCAATCCGACATCAAATGATGGAGTTATAGGTGTCTCCATTAGATCACGCAATTTGGAAAGATGAATAGTCCATATTGAAAAATGACGATCGAAGAGTTCCAACGTGCTTTTGGGATATCGAACAGTCTCTGAATTAGGCAATTTTGGTCCCATTTGGAAGCTTGACAAGTTACCATTCCAATGAACTGAAATAGTCTAAATTCGACCTCTGAAGAGAGAGTTGTGAGGGTTACTATTCGACAAGGAGATGATGGAAACATTCAGGTTCCACCACTGCAATTTAACTTAAAGATGCCCAAATGGTCTCAGAATACGACGATTCCAGTCAATAATGAAAGAGCACTAAAGTCCCATTCAGATGACCAAAAATCGACCCAATCCGTCATCAAATGATGGAGTTATAGGCGTCTCTGTTGGATCACGCAATTTGGAAAGACAAACTGTCCAAATTGAAAAATGACGATCGAAGAGTTCCAACGTGATTTTGGGATATCGAACGGTCTTTGAATTAGGCAATTTTGGTCCCATTTGGAAGCTTGACAAGTTACCATTCCAATGACCTGAAATAGTCTAAATTCGACCTCTGAAGAGTGAGTTATGAGGGTTATAGACAAGAAAATGATGGAAACATTCAGGATCCACGACTGCAATCCAACTTAAAGATGCCCAAATGGTCTCAGAATACGATGATTCCAGTCAAGAATGAAAGAGCACTAAAGTACCATTCAGATGACAAAAAATTCCCCAATCCGACATCAAATGATGGAGTTATAGGCGTCTCAGTTGGATCACGCAATTTGGAAAGATTAACAATTCGTATTGCAAAATGACGATCGAAGAGTTCCAACGTGCTTTTGAGATATCGAACGGTCTTTGAAATAGGGAAGCTTGACAAGTTACCATTCCAATGACCTGAAATAGTCTAAATTCGACCTCTGAAGAGAGAGTTATTAGGGTTATTATTAGATAAGGGGATGATGAAAACATTCAGGATCCACAACTGCAATCTAACTTAAAGATGCCCAAATGGTCTCAGAATACGACGATTCCTATCAAGAATGAAAGAGCACTATAGTACCATTCAATGACCAAAAATCGATCCAATCCGACATCAAATGATGGAGTTATAGGCGTCTTCGTTGGATCACACAATTTGGAAAGATTAACAGTCCATATTGAAAAATGACGATCAAAGAGTTCCAACGTACTTTTGGGATATCGAACGGTCTCTGAATTAGGAAATTTTGGTCAAGTTTGGAAGCTTGACAAGTTACCATTCCAATGACCTGAAATAGTATAAATTCAACCTCTGAAGAGAGACTTATGAGGGTTACTATTGGACATGGAGATTAGGGAAACATTATGGATCCACGACTGTGATCCAACTTAAAGTTTCCCAAATGGTCTCGGAATACGACAATTCCAGTCAAGAATGAAAGAGCACTAAAGTACCATTCAGATGACCAAAAATCGACCCAATGCGACATCAAATGATGGACTTATCAGCGTCTCCGTTGGATCGCGTAATTTGGAAAGATTAACAGTCCATATTGAAAAATGACGATCGAAGAGTTCCAACGTGCTTTTGGGATATCGAACGGTCTTTGAATTAGGCAATTTTGGTCAATTTGGAAGCTTGACAAGTTACCATTCCAATGACCTGAAATAGTCTAAATTCGACCTCTGAAGAGAGAGTTATGAGGGTTACTATTGGACAAGGAGATGAAGGAAACATTAGGATCCACGACTGCGATCCAACTTAAAGATTGCAAATGGTCTCAGAATACGACGATTCCAGTCAAGAATGAAAGAGCACTAAAGTACCATTCAGATGACCAAAAATCGACCCAATCCGACATCAAATGATGGAGTAATAGGCGTCTCCGTTGGATCGCGCAATTGGAAGATTAACAATCCATATTGAAAAATGACGATCGAAGAGTTCCAACGTGCTTTTGGGATATCGAACGGTCTTTGAATTAGGCAATTTTGGTCCTATTTGGAAGCTTGACAAGTTACCATTCCAATGACCTGAAATAGTCTAAATTCGACCTCTGAAGAGTGAGTTATGAGGGTTACTATTAGACAAGGAGATGAAGGAAATATTCAGGACCGACGACTGCGATCCAACTTAAAGATGCCCAAATGGTCTCGGAATACGATGATACCAGCCAAGAATGAAAGAGCACTAAAGACCATTCGGATGACCAAAATCACCCAATCCGACATCAAATGATGGTGTCATAGGGTCTCTGTTGGATCGCAATTTGGAAAGATTAACAATCCATATTGAAAAATGACTATCGAAGAGTTACAACGTGCTTTTGGGATATCGAACGGTCTCTGAATTAGGCAATTTTGGTCCTATTTGGAAGCTTGACAAGTTACCATTACAATGACTTGAAATAGTCTAAATTCGACCTCTGAAGAGATAGTTATGAGGGTTACTATTGGACAAGGACATGATGGGAACATTCAGGATCCACGACTGCAATCTAACATAAAGATGCCTAAATGGTCTCAGAATACGACGATTCCAGTCAAGAATGAAAGAGCACTAAAGTACCATTTAGATGACAAAATATCTACCAAATCCGACATCAAATGATGGAGTTATAGGGGTCTCCGTTGGATCACTCAACTTGGAAACATTAACATTCCACAATGAAAAATGACGATCGAAGACTTCCAACGTGCTTTTGGGAAATCGAACGGTCTCTGAATTAGGAAATTTTACTCCCATTTGGAAGCTTGACAAATTACCATTCCAATGACCTGAAATATTATAAATTCGACCTCTGGAGAGAGAGTTAGGAGGGTTACTATTGGACAAGTAGATTTTGGAAACATTCAAGATCCATGACTGTGATCCAACTTAAAGATTCCCAAATGGTCTCGGAATACGACATTTCCAGTCAAGAATGAAAGAGCACTAAAGTACCATTCAGATGACAAAAAATCGACCCAATCCGACATCAAATGATGGAGTTATAGGCGTCTCCGTTGGATCACGCAATTTGGAAAGGTTAAAAATCCATATTGAAAAATGACAATCGAAGAGTTCCAACGTGCTTTTGGGATATCGAACGGTCTCTGAATTAGGCAATTTTGGTCCCATTTGGAATCTTGACCAGTTACCATTCCAATGACCTGAAATAGTCTAAATTCGACCTCTGAAGAGAGAGTTATGAGGGTTACTATTGGACAAGGAGATGATGGAAACATTCATGATCCACGGCTGCGATCCAACTTGAAGATGCACAAATGGTCGCAGAAAACGACGATTCCAATCAAGAATGAAAGAGCACTAAAATAACATTCAGATGACAAAAAATCGCCCCAATCCGCCATCAAATGATGGAGTTATAGGCATCTCCGTTGGATCGGGCAATTTGGAAAGATTAACAATCCAAATTGAAAAATGATGATCAAAGAGTTCCAACGTGCTTTTCGGATATCCAACGGTCTTTGAATTTGGCAATTTTGGTCCCATTTGGAAGCTTGACAAGTTACCATTCCAATGACCTGAAATATTCATAATTCGACCTCCGAAGAGTGACTTATGAGGGTTACTATTAGACAAGGAGACGAAGGAAACATTCAGGACCGACGACTGCGGTCCAACTTAAAGTTGCCCAAATGGTTTCGGAATACGACGATACCAGTCAAGAATGAAAGAGCACTACAGACCATTCAGATGACCAAAAATTGACCCAATCTGACATCAAATGATGGGGTCATAGGCGTCTCCGTTGGATCGCGCAATTTGGAAAGGTTAAAAATCCATATTGAAAAATGACGATTGAAGAGTTCCAATGTGCTTTTGGGATATCGAATGGTCTCTGAATTAGGCAATTTTGGTACCATTTGAAAGCTTGACAAGTTACCATTCCAATGACCTGAAATAGTCTAAATTCGACCTCTGAAGAGAGAGTTATAAGGTTTACTATTGGACAAGAAGATGAAGGAAACATTCAGGATTGACGACTACGATCCAACTTAAATATTCCCAAATGGTTTTGGAAAATGACGATACTAGTCAAGAATGAAAGAGCACAAAAGTACCATTCAGATGACCGAAAATTGACCTAATCCGACATCAAATGATGGAGTTATAGGCGTCTCCATTAGATCACGCAATTTGGAAAGATGAACAGTCCATATTGAAAAATGACGATCGAAGAGTTCCAACATGCTTTTTGGATATCGAACGGTCTCTGAATTAGGCAATTTTGGTCCCATTTGGAAGTTTGACAAGTTACCATTCCAATGAACTGAAATAGTCTAAATTCGACCTCTAAAGAGAGAGTAATTAGGGTTATTATTAGATAAGGAGATGATGAAAACATTCAGGATCCACGATTGCAATCTAACTTAAAGATGCCCAAATGGTCTCGGAATACGACGATTCCTATCAAGAATGAAAGAGCACTAAAGTATCATTCAATGACCAAAAATCGATCTAATCCGACATCAAATGATGGAGTTATAGGCGTCTCCGTTGGATCACACAATTTGGAAAGATTAACAGTCCATATTGAAAAATGACGATCGAAGAGTTCCAACGTGCTTTTGGGATATCGAACGGTCTCTGAATTAGGAAATTTTGGTCAAATTTGGAAGCTTGACAAGTTACCATTCCAATGACCTGAAATAGTATAAATTCGACCTCTGAAGAGAGACTTATGAGGGTTACTATTGGACATGGAGATTAAGGAAACATTATGGATCCACGACTGCGATCCAACTTAAAGATTCGCAAATGGTCTCGGAATACGACGATTCCAATCAAGAATGAAAGAGCACTAAAGTACCATTCAGATGACCAAAAATCGACCCAAAACAACATCAAATGATGGACTAATAGGCGTCTCCGTTGGATCGCGCAATTTGGAAAGATTAACAATCCATATTGAAAAATGACGATCGAAGAGTTCCAACGTGCTTTTGGGATATCGAACGGTCTTTGAATTAGGCAATTTTGGTCCTATTTGGAAGCTTGACAAGTTACCATTCCAATGACCTGAAATAGTCTAAATTCGACCTCTGAAGAGTGAGTTATGAGGGTTACTATTAGACAAGGAGATGAAGGAAATATTCAGGACCGACGACTGCGATCCAACTTAAAGATGCCCAAATGGTCTCGGAATACGATGATACCAGCCAAGAATGAAAGAGCACTAAAGACCATTCGGATGACCAAAAATCATCCCAATCCGACATCAAATGATGGTGTCATAGGCGTCTCTGTTGGATCGCAAACTTTTGGAAAGATTAACAATCCATATTGAAAAATGACTATCGAAGAGTTACAACGTGCTTTTGGGATATCGAACGGTCTCTGAATTAGGCAATTTTGGTCCCATTTGGAAGCTTGACAAGTTACCATTACCAATGACCTGAAATAGTCTAAATTCGACCTCTGAAGAGAGAGTTATGAGGGTTACTATTGGACAAGGACATGATGGGAACATTCAGGATCCACGACTGCAATCTAACATAAAGATGCCTAAATGGTCTCAGAATACGACGATTCCAGTCAAGAATGAAAGAGCACTAAAGTACCATTTAGATGACAAAATACCTACCCAATCCGACATCAAATGATGGAGTTATAGGGGTCTCCATTGGATCACTCAATTTGGAAAGATTAACATTCCACAATGAAAAATGACGATCGAAGAGTTCCAACGTTCTTTTGGGAAATCGAACGGTCTTTGAATTAGGCAATTTTAGTCCCATTTGGAAGCTTGACAAATTACCATTCCAATGACCTGAAATATTATAAATTCGACCTCTGAAGAGAGAGTTAGGAGGGTTACTATTGGACAAGTAGATTTTGGAAACATTCAAGATCCATGACTGCGATCCAACTTAAAGATTCCCAAATGGTCTCGGAATACGACATTTCCATTCAAGAATGAAAGAGCACTAAAGTACCATTCAGATGACAAAAAATTGACCCAATCCGACATCAAATGATGGAGTTATAGGTGTCTCCGTTGGATCATGCAATTTGGAAAGGTTAAAATTCCATATTGAAAAATGACAATCGAAGAGTTCCAACGTACTTTTGGGATATCGAACGGTCTCTGAATTAGGCAATTTTGGTCCCATTTGGAATCTTGATCAGTTACCATTCCAATGACCTGAAATAGTCTAAATTCGACCTCTGAAGAGAGAGTTATGAGGGTTACTATTGGACAAGGAGATGATGGAAACATTCATGATCCACGGCTGCGATCCAACTTGAAGATGCCCAAATGGTTGCAGAATACGACGATTCCAGTCAAGAATGAGAGAGCACTAAAGTAACATTCAGAAGACCAAAAATTGATCCAATCCGACATCAAATGAAGGAGTAATAGGCTTCTCCGTTGGATCACGTAATTTGGAAAGATTAACAATCTGTATTGAAAATGACGATCGAAGAGTTCCAACGTGCTTTTGGGATATCGAACGGTCTCTGAATTAGGCAATTTTTGTACCATTTGGAAGCTTGACAAGTTGCCATTCCAATGACCTGAAATATTCTAAATTCGACCTCTGAAGAGAGAGTGATGAGTGTTATTATTAGACAAGGAGATGATAGAAACATTCAGGATCCACGACTGCAATCTAACTTAAAAATGCCCAAATGGTCTCAGAATAAGACGATTCTAGTCAAGAATGAAAGAGCACTAAAGTACCATTCAGATGACCAGAAATCGACCCAATCAGACATCAAATGATGGAGTTATAGGCGTCTCCGTTGGATCACGCAATTAGGAAAGACTAACAATCCATATTGAAAATGACGATCGAAGAGTTCCAACGTGCTTTTGTGATATCGAACGGTCTCTGAATTAGGCAATTTTTGTCCCATTTGGAAGCTTGACAAGTTACCATTCCAATGACCTGAAATAGTCTAAATTCGACCTCTGAAGAGAGAGTTATGAGGGTTATTATTAGACAAGGAGATGATGGAAACATTCAGGATCCACGACTGAAATCTAACTTAAAGATGCTCAAATGGTCTCAGAATACGATGATACCAGTCAAGAATGAAAGAGCACTAAAGTTCCTTTCAGATGACCAAAAATCGACCCAATCCGACATCAAATGAGGGAGTTATAGGCGCCTCCGTTTTATCGCGCAATTTGGAAAGGTTAAAAATCCATATTGAAAAATGACGATCGAAGAGTTCCAATGTGCTTTTGGGATATCGAACGATATCTAAATTAGGCAATTTTGGTCCCATTTGGAAGCTTGACAAGTTATCATTCCAATGACCTGAAATTGTATAAATTCGACCTCTGAAGAGAGAGTTATGAGGGTTACTATTAGACAAGGAGATGATGGAAACATTCAGGATCCAAGACTGCGATCTAACTTGAAGATGCCCAAATGGTCTCAGAATACGACGATTCCAGTCAAGAATGAAAGAGCACTAAAGTACCATTCAGATGACAAAAAATTGACTCGATCGATATCAAATGATGGAGTTATAGGCGTCTCCGTTGGATCACGCAATTTGGAAAGGTTAAAAAACCGTATTGAAAAATGACAATCGAAGTGTTCCAACGTGCTTTTGGGATATCGAACGGTCTCTGAATTAGTAAAATTTTGTCCCATTTGGAAGTTGACAAGTTACCATTCCAATGACCTGAAATAGTCTAAATTCGACCTCTGAAGAGAGAGAGTGATGAGGGTTATTATTAGACAAGGAGATGATGAAAACATTCAGGATCCACGATTGCAATCTAACTTAAAGATGCCCAAATGGTCTCAGAATACGACGATTCCAGTCAAGAATGAAAGAGCACTAAAGTACCATTCAGATGACCAAAAATTGACCCAATCCGACATCAAATGATGGAGTTATAGGCGTCTCCGTTGGATTACGCAATTTGGAAAGATTAACAATCCATATTGAAAAATGACGATAGAAGAGTTCCAACGTGCTTTGGGGATATCAAACGGTCTCTGAATTAGGCAATTTTGGTCGCATTTAGAAGCTTGACAAGTTACCATTCCAATGACCTGAAATAGTCTAAATTCGACCTCTGAAGAGAGAGTTATGAGGGTTACTATTGGACAAGGAGATTATGGAAACATTTAGGATCCACGACTGCGATCCAACTTAAAGATGCGCTAATGGTCTTAGAATACGATGATTCTAGTCAAGAATGAAAAGCACTAAAGTACCATTCAGTTGAACATAAATCGACCCAATCTGACATCAAATGAAGGAGTTATAGGCGTCTCCGTTGGAACGCTCAATTTGGAACGGTTAAAAATCTATATTGAAAAATGACGATCGAAGAGTTCCAACGTGCTTTTGGGATATCGAACGGTCTCTGAATTATGCAACTTTGGTCCCATTTGGAAGCTTGACAAGTTACCATTCCAATGACCTAAAATAGTCTAAATTCGACCTTTGAAGAGAGAGTTATGAGGGTTATTATTAGACAAGGAGATGATAGAAACATTCAAGATGCACGACTACAGTCTAACTTAAAGATGCCCAAATGGTCTCAGAATACGACGATTACAGTCAAGAATGAAAGAGCACTAACGTACCATTCAGATGACCAAAAATCAACCCAATCCGACATCAAATGATGGAGTTATAGGCATCTCCGTTGGATCACGCAATTTGGAAAGATTAATAGTCCATATTGGAAAATGACGATAGAAGAGTTCCAACGTGCTTTGGGATATCGAACGGTCTCTGAATTAGGCAATTTTGGTCCATTTGGAAGCTTGACAAGTTACCATTCCAATGACCTGAAATAGTCTAAATTCGACCTCTGATGAGAGAGTTTATGAGGGTTACTATTCGACAAGGAGATGATGGAAACATTCAGGATCCACGACTGTAATCCAACTTAAAGATGCCCAAATGGTCTCAGAATACGACGATTCCAGTCAAGAATGAAAGACACAAAGTACCATTCAGATGACCAAAAATTGACCCAATCCGACATCAAATGATGGAGTTATAGGCGTCTCCGTTGGATCGCGCAATTTGGAAAGGTTAAAATCCATATTGAAAAATGACGATCGAAGAGTTCCAACGTGCTTTTGGGATATCGAACGGTCTCTGAATTAGGCAATTTTGGTCGCATTTGGAAGCTTGACAAGTTACCATTCCAATGACCTAAAATAGTCTAAATTCGACCTCTGAAGAGAGTATGAGGGTTACTATTCGGCAAGGAGATGATGGAAACATTCAGGATGCACGACTGCAATCTAACTTAAAGATGCCCAAATGGTCTCAGAATACGACGATTGCAATAGAGAATGAAAGAGCACTAAAGTACCATTCAATGACCAAAAATCGACCCAATCCGACATCAATTGATGGAGTTACAAGCGTCTCCTTTGGATCGCGCAATTTGGAAAGGTTAAAAATTCATATTGAAAAATAACGATAGAAGAGTTCCAACGTGCTTTTGGGATAACGAATGGTCTGTGAATTAGGCAATTTTGGTTGCATTTTGAAGCTTGACAACTTACCATTCCAATGACCTGAAACAGTCTAAATTCGACATCTAAAGAGAGAGTTATGAGGCTTACTATTGGACAAGGAGATGGTTGAAACATTCAGGATCCACGACTGCGATCCAACTTAAAGATGCCCAAATGGTCTCAGAATACGACGATTCCAGTCAAGAATTAAAGAACACTAAAGTACCATTCAAACGACAAAAAATCGCCCCAATCCGACATTAAATGATGGAGTTATAGGCATCTCGTTTGGATCATGCAATTTGGAAAGATTAACAATCCGTATTGAAAAACGATGATCGAAGAGTTCCAACATGCTTTTGGGATATTGAACGGTCTCTCAGTTAGGCAATTTTGATCCCATTTGGAAGCTTGAGAAGTTACCATTCCAATGACCTGAAATAGTCTAAATTCGACCTCTGAAGAGAGAGTTATGAGGGTTACTATTCGACAAGGAGATGATGGAAACATTCAGGATCCACGACTGCAATCTAACTTAAACATGCCCAAATGGTCTCAGAATACGACGATTACAGTCAAGAATGAAAGAGCACTAAAGTACCATTCAGACGACTAAAAATCGACACAATCCGACATCAAATGATGGAGTTATAGGCGCTTTGTTGGATCGCGCAATTTGGAAAGGTTAAAAATCATAATTGAGAAATCACGATCGAATAGTTCCAACATGCTTTTGGGATATCGAACGGTCTCTGAATTAGGCAATTTTGGTCGCATTTGGATGCTTGACAAGTTACCATTCCAATGACCTGAAATAGTCTAAATTCGCCCTCTGAAGAGAGAGTTATGAGGGTTACTATTCGACAAGGAGATGATGGAAACATTCAGGATGCATGACTGCAATCTAACTTAAAGATGCCCAAATGGTCTCAGAATACGACGATTGCAATAGAGAATGAAAGAGCACTAAAGTACCATTCAGATGACCAAAACTCGATCCAATCCGACATCAAAGGATGGAGTTATAGGCGTCTCCATTGGATGGCACAATTTAGAAAGGTTAAAAATTCATATTGAAAAATGACGATGAAGAAGAGTTCCAACGTGCTTGTGGGATAACAACGGTCTCTGAATTAGGCAATTTCGGTCGCATTTTAAAGCTTGATAACTTACCATTCCAATGACCTGAAACAGTCTAAATTCGACCTCTAAAGAGAGAGTTATGAGGGTTACTATTGGACAAGGAGATGGTTGAAACATTCTAGATCCACGACTGCGATCTAACTTAAAGATGCCCAAATGGTCTCAGAATATGACGATTTCAGTCAAGAATTAAAGAGCACTAAAGTACCATTCAGATGACAAAAAATTGCCTCAATCCGACATCAAATGATGGAGTTATAGGCGTCTCGATTGGATCACACAATTTGGAAAGATTAACAATCCGTATTGAAAAACGATGATCGAAGAGTTCCAACATGCTTTTGGGATATCGAACGGTCACTGAATTAGGCAATTTTGATCCCATTTGGAAGCTTGACAAGTTACCATTCCAATGACCTGAAATAGTCTAAATTCGACCTCTAAGAGAGAGTTATGAGGGTTACTATTCGACAAGGAGATGATGGAAACATTCAGGATCCACGACTGTAATCTAACTTAAATATGCCTAAATGGTCTCAGAATACGACGATTACAGTCAAGAATGAAAGAGTACTAAATTACCATTCAGACGACCAAAAATCGACCCAATCCGACATCAAATGATGGAGTTATAGGTGCTCCGTTGGATTGCGAAATTTGGAAAGGTTAAAAATCATAATTGAAAAATCACGATCGAAGAGTTCCAACGTGCTTTTGGGATATCGAACGGTCTCTGAATTAGGCAGTCCCACTTGGAAGCTTGACAAGTTACCATTCTAATGACCTGAAATAGTCTAAATTCGACCTCTGAAGGGAGAGTTTTGAGGGTTACTATTGGACAAGGAGATTATGGAAACATTCAGGATCAACGACTGCGATCACACTTAAAGATGCGCAAATGGTCTCAGAATACGACGATTCTAGTCATGAATGAAAGAGCACTAAGGTACCATTCAGATGAAGAAAAATCGACGCAATCCGACATCAAATGATGGAGTTATAGGCGTCTCCGTTGGAACGCGCAATTTGGAATGGTTAAAAATCCATATTGAAAAATGACGATCGAAGAGTTCCAACGTGCTTTTGGATTATCGAACGGTCTCTAAATTAGGCAACTTTGGTCCCATTTGGAAGCTTGACAAGTTACCATTCCAATGACCTGAAATAGTCTAAATTTGACCTCTGAAGAGAGTTATGAGGGTTATTATTAGACAAGGAGATGATAAAAACATTAAAGATCCATGACTGCAATCTAACTTAAAGATGCCCAAATGGTCTTAGAATACGACGATTATAGTCATGAATGAAAGAGCACTAAAGTACCATTCAGATGACCAAAAATCCACCCAATCCGACATCAAATGATGGAGTTATAGGCGTCTTCGTTGGATCACGCCATTTGGAAGATTAACAGTCTATATTGGAAAATATTGATCGAAGAGTTCCAACGTGCTTTTCGAATATCGAACGGTTTATGAATTAGGAAAATTTGGTCCCATTTGGAAGCTTGACAAGTTAAAATTTAAATGACCTGAAATAGTCTAAATTTGACCTCTGAAGAGAGAGTTATGAGGGTTACTATTGGACAAGGAGATAATGGAAACATTCAAAATCCACGACTGCGATCCAAGTTAAAGATCCTCAAATGGTCTCAGAATACGACGATTCCAATCAAGAATGAAAGAGCACTAATGTACCATTCAGATGACAAAAAATCTTCACTATTCGACATCAAATGATGGAGTTATAGGCGTCTCGGTTGGATCACGTAATTTGGAAAGATAAAAAATCCGTATTGAAAAATGACGATCGAAGAGTTTCAACGTGCTTTTGGGATATCGAACGGTCTCTGAATTAGGCAATTTTGGTCCCATTTGGAAGCTTTACAAGTTACCATTCCAATGACCTGCAATAGTCTAAATTCACCTCTGAAGAGAGTTATGATGGTTTCTATTCGACAAGGAGATGATGGAAATGTTCTGGATCCACAGCTGCAATCTAACTTAAAGATGCCCAAATAGTCTCAGAATACAACGATTCCAGTGAAGAATGAAAGAGCACTAAATAACCATTCAGATGACCAAAAGTCGACCCAATCCGACATCAAATGATAGAGTTATAGGTGCTCCGTTGGATCGCGCAATTTGTAAAGGTTAAAAATCCATATTGAAAAATGACGATTGAAGAGTTCCAACGTGCATTTGGGATATCGAACAGTCTCTGAATTAGCCAATTTTGGTCCCATTTAGAACCTTGATGAGTTACCATTCCAATGACCCGAAATAGTCTAAATTCGACCTCTGATGAGAGAGTTTTGAGGGTTACTATTCGACAAGGAGATGATGGAAACATTCAGGATCCATGACTGTAATCTAACTTAAAGATGCCCAAAATGTCTCAGAATACGACGATTCCAGTCAAGAATGAAAGACACAAAATAACCATTCAGATGACCAAAAATTGACCCAATCCGACATCAAATGATGGAGTTATAGGCGTCTCCGTCGGATCGTGCAATTTGGAAAGGTTAAAAGTCCATATTGAAAAATGACGATCGAAGAGTTCCAACGTGCTTTTGGGATATCGAACGGTCTCTGAATTAGGCAAATTTGGTCCCATTTCGAAGCTTGACAAGTTACCATTCCAATGACTTGAAATAGTCTAAATTCGACCTCTGAAGAGAGAGTTATGAGTGTTACTATTCGACAAGGTGATGATGGAAACATTAAGGATCCGCGACTGCAATCTAACTTAAAAAAGCCCAAATGGTCTCAGAATATCACGATTCCAGTCAAGAATGAAAGAGCACTAAATAACCATTCAGATGACCAAAAAACAACCCAATCCGACATCAAATGATGGAGTTGTAGGCGTCTTCGTTAGATCGCGCAATTTGGAAAGGTTAAAAATCCATATTGAAAAATGATGATTGAAGAGTTCCAACTTGCTTTTGGGATATCGAACTGCAATTTTGGCCGCATTTGGAAGCTTGACAAGTTACCATTCCAATGATCTGAAATAGTCTAAATTCGACCTCTGAAGAGAGAGTTATGATGGTTACTATTAGACAAGGAGATGGTGGAAACATTCAGGATCCACGACTGCAATCCAACTTAAAGATGCCCAAATGGTCTCAGAATACGACGATTCCAGTCAAGAATGAAAGAGCACTAAAGTACCATTCAGATGACCAAAAATTTATCCAATCCGACATCAAATGATGGAGTTATAGGCGTCTCCATTGGATCACGCAATTTGGAAAGATTAACAATCCGTATTAAAAAATGACGATCGAAGAGTTCGACGTGCTTTTGGGATATCGAACGGTCTCTGAATTAGTCAATTTTATTTCATTTGGAAGCTTGACAACTTACCATTCCAATTACCTGAAATAGTCTAAATTCGACCTTTGAAGAGAGATTTATGAGGGTTACTATTGGACAAGGAGATGGTGGAAACATTCAGGATCCATGACTGCGATCCAACTTAAAGATGCCCAAATGGTCTTAGAATACGACGATTCCAGTCAAGAAGGAAGGAGCACTAAAGTACCATTCAGATGTCCAAAAATTGATCCAATCCAACATCAAATGACGGAGTTATGGGCATCTCCGTTGGATCAGGCAATTTGGAAAGATAAATAATCTGTACTGAAAAATAACGATTGAAGAGTTCCAACGTGCTTTTCGGATATTGAACGGTCTCTGAATTAGGCAATTTTGGTACCATTTGGAAGCTTGACAAGTTACCATTCCAATGACCTGAAGTAGTCTAAATTCGACCTCAGAGAAGAGACTTATGAGGGTTACTATTGCATAAGGTGATTATGGAAACATTCAGGATCCGCGACTGCGATCAAACTTAAAGATGCACAAATGGTCTCAGAATATGATGATTCCAGTTAAGAATGAAAGAGCACTAAAGTACCATTCAGATGACAAAAAATCGCCCCAATCCGACTTCAAATGATGGAGTTGTAGGCATCTCCGTTGGATCACGCAATTTGAAAAGATTAACAATCCGTATTGAAAAATGACGATCGAAGAGTTCCAACGTGCTTTTGGGATATCGAGTGGTCTCTCAATTAGGCAATTTTGGTCCCGTTTGGAAGCTTAACAAGTTACCATTCCAATGACCTGAAATAGTCTAAATTCGACCTTTGAAGAGAGAGTTATGAGGGTTACTATTCGACAAGGAGATAATGGTAACATTCAGGATGCACGAATATAATCTAACTTAAAGATGCCCAAATGGTCTCAGAATACAACGATTCCAGTCAAGAATGAAAGAGCACTAAATAAGCATTCAGATGACCAAAAATGGACCCAATCCAACATCAAATGATGGAGTTATGGGTGTCTCCGTTGGATCGCGCAATTTGGAAAGGTTAAAAAACCATATTGAAAAATGACGATCGAAGAGTTCCAACGTGCTTTTGGGATATCGAACGGTCTCTGAATTAGGCAATTTTGGTCACATTTGGAAGATTGATTAGTTGCAATTCCAATGACTTGAAATGTCTAAATTCGACCTTTGAAGAGAGAGTTCTAAGGGTTACTATTGGACAATGAGATGGTGGAAACATTCAGAATCACGAATGCGATCCAACTTAAAGATGCCCAAATAGTCTCAGAATACGACGATTCCAGTCAAGAATGAAAGAGCACTAAAGTACCATTCAGTTGACCAAAAATTGATCCAATCCGACATCAAATGATGGAGTTATAGGCATCTCCGTTGGATCATGCAATTTAGAAAGATAAACAATCTGTTTTGAAAAATGACAATTGAAGAGTTCCAACGTACTTTTGGGATATCGAACGGTCTCTAAATTAGGCAGTTTTGGTACCATTTGGAAGCTTGACAAGTTACCATTCCAATGACCTGAAATATTCTAAATTCGACCTCTGAAGAGAGAGTTATGAGGGTTACTATTGGATAAGGAGATTATGGAAACATTCAGGATCTACGACTGCAATCCAACTTAAAGATGACCAAATGGTCTCAGAATACGACGATTCTAGTCAAGAATGAAAGAGCACTAAAGTACTATTCAGATGACAAAAATCGACCCAATCCGACATCAAATGATGGAGTTATAGGCGTTTCCATTGGATCACGCAATTTGGAAAGATTAACAATCCGTATTGAAAAATGACGATCGAAGAGTTCCAACGTGCTTTTGGGATATCGAACGGTCTCTGAATTAGGCAATTTTGGTCCCATTTGGAAGCCTGACAAGTTACCATTCCAATGACTTGAAATAGTCTAAATTCGACCTCTGAAGAGAGAGTTATGAGGGTTACTATTCGACAAGGAGATGATGGAAACATTCAGGATCTGTTGAGGCATGAAAATAAGAAAAGAATTGGAGTAAGGAAAGATCAAGACGTAGAGGAAAAGAAAAGAACAAGAGAAATAGTTCTGAAGAACGCTTTGCGCGGATCCCGCGCGAAGCATATCGTTTGTGCGGATCTCGCACAAGCATATCATTTGCGCGGACCCACGTAAAGTATATGATGACTGCATGGAAAATGATTTTTGTCCCACATCGCTGAAACTAAAGTTTCACACGTGTAAAATGTCTATAAATACTCCACTCCCTCTCTCATAAAGGGGTTCGAAGATTTCGGAGTGAAAGAAGAGCGAAGGAGAAGACCGAAGGTGCGGAGCATTGTGCTCTAGCAGATTGCGCGGACCCGCGCAAACGAGCATTGGGCTCCTGCAGTTTGCGTGGACCCGCGCATACGATATGGTTTGCGCGGCCCGCGCAAACCGACTGCCCTGTAGTCTATAACAGCAATGGACTATCATGCTGCTGAAATGGCCAGGGTCTTCAAATCTTCAAGTTTTTCCTATTCAAGAGAGAAGGAAGAGTCATCGACAGAAAGGCGTATTCCTCTTAAGTCTCAGGAGATGATCGAAATAGCGCCAGAATGCTGCCGGAATCTCTATTTTTCTTGAAGACTGTTGGTCGATTCGTCAATTCCTCCTAAGTCCTAGGGGATGATTGGAATCATTGCCGTTATGCTGCCAAAATTTACATTTAACTATAATTGTTGAACTTACAATGAATGCTTTGTAATCTATCTTAGAATCAAGGGATATCAGAGGATGTAAATGAATTCAGAATCAATAAAGTGTGATGATTGTCTTTATACTTTTCCATTGTTATGTCTGAATAAGATAGTTTCCCCAAATCAAATACATTTCTTTCCTTGTCGAAACAAAATGGCGACTCTGCTGGGAATTTATTATTCGATGGTAACTTAGAAAATATTCAAGAGAACATTTATCACTTTTTGGCATCTATATAGATGCCAAAATGGTGACTCTCAGTGGGAACATCCTCCCCTTCATCTCTAAAAATAAAGTACAGTTTTATTTAATCAAAATAACTAACATTCTGTTCTTAATGACAGATATCCCGCAGCGATCTTTCTCCCGACTAATACAATTGCTTACTTCACGTCCAATAGACTTCCACCAAAAAAGTGTCAGAGAAGATCAAATCAGTTTCGATCAAAGACAGACGATGCCAAGGACAATGATGATTCGATCCTAATGACGACATCTGAGATTTGGTGAAAGGAATATCATCCTGTCGAGTACGGATAACAGTACATTAGAACGACTACCGTGAATGGATAACAGTACATTAGAACGACTACCGTGAACAACAATGAACCCTGAGGAAAATCCTCAGATGAAAAGTTAGTTCGATTGAATCAGACGTTGCTCGCAAATAAGTAAATGAATCAGTTAGTGAATTAACGAATTCATCGGTCAATAGAGAACCCTGGGGGCATCGTCACCACTTGACAGAGTAAAGATCAAGTTAAATTTGCAATTTGTGAAGGGTCAAAGTGAAGTTGCTCGAACTTTCATATGAATCAGCTGCTTTAAGGTTTTAAAAGAGTAGCAGTAGATACTGTCAAAGAAAGAAAGAAAACGAAGGTAAAGAGTTGAAAGTCTGCTAAAGAGAGCATCGACGATTTTACAAATAAGAAAGTATAGAAGGGGTTCGGACAATTTGAAGACTAAATGAAATATACATTTGAAGAAGACGGCATACTCCTTATGATTGCTAGTTGCTGAGAAAGTCGAATTGTCATGGCTAAACAAAGAAGAAAAGAAGAACGAACAAGAAGAAAACAAGACAACATGTTGACTCAGAAGATTCGCAGCGTGTTGACTCAGAAGATTTACAACATATTCAGGGGGCAGATAAGGGCATACAAAATACGTTATCCTTGAAGATATATTATAACTTTGATGCATCCAAATCAAAAGTCAAAGTTGGGGCAAAAGTAAGCTAAGATAAGCAGTCTCAAAATGCAAGCAAAGTCTCAAAATGCCGACAAAGTCTCAGAATGCTGAGATCTCAGAATCCCAAGTGAGGTATTTGTTGATTCCCCAAGATGATAATTGTCTATATCAATTTTTGCAGGTTAAAATTAGGGCAAAAGCAAGCATTGATGACTACTATCAAGCATTGGCGATTGTCACTGACAATTCGAGGATCAAAAGGATTGCGAAAGACAAGGTCACATATTCTCCCTTATGCGAATGAATTAAAGCACAAATTTTCAATTGACTTCG
Source organism: Magnolia officinalis (assembly GCA_021015155.1). Taxonomy (NCBI): domain Eukaryota; kingdom Viridiplantae; phylum Streptophyta; class Magnoliopsida; order Magnoliales; family Magnoliaceae; genus Magnolia; species Magnolia officinalis. The sequence continues at coordinate 39,018,376 of JAJHSJ010000012.1, forward strand.
AATTTCAGGAGAAACTCAAGAGACACAATTGATGAAGAAAGAAAAGTAAATGGCTTGAAACAAAACAAGTTATAAAAGACGGTTGATAAAAGCAAAATTGTGGAGGTGTACGACATGAAAGAAGAAATAAAAGTATACAAGCCTAATCAGTTCGAGACCGGGGGCAAAGCTAATATTGAGCAAAAGCTTTTAAGCATATCAAGTCATTGCCAAATGCGAGGCACCAATGATAATCGCCAAATGAAAAGCGTCGATGATTATCGCTAAAGTTAGTGTTTTCAAGCATATCAAGTCATTGCCAAATGCAAGGCACCAATGATAATCGCCAAATGAAAAGCGTCGATGATTATCGCCAAAGTTAGCGTTTTCAAGCATATCAAATCATTGCCGTCGATGATTATCGCCAAGATTAGCACTGTCAAGTATATCAAGTCATTGCCAAAGCAAAACAGGCTTTTAAGCATATCAAGTCATCGCCAAATACCAAGCATTAATGATCGCTATCAAGTGTTGATGATCGCTACCAAGCGTTGATGACTGCTGTTAAGCATTGACGATTATCGCTGACGCCGAAGAAAATTTCCGCCAAGGCATGAAAAAGTTGTGTCAGAAGTTTAGCATTCGACATTCGTTTTCAACGCCTTACTATCCTCGACCAATGGACTAGCAGAGGCATTCAATACAACGATCGTCAAAATACTATAGAAGACGGTGACAGGTAATAAGCATGATTGGGATGAAAAATTGCAAAAAGCATTATGGGCATATAGAACTACTCATCGCACAGCCACGGGGTCAACACTGTATTTATTAATCTATGGCATGGAGGCAGTCATCCCAATTGAAATGCAAGTGGCATCGCTCAGGGTGGAGGTACATCAGTCCATAACAGATGATGAAAATGCAAAAATAAGGCTGAAAGAGTTAGATCTGCTTGATGAGAAACATCTAGCAGCTCAACAGCGATTGCAATCATATCAGGCCAGGATATTGGCTGCTTTTGATAAATAAGTTAAACACCGCTCTTTCAAAAAACAGGAGATATGGTGGTAATGTTGAAAAGACCTATAGTGGTCACCCGCCGAACAGGGAGCAAGTTAGAGCCTAAATGGGACGGGCCGTACATAATAAAAGAAGTATACTCCAATGGGGCGTACAGAGTTGCAAATCAAGATGGGCAAGGTATCAGCATACCGGTCAATGCTCGCTTCATCAAAAGATACTATCCCTAAAGAAGCTCCTGATTTTGATCCAGAATATTATCATCATAATGATTCTATATCAAAAGGGGGCAAGAAGGAATAAGATCATGTCCATATATCATCGAAAGAATCTATAAAGAAGAAATTCGCGAGCATATCAACTACATTAGCAAGTATTCTGAAAAGAAAGTGATCACCGTCATCACCAAATAAGTCTGGTAGAGTTAATATCGTCTTCAAGATTCTCTTGAAGACATTGACAAGACTGATATATTATGAACAACACGGACAGATCTTCTTGAAGATTTTATCAGACGAATCCTCTTGAAGATATTATCAAAAGCAAAGACGTATCAAACTCAGTTAGAGATGTCTATTATTCTGACAATTATCAAAAGCAAGACATATCAATCTCAGTCAAGGAGGCAGTCTAGCCAAGCCAAAATCCTAAAAGAGTCAAATCCTAAAAGAGCCAAATCAAAAAAGATCAAGCTCTAAGAAAGGGCTAAAAGCTCTAAAAGGATCAAACTCTGAAAGAATCAAGCTCTCGAAGTATCAAAACTCTAAAAGGATCAAGCCCTAAAAGGGCCGACCGGTTACGCATAAGACCTTAAAATCAAGATCGCCATTCGGACAGTGGCAAGGAGTCAGTGGCCTAAAAGCCTGCGAAGACCATCGTGCTCACCCATGCGGGCAGCTGATGAAGTCAAGGATTCAGAGCCTAAAAGGCCAAAAATCTGTGAAGACTAGTCACCGTAACTCCCATGCCGTCTGTATAGCTTTCCGGCAGCACCACGGGAAACGAATGAAAGTGCCCTCCAGTGAATGAGCTCGACTTTGCAAACGAAGAAAATAGGGGCCGCAGTGTGAGCTCTTAGGCCAACCATGCGTAAGACCCTCCAGATCTACGATTTGATTTCAGTACTAACTCATGAGGAAAGGCTTAAACCTACTCATTGATGGACTGGCGACCCTAGATTTGGTGCCCAAAGGTAGCCTTGCAGCCCTATGAACTCTAGAGAGTTACCGTGGCCAACCCTATGCGTAAAACCAACAGTTCACCGCCCGTAGCGTCACTGGGCCCCTCTGATGGACCGTGGCCTATGAACTCAAGGCAGTGAAAAGTCTAAGAGAACTCTAGAGATTATAGAGACCATCACGTAAGACCAACAAGTGCTCCACTACTCATGAGCCTAAACTGTGTGTGCGCGCGCTCCACTAGTCATGAGCCTAAACTGTGTGTGGCTATCCGAAATTGAAACTTAGCACCTGTTGAGGCATAAAATAAGCAAAGAAGTGAAGAAGAGAAAGATAAAGAAAATCAGTTTGAAGATAAAGAAATCAGGCTTAAAGACTACTTTGCGCGGGTTCGCGCAAAGTGAATAGATTGCGCTGAACCGCGCAAAGTAAATGGGTTGCGCAGGTTGATCAAGGAAGACAGATTGCGCGGGACTGATAGATTGCGCGAGACCGCGCAAAGCATGTCGTTTGCGCGTGTCTGCGCAAAGTGTTTTGCGGTGGTATAAAAATGATTGGATGTTATTTTGTCCCACATCAACCAGAACAGAGATTTACACCAGTAAAAATGTCTATAAATACCCCGTTGTTTCGACAAGAAAACAAAAGTATTTGATTTGAGAATTATCTTATTCAAACATAACAATGAAATAGTTATAGAAACAATCATCACAATTTATTGATTCTGAATTCATTTACATCCTCAAGGATCCCTTGATTCTAAAATAGTTTACAAATAATTCATGGCAAGTTACAATTATAACAGCAGAATATAAATTTTGACAGCATAATAGCGCTGATTTTAATCATCTCCTATGACTTAGGAGGAATAGACAAGTCGACTAATTAATCTTCAAGAGAATGGAGATTTCGGCAGCATTTCAGTGCTATTCTGGTCATCTCCTAAAACTTATGAGGAATACACCTTTTCGTCGATGATTCTTCCCTTCCTCCTGAACAAAAAGAACTTGAAGATTTGAAGACTTTAGCCATTCCTGTAGCATATCAGCCCATTGCTGTTATAGACTGTCCAGCAGTCGGTTTGCGCGAGTCCGCGCAAACTGTATGCTTTGCGCGGGTCCGCGCAAACTACAGGAGCCCTATGCTCCTTTGCGCGAATCCGCGCAAACTACAGGAGCCCAATGCTCCTTTGCGTGAGTCCGCGCAAACTATATGAGCCCAATGCTCATTTGCACCTTCTGTCTTCTTCTTCGTCTTTCTTCCACTCTGAAATCTTCCAACCCCTTTTGAGAGGAAAAATGGGGTATTTATAGACATCCTTACTGGTGTGAACCTCTATCCTGATCGATGTGGGACAAAATAACATCCAGCCATTTTTATAACTCTACAAAACACTTTGCGCGGACTCGCGCAAACTATATGCTTTGCGCGGACTCGCGCAATCTATCATTCCTGCGCAACCTGTCTTCACTGATCAACCCATTTACTTTGCGCAGTCCAGCGCAATCTATTCACTTTCCGCGGACCCGCGCAAAGTCATCTTCAAACTGATTTCTTTGATCTTCAAACTGATTTTCTTGATCTTTCATTTCTTCAGTTCTTTGCTTATTTTTATGCCTCAACAGATGCCCCCTTGATCCGTTCTTTGTTTTTTTAGAAATCAAAGAAAATGATCAAAAGAATTCATTTTCTAGGGTTTGCGTGACCTCGCGCAAACCTCGGTTGAGTATCGTACTCGGCCAGAAATACTATAAATAGCCCAACACTTTAGTCATTTTCACGAACTCTTTCTACTCTGGCGAAACTCTCCTCTGGCGATTTTCTCCCGCGCAAAACCTGTTACTTTGCGCGAACCCGCGCAAACCATTTCACTTTGCGCGAAGCCCTTTGTCCTTTGGAGATTTTCCGCGCAAACCATTTCACTTTGCGCGAACCCGCGCAAAGTACTTCGTACTTTAGCCAATTTCTTTTGAACTGTTTCCAACACTTAGCCATTTTCTTCTTTCTTCTTTTCTTACTCTTGTCATTTTATCTTCCTTTCTTTGACTTTTTTATGGCTCGTATAAAACAAACAGCTCGTCCTCCTTCCGATCAACCTTCTTCTGATCAACCTCCTGCCAAGCGAACAAAGACCACTTCCAGAAATCCTGCTTATTTTAAAGAACCTGTTCTTCCCACCTTCGATTTTTCTGACCGTATTAGATCTTTGCCTTCCCCCATTCATAGATCCATATCCTTAGGAGATATTAAATGTCACCCGAAGCACGGCAGGGAATATGATTGGGACGAACGGTTAAAGACTACAGCTCACATTCGTACTGATAGTGAAAGACCGCCCCTTCATGAAGACTCCCCCTGCCTCTCGTCCGAAGAAAACTCGCCGCAATAAGGCGAAAGAATTTGCAGAGAAGATCAAGGAACATAAGAAGAAGAGACTTCAAAATTCATGGGATTCGATACGGGTTGTCGAAGGCATCATGAAGTTTGACAACCCTCATGTGGAAGGCATGACAATAATTCCCATCAATGTTTATCGCCATCAGTCCATGCTTGACTGTGAACCCAAGGATTGCGTTCATGGCGAAAGGTTGATGTATATGAATCATGGGCCACTAGAGAATCCAGGATCCTTGAAGGAGTCATTCAAACGCAGAAGCCGCGACAAAGGATAGGAGAAATTCATCCCATGATCTTTTTGGCTCCTTTCCATAGCCCTCATGACCTCTTTCCTTCACATTTTTATGAGACAGTCCGGCAACGTTTCCGAGATCGGGAACCACTCTGGGGACAAGCAGAATTTCGCATCGGAGGTCTGTTAACTGCTCGACGCTATTACTCTGATTAGGCGGAAGCTATTTTACTGAAGCATACAAGCACACTTGCAAAAGTTGGACTTTATGATGCTATAGAAGTGACTTCTAAATATTTCTGTAGGGAACCTACTATACTGAAAGGTTTCCTTGAATACTGGTCACCTACAACCAACTCCTTCCACTTGCCCTATGGTGAAATGAGCATAACACTTTGGGATCTTCATCGCATAGCCGGTCTCCCAATAACAGGTAAATTCTACGATGAATTTATTCCAACCAATAGGGAACTGGCCTTCGTATCCTCTCCTGATCGCAAACCTTCGATCTCTAAAACCACTATCGAACTATTTAAGGAGATGAGTAAATTTCCCAGTTTCCACAAGATCCCCCCTTTGCAGTGGCTGGCACATTTTTCGAGAGGCCTCAGGTATTTATCAGTCCGATAATCAACTTTCTTCTTATATTGGCGATTTCTGCATATTCACCCTCTCTCTTTATTTTTCTTTGAAGATTTCATGACTGTCACTCCAATGAACTGACAAAGCTTAGAGCTGCAATGAAGGGGAGACCAGAATATAGCTCCTTCGGAGAACTTGCAGCTTTCTTAGCCTATTGGCTGAGTTTGGTCGTATTGCCTAGCTCTAAATGGGCAGATGCTATTCGTCCCACTGTCTTCACTGTAGCTGGCGCTTTGGCGGAAGGCCACAAATACTCCATTGCTCCCTCAGTATTATGCTCTATTTATAGGGCCCTTGGAGAAGTAGCTACCCACGTAAAAGACCCTACTCTTGGAGCTTCGTCTGCACATACTTCTTGGCATTATATTACGGGGTGGCTTGGAGTTTATTTTCCTTGGACTTTTGAAGCTCCGGAGCAAGCATATACTCATCCTTCTCACCTTCACTCTGGTTCTTTCAGCAAAGAGCGATGGCAAAAAGAGCATATGAGTGGGTTGCCAATAAAATTCGAGATGACGACCAGATAAACTTCTTTCAGTTCCGCCTTTATCGCTATACTGAAGATACAGATATGGTGGACCAAGAAACACTTACTGCAGCAGAGAGAGCTTTCTTCTTTTCTATTCGCTCATGCATTTTACCTCTTCGGGAAGGAACAAAATTTTGGAGAGAACCTTACTACCCCAGTTGCTTTGCTCGTCAATTTGGTTATGATCAAACCGTGCCTCAAGACTGCGGGTTGGTTACTAGAAAAATGCTCTGTTATGGAACTGGTCCTCTTAATTGGGCCATGATATGGAAACAACTGCTGAATGGCTGCGTCGGATCTCTTTTCATAATTCCAGGCTGTAATCGCATAGTCCGTACATCATACAGCTAGATGCGATGGTGGGATCACCAATCATACTTGGTCACTAAATGTTTGTCAGTGGATTCTTCTATCTTTCTTCATCCGCCCAGGCTGAAGGGCAAAATTTAGAGAGCGGAATTGGCTATGTTCCAGAAAAGACCCATGCGTCTCATCCTGGAGAAATTTGTAGGAAGATATCATTGGAAGACCCTATCCGTGAAATCAAGCCCATCAACACTTTGGATGGCTGGTTCGCTCATGGAGTTTTGAGAGAATTTGAGAAAACTCGTCGGGATTTCTCAAATCAAGCCGCAAACGATGCTGAAGGTACATCTTCTCCAATTCCTGCAGAGACTGCAGCTGCTTAAGAAGGACCAGCTGTTGGTACTTCCTTATCTCCTCCACAACCCCTTAATCCTAGTCCATCTTCCCCAATGACTAGATCAAAAACGCGTTTGCAAACATCATCCCCTATTCTTCCAGAAAGGACTCGCCAAGCATCCGCTTCCCCTATTCTTCCAGAAAGTACCCGTCAAGCATTCGTTTCCCCTACAATCCAAGAGCATGTTCCGGAGAACAGCCAACCTGTTTCTTACAAAGGAAGCAAGTTGTCATTGAAGAAGCTGATGAAGAAATTTTAGAAGATGAGAGTTCAGCTTCATCGTCAGATACTACTGAATCTTCACAATATGAAGACAGCAAGGATAGCGACAGCTGTGAAGATAAAGATGATGACTTTGAAGAAGGCAAAGTTGACATTGACGGAGATGAGGAAACAGCTGCGAAAGAAGTCGAGATGGAATCTTCCCCTGTAACCGTTAAGACTCTTCCTGGTGTAAATGTTCCTGCTAAATCTCCTGCAGCTGAAGAAAATGAAGAGGAACCTTTAGATTATGGCGAATATGGGTATTCACCAGGTAAAGGAGATTTAATTTTCACATGCATATCTATCTATATTTTAACAACTTATTATTTTATTATTATGTCTCCCTTTCACTGCGTCTCCTTTTTTAGGTGCTCAAGTTGCAGAAATAGGTGCTGTCTCTTCAGCGAGCCCTCTTGTGGTGTCTTCACCAAGAGCACCTATAGTTCCATTGGTAGTACAGAGAGTAGTGGCTCGTGAAATCATATTTCCAACAGAAACTACAGACTTGCCAACTCCGGCTACCAGAGATTCAAGCACAGAAGCTAGAGCACCATCTTTTGCTGATATGGTGGAACTTGGTCTTTCTATGACTTAGAGAGCTTCTGTCTCTGTAGGTCATATTCCGGTGACAGGTACATATATATGCATTGATTATCTTTATTCATGACTACATATTTCATAATAATATTTTGAATATCTTTCTTCTTTGCTATAGGAACTCATCCTTGCAGTGGTGCGGCCAGTTCTGATTCTGTGGCCACTACTTCTGAATTGTCGTCTTTTGCAAAAATCCCTGTTCATAAAATGCTTATGGTGAAACATTCCTTGTTAGCAATAATCCATATCTTCAGAAATCCTGATCAATGGTTGGATTTGGATGTTGCCATAGAGATTTAGAGAGCTCTGCCAAGATGGCTAGAATCAACATATCTCCTTTGCGTGATTCACTCCTCAAGTTTCGTGATTCAGTAATTTCTTTGGCGTCGGTAGAGATAGAGAATATTGCCCCTGAGATTTTAGAGTACAAGAAGCAGGTGGCTGCATCTCAAGAACAAGCCTCTCTGACAGTTTCATCAATTTCTAAGCTTGAACAAGAGCATATGATTCTTCAAGATCAATTAAAGATTCATATTGATGAAAATAAGACTATCCAAGATCGTATTGCAGTCCTGAAGGAAGAAATCTCTCAACTGGAGAGAAGGAATCATGAAAAAGCCTTAATTATTCAAGATGTTGAAGAGAGGATACAGGCGAATGCTCAATCCATTAATATTGAAAAATCCGCGCAACTTCAAAGTAAAGGAATGATTGCTTCTCTGGAGAATAAACTTGCTGGCGTCCCTGATCAGGCTAAACTTATTCTTGAAGAAAAATCTAAACATGATGTAGCTCAGGCACAGTTGAAAGAAGATTTGCGCAGATATTCGGAAGCAGTGGGGATTACAGAAGATCTTTAAAACATGTAATTTTGAACATGTGATTTTTGTTTTCATGTTTTTTGGACATAATTTATTTGGCTTCACATATGTTTTTATGAAAGCATTTTGAGATGTTTATAACAACATTTTCTCATTGCATGTTGATGACATTTATACTTGCATGTTGATGACATTTATACTAACCTTATCAAATTATATTCGTACTTTATATAATAATTTCATTACATTCTTTACAATTTCTTAACCTTTTATGCTTGTTAGTGCGGGATTCTCTATGTGAGTATTTAAATTGGTGGTACTAAGTTTCAATTTAATTAGCCACACACAGTTTAAGCTCATGAGTAGTGGAGCGTGCGCACACACACAGTTTAAGTTCATGAGTAGTGGAGCATTTATGGGTCTTATGTGATGGCCACTGTAACTCTCTAGAGTTCGCTTTTGGGCTTTTCACTGCCTTGAGCTCACGGCCAAGGTCCATCAGAGGGGCCCATTGACGCTACCGGGCGGTGAACTGTTGGTTTACGCACAGGGTTGGCCATGGTAACTCTCTAGAGTTCGCAGGGCTCGCAAGGCTACCTTTGGGCACCAAATCTAGGGTCCACCGTCCATCAATGAGTAGGTTTAAGCCCTTCCTCACGAGTTACTACTGAAATCAAACCCTAGATCTGGAGGGTCTTATGCACGGTTGGCATAAAGCTCGCACGGCGGCCCCTGTTTTCTTCGTCTGTAAGGTCGAGCCCATTCACAGGAGGGCATTTTCATCCGTTCACCGTGGCACTGCCGGAAGCTATACAGACGGCATGGGAGTTACGGTGACTAGTCTCCACGGATTTATGGCCTTTTAGGCTTTGAATCCTTGACTTCGTCAGCTGCCCGCATGCGTGCGCATGATGGTCTTCGCGGGCTTTTTAGGGCCACTGACTCCTCGCCGCTGCTCGAATGGCGATCTTCATAGGTCTTATGTATAGTTGGCTGGCTCTTTTAGAGCTTGATCCTTTGAGAGCATTTTTTTTTTTATTTTTACAGAGCTTGATCTTTTTGATTTAGCTCAATTTGGCTCTTTTAGGATTTGGCTTGGCTATACTGCCCCTTTAACTGAGATTGATGTATCCTTATAAGACAATAATATCTATGATCATCATCATTGCCTAGATATTTCCGCCTGAGATAATATCTTCAAGAAGATCCATGTTTTGTAAAGCAATATATATCAATTTTGTTAATATCTTCAAGGGAATCTTCAAGATGATATTGATTTTGTCAAACTTGTTTGGTGATGATGATGATCATAGATGATGATCATATATAAATTTTCGGATTTGATGCTTGATAATTGACGCGCTTGTGAATTTTTTCTTCGCAGCTTCTTTTGTTGACATATGAACATGATCTTATTCATCCTTGCCCCCTTTGATACAGATTCATTATGCCGATAATATTCTGAATCAAAATCCACATGTCTATCTTTAAGGATAGTATCTTTTGATGAAACGGGCGTTGAAAGTATACTGATACTCTGTCCCTCTTGATTTGTGATTCTATATGCCCCATTGGAGTATACTTCTTTTACCACATATGGACCGTCCCATTTAGGCTCGAACTTGCCCCTGTTCGGCGAGTAATCACTATAGGTCTCTTCAGATTAACACCATATCCCCTTTTTTGAAAGAGCGGTATTTAACCTGTTTATCAATGCGGCCGAATCCTGGCCTGATATGACTGCAACTGCTGCTGAGATTCAAGACGTTTCTCATCGAGCAAATCTAATTCTTTCAGCCTTATTTTGCATTTTTCATCATCTGTTATAGACTGATGTACTGCTATCCTGAGTGATGCCACCTGCCATCTCAATTGGGATAAACGCCTCTATACCATAAATTAATGAATATGGTCGCCCATTGTTGCTGTACGATGGGTAGTTTGTAGGCCACAATGCTTCTTGTAACTTTTCATCCCAATCACGCTTGTTGCCTGTCACCATTTTCTTGATTATTTTGATAATCGTTTTGTTAAACGCTTCTGCTAATCCATTGGCCGGAGGATAGTAAGGTGTTGAAAACGAATGCTAGATGCCAAACTTCTGACACAACTTTTCCATGCCTCTATTTTTAAAAGGGGTGCCATTATCAGTGACGATCTTTTTCGGAATACCGTGACGGTATATTATAGCATGTCGGATGAAATTGACCACGTCTGTCTCTTTAACACTACGCAAGGCAATTGCTTCGGTCCATTTGGAGAAATAGTCTGTTGCTGCCAAAATATACTGTTTTCCTTTAGATGAAGGGGGATTTATAGGGCCAATCACGTCGAGTCCCCAGGCTGAGAAAGGCCAGGAAGTAACAGATTGATGTAAGTCTTCTGGGGAACATGTATCACATCTCCGTGTATTTGACATTCATGACACCGCTTTGCATATTCTATCGCATCTTTGAACATAGTAGGCCATAATAACCCATTCGATGCACTCTATGGCATAAATTTCGGCCGACTTGATGTGCTCCACATTCACCTGAATGTGCCTCCCGCAGCATTTGGTTTGCTTCTTGCTTGTCTAAGCATCTCAGTAGCATTCCATTGTAAGATTTTCTATACAATACTTCACTGCATATGACAAATTTGCCCGATCGCTGCTTAATCTGCTGTCTTTGTGCATTATCTTCTGGCAAGATATTATACTTGAGATAATCAACGAAAGGTTGATGCCAATCATCTATCATTACTTCTAGACAAGATATAGGAAACACTTCAACAGTTTCTTCGATAACCTCTGCAGACGGCAAGAATCTTCTTTCTTCTATAGTTACCTAAAGAGGACTTCGATTTGTGCAGGACAGGGCTGCTGCCAGACCGGCTAAAGCATCCGCTTTTGCATTCTCAGAGCGTGGTATGTGTTTAATTTCCACATAACAAAATTGTTCAAGCAACTTTTGTGCCTTCCGATAATAGGGCAGAAGTTCTTCTTTCCTTACTTCGAATTCTGTTGTCAACTGATTTACAATCAATTTAGAATCTCCAAAGATATGCAATATTTTATTTCCATTTGCTGGGCTATTTTCATTCCGATGATAAGAGCTCTGTATTCAGCTTCATTGTTTGTGCATGCGGTGCCCAATGTGAAGGAATATGACAATAAATCGCCTTGAGGTGTAATGAATATTATTCCTGCCCCCGCTCCCGACATTCGAGCAGCACCATCAAAATACATTTGCCAAATATTCTGAGATTCAGCCAACATAACCTGTTCATCTGGAAATTCGTCATTGATTTCTTCACTTTCTGCTATAGGATGTGCTGCGAGGAAGTCTGCCATGGCTTGTCCTTTTACTGCTTTCGCTGGCTTATATGAAATAGTATATTCTGATAGCAATAACATCCACTTGGCTATTCTTCCCGACAACATTGGCCTGGTCATCAAAAATTTTATCGGATCTGCTCTTGATATCAAAGTTATATCATGGGAGAGACAATAATGCCTCAACTTTTGTACAGCGAATATCAGCGCCAAACACTCTTTTTCGATCGAGGAATAATTGCATTCTACCCCCATCAATGTTTCGGCTTAGATAATAAAGAGCAGTCTCTTTTCCGGCTTCATTCACCTGTGCTAACAAAGCACCCAAAGAATTTGTAGCTGCAGATGTATATAAGATAAGTGGCTTACCTTTCACTGGAGCTGTTAACACCGGCGGCTGTTTCAACAATTCCTTGATTGAGTCAAATGCATTTTGATAGGCGTGATCCCATATAAATTCTGTATCTTTTTCTTCATTAACTGAGAAAATGGCTGACACCTTCCTGCGAGATTTGAAATGAAACGGCGAATGTACGCCGCTTTTCCTTATAAGCTTTTTAATTCCCCTTCAACGTCTTTGGTGGCGGCATATTTTTTGATAGCCTTAATTTTTTCTGGATCAATC